>CM044014.1:20542168-21158036 GCA_024085815.1 Flaveria linearis | reverse complement strand
AACCCTAACTTAGTCAAATTTCCCCTAGCTGACACACTTCACACGACTAGGCTATGCGACTGGACTCATTCGTGCGACTGAACATGCACTGAGCTTAGTCGTACGAATGGACCATACGACAGAGGTGCAATGAGCTATAACAGGGTTTGTGCGAATGAACATCCATTCGTGCGATTGGTTCATGCGACTGAACTTCATCGCACGATTGAACAATGCGGTTGACTCAGTCGCACGAAGGTCAAGCGACTGGGCTCATTCACCTGAAACGGATCAGCAGCTGTGTTCTTGACATATTTGATCCAAAAACTCGAGTTTTAACTATTTGGATTATACATATTCATAACAGAACGTATATACTTCATTTACAACCATTTCGGGTCTTTATTTCATCAAACTCCAAAAACTAGGTCCTGAACCTTCATTTTTCAGTTTAACAAAAAGATTGAACAGAAACTCTGATTTAAACATGTTTTTGGATCAATTCCCACCACCCACATAGCTTAACATATTCAAAATCGATCCGTACCAAGCAAAACTTACCAAAACGGAGCTAGTTTGATCAATTTGGGCAAGAGCAGGGTGTTTGGGTTCGAAGGGAACAAGGGAAGGAGGTTCAGCAGATAAAATCTGCTTGTTAATACCCTTAACCGTCCTACTTATTCTTCATGCTTATTTTTAGCCGACATACTCAATCCGCACGACTGGCTTATTCGCACGACTCAATCGTGCGATTGAGCCCATACGCCCGTCATTCGTGCGATTGAGCTTCATTCATTCGCACGTATGGCATGCGAATGAACACTAATTTAATTAAATAAATAATTTTGAACTTTTGGATGTTACAAGTCTACCCACCTTATTTAGGGTTTCGTCCTCGAAACCTGACTAAAACAAATGAGGGTAGTTCCGTCTCATATCTTCTTCTGGTTCCCAGGTTGACTCAGATCCTTGGCGATGTGCCCACTGCACCCGGACTAAGCTAATGCTTTTATTTCTAAGTTTCTTCTCTTTACGATCCGTAATGGCCACAGGTTGTTCGGCATAATTGAGCTTCTCATCACCTCAATATCATCTAATGGTACATATTGAGTTTCATTAGCTAAACACTTCCGTAACTGAGAGACGTGGAAGGTTGATGAATAGCATTAATTCTTCAGGCAAGTCCAACCTATACGCCACGTACCCTACTTTCTCCACTATTTGGAAAGGTCCAATAAAACGTGGACTTAGTTTGCCTCTCCTTCTAAATCGAATAATGCCCTTCCAGGAGAAACTTTTAACAAGACAAAATCCCCAACTTTAAATTCTAATGGTTTCCTTCTACGATCTGCATATGATTTCTGCCTACTTTTCGCCTCTCTAATACGATTTTTAACTACTTCAAACTTTGACATTGTTTCTTCAACTATTTCACTATTTCCCAATTCCCGTTGCCCTATATCTCCCCAATAAAGTGGAGTTCTACACTTTCTTCCGTACAACATCTCAAACGGACATCTGAAGGGTAGCTTGATAACTGTTGTTGTATGCAAATTCAGCTAAAGGAAGATGACTATCCCAGCTACCTCCAAAATCAATACTACATGCCCGTAGCATATCCTCCAATGTCTGAATAGTTTTTTCACTTTAACCATCTGTTTGGGGATGATAGGCTGTACTAAAGTAAAGTGTAGTTCCCATGGCTTCGTGAAATTTTCTCCAATACCTGGAGGTAATCTGGCATCTCTATCAGACGTGATACTTTTCGGAACTCCATGCAATCTAACTATTTCTTTAGTAAAAATATCAGCTAACTTTTCCACCGAATACGTTTCCCGTATTGGTAGAAATAAAGCACTCTTGGTTAGCTGATCTACCACTACCCAAATAGTATCATAACCTTTTGGTGTACGGGGCAACTTCGTTATAAAATCCATAGTCAGATCATCCCACTTCCAAACTGGAATAGCTAATGGCTGCAATAATCCATAAGGTTTCTGATGTTCAGCTTTTACTTGGGCACAAGTCAAACATTTATACATACTGCATCACATTAAATTTCATCCCTGGCCACCAATAATCTTGCTTCAAATCTTGGTACATCTTAGTCATTCCTGGGTGATGGAAAACCTAGATTTGTGAGCCTCATCTAGTATCATATCACGTAAAGCCAACGGAACCCACATTCGACCAAACCTGATTTTAACACCCTGACTATTCTCTTCTAAATATTTTTCTTGACCAACCATTCTTTCTCTTTTAATATTTTCTTCTTGTAATACCTCCAATTGGGTTTCCATCAACAGTTGCATAAAATCAGAGTAATCACAAGTTTATACGCCTTAACCTAATCGGTTCGTACTTCTCCTTTCTGCTCAATGCATCAGCAACCACATTTGCTTTCCCGGGGTGATACAAAATTTCACAATCATAATCTTTGATTAACTCCAACCATCGCCTTTGTCTCATATTCAAATCTTTTTGCTCAAAGAAATACTTCAAGCTCTTATGATCAGTAAAGATGGTACACCTCACTCCATATAAGTAGTGTCGCCATATTTTAAGAGCAAAACTACAGCTGCTAATTCTAAATCGTGGGTTGGGTAATTGACTTCATGGATCTTCAACTGTCTAGAAGCATAAGCAATAACTCTCCCACGTTGCATTAAAACACACCCCAATCCCTGATATGATGCATCAGAATATATTACTAAATCCTCTACCCTTCTGGTATTGCTAATACTGGGGCTTGTGTCAATCGATTCTTCAGTTCCTGAAAAGCAACTTCCTGTTCCTTATTCCATTCATACTTAACGTCCTTTCGAGTTAATTTCGTTAATGGAGAAGCAATTTTGGCAAAGTCTTGAATAAATCTTCTATAGTATCCTGCCAGTCCTAAGAAACTATGAATTTCTGAAGGACTTTTAGGAATTCCCCAGTTCACCACAGCTTCAATCTTTGCAGGATCCACCAATATTCCATCCGCATTCACCACATGACACAAAATTGCACTTCCCTTAACCAAAATTCACACTTCGAGAATTTTGCGTACAACTTATTCTTCCTCAAGGTTTCCAATACTTCTCGAATGTGACAAGCATGATCTCCTTCATTCTTAGAATAGATCAAAATATCATCTATAAATACAATTCCGATTTATCCAACATCGGTTTACATACTCTGTTCATCAAATCCATGAATGCAGCAGGAGCATTCGTTAATCCGAATGACATCACCAAAATTCATAATGCCCATTCGTGTATGAAAAGCTGTCTTTGGTATGTCTTCTTCTCTCTACCTTCAACTGATGATACCCGGATCTAAGATCTACCTTTGAGAACCAATTAGCACCTTGGAGTTGATCAAACAAATCGTCTATACGAGGTAATGGGTATTTATTCTTGACAGTTAATTTATTTAGCTCTCTATAATCTATACACATCCTTAAACTGCGCATCCTTCTTCTTTACAAACAGAACAGGGGCACCCCACGGCGAAGAGCTGGGTCGGATAAAACCCTTGTCTAATATTCCTGTAATTGCTTCAGGAGTTCCTTTAACTCAGCCGGTGCAAGTCTATAAGGGGTCTTAGCGATAGGTTTTGCCTCAGGTATTAATCAATTCTAAACTCAATTTCTCTATCAGGAGGTATACCCGGTAGATCCTCTGGAAATACATCGGGGAAATTACAAACTACTGGAACATCTTCTAATTTCCTCGTCTTCTTAGCAGTATCAACTACATATGCTAAGAATGACTCACAACCCCTATTCAATAATTTCTCAGTCTTAATCATAGATATGACTTTCACCCCACTATCATGATCATCACCAAAAACCGTTACCGAATTACCATCTGGTGCTCGCAACACAATCATCTTTCTTTTGGATATTATCTGAGCCTCAAACGTAGATAACCAGTCCATTCCCAATACTACATCAAAACCTCCTAATTTCATCATATGTAACCTAGCAGGAAATTTTACACCTTCTAATTCGACAAAACAATCATCTATTACCTTACTAACAACTATAAATTTGTTAGAGGCAGTTTCTACTGAAAAGGCAACATCTAGCTTTGATGGTTTAACTTTTATTAAGGCATGGAATTTTATTGATATGAAACTTCTATTAGCCCCGAATCAAATAAAACTCTAGCAGGTACATCATTAACAAGAAACGTACCCGACACAACATCCGGTAATGCCTTAGCCTCCTCCGTAGTCATTGTAAAATGCTCTCCCCGCAGTACCACGCTACTACCACTCATGCTGACTTTACTCCGTCCTCCCACTGCATGAATAGGAACCGGTCCAGGTCTAAGCTTTGGACATTCAGCTTTCATATGTCCCATCTCCCCGCATCCATAACACCGAAGTTCTGGACATCTGGAAACGAAATGTCCAGGCTTCCCGCATTTACGACATGTCGGGTGATTCAATCTACATTCCCCTCTATGAAACTTCCCACATCTATTACACCGAGGAGGGGACCTACAAAAACCCCTAGCATTAAACTTTCTCTTCTACGGCCCACCTTGTCCATACATAGGCCTAGAACTCAGTGAAGCTTCCTGATGACTAACCGCTTCCTCTTTCACCACAGGTTTCTCAGACTCAGCGACCTCCTCATACATATCCGCAACCAAATTCACCGTGGCTTGGTAAGTAGAAGGAGAATTAGACTTTACTAGCATTCTTACCTTAGGGGTAATCCCTGGATATATCTAGTAATTCTCTTTGCCTCAGGAGTTACCAAATGAGGCACCAAACGAGCCATTCTTCAAATCTAGAAGTATACTCTTTATGACTTAAACTGCCTGCCTGAAATTGCAAAAACTTGATCTCAATTATGTCCATCTCGCCTTTCGGACAGAACTTTTCTATCACCAGTTCTTTAAAAGTTTTCCACGTCATCTGACTTATGGCGGCCTCACCCTGGCCTGTTCCACTGTATCCCACCAGTACAAGGCTTCTGCTTGAAAAAAATACACTGCAAATCCCACCTTCTGATCTTCCTTGCATCTACTAAGTTTAAACGCTGCTTCCATCTCTCGTAGCCATTTGTAAGTTACTACTACATCCTTCTGGCCTTCAAACTTAGGCGGGTCACATTCCTTAAAATGCTTATATGACACTGGTTTCTCCATACAGGCTCAACAATAACAGGTGGAGGAGTTGGTTGGGAAGACGATTCACCAACTTTCCTAAGGTCACTCAACATTTCAGGTAAGGTAGTACGCAACACTCGGCGACTTCATCACCTATAGCCGCCTTAAGTTCATCACCTGAGATCCTAGCTTCGAGTCTAGGGTTTGTGTTACCAGTTTCCTCCATCTACGATAAGAATAAACCATATCAAATAATGAGTGATACCAGGATGCTGCATATAATGTAAATTGCTCATAACATTGGCCAGGTGTTATCAATTATTTACTTATTCACACTATCCTGCCTCTTCTCATTATCCTTTCACAGTTTATTTCTAACTCTATCTAAACCAAAAAATCATGCATACACATAATACTAGTCTTTAGTTTAAACAATTACTTTCATTCAACAATTGAATGAATTATCACAAATAATTAAGTACTCATCCACACAACTACTTCGCCCCACTTCCGGCTGTAGATACTGGCACTTCCCATATATTCAGTTAAAGTTTAAAACAATTAATTGTTCAAATCTCTTTAACCAAGGCTCTGATACCAACTTGTAACACCCTCAATTTTTTTAACATAATATATTAAGGAGGGTGCTACTAGTTGGGTTATTATAACAATTCAGAGACTACAAATGCAGCGGAACTTTACATATGTTAAAAACTGTTTACATCGTTAAACATATTTGCAAGACTTTAACCACATTCAAAACTTTGTTAAAACTTTAAGTACTTCATTCCTTAAAAACCCAACTTTTGTGGCCAGTATCATACACCATAACCGGAAGCTAATTCTGTGGGGACCATCACGAGCACCCCTAATACTACCTGGCATGCATAAGAAAACAAACACAAATCAGATATACTGGTGAGTTCTAACATACACCACATTTCAATAACATTAACTCATCAACTGTTACCACACCGAATGATTCACACACACATTCATCAGTCCATTTATTTATCCCAGTATTGATATGCATATCGAATACCCACAAGGTATTTATGGACATCTTTTTATCAATTTTAATTTGGTGGGTCAAACCTCCACCTCGCGCGTTGACGGGTCAAACCTCTGTCTATAGTTTGGTGGGTCAAACCTCCACCTCGCGCGTTGACGGTCAAACCTCCATCTATAGTTGACGTTGACGGGTCAAACCTCCGTCTATAATTGGTGGGTTAAACCTCCACCTCGCCATTTACCACAATTTACCACTTTCAACTCATTTTCACATTTTATATTTATTTATATGCATGTCAGTGCCCGATTTTATCAAACAACATTTATCAAACGCATAATCACATAAAAAGGGCAATTAGAACTCACCTTAATGTTTCCAACAAGTGGTTATCAATACAAATATGCTAGGGCAGCTAAAACTTCTCTTTCTCAAAGCAAATCTAAAATAATAACCCTAACTTAGTCAAATTTCCCCTAGCTGACCACTTCACACGACTAAGGCTATGCGACTGGACTCATTCGTGCGACTGAACATGCGACTGAGCTTAGTCGTACGAATGGACCATACGACAGAGGTGCGAATGAGCTATAACAGGGTTTGTGCGAATGACCTCCATTCGTGCGACTGGTTCATGCGACTGAACTTCAGTCGCACGATTGAACAATGCGGTTGACTCAGTCGCACGAATGGGTCAAGCGACTGGGCTCATTCGCCTGAAACGGATCAGCAGCTGTGTTCTTGACATATTTGATTCAAAAACTCGAGTTTTAACTATTTGGATTATACCATATTCACAACAGAACGTATATACTTCATTTACAACCATTTCGGGTCTTTATTTCATCAAACTTCCCAAAAACTAGGGCCTGAACCTTCATTTTTCAGTTTAACAAAAAGATTGAATAGAAACTCTGATTTAAATATGTTTTTAGATCAATTCCCACCACCCACACAGCTTAACATATTCAAAATCGATCCGTACCAAGCAAAACTTACCAAAACGGAGCTAGTTTGATCAATTTGGGCAAGAGCAGGGTTTTTGGGTTCGAAAGGGAACAAGGGAAGGAGGTTCAGCAGATAAAATCTGCTTGTTAATACCCTTAACCGCCCTACTTATCCTTCATGCTTATTTTTAGCCGACATACTCAATCGCACGACTGGCTTATTAGCACGACTCAATCGTGCGATTGAGCCCATACGCCCGTCATTCGTGCGATTGAGCTTCATTAACACGTATGGCATGCGAATGAACACTAATTTTAATTAAATAAATAAATTTTGAACTTTTGGATGTTACATCCTACCATGACGACTCTATCTATCATTCACCTCCTTGTTTCGATGATTATGAGGACGAAGAGTTTAACAACCTAGAAGCGAAACCCGTTCTGGAATGGGATCCAATGGGATCCATGTTGAAGATTATCTAAAGATTTAAATAATAATTATTTCATAATTATCTTTTTATTTAGTTTATCTTTTATTTTAGTTTGTCATTATCTTAATGTTGTTAGTATTTAGTATAAATAGAGGATTAGGTTAATATTTGTTATTAGTTTTGTTGATTGAATTTGAATTAAAGAACATTTGTTCTTGGAACCTTTTGAGACTTTGATGAACTATTCGTTCTTGAGCCATTTGATAGTTTTCGATACTGCATCATTTTATCTTACTAAATTATTGATCTTCTGGTTTCTTAATTTGTTGAGTTTGTATCTAAATTGTTAAGTTACTGTTATGGTGAAGTTAATTAGTTGAGTTTGTACTATCATATGAAGTAGTGTTTTGGCTTGGATCTGTGTTCTAACTTCTAAGTTTACTAAAATTTGTCGGCATGGATCTCCATAACAGTAAGTTGACTTACTAATTCCACCTTAAATCGGATGTTTAAAGAGGCTTAAAATACTACATATGTTCTAGCTTTAAGATTTTTTAAAATCTTATGGTGCGTCTGCATATACCTAAGCTTCATAAGAGATACGGGAGGGTACCGGAAGTGCTTACACGATTGGATGTGGCTCAAAAATCCCATTGAAGAGTACGAGGGCTGACCGGCCAAGTTAAATAAATATGTATAGTTATTCCTTTATCCTTGAATGGAAATATTTGAGTATGATTGAACCTTCGGACCCTTTACTCGTTATGGTTGATATTGCGATACACATGACTAGAAGTGATATATAGCTTGCACATAAAGTATTGTCGAACCACATACAACCTATGTAAATGGTTTTGAGATAAATTCTAGATAAACAAAACTGGTAGAGCAGCTTAAGCACACAATTGGCTTGTGCCATTGAACAGAATTTGTGCTAACAATATGCACTTTGGTGTTCAATATCTTGTTAAGGCTTTCAAAATAAATTTACAAGAAATATTGATTGTTTCCTACAACTAAAATTAAAAATTAGTAGCAGTAAAAAGTTATACGCTCTAATAATAAAAACATGTAATTAAAAAAATGTTTATAAAGTTTTAACAATGTTATTTCAATCGGAACTATTAGATATAATTATTGTTATACTCTTCTCCATCTTAACCCATCTTCAAATTATAAGAGAAATAAAAACAGATTTTTTTTACTCTACATCATGGCTCATTCCCAAGTTAATCCTCTATATATTTAAGGAAAATCATAATGATCTCACATAATATATAGCATTCATATTCTATTTCTCATCTTCGTCCTCTATATATTTAATGAAAACCATAATGATCCCCATATTTAGAGCATACAGAGCATTCACATTCAATTCCGAATCTTCACCTCTATAATTTACGTAAACAAAACAGTATTTTGTAAATTACCTATATTTTTTTAAACCACTCACATCTCATTCCCCATAAATTTCTTTAATCTCAACTAAAAAATAATTATTTATTCTTATTTTAATACTATTTCTATTTTTCCACACATATCTATTAAAAATATAAAAAAATATGAGAGAAGAGATTGAGATTGTTTTCCTCTAAATTTATAGGAATGAGGAATTGAATGAAGTGATTACTTTGATGATTTTTGTTAAAGATGAACAAGAGGGATGGGATGAGATTTCTCTAACACATCCATCCACAATCCTATAATTTTCCCAAAATATATAATCTTTTATTTTTTTTTATTTTTTAAAACATTCTAAATCACATTCCTTATTTTTTTCTCTATACAATTGAACAACACTTATTTATTCTTTTTTAATAATTATTTTAACCCCCCCCCACCCACATTCACTAAAAGTATATATTAAATAATAAATATATGAATAAATAGTGACCCCTCAAATGAGAGGTGAGTATCCTTACCCTAAAAATATAAGGATTGGAAATAAGGATGAGGGATGGGATGGAGATGAGATGTAAATTTTATGTTAAAGTATTCACATCAACTTCTATCTTAACCCCCATCTTTAATTTATATGCATTTTAAAGTTACTCTTACATTAGATTCTTATCCTCATCTCCATCATTTATATTTTTAGGGAAAACTATAGTAATCCTTATATTTAGGAGTCATTATTCATCCTCATATTTATTATTTTATATTTTTTAAGAACGATTAAGTGGAAGAAAAAGAAAAAATAATAAAAAATAATGAGTATTATTTAATTAAATTAAGGATAGAGATATGAGAAATTGACGCTGAAGACTTTTAAAAAGTAATTTTTTAAAGAATGATGATTTTTTTATTAATTATCTTTACTACTATATAATACAAATCAATAGGTAGATTGATAATTTTTTATTATTTTAAGACACCTATAACACTATTTAAGTATACAATACAAGTGTTTTATACAAGTGTTCCTAAATTATCCTCATTTAATAAACTTATTCTAATTAATACATAAGTTAATGCATATGATTAAATTCGCCATATTAAGTATTACTTTACTTATAATAATTTAAATTAACATTATATTTATATTTTTTATTTACTTTTTTACTATTTAAATTAAGTATTATATTATTAACTAAATACTGTTATCAAATATTTACATAATAATAATAATAATAATAATAATAACAATTAGTAATAATAATATAATCAGTATATGAGGCTGATCGAAAAAAATACTCAGTAGTAGCCGCGCATCACGCGAGCCAATTTATTATACATAACATATAAAAAGCAATAATGAATATCTATATTATCTATAATCTATATACTATATAAACAATTGAGATGGAAATATTTATAATTTTGCATAAAGCGTAAGACACCTAAAATATTTTTAAAGAGTACAAACTTAAAACATTATTTAATAATATTTGTAATATTTGTAATTTACATCCATTTAGTAAGCTTCTTTTTATTAATACATTATTTAAAACATATTAGATTATTTAATTTAATTCATTAGTATTATTTTATTTATATATTTAGATGATATTCAAATTTACATTTACTTTTTATGCACTTTATAACTAAATACGATTTTAATCAGATATTATTTTATTTAAATACTTAACTTGATAACCACTATATATTGTATAACTTATACTATCAAGTTAAGTCAAATTTACACTTAATCTCCTAAACTTTAAAAAACATTTCTTCTATTTTCTTTTAACCAATTTACAATATAATACGTTAAGTTCAATAAAATTACCATTTACATATTCTCTATTCTTTTCTTTTGTTTCGAGGATTCATTTTTAACAATTTTTTTGTTATCTTTTTTATCAGCATTTCACGTGTGAATTTTTATAACTGGTTAATACTAACGTATAAATCAACAGAATTATCATTTTTAAATTTTACAATCTCGTGCATAGCACAGGGAGCCTACAAGTAGGATGATATGGGAAAGCAACTATTAATGCTCTTAATTGTGAAAATAAAGACATAGTTTGTGAGTGGAAAAAATAAAAAAATAATAAATGAATAGTTAAGCATTATTTAATTAAAATAAGGAAAAATATGAGGAAGCTGATGTGAAAGAACTTTAAAAAATGAATGAAAATTTTAAAGGATTATGATTTTTATTAATTATAAAGGATGTGGACAAGAAAACCATCGTAAATGTTCTAACATATATTTGTCATTATCTCTCTTTCAAGTGTATTATAAATATTGTCTTGATGAGAAGGAAATGGATTTGTAATAAAATTGGTGAGAGTTATAGCCTTTAAAAATTTTGCGTGAGGTTGGTTTAAATGTCAATAACAATAACAATAACAATAATCATAATGACATATGCGTAAAAATAATTAAGGTAATTAAATTTATAAAAGGTAATTTTATCCCTTAAACTCTTAAAATTTAATATGAAAGTATAATTTTAATTACTCTTAAATATTTCTACTTTAATAACATGATAAATAGGGGTGTCAGGTGTGAGCATCAATTTCATTCTAATCAAACTTTTTTCGTTTATCTCTCCTATTAAATAATTATATTAATTACTAATAATATTATTTATTCATTTTTATAATATTATTAGTTTTTAAAATAAATTAAGAAATAAATCTTTTTATTAATACTAGTTCTATATTAACAGTTTTTTATAAAATAATTTTTTCTAGAAAATAAACTATTTTTACGTAATATTTTAAAATTGATTTTTAAAGTATTTTTTTAAAAAATAATTAAAATAGGAAGTTATAGTAAGAAAATTTTTAAAAATAATTTTTTAAAATGTTATTTTGAAACAAAATGTTTACTTTATCTTTGGAAAAAATAAAAAAAAATTAAAAAGTTCATATTTTATTTTATTACTTATAGTTATTACCCATACGTAATTTCAATCATATCATGTCTTAGTATATCGTTTTATAATTAATAATTTTATTTAATTTAATATTTTATTTACTCAATCGATGTAATACACGAGTTTACTAAACCAATATATTTATTATTTGCTTTTATAATTTGTTACGTTTTCTTTATTTCAGTTGGATATATATGTGCACATGATTTTTTATTTTTCTGAAAACACAAGCGCCATTCTTTTGTATTTGTACTCATTATAATTGAGTGTGGCTCTGCAATGTTTCCCAACATCCTTGAAAAGATTCCATGTGTTTATTTAGTTGGTAATTTGAATGGTTTCAAATGAATGAAATGATTCCACCCCTTCAACCTCGTGACTTCCCTACTTTGAAAAATCGAAAATTTACTGACATAAATATCATTATGTGATTTCAACGTAAGAGTTTTTGACCCTCTATTCGCTACCTTTCAAATGAAATTGATAATTGACTGACCTAAATATCACTATATGTTGTTACAAGACACGAGTTTTTACCCTTTCTTCCCTGATAATTGAAAAATCACTGACCTTACTATCATTCTATGATTACGAGAACGAGTATTTGACCCTTTATACGCTACCTTTCAGACGAGAATTGAAAACTCACTGACCTAAATATCATTCTATGGTTGCAAGATACGAGTTTTTGGCCCTTTCTTTGCTATCTTTCAGACGAGAATTGAAAACTCACTGACCTAAATATCATTCTATGGTTGCAAGGTATTTTGATCCTTTCTTCGCTACCTTTTAAATGAGAATTGAAAACTCACTATGGATGCAAGGTTCAGGTCTTTGACTCTTTCTTTGCTACCTTTTGAATGAGAGTTGAAACCTCATTGATCTAAATATTATTTTTTAACATAGTGCAGAATTAAAAGTATGTTAGATAGGGCGTAAGTTGTCATTCTAAAAAAAAAACTCACTTTTCGTCTTTGTTTTTCTAAAAGACTTTTGGGGGCTGTTTGATGGTATCTGAATGATTAAGTGTTGAATAAATAAGAGTTCTGAACCATTAAGTGCTGAATCATTAAGAGGTCTGAACCATTAAGAGCTCGTATATCGCTTAACTATTCAAATGCAAATGTTTGACCAATTCAGATAAGAGGTCTTAACCAATCAGCATTAGACCTCTTAACCATTCAGCATTAGTATAATGCTTAACCATTCAGAGGCAAATGTCTTAACCATTCAGACATTTACTCGTGAAACAAACAGTCTGAACCATTAAGTGCTGAACCATTCAGATATCTGAACCATTAAGAGGCTGATTAAGAGGCTGTCAAATAGCCCCTTACAGAAATTATGTTCTCTGGGTGGGGACTCTCTTAGCGATAACATATGTTTCATATTTATAAATTGGAGTAGTCAACATGGTCGGCTGACTTATATATAATTCTTCCACTTGTTTTCGCATCTAAATTCTGGTGTTACAACACTAAGGGTGTGTTTGATAAACTCTGAATGATTAAGTACTGAACCAATAAAAGGTCTGAACCATTAAGTGCTGAACCATTAAAAGGTCTGAACCATTAAGAGCTAGTATATCGGTTAACTATTCAAAGGCAAATGTCTGATCAATTCAGATAAGAGGTCTTAACCGTTTAGCATTAGACCTCTTAACCATTTAGTATTAGTATAATGCTTAACCATTCAGAGGCAAATATCTTAACCATTCAGACATTTGCTCGTGAAACAAAGAGTCTGAACCATTAAGTGCTGAATCATTCAGACATCTGAATCATTAAGAGCCTGTCAACAGACTCTAACAATACCAACTATAGTTTTTCTTACATCTAAACATGTCTAGTGTGAATATGTTTTAAAGTAGAGTAGAGATAGCCTAGTTAGAACATCTATATATCGTCTATGTTTAAGACATGGCAAGTTTTTTACTTTAATACTACCTAACATTACATTTGGAATGAATTTAAACACACATCATATTAAAAGAGAAATCACTAATGTCACTAGACTAAAATCATATAGGCATTAAACGAGTTAAATATTTATATATATTATAAAACACTTCGAAATACTTATGGGACACTTGGTATACAGGATTTCAAAAATCAGAATTAGAATATATTCTGTTGGTCAAGACGTTTGGTTGGTGGAATTTATTGGAATTAGAATTTCATTCTTAATAGATTTGGTTAAGAAATTATAATTGGAATCGAAATGAATAATTTTCAATTCATTTCAAACTGTGAAGAAATTCAATAAAAAGATATAATCTCCTCCATGAAATGGCCACCACCAAAGACCGTCTTCACTTCCGCCACCAACGCCTACCCTCGCGACCAATGCCCCCCGACATGTAACATCCTGTATTTTTCGTTAATCAAAAGTTAATATCGTTTATTCTTGTAAGGGCCTTTATTGTCATAAATGAAACTTATGGTTCATTCTTGCTTATTACTTTAATTTGTCTGTTAATCCTTTAACTTGAAAGTTTAATAATAATAATTACAATAAAATTTTAAAAATCATAACAATAATAATAATACTAATAATAATAATAATTTGGGTTAATAATAGGAGTAGTAACCTATAAACAATTTATAAGTTAACAAATAATTAGTTCTTAAAGTTAAAGTAACTTCAAGGGGGCTCATTGTCATTTAGAAAGTTATAATAAAAGTTTATATTAACACAATAAACCAATTGAACCACAGGGATCGAAAGTGTAACTTTAAAAGTTACATTTCAACCCCCTGCCTCTCTTCCCTCTTCCCGCATTTCCGGCAGGAGCCGGCGGCCGCCGGCCACGGCTCCGGCCACCTTCCCGAAGCTTTAAAACGCGTCGGGGTTAGCCCAAATTATGCCAAAACAGTCGAGATCTCGCATTAAACGCAATGAACCAAGTTAATTCAGGAATTGATTAACAAATGGGGCCAATTAATTCAAAATTCGAACCATTCCAAAACCATAACCGGGTATCAATCAAATCACTACAATCACGCAATTAAACGAACAAACGCGTTCGCCAAATCAATTAGAAATTGGTTACGTGATTAATTACATTCAAATCAGGCAATTACACCATGAATCATAACTCAAAACCGCGTAACAAAGGCAAGACTCGTTCGAAATCAAATCGTCCAAATTGAACCTATATAACAGAGGGTTTTTACTCAAATCAGTTTTCCTAAACTATTGACAATCACAATTACATTTGAAACCCACACATTCACCTTGTTCGACCACCTCCTTCACCGCGAACCTGCAAATACTCGAAACCCACTTCACAAACGGTTTTAACCAAAATCAACAGAGGGCTTTGCATCATCATCATCATTCAAAGCTGTCCTAGAGTTTAATTCGATT
Organism: Flaveria linearis; assembly: GCA_024085815.1. Classification (NCBI taxonomy): domain Eukaryota; kingdom Viridiplantae; phylum Streptophyta; class Magnoliopsida; order Asterales; family Asteraceae; genus Flaveria; species Flaveria linearis. Next base: position 21,142,860 of record CM044014.1, on the reverse strand, counting down.
TTCATCAGCGTTTGATCATCATTTGGATACGAGTCTATCTCGGCTTGTTCTTCGTTCTGTTCGATCTCAACACATCATCAAACGGGTAATTAAATACATACAAACACTAGTTTTTACATGGGGATCAAAAGCCCCATGATTTTAATCATTAACATATTCGAATTGGAGTTCAATTGGATGAAATTCGAATTAGGGTTCATGGGTTTTGGGGGAAATCTAAAAGGTTGGGTTTTTATCAATTAAAAACGGGTACCTAATGCGGCTGCGGCCTTGGTTCAATGGTTAAGGTGTGTGTTTGTAAGCATGAGGTCCCGGGTTCGAACCGGGGACCTTCATGCCATTTTTCTAAAGTTTTTTTAGCCCAAAATAAATTTCTAAAATATTTTGATAAATATAAACATGGAAATTGTAAACTTTAAATATTTGTAAAAGTATCAAATCATTGATGGATTATTTTTAAAAGAATTAAACAATTGAAATAATATGTTTTTATTTTAACAAGGGTTGTACTTGGGTATATTTCTAATGGTTGTTAGTTCACATATTTTTATATTATTATTTATTAATTGTTTAACACGTTTTAATTTTATTTAGTTATAAAATTCTATTTCAACTTAAATCAATTCACTTCAAATATTTTTGTAAAGATCTTTCTCATTCATACTTTTGTATAAAAATATAAATATATATTTCTTATCACCTATTTTATAAAAATATAATGTTATTCACTCGTTAAATATAATTTGTTGACAAAACCCCAAATACCCAATCCTTATTGAAACCCTAGTTCGCAACTAATCGTTAAACCTTATTATTAATCTAAATCTTATAATATATACACACTTAGGTGCCTTGAGACGTTCATCTTGGAACAACGTTCATTTATATTCTTAATAATCATCATTCTTGTTGATCAAGTGAGTTCTTATGCCCCGCTTTACGTTTATTTCACACCTTTCAGGGTGAAACATGTTGCTTATACAAACTTACACATACCCGCTTTGATACTTATTACACACGTGCAATTCTTTACATAGTCGTGGTTGTTTGAATATGTTAAGTATTATATGAGATGTGACATACGTGTGCAATCATTAACTATTGCTAGCCTGGCGAAGTCTTAGATCTTTGGGCCTGACAAGCCTATTTGGTGCTAAAGCCGAGGGATTGCCGGCTCCTAGGAGCCGTATGCTTGTGCACTAGGGAACCAAATACACTTAGCTAATCATGCTTATTCATATTATTCAGTCGAGGTTTGATTGTAACAATGCATGTTCTATATACTTACTATCTTGTAACCATTGATTAGAATTGCCACATTTTTGTATACTTATTGTATTTAAAACCATGAGAACTCACCAACTCGTTAGTTGACTTTATTTTCAACATGTTTCAGGTAATGTGCAAGCTTAGCGAATTGAAGAAATGCTTAAACCTAGAACATGGACCTAGACTTAATAAGAACAATTGGATTTCCGGTTTTCGTTTGCTTTATTTTGAGACTTTGATGTATGTGGTGTTTGAAACAATTGATTAATGGCATTTTACATTATAATATAGCGTTATGTGGTTGTGAACAATCTTAACCCTCACACTTCGACGTTTCCGCCGTTAAGGTGGGGTGTGACAGATTGGTATCAGAGCCCATAACTATTGGGATTTAGGTTATTAGAAATGGTGACCTAGACTATCGTTTATGCATGATCCTTATAGAATAGTATTCTTATGAATACATACTTATTGTTTGCATGCTGCCTAACGCTATACCTTATTATGTGCAATGTGATGCCTTAGCATAGGTGCCTTTCTGCATGATTACATATTGTTACCCGTCTCCCCTAGACTTATCTTAAACATTGATTCTCCCCGATAATTGCTACTTCTTAAATCCATCCTCGTCACTGAGTAGGACTTATTGATAGAAATTCCTTGGACTTTATGTCTAATCTTGTAATTATCCCATCAAGATTTTTGATTTCATGAACCAAAGAACTAGTGTGGTACATAGACACCTGTATTCTGGTTTTCCTGGCAAAAGGCCCTCGGGCTAAGGTAAGCATTTCGCATAAATCCTACGGGAGTAGTCATGCTTACCTGGGGATTTCCGGGATGAGTGATAAACTATGACCAACATACACAAGTTTCTGAGGCGAATGGGTCAATTCATCTTGACGTGTCAACGTTTTCAAATGGTGATGCGTCACCAAATGGAATCATTCTGTATAATTCATGATTCTTACCTTAATTGCCCATCCTTATTATCCTTTTAACAGATCCTAACCCAATTTGTATTTTTCCAGCATGTCTCGTTACCAAGGAAACCGAGGAAGATCCGGCCGTAAACTTGCCGCCATGATTGCCCGGCAAATGGCTGCGGTCATCCCGACTATGGTGGCTGAACTCAGCAGCACTATGATCGCAAACGTCACAAACAATAGCAACGGCCAAGGGGAAAATAGGGCAAACCAAGGCCGTAACAACCAGTCTTGCACCTTCAAGCATTTTAGTTCCTGCAAGCCTCCCAGTTATAGTGGCAAGGAAGGTGCCACCGGTCTATTAGAATGGTTTGAGGGGATGGAGAACACCTTCGTCAACTGTGAGTGCCCCGAAGCACTCAAAGTGAGGTATGCCACCAGTATGCTGCAGCAAAGGGCCTTAACGTGGTGGAACAGCGAAAAGAGAAACCGAGGCTCCGACGCGATCTTGGCTTTAACTTGGGAGGACTTCAAAAACTCCATCACCAAGTTTTGCCCGAGAAGTGAAATCCAGAAACTAGAGGAGGAATTCTGGAACCTGAAACAGGATGGCGGGAACCATCTGGCGTATTCTACCCGTCATCACGAGCTGAGTATACTGCTGCCACACATGGTGGATACTGTTTCCCGTAATGTGGAAAAATTTATTAAGGGTGTGCCGCCTCAGATTCAGGATGCCGTTGTGGGTAGCCGACCCGCAACTCTGGAAGAAGCCATCACCATCACTGCATATTGACGGAGAACCATATCCGAGCGGGCACTATGTCTGCAAAGGGTGCCAAGAAAACTGAGAAGACGACCCCCGAGGAGGTCAAGGAGGTTAAATATGATAACAAGAAGAGGAAGTTTGTACCGGCACGGAACTACGCCGTGGCCGCATCTAAGCCACCCCAAAGACAGTGTGTTCCCGGGACTGCACTGGCAACACAAGTGCCCGTGGCAAGAGCTTATGCGGGCCCTCTACCTATGTGTAACACGTGTAGGTATCATCACCCGGGCAACCTTCCGTGTCGCATCTGCACACTATGCGGCAAGTACGGGCATCTTGTGGCAACCTGCCGCCGAGCAATGGGAAACGCGGTAACGGAACCAAACCAAGCTTGCTATAATTGTGGAGAAACAGGTCACTACCGGCCCCAATGCCCTCGTCTTGTGGGCAATGTTCCACAAGCTCGTGGACGTGCCTTCAACATCAACGCGAACCAAGCTCAAACGAACAATGAGGTGGTGAACGGTACGCAAAAATTTCAACCCTATCTCCATAGAATTTCTCTTAAAATTCCTTGCTTATGTCCTTAAGTGCCTTTAAAACCTATACAGGTATGTTTCTTATTAATGACACATATGCATACGTATTATTTGATTCGGGCGCCGATAGAAGTTTCGTTTCCTTAGAATTCGAGCCGACACTTTCTAAACCTAGCTCAAATCTAGAGAGACCTCTCACCGTCGAAGTTGCTGATGGAGAACTCATCACCGTCGACGTGGTCATCCGCGATTGTCTATTGTGTCTCGACAACCATAAATTTCTTATCGACCTCATTCCAATGAAGCTTGGAAGCTTCGACGTTATTATTGGCATGGATTGGTTATCCAAGAACCATGCCGAGATCATCTGCTTCGAAAAGTATATTCGCATGCCCTTACCCTCCGGGGACACGTTGAAGGTGTTCGGTGAACGGTCTTCCAAAGGACTCAAGCTTATGTCATGCACTAAGGCTCGAAAATGTCTAAGTAAGAGTTATCCGGCATTCTTGGCCTATGTAGTCAACACCAAAACCAAAGGGAAGGAACTCAAAGATGTTCCAGTTGTACGAGAATTCCCTGAGGTCTTTCCTGCAGGATCGATTTGGGGTAGTTTCTCTCTCAACTCACTCGTGAATCAACACTCGGCAAGCAGTCTTTAGGAAGAGTTGATCACAATATAACAAGTAACAAGCAGTAAGAAAATTAACACAGCAAGTAATTTTCAAGGTACTTTTATATATTGCTTCTCAACTCAAAGGATTACAAGACACTTGGACTCAAAATCGCTTATCTAAAGAGTTACAGGGAGAAGATATATATAATACTACCTACAGCCGGCAATACTTTGATTCCAGCTGGACACCTCTAACCTTACATCTATACTACAAGACTCTAGGTGAGGTCTTTCAGACATTTTGCCTGAGAGTGGGTAGTCAGGACATGTCCCTGACTTACCCATACTGCCAACTAAAGTTGGTAACGTGTACTATCATCAAAAGGTGAGCAGTAGAATAAAGTATGGTCAACAATATGGCTTTCGAGGAAAAACCCATGCTGTGTCAGAGGTCCGCATGCGGACTGACAAGGACCATACTTTTATCTGCTGGACATAGCAGTGTCTTCCGAAGATAAAGTGCTTCGGAAGTATAACTTCTTTCCGAAGGCACTTACACTTCGGAAGACTGCTTCTTCCGAAGCTTGGAGTCTTCTTTGTCTTCGGAAGCAGACTTTGTCTTCAGCTCTTTCATCAGACTTTGTCTTCGGAAGCTTTCAGACTTTGTCTTTAGCTCTTTCATCAGACTTTGTCTTTGGAAGCTTTCAGACTTTGTCTTTAGCTCTTTCATCAGACTTTGTCTTCGGAAGATATCTTCAGCTGTTGGCTTCAGTTGTTGTCTTCAGCAGTTGACTTCAGCTTTTGCCTTCAGAAGATGTCTTCAGCTGTTGTTCCTTAGACTCTCGGAAGATCTCTTGCTTGACTTCGGAAGCCCTTTGATGTAGTACCAAAAGTGACTATGAAGTGAATTTGGTTGCACCAGCCTTATCATGATCCAACAAACTCCCCCTAGGCTGATGCTACCAAAACTTCACTTCTCTCTTCTTCTCAAAGTTCTCAGCACCATGGAAAGTAGATGTTTATCAGTATCTGCATTCTTTCCTGATGCGGTGCTGAGAATTTGTACAAATCCTTGGTAGACAGCACCTCGACCCTGTCACCTTGGATTATGTGTACCCTCTGTTGTGGCCCTCTGAAAAGAGTTAGTTGATGGGAAGTATAGTCATATTCCCATCGAACTATTGGTTCCAATTCAGGATCTTCCACCATCTGTGGAAAGGCTGTGCCTTTGGTGGTTGATCTTTCCTTGTCTTCCACTCTTTTCAGCTTCAACTCTTCTTCAATCTTGGCTCTTCGACTTCGTTCAGCCAAGTGGAGACCGCTGATGTGATTTCTGATGTGTGCAGCAGTCTCAGAGTTGGAGGGGTTGGAGAATGGCTTCTCTGCAAGCTCAGCAAGATCAAATCTGCTGAGATGCAGTAGAGAGGTGGCATTAAGCCTGTTGGTTTCGCCATTCTCTCTTTCCACAACAAAGTTGTGAGAAGGTTCATCGAACCTCCACTGGATTATAGCATTTCTAGGCCCAGGAGATTGACCAGAAATCCTGTCCTCTTTCCTGGTATCCAGTAGAGTCACCAGCCTTCTTCTTAGTCTCTTCTCCTCAGCATTGAGGGTATCGGAGTTGAGACCAAGAAGTTTTGCAGCCTGGCCCATAGTGTCTCTAGGCAATTCAAGAAATTTGCCTAGAGTGAGGGAGCTTGAAGAATTATCAACATAGGTGATGTTGATAAGCTCTCCCTCACAGGAGATGCTGCTCAAAGTAGTACAGTTAATGAGCCTTGTCTTCAACTCCTTTATCTCCTCGAAGGAGAGATGTTGAGGAGGTTGAGGAGACTGTCTTGGTTGTTGTTGGGTAGGCTTAGGTTTAGTGGTTTGGGTTGAGTCTTGGGTTTTAGGATGGGTAGTTTGGGTGGTTGAGGTGATGTGGTAGGTTTGGGTATAGTTGTGGGTTGAGGGGTGAAGATTTCATCAGTGGGTTCGGTTTTATGGGAAAAGGAGTTGGTTTAGGAGAGGGTTGTGGCTGTGGTTGAGTGGCTAAGGTTGAGACTGTCCCTTGTACCCTCCTGTACATCTCCCTTCTCTTCCCCAAACGGATGTCAGCTTTGATTTCACTGACTATCCGCTGGAGTGTCCTTTCGGACATAGGTCCCACTTGCCTACCAGAGAAGCCATGTGCCCGGAGATAGTCCTTCATCCAGGCTTTGTCAGTTGACTTCTTGGTGGCAGTGACCTCCTTCTCTTCCTCCCTCTTCCTCTTCACCTTTAGCTTCTCCCTAGCAGCCTTCTTCCTTTCCTTCTCCATTTGATCCTGCTCTTTATTGTGGAGCAGCAGGATCATGTCATTGTCATGTGGAGACAGTTCAGGAAGACTGAAGCCTCTTGAGAGTAGGAATTTGATCCTCTCCTCTCTCAGCTTCAGGGCTGCCTCCCTCTGCTCTTCCTCTGCCTTCTCCAAGGCCAACCTGGCTTCCCTTTCTTGTTGTAGCCTGGTTGACCTCTCCAAAGTCACCAACTCCTCTAGTGGTAGCAGGAGTATTTCCTCATTGACAGCTCCAAGACTGATGAGCTGGTCAATGAGTGCTGTTCTTCTCTTCAGGTTGATTTCTTCCTGATTGGCTGCAGCTGCCTTAGAGCTGGCAGCTAGCACCTTTTCAGTTGGAAACCTCCCTTTCTTTTTAGCCTTCTCAATCCTTTCCTCCTCCTGAAGCTCTTCCGCAGTCAGTTTTCTTTTGCCTTTGTCTTTGATGGTGCTTGACTGTGGTGGTTCTTGAATGGAGGGTTGTGATTGAGATAGAAGTTCAGCTGGTGCTTGGATTGGAGGAGTTTCAGAAGTGTCCTCCCTGCCCACCTCGGATGCTATGTCAGCAATGACATCTGTGATGGTCAGCTCCTCGGACATCTGAAACAAGCCTTCCGCAGCTTCTATTTCGGCTTCGGAAGATTTTTCTTGTTCTTCCGAGGCTTTCATATAGGCTTCGGAAGCTTCAGCTTGAGCTTCGGAAGATGAGACTGCTGCAAATTCTGTCCCATCTGTTTCAGTTGCTGGGCCATCAGTCCCCATTTCCCCTTCGAAGCTAATCTCAGGTTCCATGAAGACCTTAGGTTGACCAACTTCTTCCACAGTGGTAGAAGGTGCAGTCAGTCTTTGAAGCTCCTCAGCCCCAAAGTAAGCAAGTGTGGTGTCGGGGCTGGGCTGTTCTAGGGATGATCTCAATACAAACTTTGTGAAAAGTCTGTAGAGATCTTGAAGCATCTTGAGTCAATCTCCAGAAAGGATTGAGATGACTCAGGTAGTGTGATTAGTTGGGTGGAAATGAATTGGGTCTGTGGTTCCATAGGTGTTTGTCTCTGAACTTTCTCCCCCTTTTTGGTAGCATCATCTTGAGAGCTAGATGAGCTAGAGGAAGAAGTCATTGAGACCTGAATTGGTACATGCCTAACAGACCTCTCCGTCTGTTTCTCAGCTAGTTGAGCCTTGAGAGAGTTAATCTCAAGTTGCTGAGTGGCAGTCCTTGATTCTAAGATCCTCACCTGTGATTCCAGGTTGGAGACCTTAGAAAGCAAGTACTGAAGTGTTAGTTGCATACTACCCTCATCTTCATAAGAAGAATCACGGGGAGATGAGATAACATACCTAGTATGCTCACTCTCACCACCAGATGTGGTTTCTTGGCACCCTGGTTTCCTTTGCTCAGAGTCATCTCTTTCAGAGATGTCAATGGGCAAAGTTGCCGTAGACTCAGTCCTAATGATGTTACCACTGTCCTGAGAGCTCAGTGAGAAACTCTGAGTAGTGGCAGCTGAGTCTACATGAGTCCCCTCCACATCAGTGGGACTCACCTCAGTAGCTGGCTGCTGATGGGGGCTAGAGACAAGGGATCCCCCTGGCTCTGTTGATCTTTCAGAGGGTGTTGTAGATCAACTTCATGGCCATGGAGAGATGTAATCTCTTCATCAGTACGGAGTAAAAGGTCAGTGAAAGAGAGGGTGGTTAGTCCTACTGACCCGGGACTTAGATCAATGTCTACAGGCATTGAGCCTTTGGTGGGGCTGTCCCTAGAAGGCTTCACAGGGGAATGTGAAGACTCACCCTGTGGGCTTAAGGCTTGGGTTCGGGCTCAGGGGTTTGAGACTGAGGAGGCTCAAAACCCACATTGAGGTCAAATGTGAAGGATGGTGTGACCTCCGACTGAGTGGGAGCCCATGATTCCACTCTAGTCGTTTCGGTGTGAACAGGAGGAGCTTGTTCAATCAGAGTAGATTGAACAAGGGTTCGTTTGGGGCGTCTCTGATATGTAGATTTGATGGGTAAAGAAGGCTTTGGTATTGTGGTGGATGTTGCTGGTGTGGGTTCATCACCTGTGGGGATAACAGGGATGTCACCAGGAGCTATGCGCTCAGTCATCGCTGGAGGTAATGGAGTGTACCGTCCAGTGAAGTTGGTGGACATCTTCTTCAGGATTTTGAAGATGGTAGGCCTCATATGTGGAACAGGAAGAGCAGCTGCGCAGACAAGCTTGCTTGGTTCCATCTCACAGTTGATTATATGTTGAAGAAATCGGGGATACATGAAGAATGTATCTCTGCTCAGATTGGCGATTAGGTTATTCAACACAAATCGTGAGTAGTTGAATCTGAGGCCTCTCACCAACCCATGAACTAGGCATCCTAGTTCATATGGGATTTGATCCCAACCCCCTGATTTGTTGGAGAGGCAGTGTAGAACGATGTGCAGCAAGAACTTCCAATGGTAAGAGAAGTTGAACTTGTATACCGTAGATCTGCTGACATCGCCTCCATATCCCATGAGGATATAGGTGCCTTCCAAGTCTTCCTTGGGGAACTCAGTAGGAGCCCCATCATCGTGAAGCTCGAGATGCTCCCTGATGATCTGTTCATTGATGACCAACTCTTGGCCACAAACTCGGGTTCTCAGGACTCGAACCCCATTCAGTACTGCAGTTTCACCATTGCTCCAAAATTCTGACATATGGTTGGAGTATACGGTGGGGTTAACTGTTAGTGCAGTGAGATAGGTGGATTCGGTGAGAAAGGTGATGATTTGGGTAAAGTCGGCATCCCTTGACGAATCAAGTAACGCGACTTGGTTGTGCTGAGGGTTTAGCGCCATTGAAGAAAAGGTAAGCTTGAAATTTGGATGAATTTGAGGGTTTTACAGTGAAGGGAATAGTTAGGGCTGTAAAGTGGTAAAAGAAGATGAATTTGATCAGTCAAGATTATTTAAAAGGGGATGAACAGTGGTAGAGGCGGTGATAGGGTAACTGTGGGTGGTATGGTGGTTTACTGCGGAGAAATGATGTTGGCGGCAAGGATAATTTTAAATAATCTGACCATCAAGTACAAAATTTTTACTTTTTACAGAGTGGGGCCCAAAAGATATCCATTACAAGTAAAATCTTAACTTCCGAAGGTAAAACATTTCCGAAGGTAATTTTCTTCTGAAGGCAATTTCTCTTCCGAAGCAGGATATTGTTTCCGAAGGTAAGATTGTCCTTTGAAGGAACTTTATCTTCCGAAGCAAGGCATTGCTTCCTAAGGTAAAGTTGTCTTTCCGAATGGAGAGTTGTATAAGTTTCGGAAGTAGATCTGATATAAAATCAATCGCTTCTTCCGAGACCACAAACTCTTCCGAGAAGAAAATTTCCATTGAGGAATTTGGCTTCGGAAGATATTCAAGGATATCTTCCGAGAGTTAATTCCTCTTCGGAAGGAATTTACACTTGGAATAATTAAAGATCTTTTGTAACCGGGCTTAAATTGTATTGACACAAGACATTACTCATTTAAAAAGGTTTTTCAAAAGAGGTAGTTATTCAATGTTTATCATCCCAATTGCTGATATGAGATACTTAAATCTTTGTTCATCAAATGCCTTTGTGAACAAATCAGCATATTGTTCATTTGAGTCAACTTTGATTAACTTTATCAGCTGTTTCTCATGAATATCTCTAATGAAATGATACCTGATATCAATGTGTTTTGTCTTGGAGTGCTTCACTGGATTCTCAGTAATGGAGATAGCACTGTTGTTGTCAATATGGATAGGAGTAGTCATGAAGTTGAACCCATAGTCTAACATCTGATTTTGAATCCATAGCAGTTGAGCACAGCAGCTAGCAGCAGCGATGTATTCAGCTTCAGCAGTTGATGTAGAGACACAGGATTGTTTCTTGCATTGCCATGAGATAATCCTTCCACCAAGAAATTGACATCCTCCTGATGTTGATTTCTTGTCAATGTTGCAGCCACCATAGTCACTGTCAGAGTATCCATAGAGATTGAAATCACTATTTCTTGGATACCAGAGACCTAGTTTAGGTGCTCCTTTGAGGTATCTGAGGATTCTCTTTGCAGCAGCTAGGTGAGACACCTTTGGAGCAGCCTGATATCTTGCACAAATGCATGTGGCAAACATGATATCTGGTCTACTTGCAGTAAGATACATCAGAGAACCAATAATTGCTCTATACTGATGTTGATCAGTATCCTCCCCCTCAAGGTCAGGGCAAAGATTATGGTTTCTGGGTATGGGTGTCTTGGCTGGTTTACAGTCCTTCATTTCAAATCTTTCTAAGATGTCAGAGACATACTTAGATTGACTTATGAAGAACCCTTCCTTCATCTGTTTCACCTGGATCCCAAGGAAAAAGTCCATTTTTCCCATGGAACTCATCTCAAACTTCTGCTTCATAATGCTTTCAAAGTCCTTGCACATTTGGTCGTTTGAAGAACCAAATATGATGTCATCAACATAGACTTGTACAAGCAAAATGTCTTCTCCACTCTTTCTGATGAAAAGAGTCTTGTCAATGGTACCTCTAGTGTATCCATTCTTCAGGAGAAACTGAGACAAGGTCTCATACCACAGCCTAGGTGCTTGGTGCAGCCCATATAGAGCTTTATCCAGTTTGCACACATAGTTGGGGTGCTGTGGGTCTTCAAATCCTGGAGGTTGACACACATAGATTTCCCTATCTATATCCCCATATAGAAAAGCACACTTGACATCAAGTTGGTAGACTGTGAAGTTCTTGGATGCAGCATAAGCAAGGAAGATCCTAACTGCCTCAAGTCTTGCAACAGGTGCAAAGACATCAGTATAATCGATTCCTTCCTCCTGGGTGTATCCTTGAACTACTAGTCTTGCCTTGTTCTTGATAATCAAGCCTCTATCATCTTTCTTGTTCCTGAATACCCATTTAGTGCCTATGGGTACTTGACCAGATGGTAGTGGGCATAGATTCCAGACCTTTTGTCTTCTGAATTGAAGCAGCTCCTCCTGCATCGATTCAACCCAACTACTATCTTTTAAGGCATCTTCTACCTTCTTTGGTTCCATCTGAGACAAGAAGCATGAGTACAAGCAGACATTCCCATGATGAGTCTGTCTTCTTGTTCTCACACCCTCAGAGACATCCCCTATGATGTTCTCAGTTGGATGAGTGTTGTGAATCCTAAGACGAGGAATCACTTCCAGTTGCAGAGATAAGTCCAAGTTAGACATATTCTGATCAGGAACTGGATCACTCTGTCCAACTGCTGTTTCAGAGTCATTCAATGAGGACTGATTGAATGATTGAGAAACATCATCAATGGTTGGTTGTGAAGTAGTATTAACAGTTGCCTGTTCCTTCAGAATACCACCTCCCTCAACCTGGTGTTGTAATGGATCACCTGAAGAACTTTGAGGTTGATCAAGTGATTCACTTGTTGAAGCTTCACTATTTCTGAGATATTTACACTGTCAGATCTGTGAATAGTTGAAGCTTGTTGCCTTTCAGCTCTTGGAGAATTTGGAAGAGGTCTGGGAAGCTCATATAGTTGTCCTGCATCAGTTTGAGCACCTGTTCCAGCTGAAACATTCTCACAAGATGGTTTAGAATAGTTTGGAAACAATTCTAAATCAAATATATACTCAGGTCCATTCCCCCTAACACAAGGAGTGTGCTCATTAACAACTATGTTGGATGACTCCTCAAATTGTTGATTCTTGATATTGTATACTCTATAAGCTTTGGAGCTAGAAGAGTATCCAATAAAGATAGCATCATCCGACTTCTCAGCAAACTTTGCCAAGTTGTCCTTTGTGTTAAGTATGGTACACCTGCAGCCAAAGGACCTTAGAAAGCCAATGAACGGTGGCCTCTTGTTCCATAACTCATAAGGGGTTTTTCCATGGGGCTTTACTACAAGAACCCTGTTCTGCACATAGCATGCAGTGCTGACTGCCTCTGCCCAGAATGTTAGAGGCAGCTTTGAATCAGCTAACATGGTCCGAGCAGCCTCAATAAGTGTCCTGTTCCTCCTCTCAGCAACACCGTTTTGTTGAGGAGTTCTGGGAGCACTATATTGTCTGGCAATCCCTTTTGAGTCACAGAATGAGTCAAGAACGAAGTTCTTAAACTCAGTCCCTTGATCACTTCTAATAATCTTAACCTTGTGATCAATTTGATTTTCTATTTTAAGAATAAAAGATTTTAAAGTTTCAGCAGTTTCATCTTTACTTCTTAAAAAGAATACCCATGTAAATCTTGTAAAATCATCAACGATCACAAGGCAGTATGATTTCCTTCCAATGCTCATTATACTTGTGGGACCAAAAAGATCCATGTGCAATAAGTGTAATGGAGTAGTGATAGAGTTAACACATTTGGATTTATGAGATGATCTGTGTTGTTTCCCTTTCAGGCATGCAACACAGTTATCTTTGCAGAAAAATTCCTTTTTAGGCAAACCATGTACCAAGTTATTTTTAGACAATTTATTCATTGTTTTAAAATTCACATGACACATGCGTTTATGCCATAGTGTTGACTCATCACTATCAGCTTTGGAAAGAAAGCATGATACTTCACCCATAGGAGAAGCCTTGTTCATATCTAGCTTGTACATATCCCCTTTCCTGGGAGATCTGAGAAGCACCAATTCCGGAGGAATTGTCATCCCTGGTCTGAGGATAATGCACTCATGTTCTGTGAAAAGCATTTGATGCTTCTGGTCACAGAATTGAGAAACACTTAACAGATTGTGTTCAAGCTGTTTGACAAAGTGAACTTTGTCAATGTTTATTCTGCCGTTGGATATACTTCCTCTGCCCGAAATATATCCTCCGGCCTCACCTCCAAATTGGACAGGCCCTCCATCAAAGTTCTGGAATTGTTGAAGGAGAGATCTGTTCCCTGTCATGTGCCTGGAGCATCCACTATCTACAATCCAGATGTTGTTGTTCTTGTCAAATGGATGTCCCTGCACATAAGATGAGATGGTTAGTTTTGTTTGGAAGCCCAAGCCTTGCAGGTCTCGGGCTCTTCCAAAGATAGTGACATAATTGAACCAAAAGATATGCAATGGGGTTCAATAGAGGTCATTGTTGAAGAAGAGGTTTGGGCTGCAGCATCTTCCTTGATCTTCCAATCCATCCTTTGGTTGATCTTTGAGGATGAGCTTGTTGAAGCTTTTGCAGCATGGTCTTCTTCCGAAGCTTCTCTCTTTTCGGAAGAAGCCTTCACCACCTTTTCTTCCGAAGTAGTCTTCTTCTGAGATGGTTTCAAGGGAGCCTTCTTGTTCTTCCGAACCTTAGAAGGTTTGGTTCCGAAGCCACTTTCCCTTCGGAAGAAGCAGTTTCTTCCGAAAGCAACTTGGCTTCCGAGACCAACTTTCCCTTTTTCATCATTTGGACCTTTTGAAGTGGTCCAACTGAGAAACCTTCTCTGACTACTTCTTTTCTAACATTATTTGCATAATGTGTGCTTGCTGGATTGTAGTAACAATCTTTAGCCATGTGGTTGTGCAGACCACACATTATGCATGCAATGTTAGTCTTCTGGGAACTTGCAGGTTGCTGTTTCTTGGGTTTCTTCTCTTCATCAGCAACTTTCCCTTTCAACTTCTGATCCTTCAGTAGGACAGGAGTGCTGGTACTACACTCCTTTCCTGAATCAGGAGTACCTACCACTTGAAATCCGGCAGAAATGAAGACACCCTTTTGCTTAGGGTCAAACTTAAGCTTGGACTCTGCAACCTTCTTAGCAGTCCTTCTAGCAGCTTTAGCTCTGCTTCTTCTTGCTTGGTGGTCAGGATTTGGTCATCACAGGTGGAGATGGGTGTATCCTCCTGTTTCTCCCCTGTGGAGGCCACTATTTTTGCTCCATCCTCTAGTTCCAATGGAGAAGGGTCAGCAGTTGGAACCTCTTGCTCTTCAGTACCACATCTAGGTAGTCTAATAGACTCATAAGAGTGTGGTGGAGCTATTTCACTGGTTCCCAACCCTTCTTTGTTTTGATAAAACATTTTGGAATGAGAGGTTGATGCAAGAATAGTTTGGAAGCTTTGCTCAGCAATAGCTTGCTTCCTGGCATGAGCCTCAGCTGTAACTAGCTGAGCTTCAACTTCAGAAAGTTTGGAGATCAGATCTTTGATTTGAGTCTTATAATTAGTCTTTTCATGTTTTAAAAGAGACACAGTTTTCTCTAACTCATCAATTTTCTTTTGATAGTCAGATTCAGCTCTTTTAAAGTCAGATTTTAGCACATTTAAAGACTCAACCTCAGATCTGATTTCCGAAATGTAATCCTTATAAAGTTTAACTTTAGCAATACAGGCAGCAGTACAAAGATGTTCATATACCTGATCATCATCTGTTCCGGCCATGAGTGCTTGAGCGGGAGTCACATCCTGTACCATGAAGCTCCAGTCAACTTCCTGAGCAACAGCAGCTGTTTTAGTTGACTTTTCTTCATGCTTGGGGGCAGTGGGATGTGTGGAGGCCTGTGGGGTTCCCGGGTTGTTCTTGGGAGCCTTGCATTCCCTAGCAAAGTGACCAAGTTGGTTGCAGTTGTAGCACCTTGCTTTGCTCTTATCAAACCCAAACTTGCTGTTGACTGGGTTTTGAGGGAATTGCCTTCCAGTTCTCTTGAAGAACTTCTTCGCTCTGTAAGTTAAAAGAGCCATCTGCTGGACAATATCCATGTACTCCACATCATCTGGACTGAAGCACTCAAGATCATCAAAGCAGTATTGAAAATCACCAGAGTGTCCACTTCCAGAGACAAAGGCACAACCGTCCTGAAAGGAGTTGTGTTGAACCTTTTGAGACTTTGGAGTCTCAGGTAGAGTAATGAAGGGTCCAGTATGTGAGTTGTCAGGGTAGCATAGCAAGGGATGCTGTGGTTCTATGCTTTCCCTTTCAACCACATGAAGGGCTGAACTCAGTTGGTTATTGGAGTGATCAGAGGAGTTTGCATGTTCATCTCCATCTGAAATGCACTTAGGATACCATACAACTCTGTAAGAGAAAGAGTCTTAAGGTCCGAAGTTCTCTTGATGACAACACAGTAGTGAGTCCATAGTTTAGGAAGAGAAGACATGAACTTCCTAACTATGTCTCTGTTCTCAAGAGCTACTCCAATATCCGCCAGAGTATCTACTAGCTCAACATACCTGAAGTATTGTTGAGTCAAGGTCTCACCAGCCTTGAAAGTAAAGTTCTCAAACTGCTGCTTCAAGAGATCTTTCTTGTTCTCTTGAGTTTCCTTGGATCCCTCATACATCAGCTTCAAAGCTTCCCATAAATCTTTAGCTGTCTTGCACTTCTTGAAGCGTCTGTAGACGGAGTTGGGGAGAGCAGTTTGGAGACAAGTCATAGCCCTTTGATCTAGCTCTATTCTCTTCCTATCTTCCTCTGAGTAATCATCAACATCTTTTGGAATGATGCGATTACCAGTGGCAGATGTAGTGCTTGGTATGAAAGGACCATTGACAATGGAGTCCCACATCCTTGAATCTTGACACTTGATGAAGCCTTCCATCCTGATACACCATGTGTCAAAGTCTTAGGGGTGATCATGGGGGACTTGGTCAAGGTACCAGTTTCCATATCAGCCTTGGAGAGAGCAGCCATTTGAGTGAGTGGATTGTGGTGAGGAGTGAAAAACAGGTTGATTAGGATGGTAAGATCTCACAATCAAGAGCCTGAAGCTCTGATACCAATTGCAGGATCGATTTAGGGTGGTTTCTCTCTCAACTCACTCGTGAATCAACACTCGGCAAGCAGTCTTTAGGAAGAGTTATCACAATATAACAAGTAACAAGCAGTAAGAAAATTAACACAGCAAGTAATTTTCAAGGTACTTTTATATATTGCTTCTCAACTCAAAGGATTACAAGACACTTGGACTCAAAATCGCTTATCTAAAGAGTTACAGGGAGAAGATATATATAATACTACCTACAGCCGGGAATACTTTGATTCCAGCTGGACACCTCTAACCTTACATCTATACTACAAGACTCTAGGTGAGGTCTTTCAGACATTTTGCCTGAGAGTGGGTAGTCAGGACATGTCCCTGACTTACCCATGCTGCCAACTAAAGTTGGTAACGTGTACTATCATCAAAAGGTGAGCAGTAGAATAAAGTATGGTCAACAATATGGCTTTCGAGGAAAAACCCATGCTGTGTCAGAGGTCCGCATGCGGACTGACAAGGACCATACTTTTATCTGCTGGACATAGCAGTGTCTTCCGAAAGATAAAGTGCTTCGGAAGTATAACTTCTTTCCGAAGGCACTTACACTTCGGAAGACTGCTTCTTCCGAAGCTTGGAGTCTTCTTTGTCTTCGGAAGCAGACTTTGTCTTCAGCTCTTTCATCAGACTTTGTCTTCGGAAGCTTTCAGACTTTGTCTTCAGCTCTTTCATCAGACTTTGTCTTCGGAAGCTTTCAGACTTGTCTTCAGCTCTTTCATCAGACTTTGTCTTCGGAAGATATCTTCAGCTGTTGGCTTCAGTTGTTGTCTTCAGCAGTTGACTTCAGCTTTTGCCTTCAGAAGATGTCTTCAGCTGTGTTCCTTAGACTCTCGGAAGATCTCTTGCTTGACTTCGGAAGCCCTTTGATGTAGTACCAAAAGTGACTATGAAGTGAATTGGTTGCACCAGCTTATCATGATCCAACATTTCCCGACGACCTTAGTGGGTTGCCTCCTGTACGAGAAGTTGAATTCAAAATCGACTGATTCCGGGAGCAGGCCGCAGCTAAATCACCTTACGACTCGCACCATCGGAAATGCAAGAACTCTCTAGCCAACTCCAGGAATTATCCGAGAAGGGGTTTATCCGCCCTAGTTCTTCTCATTGGGGTGCACCTGTCTTATTGTGAAGAAGAAAGATGGGTCATTCCGCATGTGTATCGATTACGGGAGCTCAACAAGTGACCATCAAGAACCGGTATCCTCTTCCTCGTATCGACGATCTCTTCGATCAACTTCAAGGAGCTGCAATCTTTTCAAAAATCGACTTGCGTTCGGGTTATCACCAACTGCGAGACCACGACGACGATATCCCAAGACTGCATTCCGCACTCGGTATGGGCATTACGAGTTTATGGTTATGCCTTTCGGCTTAACCAATGCTCTTGCGGTCTTCATGGATCTTATGAATCGGGTGTGCAAGCCATACCTAGACAAGTTGTCATCGTTTTCATTGACGACATTCTTATTATTCCAAGTCTCGCTCCGATCATGAACTTCATCTCCGTCAAATCCTCGATCTGTTGAAGAAGGAAACAACTGTACGCGAAGTTCTAGAAATGTGAGTTTTGGCTTGAAGAAGTACAATTCTTAGGGCACGTTGTGAATAGTCAAGGAATTCACGTCGACCCTGCGAAGGTTGAAGCCGTGAAGAATTGGAGTGCTCCCACAACTCCGACGGAAGTTCAATCGTTTCTTGGTCTAGCCGGTATTATCGACGATTTATTGCCAACTTCTCGAAAATCGCAAAGCCACTCACGTCTTTGACTCAGAAGAACAAGCCTTTCGAGTGGAAAGCCGAGTAAGAAGAGGCGTTTGAGACATTGAAGCACAAGTTGTGCAATGCTCCTATTCTGACGCTACCGGATGGGAATGACGACTTCACGGTATACTGCGACGCGTCGAAACAAGGCCTTGGTTGTGTTCTCATGCAACGGGGAAAGGTCATCGCATATGCCTCGAGACAATTGAAGGTTCACGAGGTAAATTATACGACGCACGATCTCGAGCTCGGAGCGGCGGTCTTTGCTTTGAAAATCTGGAGACACTATCTATACGACACGCAATGTATAGTCTACACGGACCACAAAAGCCTCCAACACGTTTTCAATCAGAAGGACCTCAATATGAGGCAACGTCGTTGGGTGGAACTAATTAGCGAATACGATTGTGATATCCGATACCATCCCGGCAAGGCAAATGTCGTAGCCGATGCATTGAGTCGAAAGACACATCAAAAGATGGTCTCCGTTCAAGAGACTCGCGACCGACGTCAATGGTTCGACGCATTGGTAGAGTTTGACACTGAAATCCGACTCGATGTCAACAATGCAACAGTACTACTACAAAATTTGAAGATCGATTGCTACATCGAGTCAAGTATTCGAGAAGCCAGCAAGCGGTGCAAACCGAAGGGAGTATGAAGGAAGAGCTCGAGCCAAATCTCTTAGCCCAATTGGAAACAAGAGCCAATGGGTTAATGTATTTCGCAAACCGAATCTGGATTCCCAAACGCAATAACCTTCGGGCTTCTATCATGAACGAAGCACATCATACTCGTTATTCTATCCACCTGGGCTCCGATAAGATGTACATGGACTTACGGAGTCAATATTGGTGGCCCGAAATGAGCGAGACATAGCAACCTACGTTACTAAATGCCTTACATGCACTAAAGTTAAAGCGGAACACCAACGTCCAAGTGGTTTACTCGAACAACTCGAAATTCCCATGTGGAAATGGGAACATATATCCATGGACTTTATAACCAAGCTGCCTCGGACATCTCGCGGGCACGATAGCATATGGGTAATCGTCGACCGATTGACCAAGTCGGCACATTTCATAACCATACGCGACACGTATAAGACATCAAGGTTAGCCCGGATTTACATCGACGAGATCGTAAGCCGTCATGGTGTGCCTCTTCACATTATATCCGACCGAGACGCTCGATTCACTTCCCACTTCTGGTCTACTATGCAAGAACTTCTGGGTACGTAATTGGATTTAAGCACGGCTTACCATCCCAAACCGATGGCCAAACCGAGCGGACGATCCAAACCCTGGAGACCTGTTACGTCTCTGTGTCCTTGATTTTGGGGGCGACTGGGATACACACCTGCCGCTCGCAAAATTCTCCCACAACAACAGTTACCACTCAAGCATCCAAATGGCACCGTTTGAAGCACTTTACGGTCGTAAGTGTCGTTCACCAATCTGCTGGACCGACATTGGCGAGAATCTTATTACCGGTCCCGAGCTCATCCAAGAGACGACCGATAAAGTCGATATCATCCGCAAGAACCTGGAAGTGGCCAGGAGTCGACAGAAAAGCTACGCTGATAAACGTCGCAAGCCACTAGAATTCCAAGTTGGGGAGATGGTCCTTCTCAAGGTCTCACCATGGAAGGGTGTGGTTCGCTTTGGAAGGAAAGGTAAGTTAGCTCCGAGGTTTGTAGGGCCTTTCAAGGTTCTGAAAAGAATCGGGAAAGTGGCCTACAAACTAGAACTACCCTCCGACCTTAGTGGAATTCACCCGGTCTTCCACGTCTAGAATCTGAGGAAGTGCCTGGCCGACGATAATTTGTATGTGCCATTGGAAGACATTCAGATCGACGAGTCACTACACTTCGTTGAGAAAACCGTCGAAATCATGGATCACATTATGAAGAAGACTAGGACCTCTACGACCCCAATCGTAAAGGATCGATGGGAGAACAAACGAGGAGCAGAATTCACCTGGGAGCGTGAAGATCATATGAAGAAGACGTACCCTTCCTTATTCTTGTAACCCTTTTTTTTTCCTAATTTCGGGACGAAATTCTTTTAAGTTGGGGAGACTGTAACATCCTGTATTTTTCGTTAATCAAAAGTTAATGTCGTTTATTCTTGTAAGGGCCTTATTGTCATAAATGAAACTTATGGTTCATTCTTGCTTATTACTTTAATTTGTCTGTTAATCCTTTAACTCGAAAGTTTAATAATAATAATTACAATAAAATTTTAAAAATCATAACAATAATAATAATAACTAATAATAATAATAATTTGGGTTAATAATAGGAGTAGTAACCTATAAACAATTTATAAGTTAACAAATAATTAGTTCTTAAAGTTAAAGTAACTTCAAGGGGGCTCATTGTCAATTTAGAAAGTTATAATAAAAGTTTATATTAACACAATAAACCAATTGAACCACAGGGATCGAAAGTGTAACTTAAAAGTTACATTTCAACCCCCTGCCTCTCTTCCCTCTTCCCGCATTTCCAGCAGGAGTCGGCGGCCGCCGGCCACGGCTCCGGCCACCTTCCCGAACCTTAAAACGCGTCGGGGTTAGCCCAAATTATGCCAAAACAGTCGAGATCTCGCATTAAACGCAATGAACCAAGTTAATTCAGGAATTGATTAAAAATGGGGCCAATTAATTCAAAATTCGAACCATTTCAAAACCATAACCGGGTATCAATCAAATCACTACAATCACGCAATTAAACGAACAAACACGTTCGCCAAATCAATTAGAAATTGGTTGCGTGATTAATTACATTCAAATCAGGCAATTAAACCATGAATCATGATTCAAAACCGCGTAACAAAGGCAAGACTCGTTCGAAATCAAATCGTCCAAATTGAACCTATATAACAGAGGGTTTTTTTACTCAAAACAGTTTTCCTAAACTATTGACAATCACAATTACATTTGAAACCCACACATTCACCTTGTTCGACCACCTCCTTCACCGCGAACCTGCAAATACTCGAAACCCACTTCACAAACGGTTTTAACCAAAATCAACAGAGGGCTTTGCATCATCATCATCATTCGAAGCTGTCCTAGAGTTTAATTCGATTTTCATCAGCGTTTGATCATCATTTGGATACGAGTCTATCTCGGCTTGTTCTTCGTTCTGTTCGATCTTAACACATCATCAAAGGGTAATTAATACATACAAACACTAGTTTTTACATGGGGATCAAAAGCCCCATGATTTTAATCATTAACATATTCGAATTGGAGTTCATTGGATGAAATTCGAATTAGGGTTCATGGTTTTGGGGGAAATCTAAAAGGTTGGGTTTTTATCAATTAAAAACGGGTACCTAATGCGGCTGCGGCCTGGTTCAATGGTTAAGGTGTGTGTTTGTAAGCATGAGGTCCGGGTTCGAACCCGGGGACCTTCATGCCATTTTTCTAAAGTTTTTTTAGCCCAAAATAAATTTCTAAAATATTTTGATAAATATAAACATGGAAATTGTAAACATTAAATATTTGTAAAAGTATCAAATCATTGATGGATTATTTTTAAAAGAATTAAACAATTGAAATAATATGTTTTTTTTAACAAGGGTTGTACTTGGGTATATTCTAATGGTTGTTAGTTCACACATTTTTATTATTATTATTTATTAATTTTAACACGTTTTAATTTATTTGGTTATAAAATTCTATTTCAACTTAAATCAATTCACTTCAAATATTTTTGTAAAGATCTTCTCATTCATACTTTTGTATAAAAATATAAATATATATTCTTATCACCTATTCATAAAAATATAATTGTTATTCACTCGTTAAATATAATTTGTTGACAAAACCCCAAATACCCAATCCTTATTGAAACCCTAGTTCGCAACTAATCGTTAAACCTTATTATTAATCTAAATCTTATAATATGTACACACTTAGGTGTCTTGAGACGTTCATCTTGGAACAACGTTCATTTATATTCTTAATAATCATCATTTTGTTGATCAAGTGAGTTCTTATGCCCCGCTTTACGTTTATTTCACACCTTTCAGGGTGAAACATGTTGCTTATACAAACTTACACATACCCGCTTTGATACTTATTACACACGTGCAATTCTTTACATAGTCATGGTTGTTTGAATATGTTAAGTATTATATGAGATGTGACATACGTGTGCAATCATTAACTATTGCTAGCCTGGCGAAGTCTTAGATCTTTGGGCCTGACAAGCCATTTGGTGCTAAAGCCGAGGGATTGCCGGCTCCTAGGAGCCGTATGCTTGTGCACTAGGGAACCAAATACACTTAGCTAATCATGCTTATTCATATTATTCAGTCGAGGTTTGATTGTAACTATGCATGTTCTATATAATTACTATCTTGTAACCATGACTAAAATTGCCACATTTTTGTATACTTATTGTATTTAAAACCATGAGAACTCACCAACTCGTTAGTTGACTTTATTTTCAACATGTTTCAGGTAATGTGCAAGCTTAGCAAATTGAAGAAATGCTTAAACCTAGAACATGGACCTAGACTTAATAAGAACAATTGGATTTTCGGTTTTCGTTTGCTTTATTTTGAGACTTTGATGTATGTGGTGTTTGAAACAATTGATTAATGGCATTTTACATTATAATATAGCGTTATGTGGTTGTGAACAATCTTAACCCTCACACTTCGACGTTTCAAGCCGTCAAGGTTGGGGTGTGACACGACACCACCACCGAACGCTAGCTACTGCCCCCGCCCACTGTCACCACCGCCTGACCCCGCTGACCTGCGATCGCCACCGCCACCAACCACCGATCGCCGCTTTTTACTAACCTCCCGACCACCCTCTCCAACAACCTCCTCCCCCAACCGCCGCCTACCTTCGTCGGCGCCAGTCCACCTTGATAGCCCACTGCCGCCGACTTCTCAAAACCGTTTGACATCCTGTCCACATCCCGTTGTCGCCTACCCTCAACCGCCACCTACCTTCGTCGGCGCCAGTCCACCCTGATAGCCCACTTCCGTCGACTTCTCAAACCGTTTGACAGCCCGTCCACATCCCGTTGTCGCCCTACCCTCGACATTCCAAACCCGTCGCTGTCGAGCGTCGAGCCCCACCATCGTTGCAAACCACCACCGGCACCATCCTCGCCAACCAAAGTCGTTGTCACTTATCATCTGCGGCATCCTCGACATCGATCGTGCTTGTTGCCGCTGTCAATAACCGATCGGCCCCACCTGACAGACCACTGACCATCGTCGGCGGCTACGCCCGCAAGCGACAATCGATAGCGGCGACATCAGTCTTTTTGTTCCTGACATATATGGACAATTGTGGACGTGATCAACAACGGTGGTCGTTTGTCAACGATGATTACGGGTGGCGGAGACGGTCGGGTGTCAACAACGTGCGTGATCGTTTGGTGGCGGTGGTGGTAGCGACATGGTGCGGTCGGTTGTTGGTGGCGATGGCGACAATTGTCGGTGGTATGTAGCGGCGGCGGTGATCAATTGTTATGGTGATGGTGACGGTTTGCAATGGGTGCTAAATTCCAAATCCTGCATGAATGCTTTGTCACTAAATGCAATTACAACTTCAATTATTTTGATAGATTTCAGTTCACTTAAATTTCAAAACATTTAGAAAATATAAAATTCCAATTCTTTTTAATTTCAATTCAAATTCAAATTATAATTTTAATTACAACATATTTTACGAACCAAACACAATCTCGTATCTTTGACCATGGTGTTATAGCTTAGTAATATTATTGATTGTTATTCAAAGTGGTATGATCAATTTTTTTGTAAATGTAAGATTAAATAATATTTAAATGATATTAAAATTGCGATGGTACCTACTTGGTTATTGTCTTTATGGGGGTGGGCATCTTACCATTTTTAACAAACAAACAAACGTGTCCAAATTAGTTCTTGCGATACGTACTAGTCAAACCTGAAAGGTGGTGCGTATATTAATTTGTCCAATCCATATAATATTAATCTACATATCAAAGAACTTTTCTGTCCATCAAAGATTTTGGTCACAAATTATATATGCTATATTTCTTTCTCACAAAATATGAGTGAAAGCGGATTTAATATGATTTTTTTATCACAATATACTTGCAATTAATCATCCAATCTATATCGATACTCTTTTGAAAGTTTTGTATTAGACTATATTTTGTTAGGGTTGATACTACGATCCCGTTTAGTTTTTTAGTATTCCATTGAAACTCTGCAGAAATATAATAAAATTATCAATAATATTCATTCAGTCGTTTACCCACTTACATTTTGGTCTAATATATCAATTAAGTTGAAACTCCTACTAATTTTCCAGTCCCAGGACTAAACTGCTTGTTAAGCTTGAACCAAAGTTTAAATAATTGACTGAGGTACATTGTGAACTAGTTAATCTCAGTCCAGTGATTTCGTCATGGATGTTATTAGGATGAAGGAGAACATGTGCCAAGCCTATGTCATGATGAGGTAGACATTGATGTTGCAATTACAACAATCAATGTATCAGTAAGTGAGCGGATACTATTGCACTAACGTAACATGTGATGAAGAAAGTATCTCAGACGTTTGACCATTATAAGCAACAAGAGATGATGCCCTTAGGACTAAGGCTAGAAGCCTCAGTTCCTAGAAAAAGAAGCAGAAGTGATCATGTACAACTACTTATAATGAGAATCTTGTTGATTAAGTTAACTTGGATGAAGGATTGGTTTTAACAAACAAAGAATTGACGATTGTTGGAAAGAATTCTTCATATGAGATGTAGTCTCAACATTAGCACACATGTGAAAGCTCCCAATAACATATTTGGTAGATTGATATCAACAGACCATACCACTAGAATTATTATTATTATTTTTATTTTTTTTTATTTTTATTTTTTTATTGGTAAAGGTGATGGTTTTGGGTTGTTTTGAAAGTTTGTTTGAAACATGGGTATCCCGCTTCTCAAATTTACGTAGTGGCTGTTTCATTTGCTTCTAACCGGGTCAAAATGTCTGACACACTGACCCGATCAGACATTTTAGTCAGTCAGGGTGTTTGATTCTCACTCTATCGCGTCTAACCCGGTCCGAAGCCACTGACCCATGCCTATTTTCCTTCATACCCGGTTAGATTTAGAGAAGACTCTTACTCGGTCAGCCACTTCTGACGAGTCTTTAAAATCAATCAGCCCGTAATCTCCCAAACAATAATTGAATCCGTAAATTGGATTTACGGAAATTTGACCCCATTTGTTGACCGTTTGACCACGTTAGTTTACCACTAATTCCTCGATTGACATTTACGGAATCCAATTTTTTTCTTTTTTTTCTAATTTAATTTCGGCCACCTTTTACGGATTTGAATTAAATATTTATATTTTGGACCCCTATATAAATATACAAATTACAAAGTTTTATATTACAATAAAGTTACAAATGAAAAATAATATTCGTTCTTAAACTTACAAAGTTTTATATTAATAATAATATTAAATAGTTTACCGCCTGCGTATTACGGCGACATCGTACGTTGCGTGATAAAGTATAAATTAACAATCGAACTGATCTGTCTCTAAATTCTCAACGAACCATAAAGTAACTCGAATGTATATAGTTTGACGAACACGTATTATACTTGACCCGCCTCTATTCCAAACAAAATAATATCGAAACGTAGACCAAATCAAAACATACTTTAAGAAAAACACATAAATTACAATCGTCCTGACTCGTTTCGAAACTAAATTTACATTGAAATGTAAAGTAACTCGGATTTATTTGACCCTACTTATTATAAACGAAAATTACGTCAAAACATAAGCGAACATTGAAATGTA
Organism: Flaveria linearis; assembly: GCA_024085815.1. Classification (NCBI taxonomy): domain Eukaryota; kingdom Viridiplantae; phylum Streptophyta; class Magnoliopsida; order Asterales; family Asteraceae; genus Flaveria; species Flaveria linearis. The sequence continues at coordinate 21,117,103 of CM044014.1, read as the reverse complement.
AATCACCTCAATGCGTATATAAAAATATGCACAGAAACGTTCTATATTTGACCTGACTCGTGCCGACAAAAATACGAACTTAAAAATTAGTTTTTAAGTAAAAACTGTAATGGGTGAATCTGAAAAACACATAAATTACAATCGTCCTGACTCGTTTCGAAACTAAATTTACATTGAAATGTAAAGTAACTCGGATTTATTGACCCTACTTATTTATAAACAAAATTACGTCAAAACATAAGCGAACGTTGAAATGTAAATCACCTCAATGCGTATATAAAATATGCACAGAAACGTTTATATTTGACCTGACTCGTGCCGACAAAAATACGAACTTAAAAATTAGTTTTTAAGTAAAAACTGTAATGGGTGAATCTGAAAAACACATAAATTACAATCGTCCTGACTCGTTTCGAAACTAAATTTACATTGAAGTGTAAAGTAACTCGGATTTATTTGACCCTACTTATTTATAAACAAAAATTACGTCAAAACATAAGCGAACCTCAATGCGTATATAAAAATATGCACAGAAACGTTTTATATTTGACCTGACTGGTGCCGACAAAAATACGAACTTAAAATTAGTTTTTAAGTAAAAACTGTAATGGGTGAATCTGAAAAAACATAAATTACAATCGTCTGACTCGTTTCGAAACTAAATTTTACATTGAAATGTAAAGTAACTCGGATTTATTTGACCCTACTTATTTATAAACAAAAATTACATCAAAACATAAGCGAACGTTGAAATGTAAATCACCTCAATGCGTATATAAAAATATGCACAGAAACGTTTTATATTTGACCTGACTCGTGCCGACAAAATACGAACTTAAAAATTAGTTTTTAAGTAAAAACTGTAATGGGTGAATCTGAGATTATAAAAAGTAAGGGGTCAAATATCATTTGTGTTTGTGCATAACTAAATATTATATTAAGTCTTCTGTCCAAAATGTAAAAGTTAAAAATGTATTGTCTCTTAAGTTGCTTTGAATTATATTATATAATTATACAAATAAAAAATAAATAATATTTAACAACATTATAATAATGAAGCACATAGTAATTTAAAATGAAATATAAAACAAAATGATATAATATTATAAAAACTACAAAAAATAACGATATCAAGTCCTGGTATTATGTGGTTGTGTAGACTGTTCATCTTGGGAAGGATGTGCGTGCTCTATAGTATGACTTAGTTGAAGATTTAAATCTAACTCTAGCGGTTACAAAAACTGAGGTTTCGATCTTTGATCACTACTTAAACCAGACAACAGAAAATTTAAAAAGGGTGGAGATTGGTCTTGAAATATCCTGGATTCATGTTTCCAACCGGGTTGTAAAATCTTGTGTTTCAATAATATCGGTGAAAGGCATATTTGAGCGATAGTCATAAAGCGAGTGCACAAGAGAAATAGGTGATAGGTGAATTATATGATAGGTGAATTATGTTGTAGAAGTTTCAATTCCGTAAATAGTATTACCGGAATTAATGGGTTGAGTAATATGAAATTCAATTTATTTAAAGGATTTTATATAAAGTTTGTGTAATTAATAAAAACTAGTTGATTTCCAACCGCGCTTCGCGGCGATTTTCAGACCAGGGCTCAGACGTTTTATCATAGCCATATACATGTTAACATGGAAGCAGAGAATGTCTCAGATGAAGTCAACCTCATTATCATCGACGCACCAACATCCGCATGATAATAGAAGCAACAAAGACAAAGTACATTCACAGTCAACAACATAACATCAAAACGACATAAAATGACCGTGAACATGCAGTAGTACCCATGCAAAGGCTCAGAAATGATGCTCGATTGCAGCTGCATACCATAAACGGTTGCGAAGCCGTGGCAATAGGCAAAAATCTTGGTAAAAAATCATAGCCTTTTGAGGAACCAAAAAGTCGAAAGTCTCAGATGAGCGATGGCTCATCATCATCGACAAACAGAAATAACAAAACACATCATGTGAAACTGAAGTAATAACAAAGTCTCAGATGACCTAATGGTCTCATCATCGATAGATATGAAATTCACGGTCACCAGCCCCACCGCAAACACGAATGTAGGCAGAAGGGTAGACGGAGTAAGATGCACTGCCAAATCCACACAATACAACAGATCTAAAAACCCAAAAGGAGTTTCATCATGGTAGACCAATTGTTCTCATAAATTGAGTCAATGGAACTAAAATCTGTGACAAACATCAGGTAAGCCACCATCACCGACAACGCCAACAGGTGGCAGCACTCCGTAGACTTTGCAATACAGAGGGCATCACCGCCGGCACACGCAACATGCATCAGAGGCAACATCAGCGCCGCCACCTAGGGTTTGCAATCAAAGGCCCGGTGCAGCGGGAAAATATGACCACATCATAGAGAAAACAGGCGGCAGCCTAGGTGGACACAGGAGGTAGTGGAGCAGCACCCCCAGCCACCCGACCCGTGGTTAAGGGTTTCTCGAAAATCCTAGCCACCAGGCACCCATGACGGCAGCGTAATAGCGAGACACATCAACGAGTCTACACAGAGTCGGTGGGAACCCAAGGCGGAGTTATAGCCGGAGAAGAGACACCGACGGCGATGCCTACCCAGACCGCCTACACCGCCATGGCCACAATGCAAGCAGTCGGTGGAAGAGAGCGCTGGAATGGCGGCAGCAAAGGGACCGACAAGGATCGCCGGAGGAAGAGAGCGTGAAAGGATGCGTCGTACGGTCAGACAGCGACCACCGATAGAAGGAGTAGCGGAGGCGGCCACCGCAAAGGGCAGCCATGGAAGGAACCACCACCACCACTTAACATTAAAGAAGAGGCACGTCCTCGAGGAGAAAATGAAATACCGAATTTGCCCCCAGATCACTGTTCAGGAAGTTACTTTTTTCATTATAGGGTAATATGAAAGTTAACACGTAAACGGTGGTTGTGTAATTAATAAAATATATGAAAATTAATAGGTACATTGCCAAACAAAAGTGGTCAACAAACGGTCAACAAAGAGAACAAATTTCCGTAAATCCAATTTACGGATCAAATTGTTTGGGAGATTTCGTATATCTGGTTAGGGTTGTTCAAATCGCTCGACGCTCGATACTCGCTCGACGTTTGTTTGGAATTTCCTCGAAAAATGCTCGTTCGAATTTTGCTCGGTTGTAAACGAGCCGATCGGCTCAGATCGGTTGTAAACGAGCCGATCGGCTCAGATCGGTTTGTAAACGAACCAAACACGAGCAAATGTCGCTCTGATAGGCGGAATCCATTTCAAACAAACCAAAAGCAACCCAACAAAGATCATGTTTACACCACATACAAAATAAAAAGATAAAAAACATAAAAAAAATTTTGTAAAAAATCTACCACCAGAAGTAAATCGAGTTATGATGAATGTAATAATCAAAGAGGCATTGTGAGTATATATAATAAAATTTGTGACGGATCACTAACTAAACTTCCATTTTCTAAAGCTAGATACGGAAAAACCTAAGACAAGATTTTATCCAAAATTCTAATCCTTAAAATGTAACATTTATTTATTATGTTAAGTTTTTAGGCTTTCATTGGAAATCCATTAGTAATTTTAGACTGATCAACGAAGAATAACTAAACTACTAAATCCTTTTCTTACTAAAAGGTAAGTAGTTGAGTGTTATGACATCGACTATTCGTAATCATCGACAAACTTTAATTTAATTTTCTTTTCTTTCTTAAGCCCTTTTTACCTACCGTTGATCACCTACAACTATGCTGTCGAGGCTCTTTCATCTGTAAAAGTTTGTTTTCTTGTTCAGTTTGAACGAGATTAAATGCGTGGATACAATACTATTAAAAAATTAAAAAAATATATAAGAAATTATATATTATATTACCAGCGATTAGTGTAACCGCTGGTAGAATTGGTCTTGTCCGTTGAAAAACACTGAAATCAAATCCTGACCGTTTAAACTCGACGGTTACGGCGGTTACCAAACGGTTATCGACGGTTTTTAAGGGGTTCTGTCAACCTCCCCACGTTGCTTGTAAATCGGTAACCTTCCCTTATAATCGGGCCAACATCCTTCTTATTTAATAGGCACACAAGCAAAGAGGGAGAAGTAATAGATTCTACCTTCCGGTGCTCCTATCTTCACCGCCACCGGCCATCGATTTAGCTTGGGAATCATTTAACAAGAACCTCATCTTCATTGTAAGCCTCTGTTGTTATTTATATTGTATGTCAAGTTGAGGTTGTGAGTTGTTTGTTGTAATGATTTGCACTCTTACGACATGGAACTGGTTGATTTAGTTGTTATAATAAAGAAATATGACTTTACGGGTTTCATCGTCATTGCTGGTTCTTTACATCTCATAGTCCATAGCACCACCATTGCACCATCATCGCTTTATCGTCCCTCCTTCTGAACTTTGGGAAATGCAATTCAATCCTAGGGTAAGTAATTTATATACAGAGGTGCTCTATATTATCATTCAGGTCTTAAATTTTGATTAATATGATGATCTGTAAGAGGTTTGCTTTAATTGTGTTTATACCTGTTTGGTTTTGATCATGTCAGGTGAAAGGTTAATCATTATGAAATTTCTAGTGGTGGAAGGGGAATGATTCAAAAATTTTACGTTAATAATTTCTTTGAAGGCATTAAAACTTTTGGATCATTGATTTTAATTACATGATTTCTAATGCAGAACCCCAAATTGAAGCAACACATTTGGAGATGAGGGATTTATAAAGGTAAAATGCATTAAATTATATGACTAGTAAAAGGACATGCGAAATCGACGGCATCAACACAATTTGCCTCAAGAGGAGTTTCTTAGACTATTAAGGTGCCACCAACCCTTTTTGTTCATGATGTTTATTTTATTTTTATGTTGTTGATGGTTGTATTTATCATTAGCTTCATGTTCATGTTTGTATGTGACATATATTATAAAATATGTTATTCATACGAGATGATTTTGATTCCATCATTGTACCCATCCGGTAGATATTTGTTCGTATGGGATTTAAACCGAAACTAAGGTGCATTCTCGATATCAATTTCGTCGGTCATATTTTTTTATGAAATTGTGCAACATTTTACATGATCAAATGACAATTTACCTTTGCCAGATCCTACTCAGACGTGCCTTTATGCAACTTCAAGCGCGATTCTTCAATTTATCCTAATTCTTAATATGAAGGTCAAGTCCAAGTTCTCATATGAGTGCAGAGCGTTCTTGAAGATCTCGAATTGTTTATAACAGATTTTATCACGTGTGAATTCCATATTTGTTTGTAGTTTTGTTGCAAGTTCTCATAAGAAATCTGAAATTGGGTTTTCAAGGACTGTAAATCATCATTTTTAAAAATAAATGTTGTAAACCTCTATTATAATTTCCTTCTATATTAAAATTTTCATAGGGGGTTAGATTGATTATCATACTCTTGAATGATTTTGAAATGAAGGTTGATGTCGGTGTATAGATCTTCATGTGAATATTCTGATAACGTATTCAAAGGATCTACAACAAGTAGTTTGAACTCCAAATTAGAACTGAAATGACAATGGTCATACTCTTCATACTCCACATTCCGAAAACCCTTAAATTTATTATAAGGTAATCGGCTTACTACACATATTAATTAAACATAATCGCAAACCAAAAATTTAAAGAATAAGTTCACAGTTCAATTTCTTAAATGTTATTCAAATTAAGAAAGCCCATAACTATACTTCCATTACTTGAACTAATTCAATATCCCTCAAATGTTGGCCAAAGCAATCACATGTGTGTTGAATTTGGGTAGTTGTAACTTTGGAGTCAAGACCACAGAAAAAAATTGTAATTGAACAGAACATGATTAGTTTGATTTAATGAAAGGTTGTTTACATGCGGTTCTAACAAAATATGTGTTCAAATGTTGTAAACAATATCTACACATGGTTTAAAAAGTGTTCCGGTTGGCCCGTTTAAGACAACTTTCCAAGTAACTGTATGTTCGTTTGAAAGTTTTCAGATGTGTTTAAGGGTTGCAATTTGGATGGGTCACGAGAGAACAACACAACACAACCTAACAGAAAATCAAGACAACTTAAAACAAGAACTCAACCCACGTACTAACCTTTATTTAACTATTTTGGAGTAAGCTATATGTAAATTATCAACTTAATTCTTATTACGTCACTTACTTATTATAAGTTTTAGATTAGTTATTGTTTTACTCACCTACTAGAGTTTTATGTAGTATGACTGTCAATTTTGATGGCTAAGTGAGTGATACTTCTGCTTGGTGATTATAGTTTAAAACGAAAAATTATTGCAGCTGTGAAGTTCGACGAAAAGAAAAAAACACAAACATAAACCACTTAAATTGATTCTAGATTATTATGTGTAATTATATATTATATTACCAGCGGTGAGTGTAACCGCTGGTATAATTGATCTTGACCGTTGAAAAAACCTGAAATCAAATCCTAACCATTTAAACTCGGCAGTTGGTGCGGTTACAAAGTGGTTTTCTGTCTGTTTTTTAGGGCGGTTAAAAACATTATTTCCGACGCTCCTACGGTTTCCGGTAGTTTCACACTACGCTCCTGCGGTTTTAGACCTTTATCCTCCAGGGCTTTTTCTCTCCCACGTCGCCGGTAACCTCGGTAACCTCCGCGGCTGGGTTATATAACAAGCCTCGTACTTCTTTCTCTTGTCTCTTGGACCACTCCATACGGCATACATGTCTTTCACAATTGCAATTCACAAATAGCGATGAATCCATAAATTCCTATTCATCTTCATCGATCCATCTTCCGATCAGGACATCTTTGTCTACACCGTCGATCAAGCTGAATCTTACCATGCAATTCGATTTCATATCCTCTCAAACCGCAGCACCACCCAATGTTAGCCAGAAAACCAATCGCCGTTGCATCCTATCATGACGATGCGGGCCAATCCAAATGTTGGTTGTCATTCTCATTTTTATTATCCTCAATGGTTGATTATCTTTTTGTTATGTTCAATTTGGGCTCCAAATGGATGAAAACCAATGCAGCTTTGAGTAGGTATATCCAATTCAATATTGGATAGCAAATAGTTTGAATTTATCGTATGTAATAATTAATTTGGTACAAAAAGTTACAAAACCCCTTTAGTTAATTCATCTTATGTAGCAAACGATCATTACTTGAATTGATATGCCTGATTTTCTAATGTAATATTAGAATATGCCCTAATGTGAAATTTCTTTGTTGCAGCATAGTATCTCTCGTAATTAGTTATTTTATCCTGTTGGCCTTTTAGCATGTTTTACTTCGTCTAATTCTTCCTTTATGTACTAATCTCGAAAACCTATTGATATGGTACTACATAAACTTAAGTTTTGTTATGAGTTTATGACACATGAGTGAATAGAACCATCCGTTTTATGCTTTTGTTGAATTATAAGATAGTTTTGGAACTAAGGCTTATAATGTATGTAATTAACCATTTATTAGCGGCTTGACCCATAACATTGAGAATGTTGTATGTCAAACATGTATTAAGGTGTGCATTCATTATATTTTTTTACCTGTTTTCACTTGGTCAATTTTTAGTACCTTTAATAATCCCTTTAACAGCATGAATCAATCATCAATTCATCACTTTGTGTGTTAGTTTGAGGAAATTATAGTCATTTAAGCTTAATCTAATCTAATTATAACATTTTCAGTCCAACAAGAGAACATTAATAACTGGAGGAGCTAGTTTTATTGGCTCACACCTTACCTTGATGCAAATGATAAAAATGAGGTATTACTTCCATAAAAACATATTGGAGAAATTGTTGTTTTGGTACTTAAATATTCCATGCAGGTGATACTTGAAGATAATTACTTACCAGGTCAAAGGAAAATAAGGATACAATGGTTTAGTCATTCATAGTACAAAATCGACTTTTAGTGACATACACTCCGCCAGGTCTATGTGACACTTCGAAGAATAGTGTCACCGTATGTATGCTTGAAAATTCCTGGAATGTTTTGGTGACGATTTCAGCGGGGTTGTGGACTATTGCGTAGAGAATCACCTCTTTAGTCACACTAAACATAACGTATGTTACAAATATTAGTGACTTTAATCGCAATGTGACCAAATGTCACTATTTGGTCACGTTTTTCGTTAGTCACAAATGTAAATTTTTTTGTGATACCATAGATAAATATATGGTCACATATGGCAATTGTTTGTGTCACTATATAATGGCGCACATTCAGTGACATAATGTAACTGTAAGTAAATGTAATTTACAATGACAGTAAACATTTTTTTGTGTGACGTTAAGTTTATGTTTATTAGTCACACTAATTAATTGTGTTACCATATGTTAAAGTTTATGGTGACAGTGAAAATTACAGTGTGTCACTAACGATAACTAATAGTCATGACAAATGTAACAAACATGTGACTAGAAGTAACAAATGGTCAGCTTCCATTTTATTATGTGTGACTAAAAATTTAAACTAACGAAATAGTTATTGATGTATAAGAAGATTATGGTCACAGCTCGAATATGGATGTGTGACAAAATTATATATTATGGTCATGGTTAATGGAAAAAAACATGTGACGAGAATTACAATTTGGTGATTGTTCACTTTATTATGTGTGACTAACGGTTAATACTAAAAACGTTATAAGTGAAGTCTAAGTAGTTTATAGTCACAGTTCATTTTAGTAGGTGTGACTAAAATTTTTAATACTAAGGCACGTTATTGATGTATAAGTTTTATTTCTCACATCTCCAATTCGGATGTGTGATAAAATATATAAAGGCGATGTTATTAAGGGACCTGTTATTAATACTAAACAACCAGTTTGTCGGTCAGCATTGGAATATGTGACAATAAACAACTAGTTTGTCGGTCAGCATTGGAACACGTGACAAAGTAACTCCACTAGTTTAAGACTAGTTTAGGTGTGACTAAATGTTCATTACTAACCATTAGCAAACCAAAGAAATGAGTCAAACCGGTTCACCACAAAAAAATAATTTGCAAACCCACTCACTGCATAATATATTACAACTATATTATACTAGTCTAATATTAAGTAATGATGCGAGCCAATGGTAGACGTCCGTGATAATCAAAAAGGGTCCACTTGTGCCTGATACAATCAAATGAAAGCGTTAGCTACACTTGTACAAATGTACATGTTGACAACTTAACGTTCATATTGTGACAACCGTGTATTTCAGGTTAACACCGTTCCGACTGTTTCGTTATCATTACTATTTGTCAACGTTATTCGACATTATTATTAGCTTGAAATCTTAATTATTATTAGTATACAATTATAATTAAATTGACCACAATTAAACATTAGTAAAATAATAATAATAATTAAACAAATTTAAACGCTACGTGAAAATCTTAACCAAACGTGTGCGAACCGAACCCGTTTCATTTAACCTACTATAAAAGCCAACCATTTTCCATTTTAGGGTTTTAAAACCCAAAATCAGAGAGAGAGAAGGATCTGGTTATGAATATTCAAGATTTAAGCTTATACGTCATGATATGTGTTCTGGTTATGATACATTGTCACAAGGTTTTTTGGTTTCCATGGTTTACGCCACTGTCTATCTATCTATCTAATCTTATTTTATGATACAGATGTCACACATATATTGCTGGTTGTAGTCAATCAAACATACCATCTAGCTTGTCCAGCTTCGTTGATATTTAACAAGAGATAAGCCTGTGAAGTATCTTGATCTCTATGGTTTAATACTTAGGCTTATCTACTTGTGTAGTAATTATGGAACTTCTTTTATTTTATATATTTATTATGCTCGTGAAATATTCTAGCCTAAACGTTAAAATAGTGTTGCTAGGCTTACAGGATGCTGTTGACATCAACTTCAAAGGTTTGTGGAGATCCTCTTGTGCATCCTCAGGATGAACACTTTTTAGGGAAACTGTAACCCCATTGGTAAATTTGATCATAGTTAAATGTCTAATGCTTTAATTTACTATTGTTGAGCACTTTTAACAGGCTTTCTGTCACTCACTATACCAGTTTCTTATAATACATTGTCTAACTGATTGTTACTGTACTTAAATGCAGCAATGAGCCCTTAACTCCTCAATCACATGGAACTCAGACTAGGAGCTTCTGTATGTCTCAATAATCTATTTTTATAACTAATTCATATGTGAGTAGTTATAGATATGGAAGTGTAGTGATTCAGATATATAATAAGATATGATAATATACAATAGGTTGGTTTTGATTTTCCAAAACTTAATCATGCTAACCTTTAGTCAACAAGTCAAGTCCTAAAAAATTTTGTTTATCGAGTCCATATTCATGAATTGTGTTTAGGTTACTAGTTTATTTAAAGTGAGTCTTGGTATCCCATTTAAATGAACTGTGACTGTCTTTTATATTTTAACGTTTTTTTCTTCTTTCACATGTTAATGACTTTCCAAATTAGGTTATTACATGCTACTAATGATTTCTTCTTATAGGTGGGTTAACTCGTGTCTGACTCAGTAACAAATTCAAGCAATCTTAGGCAACTACTACTACATTGTATTGTTATGGTTTGCACACTACTAGAAAAACGCAATAGATGACGCGCATTGCGCGTCATCTTGGGGTCAGATGACGCGCAAATGCGTGTCAAGGAAGGGGGATTCATAAATGATAGATGACGCGCATCCGCGCATCATCTGTTTATGACGCGCAAAAGATGACGCGCATTTTATGACGTGCAAAAGATGACGGGCAATGCGCGTCAAGGAAGGGGTAGTCATAAATGACTAGACGACGCGCATTCGCGTGTCATCTATGAAATTTTTATGACGTGCAATAGATGACGCGCAATGCACGTCATAAAATTAGCTGCATTTTTTTTTTTTTATTTTTAATAAATTTACTAGTTGTTTTCTAAAACAAATTGTCGAATAACATTAAAAGCGAAATCCATTATATACCAACAAAGTTTACAAAAGTTGTTAATAACAACTACAAAGCATAAAACAAGTCCAAATTCAATTAGTACCAATACTAATACAATTCCAATACCAATACTAACACAAGTCCAACTATATCATTTCAGGCCTACATATAAATGAAATTCGATACAGAAACTGCTGCTTCTCTATATGCCAGCCTCAGTTTCAGATCCTCGAGGACTTCACTTCTATCTTCTTGACCTGTTTCGAACGTTCCTTTTTGCTGCAAAACAAACCATCAATATAAGTCCAGTAAAAAAACGCCTCAACCAAATGCGCCATTAAATTTTCTTTATAACTTTTAACGTGTACCCTTTTCAAGGCATCCACAAGCTCTTCTCGTCCTATGTAGTCCAAATCCTTTCTGGCAGTCAAAATACCAGCTTCATTCCTGTTCACTACATTGTTAGCTTCTCTCTCACAAACTTAAAAACTAATACATTAGTGGTGATAATTCCAACCCATTTACTCTTAAATCTTATGCGACTATTTTATGTAAAAATAAAAATCCCTTAGAAGGAATGGGTCAAATGGACTGAACATGTCACATTCCTAATGCAATGCCCACAATAGTTTTATTAACAAGTTAGAAAAGCATTGAATATATAAAAAAATATTGTAATCTTATTGACACCATGATCTTCCGAGAAAATATATATCAAAATCACCGAAAGAATAAAAAATACTGTTTTAGCTCAGCCCAGACCCTTCCTGATCCATTTCAACCTGCCCAAAGAATCAACCACCCAACCATCCAATTAGCCACATCTACAAGATATCAATGTAGTTACAGTATGTAGGTATATCCATACATACGTATATGTACGTACAGCTGTATATATGTATATATATGCATAGATAAAAACATATGTATATGTAACACTACGCCACAATTCCTTTCAGAAGCATATTGACTCTTTTCCAGACCTTGTCAAAATCTCAAAGGTTTCAAACACAATATTATGAACTTGTAATTGCAAAAGTTGAAGAATAATTATCAAAAGTTGATATTATCATAGTATAAAAGAAAAGCCAGTAACACAATTATACATGTGTGAGCATATGTAAATAAAACTCTGCTTACATTATTAATCTTCATTTTCATAATAAGAGAGTAAGGTGTTAATACATTATTCAGAGGTTGAAAGAAAGTATTGTTACCGTACCCCACCAATGTCAGGGCCACCACGTTTGCTACCTATAGCGTCTATCTCGTCAATAAAAATGATCGACGGAGCAAAAGATCTGGAACTAGCAAAAAGGTCCTTTACACGAGAAGCGGCAACTCCAACAAACATCTGCATACAATTTCCAAAAGTGAGCTATGATTCTGCTACCTTAACTAAATACTTATAGACAGGTTTATCCTTAATCTATAAAGAGTCAAACAAATCAAAAAATAATAATTGTGAAGGGAAACAGGTCAAACGGGCCGAACCAAGTGCAGAGTAGTTTTAATACGTAAATAAATTTGAAATTGGGTCACTAAAGTGATTTATGTAGTGGTGTATGGACAACCTTACTTGAACAGCATCTGTTCTATAGGCTACTACCTCTGTTTTGTAATGGTATTTGAGACACTAATTATTAAAGAGAAGTCATGGGCAAAAACTCCTGTTTTGATTTGTGCCAACGACTGCCCATTTTGTCCGACCCACCTTTTGTGCCACCTCAACATCTAATTTAAATAAAGTGAAAAGGGAGATATAAGATCTTTGACCTCAACAAAATCAGTGCCGTTGGCTCCGAAGAAAGGAAGGCCTGCTTCACCAGCAATAGCTTTCGCTAGAATCAAGATAATACCAAGTCAATGGGTTCTTAGGGTTAACAAATTTTCACCAAAAATATTCAGAAGGCTTACCTTCATATAACATGACTTCAAGCTAACAGTTGACATAAACTGAGCTCTCTCTCCTAGACTTATATTAGGCAATTTCTCCATTGAAACTTGAAGAAAATCAATTGGAATCTTCCCCATTAAATAGTAACCCTCAGTTGCTATATCAAGCATGAACATATTATGGATGAGAAATTGGATATAAGAAACTGAAGACTAAAGACGATACATGGCCATGATATCAATTATATAAAGTATATCTTACAGGGAGAAAACATATGATCCTTCGTTAGATCAATCGTTGTTGGGTTTGCTATATCAGCTGCGAAACTCCTAGATGTTAACAACTAAAACAAAATAAAACACAATATTCTTCTGAATAAAATCAAACTGGCAAACATGTGATACCACAGCTAACCAACAGCATAGCAAGAGAACAGCTCTAACTTCTGTTGATAATTTATTTATCTCAGGAAGTATAAATCTGGCTTGACCAGTTACCACTGTCTGAACTCCCCTAGAAGCAGTCAACTTGCAGGCTCGTTTGAACCGGTAACAGCTAGATCGCAGCGTCTAGAAATCAGTCAGAAATTGTACACATGAAATTAGAGAGATTAGTAGAGTTTAACACTTAAAAAAAGGATTTGCAGTCCATGAAATTAGAGAGATTAGTAGAGATTTGCAGTCCATCATCAAGAAGTCTACTTATAGATACTGATATCTGTAACCTAGAGCAAAAACAAAGGCAAATAAACAAACAATGATCATGTCACCTTCATTACTGCAACATCCATAGAAAAATAGATGTTTCAAAAATCTTAAACATCAAGAGTCCATTGGGATGTCAAATACTTCACGAAAAAACAAGACAATGTATATCAACAGTTGGTAAAAAAAATTAGTTAGTGAGTAATAAAGGCTGTGAGATTATGTACTATCCCTTACCTTCTTTGTGCTTTTCTTTTAACTTGTAGTCCAAACATCTTGTTAGAAATGATGGCTGCATGATATCAATCATCTTTTGTGATAAAAGAATGTTATTTAAAGAAAAGGGACAGAGTGCTAGGCACAAATAAATTGAGAACCAGCCAAGATTAAGTCAATATACGATGTATATATATTTATTCCTAAAAGCTAGATGGATGATGAGAATGGGAATGATACAAAGTAAGTAAAATACATTTATACTAGCCCGATGTTGAAGAAGGTTGTAAAATTCTACCGGCCTACAATAAACCGAGAGGCTTTCCTCAGCTGCCCTTTGTTCTTCTTCAGACAAATGAACCCGAACTTCCGAGTCTCTAGAATAACTGCAAACAGAAGTGAAATACAACTTGCATCAATCAATATAATCCACGAGCAGTATAATGTAATCTTCATAATGAAGAATAACCTTCAAAAAACCTAAAAAACAAACACTAAAACATATATTAGATCCAAGAACTTCAACTTAAAACCCTAATTTATAACACATCCACAATCAACCATAATTTAACAATCAAACAACAATGTAGCACCTATGACTTGCAGGAGGAGCTCGATCGGCGGTGGCGGCTGCTGGAGGTGCTCGGTCGGTAGTGGTCGGCTGCTGGAGGGGGAGGTCGGGTCGCGATTTGCCTGCAGGGGTGGTGGTCGGCTGCTGGAGGTGCTTGGCCGGTGGTGGAGGTGGTCGGGTGCTGGAGGTGCAGGGGCCGGCGGTGGAGGTGGTCGGCTGCAGGGGCCGGCGGTGGAGGTGGTCGGCTGCAGGGGCCGGCGGTGGAGGTGGTCGGCTGCAGAGGGGTCGCGATCGATTTAGGGGAAACCGGGGGGAGGGGTACGTTTTTAGGGGGGAAACCGCGATTTGGGTAACATATACACAATTAAGTTAGAATATTTTATAAGTTGAAATTTTAAAAGATGACGAACCAAGATGATACGCAAAAATGTATGTCATCCTTTCTAAGAATTTTTGAAATATGACATATATTTTATGATACGCTTAAATGCGCGTCATCTTTTTTCGCGCGTCATCTTTTGCGCGTCATCTATTAACAATTTTCTAGTAGTGGCATCAGGTATCTCTTGAAAAAACATATTTGTGTCCACTTATTTGAATCATGCATGCTACTGTTTTGCTACTCATTTAGGCTTTAATAAAACTGTTTGATCATTTCTACTTATTTGTGTATAATACTATTTTGATTCTTTAACATAGAAGCTTAATATATATTCAAGAACCAAGATGGATGTAAACTCTCAATTACCATACAATTGCTATTGTTGCTTAATTACTTTTTCCAAACTTGACCCCTTTAATGAATTTTTGCATACACATTACGATTAAGACAAGAAAGCTGACAAACCTTCAAAAGTTATTGAAGAATAAGTGAGATTTATGATTGTCATTCACTGTCTTATATTTATAGTCTTAAAAATGTTGAAATGGAGTGTTTCATAAGTAATAACTTTTATAAATTATAATCCAACTGACTTAGTATAACCCTTTTTTATAATATTAATTTGTTTTCATGCCGCATTGGCAGACGAGGAAAGTAAATGATTTAACAAAATTTAGAATTAGGGGTCTAAGGTGTTATCTTATGTATTATTGTATCTTATGTATTATAGAAACTCTACAAAAATACAGGTATCCTATCATTGCCTGTTAAGCACAAGCCCTTAGGTAAAGTTTCTCGAATTTAGATGTCGATTTTGACCTTGTAGGGTTGGATATTAATGGGTCAGTGTTATAAAAATTACTGTATAAATTTTTATCTTACGTGTATCAGAAACTATTATTCATCTAATTAATTGAACTCCATGATTGATCATAGTTGTTATCTTTGTACCCTGCTCATTTTGATTTATCTTACGTATGTTAAACACATTTTTAGAAAGCAAATATGCATTCATTTCATTGTCAAACAATAAGGATTTTGATTATTTTGACACTGAGTTTCAAGAATAAAGGTGAACCACTTATTCATACTTTCAAAAAAATTGTTTCTCTTTTGTTAATTGTATTCAATACATTTTTACAATTAAATATTAGATATCAGAAATTTTTATATACATTTATTATCTTATTAAGTTAACAACTCTGTCTAGGTCAAGTTTTGTAATTCAAAATTATGATCCATATATAAAATTGGGTAAAAAAGAATAGGCCATTTTTGATGTACTTCCCATTTATTATTATTTAGATTTAAATCCCAAACTTCTTTTTGTTTGAAATGCAAAGAAATGCAATAATGTCATTATAACGTTAAAATACCCGGCCACCGGACGGGTATAAAACTAGTTCATATTGCTCTTGTATCTTCTATTTACCCCATCTTCCTCCTTATATCATTACCACCATCAAACTATCAAAGTTTGCAGATCAATTATGGTGATATTAGATTGAAAGTACATGATTTACTTTGTTTGTATATCAGGTGTGTTGGGACCAAGTATAGGAAGAACATAAACGAGTTTGATCTCAAACAATTTTTTTTTGTGTTTAGAATATTAGAAAAATTATTCCGTCAATTTAACATTAAATACCCGACCACCGGACGAGTATAAAACTAGTTATCATTGCTACGTTACCAGCTCAAAAGTTAGAATGACATGGCTGTTAAAATTAAGGTGGGTTAAAGTACACCCCAAGGTTTAAAAATATGTGTTATACTTTCGTGAAAAGGTAGACGTATAAATGATATGGCTGCACGCGCACGTCCCTTAGGCGTGAGAAGGGCGTGGCCTTTATGACACCAGGTGTTTCTCCCTAGCTTGCCTTAGTCGAAACCATCAGAATATTATGTGACATAAGCTTCATCTACTCGTAGCTAGGCTTATGTACCATAAGTCCACAACACATGCAATCCCCTAAGAGATCCCTTTAGTCTGGTGCCACTTGTATATTTATGAAGTAACTAAAACTAATTATATATAGGTAAGCATAGAGAATATTACTAAGAAAGAAATGTCACAGAAATGCCATTACATAATATATCAAATATGCACGGTAATTGAGCCATGCAAACAGCCCTTATTATAGGGAATACAAAGTTGAACAGCTTAAGCATACAATTCCATTGTGTCACTCATTACATTTTATGGTACCAATATACACCTTTGTGTTCACTATCCTCATCCGGCTCAATGTAGATGCACTCCTTAGCCTCTCGCCACATCGCCTTGAAAATCGGGGTCCTATCGATCTTATAAAACTCGCCCAAGATCGGCTTGATTGCATCCCTAGCCTCCTTTGCATGATAATGTGGAATGTATGAGATCAAATGATGCAACACATGAGTATGTGTAACATCATGGAAAACCCTGTTCAAGAACCCGAAGTCCCTATCGATCGTTGATAGCGCGCCTTTGATCCAGTTCCATTCGGTTGAATCGTAGTGAGGTAATGAGAGATGGGTGTGGTGAAGATATGTGATCAATACAAAGAACACACTTACTCCTAGCACAGGAACTCCATACATGCAGGCTACCCATGCAACCCCCTTTGCTGCTACAAGAAGCTTGACTGCATAAAGAACAGCGAGAAGACCGAAATCCGAAAGGAGAACCTGAACCCGCTCGCGCTCGGTGAAGATGGGGCTCATGGGGTCGAAGTGGTTCGCGAACCGCCCGTACTTCTTACCAGAGATGTTAGTGAAGAGGTATAGTGGAAAACCTAGGGTTAACCTGAAGACCAAGGTGAACACTCTACCTGGAGGGTTGTTGAGGATCTTTGAGTATAGTCTAACTTTCGACTTGCGTTTGGGGATGTAAACCTCATCGTTATCGAGTGAATTCGTGTTCGCGTGGTGGTTACGATGACTATACTTCCATGAGAAGTAAGGGGTGAGGAGTGCTGAATGAAGGATGAACCCGACAGTGTCATCGATCCACTGATACTCGCTGAACGCGTGGTGACCGCATTCGTGACCGATGACCCATAGGCCCGTGAGAATACTGGCTTGACAAAACCAGTAAACGGGCCACGCTAGGTAAGCGAGAGGCGTAGGAAGAAGAGGGATGTATTTGTCAGCAAGGAAGTAGAACACATAGGCTACAATGAGGTCATGAACAACATAGTAAGATGACCGGAGGACGGACCGTTCAAAGCAATGTGCGGGGATCGCTTTCTTTAGATCGCTCAGCGTGAAGGGTGGATTGATGGGGACGCGTTTGAGGATATCCTGGGCCTTAGACGGGTCTGGCATCCTACCACCTGCACCCATGTTGTTGGATATGTGATAACCTGTATAGATAACATAACATAATATAACATAAGATAATGTATAAGATAAAAGATATAGGTATAATACTAAAGTTATATGAGGAACTTAAAGATATGAAGAAAGAAATTGAGACCTCAGAGAGAAGTGATATTTGAGTTCTCTTGTGTTTGGTGAGTATGTTTTGGGGTTCTTGTGGTGGGTTTATATAATCAAGAGTTGCCCATAAAGTTGGTTCACTTGAAATGCAAATGCTGACTATTTTAATAGCTAACTACCACGTTTTGTTATAAATAATTATCACTATCTAGGGTACACGTACCGAGTGTGCGTTTAATAATAATTTTGTTTTCTATTATTGGTTGATTAATCAGATAAAGCTAAAGTTGTTGAAAGAGTTTCTTTTAATTGGAAACTTAGCAGTACTTTAGAAAACTAAGGGAATAATTAAAATGAAAATTTTAAAGAAAAACATAATAGTTTCACGAAAAAAAATTACCACTTAAAGGTCATAGCTAGGGTATATTACGACATTTTTTCAGTTAGAAAAATAACTACACTTTGATAAAATACATGCATTGGATAAGTATAAAACATGAGTTCGGTTAATTTATAGTCTATGAAAGATCATTATTTTTTCATAAAAAAATACGTACTTAGTTTTATAATAAATAGTATAATGCATTGCTCTTGTAGAAAATACATTACAATAAAATGTTTAGAACAGAATGATTCAGGCCAGTATATATGCATGGGTTTAAAAATTTAAATGAATTAAAATGATCGAGTTAGTTATAGTTTAGGCTTTTTTTTAGATAAAAACAGATTTCTACTCGGAGTACAACTTTATCACTTATACAACAATTAAAGTTGTAGTTACACTGATCGAACTCAACAGGCCAATATAACATGAGTTTTTTTATTTTTATTTTTAGTTTTTATTTTATTTTTATTTTTTTGTATAATTGTTTGTGGAAAACAAAATTATAAGGAAGGTGATTGCTAAAAAATAAATACCTTTATAATTACATGAAATTAAAGTAAACAAATATGTACGTACGTAGAGAACTTTGCCTGCAGAGGCTTTGTCTTTTAAATGGTAGATCTTGTGTTTAAGCCCAGACAACTGTGTAATTTAGATTACGAGAAAGATATGTTTGTCGTTAAAAAATGTAAAGAACTTTTTATTTACTTGCCTAGCTTCTCGAGTGAAAAACGTGTCTAACACGAATCTTCTCGATCGACGGTTTTTAGATGCAAAAATCTATTTAATAATGGTTTAAGAGATCGATATATTCTTTAATGGTGCTTGTTACAACAACTCAATATGGTTTGCGAGATTTACTTACTGGTAATTCGTTAACCAATGTGGGTTAGTGCCATAACCACATGTAGTAATTAAGCATGCATGACTCCAAATTTCAGAGTAAGATACAATTAAGGAGCTTACTATACATGTTTTAAAGTGTACCAACCTATGAGAACAAACCACTTTTAGAATTGATAACTTATTCATCTTACCTTAACAAAATTAGACACTTCTTTACTCGGTATGAAAATTATAGTTTAAAATACACAAACCTATAAATTAATAATTATATATCTCATGTGTATTATTAAAGTATATATTATTGCTGCTTAACGTGACATCTCTTCTTACATACTTA
The DNA here is from genome assembly GCA_024085815.1 of Flaveria linearis. Lineage (NCBI taxonomy): Eukaryota > Viridiplantae > Streptophyta > Magnoliopsida > Asterales > Asteraceae > Flaveria > Flaveria linearis. The sequence goes on along the minus strand of CM044014.1, from coordinate 21,097,407 downwards.
ATAGACCCTTCTCACATATATCTGTCACAAGAGGAGGATATGTTTAATGCATAAGCGTACATTTAGCCGCTTCTAATGATGATTTATTCTAAAGTTAATACAAATAACTTTTTTAAACTAACTCTTCTTAGAAGAAATTGAACAGTTTTCATCATTGGCTCACTCAAAACAGGAAAACTTTGATTGTTTCCTTCCTCAATTATTATGATGATTACTAAAAGTTGGCTATAGATATTTTAATAATCTATTACCTTAAATAATTCCTTTTTTTTCTAAGAAATTTAGTCTTTAATATAGAAGTGATAAAAATACTCTTAGGCCGCAAGGAGGATTTCGATAAAAGTATAAAATCCTCTAACTTATTATAAAAGTTAATTTGCAGATTTTTGTATTGCCTATTATCGGTTTACATGGTTGTGAACATCAATAATGAAATATTCGTCCCTTTAATGCATCTAAGTTAATACATGGAAAAGTATAGAATGAATTAAGTTTCCTTTATTTCTTAATTATAATAGACTATGATTAATATAATTTCTAACTTTTTTTATCAATGTATCATGATTTTGTTTTCAAATGTTTATCAATTTTAATTTATTTACAGATCTTTCAGGCCGGGTTACTCACCAGTCACCACATTAATTTTAGCTAATGAATAATTCAGCGAAAAAATAATATTACTAGAAAAGTTGCATTCTATAGGTGTTCATTACAAACTTTAAATTTAAAAAGAAACTTATTAAATCTTCATTCTAAACATTGCTATTTAGTTAAGTTATTCTTTTTCTATGAAAAAATCATTCAAAAGTTGCCCCTCTTAAAACTATAATAGCAACAAGATTGGATACACGATTTATCTTTTTTCCATATTATGAATAATGTAGTAGTGAAGTTGATACACGATTTGTTTTTATTCTCATAAGGAGACTCATTTGAATAAGTGTTGTCATTAAAAAATATATTACGATGTCACTTGATATATCATACACATATATCACGTATATAAATAAATTATGGATATCACAAAACAATGTTAAAGCTTAGACCCACCTGTGGTTAGATGAACAATCAATGCATTATAGAAAGATGGTAAATACAATATTGTATAAATGTAAAATATTATTTCTTAACGTTTCCCGACTAAGAAACAAAATATCGGTTGTTCCTAAGAGACAAGATCCGGGTAGTTTCTGTGCACACTTGGATTATTATGGACGATTAAATTAGAAAAAAGGGGAAGTAAAATATTATATATTCATCAACTAAAAAACAAACTCTAGTTGGTTTGAATTCGCATTATATTGATTCTAGGGTTTCCCAGCGTACTACTGATAAAGGGTTGTTCCTATCTCTCTTTCTTATATATTAAATGATGATGATTTTAATAGAATAATATTCAGTAATGATAAATTAAAATTAAGAATATATTTTAAACGTTAAATAACGATGAGATTAAATAACATTGAAAATAATGATTTTGCTTTTAAAGTAATTATAATATTATAAATCTTATTTAACTCATATGGTACATTAGTTAAACTTAATAGATTAAGGTAAAGCTTGTAACATCTCGTATTTCACGGCACGTTAATAATAATAATAATAATAATAATAATAATAATAATAATATAATAATAATAATAATAATAATAATATAATAATAATAATAATAATAATAATAATAATAATAACAATAACAATAATAATAATAATAATAACGTCAATAATACTAATAATAATAATAATGAACATATAATTTGTATTAAATCTTATAACTAATAATTTTTTTTCACATAAAATAATAACGTTTCAAATTACAGGGGTTAAACTGTAAATTAAATAAAACTAAAATAAAAGTTTGAAATTCAGTTGTAAACTGTTAAGAAAATCAGGGACCAGAAGTGAAAATTTCAAAAACACCCCAACCCCACCCCCTTCTTCCCGATCGCACCCGTGTTGGTCGGCAACTTTACACGCCAAATCGTACTAAAATCTTCAAGATAATCAAATTAAACACCGCACTAACGAACATTAAATCGTTTAAAGCTTTTCCTCGAGTTCAAATGCATCAAAAACCCATCAGAAACACCACCTTCGACACCACCTTTCACGGACCTGCAACTCGATTTTGAACCCATCTCCGATCAATTTTAATCAAATTTGATAAGGGGATTTCGATCAGGACTATCATTCGAAGCTTCCTTCAAGTTTAATTCGATTATAATCATTGTTTGAGCATCATTCGATCACCTCCATTGCCGCGGCTTGTTTCTAACTTGTTTCCGTCGATCTAAGTTTCAATTCAGGTAATTGAGCATACATACATACTCGATTTTACACGTACAAACAAAGCCCTATGGTTATTACTGTTATCAGTATCGAATTGGGGTTCAATTGGTTGAGGATCGATCTAGGGTTCATAGTTGAATTGGGGGAATTGGGTTAAACCAGCTTATAATCATTTGAAACTGGTATTAACCGCGGGCAAGGCCTTTAGCTCACCGATTCTTGCGCTTCCATGTATTCCAAGAGGTCCCGGGTTCGACCCCGGGCACCTACACATTTTTTTTAATTGGCTTTTAAGCTCTAAAAATTTCAGAAAAAATCCTTAAAAATTATAAAAATAAATCTTATAAACTTTTCTTATTTAAAATGTTACATAAATAATTTCTGTAAATTTATTTTAGTTAAAAACCTTAATAATATTTATAAAATATTATTTATAAATATTATAAATAATTATTTTTATAAAAATGGACACTATATCATGTTTAATTATGAAATAATCCTGTAAATTGTAGAAATTATACATCTTATAATTTACGATTATTTACAAACGTAATTTCTTATAATATATACTTTAACAATTATTTTAGATTAACAAATTATTATCGAATAAATCGAAATACAAGTAATTTCATTACTTGTCAAAACCCCAAATTCCATCTAAAACTCTAGTTCACGTTTAATTGTTAAGCTTATTATTAATCTTGTAATAAATACGTTTTAGGTACCTTATAAAGGAATTCGTTGAAACGACGCTTGTTATTATTTCTTATTAATCATCCAATATATACTTAATCGCCAAGTGAGTATTTCTATACCCATTTTATTATTTCACACACTTTTGGGTGAAACATGTTACCTTATAAACGTTACACTTGTAAACACGTTGAATCTTGTAAACTTATGGCAATTTACTTGTGTGTTGTGATTAGTTGAATCTTGTAGCTACCATGTAATGTCGAATACATGTACAATCACTAACTATTGCTAGCCTGGCGACGTCATAGATCTATGGGCCTGACGAGCCTGCTTGGTTGATCCAAGTACACTTACTTAATCGTATATACTTGTAAACGTTTGAGTCTTGTAAAACTTTGTCAAGGTTTGATTGTGCATTCTGTCTTACATCCCTAGTTACCTTGTTCTCTAATTTACAATATGAATTGCCATCTTTTATATACTTATGTATTCAAAACTATAGAATGCTCACCAACAATATGTTGACCTTTTATTTTTAACATGTTTCAGGCAATAGCGTTATGTGGCTGTGAACAATCATAACTCTCACGCCTCGACGATTCCGCCGTCAAGGTTGGGGTGTGACAGATTGGTATCAGAGCCCATAACTATAGGGATTTAGGTTATTAGAAATGGTGACCTAGACTATAGCTTATGCATGCACCTTATAGTATTTTTATCTTGTAAATACATGGTTTGCATGTTACGTAATGCTATGCTTTTTATATGCAATTTGATGCCTTAGCATAGGATTGCCTAAACTTAGTTACTTGTCTCCCTAAACTCATCTTTGACTCTCCTCAAACATAAAATCACTCAATCTTATTCTCGATGACATGTGAAATCGTATACTTATGATCTGGATCTCTAGACGTATGTCTAATCTATACAAATCTCATCAAGGTTTTGATTTTATAAACCAAGGAAATTTGTGTGACACATAGACACCTGTATTCTGGATTTCCTGGTAAAAGGCCTGAGGGCTAAGGCAAGCGTATTCGTATAAATCTCATTGTGAGACCCGTTACGCTACCTGGGGATTTCTGGGATGAGTGATAAACTATGGTCAAAATACATAAATCACTAAGGCAAATAAGTCAATTTACCTTGACGTGTCCACGGTCCAAATGGTAATGCGTTACCAAATGGAATCATTCCTTGTACCATACAAACCTTAGCTTTCCTTTGTCTAAACTACTATCCTTGTTACCCTCATTCCCGTAACTAACTCACTTTTAGTATGTCCAGCATGTCTCGTCAATTTGCAAGGCGTGGAAGTTCCAGCCGTAAGCTAGCCGCCAGTATTGCTCAAGAAATGGCTGCTGTCATCCCGAATATGGTGGTTGAACTCAGCAGCACCATGATTGCCAACATCGCAAACCACAACAACGGCCAAGGGGAAACTAGTGCAATCCAAGGCCGTAACAACCAAACTTGCACTTTCAAGCACTTTAGCTCTTGCAAGCCCACTAATTTTAGTGGCAAGGAAGGAGCCACTGGTCTTCTTGAGTGGTTCGAAAGCATGGAAAACACTTTTGTCAATTGTGAGTGTTCCGAGGCACTCAAAGTTCGATATGCCACTAGTATGCTCCAACAAAGGACACTTACTTGGTGGAATAGCAAGAAGAGGAATCGGGTAACCGAGGCTATTCTGGCACTTACTTGGGAGGAGTTCAAAAACATCGCCATCGCGAAGTTCTGCCCGAGAAGTGAACTGCAAAAGTTGGAGGAAGAGTTTTGGAACTTAAAGCAAGATGGTGGTGACCATTTGGCCTACTCAACTAGGCATCATGAGCTGAGTTTACTATTGCCCCATATGGTCGACACTGTCCCCCGCAACATTGAGAAGTTCATAAAGGGTGTACCACCCCAAATTCAAGATGCTGTGGTGGGCAGCCGACCCAACACCTTGGAGGAAGCCATCACTATCACCGCTCAACTTACCGAGAATCATATACGAGTGGGCACCATGTCGGTGAAGGGTGCAAAGAAGGTGGAAAAGACGGCTACTGAGACTGTTAAGGAGACTAAAGCTGAACCGTCTCATAACAACAACAATAACAAGAAGCGTAAGTTTACACCAGCACGCAACTATGCCGTGGCTGCACCCAAACCACCTCAAAGACAACATGTAACCGTCGCCGCACCTGTGGCACAAGCTCCTATGGCTAGACCCTATGTTGGTCCATACCCCATGTGTAACACATGCAAATACCATCATGCGAGCAACATTCCATGCCGAGTTTGCTCGTTGTGTGGAAAATATGGACACCTGGTGGCTACCTGTCTTAGGGCACCAAACAACGCTGCAATGCTCAACAACCGGACCTGTTATAACTGTGGCGAGATTGGTCACATTCGTCTGCAATGTCCTCGCAATGCGGGCAACGTGCCACCAGCTCGTGGAAGGGCTTTCAATATCAACGCCAACCAAGCACAAGTCAGCAATGACGTTGTGAATGGTACGACGTTGAACCCTGTTTAAATCATTTCTTGTATTATTGATGTTTCCATCTTTGTAATCATCGTATCAATAATAATTTTTTTACCAAACAGGTATGTATCTTGTGAATGATCATTATGCATCTGTATTATTTGATTCGGGTGCGGATAAGAGTTTCGTGTCGTTAGAATTCGAGCCCATACTTTCTAAATCACGTATTAATCTGGAAAGACCCTACACGGTCGAAGTCGCCGATGGAAAACCTATTGTCGTTGACGTCATAATACGTGATTGCATCATAAGCTTTAACGAACACGAATTCTCCATTGATCTTATTCCTATGAAACTTGGAAGCTTCGATGTCATCATTGGTATGGATTGGCTAGCCAAACACCATGCCTAGATCGTTTGTTTTGAGAAGTGTATCCGTATACCGTTACCATCTAGGGATACTTTGAAAGTGTTCAGCGAGAAACCATCCCAAAGACTCAAACTTATGTCTTGTATCAAGGCCCGCAAGTGCTTAAGTAAAAATTACACGGCCTTCATGGCATATGTAGTTAATACGAAAGCCAAGGGTAAGGAATTGAAAGACATTTTTGTCGTGTGAGATTTTCCCGAGGTTTTTCCCGAAGATCTTAAGGGTTTACCTCCCGTGCTAGAAGTTGAGTTCAAGATTGACTTAATCCCCGGTGCAAACCCTGTGGCTAAATCACCTTATCGTCTTGCACCGTCCGAAATGCAAGAATTAGCTAGCCAACTGCGAGAGTTAACCGATAAGGGTTTCATTCGCCTAGTTCATCACCGTGGGGTGCACCTGTTTTGTTTGTAAAGAAGAAGGATGGTTCGTTCCGAATGTGCATCGACTATCGTGAGCTTAACAAGCTTACTATCAAGAACCGCTACCCTCTCCCTCGAATCGATGATCTTTTTGACCAACTTCAAGGAGCAACTCAATTCTCAAAGATCGATCTACGTTCTGGGTATCATCAACTACGTGTTCACGATGCTGATATTCTAAAGACCGCTTTTCGTACTCGATATGGACACTACGAGTTCATGGTTATGCCTTTTGGTTTGACCAATGCACCTGCCGTGTTTATGGATCTCATGAATCGAGTATGTAAACCGTATTTGGATAAGTTTGTGATCATGTTCATTGATGACATTCTTATTTATTCCAAGACGAAAATCGATCACGAGACCCACTTGCGACAAGTTCTCGAACTTTTGAGGAAAGAACAATTATACGCCAAGTTTTCCAAGTGTGAATTCTGGCTAGAAGAGGTTCAATTCTTAGGGCATGTGGTGAATAGCCAAGGAATTCACGTTGATCCTGCAAAAATCAAAGCCGTGAAAAATTGGTGTGTTCCCACAACCCCAACCGAAGTTCGTTCTTTTCTGGGCTTAGCGGGATATTACCGTAGGTTCATAGCAATTTCTCAAAATTGCTAAACCATTAACGGCACTAACCCAAAAGAATGGACTCTTTGAATGGGGACCCGAACAAAAGAGGCCTTCGAGACCTTAAAGCGTAAGTTGTGTAACGCTCCTATTCTCACACTACCCGATGGAAACGATGACTTCACCGTCTATTGCGATGCCTCAAACCAAGGTCTTGGTTGTGTTCTCATGCAGCGAGGCAAAGTCATAGCATACGCGTCGAGGCAATTGAAGGTTCATGAGGTGAACTACACAACCCATGATCTTGAACTTGGTGCTGTGGCTTTTTGCCTTGAAGATTTGGCGACATTATCTTTATGGGATACAATGCATAGTCTACACCGACCATAAAAGTCTCCAACACGTGTTCAACCAAAAAGATCTCAACATGAGACAAAGACGATGGATCGAGTTAATCAGCGACTACGACTGTGACATTCGCTATCATCCTGGAAAGGCGAATGTTGTAGCCGACGCGCTGAGTCACAAGGTCCATAACAAAACTGTCTCACTGCAAGAAATCCGAGATCGAAGACAGTGGTTTCACACGTTAAGAGAATTTGATACCGAGGTTCGTGTGGATGTTAACGAGGCTACTATTATCCTCCAAAACATAAGGATTGATAGTGATCTCGAGTTATGCATTCGCAAGGCTCAACAAGAGGCAATAACCGACGAAGGAAGTGATAAGGATTTGGTGTCTAACGTTCGATCACAACTGGAGGAAAAACCAAACGGCCTATGGTACTTTCTGAATCGACTTTGGATCCCAAATCGTGATAATCTTCGACACATCATTTTGAACGAAGCTCATCACACCCGATATTCTATTCATCCTGGCTCCGATAAAATGTACATGGACTTGCGTGGTCAATATTGGTGGCGTGGAATGAAGAAAGATATCGCGGTTTATGTCTCCAAATGTCTCACGTGTGCAAGAGTCAAAGCCGAGCATCAACGACCAAGTGGTTTACTTGAACAACCTGAAATCCCTATGTGGAAATGGAACATGTATCCATGGATTTCATAACCAAGTTACCACGTACTCCTCGTGGTCATGATAGTATATGGGTGATTGTGGACCGTTTGACTAAGACGGCACATTTCATACCTATACGAGACTCATACAAAGTTTCAAGACGAGCTCGTATATACATTGACGAAATTGTGAGTCGTCATGGCGTACCATTGCACATCATTTCCGATCGAGATGCTCGTTTCACTTCGCACTTTTGGTCATCTATGCAAGAACTCTTGGGTACTCCATTGGATTTAAGTACGGCTTACCATCCTCAAACTGATGGCCAAACCGAACGAACAATCCAAACCCTCGAGGATTTGCTACGACTATGTGTCCTTGACTTTGGTGGTAATTGGGATACGCATTTACCGCTCGCGGAATTTTCGTATAACAATAGTTATCACTCGAGTATTAAGATGGCACCGTTCGAAGCACTTTATGGTCGTAAATGCCGATCACCGATCTGTTGGACCGATATTGGTGAAAAATTTATCACTGGTCCTGAACTTATACAAGAAACGACCGATAAAGTCGCTACAATCCGCAAGAACCTTGAAGTGGCAAGAAGTCGACAAAAGAGTTATGCCGACAAGCATCGTAAGCCGTTGGAGTTTCAAATTGGTGATATGGTTCTTCTTAAGGTTTCACCATGGAAAAGTGTTATTCGCTTTGGAAAGAAGGGCAAACTAGCTCCAAGGTTTGTAGGACCATTCAAAATCCTAAAAAGGATTGGGAAAGTGGCTTATAAACTGGAACTACCTTCTGACCTTAGTGAAGTTCATCCTGTGTTTCATGTCTCAAATTTGAGGGAGTGTCTGGCCGACGAGAGTCTGCATGTTCCACTGGAAGACATTCAGATCGACGAGTCATTGCACTTCATCGAGAAACCTGTCGAGATTATGGATCGCATCATGAAGAAGACTAGGACCACAACTACTCCAATTGTCAAGGTTCGTTGGGAGAACAAGTGTGGAGCTGAGTTCACGTGGGAGCGGGAGGATCATATGAAGAAGAGATACCCGTATTTGTTTGTTTAGTTCATTTTTAATTTCTAAACGAAATTCTTTAAAGTAGGGGAGACGGTAACACCTTGTATTTATACGATAATTAACATTCATTCTTAATCAACGTAAAAGCTTGTAAGGCTAATTTGAAGCCACACACTTTAGACTCTCTTTTTACCTCTAATGGCTCTGCCATTGCACATAAAGTAAACACTAAAGCGGTCAGCTTAATCGATGATGAATTTTCTTCTTTTGATACCTTATCAAAACCTGAAAGTTCTTCAGAGTGTATCTTAGAAAATGAAAACACAAACTGCATCAAGAAAGAAAAAGAGAATCACTATGATCTATCTGTGGCTTCATGCTCACCTTCTGATTCACTTGAGAACGTGAGGATCAAATGTAGTCCAAGCGTCCTCATCTTGTCGTCTCAGCCTCCTCGTAAACAAATTTCAGGATGAAATTTCTTAAAGTAGGGGAGACTGTAACATCTCGTATTTCACGGCACGTTAATAATAATAATAATAATAATAACAATAACAATAATAATAATAATAACGTCAATAATACTAATAATAATAATGAACATATAATTTGTATTAAATCTTATAACTAATAAATTTTTTTTTTCACATAAAATAATAACGTTTCAAATTACAGGGGTTAAACTGTAAATTAAATAAAACTAAAACAAAATTTGAAATTCAGTTGTAAACTGTTAAGAAAATCAGGGACCAGAAGTGAAAATTTCAAAAACACCCCAACCCCACCCCCCTTCTTCCCCGATCGCACCCGTGTTGGTCGGCAACTTTACACGCCAAATCGCACTAAAATCTTCAAGATAATCAAATTAAACACCGCACTAACGAACATTAAATCGTTTAAAGCTTTTCCTCGAGTTCAAATGCATCAAAAACCCATCAGAAACACCACCTTCGACACCACCTTTCACGGACCTGCAACTCGATTTTGAACCCATCTCCGATCAATTTTAATCAAATTTGATAAGGGGATTTCGATCAGGACTATCATTCGAAGCTTCCTTCAAGTTTAATTCGATTATAATCATTGTTTGAGCATCATTCGATCACCTCCATTGCCGCGGCTTGTTTCTAACTTGTTTCCATCGATCTAAGTTTCAATTCAGGTAATTGAGCATACATACATACTCGATTTTACACGTACAAACAAAGCCCTATGGTTATTACTGTTATCAGTATCGAATTGGGGTTCAATTGGTTGAGGATCGATCTAGGGTTCATAGTTGAATTGGGGGAATTGGGTTAAACCAGCTTATAATCATTTGGAACTGGTATTAACCGCGGCCAAGGCCTTTAGCTCACCGGTTCTTGCGCTTCCATGTATTCCAAGAGGTCCCGGGTTCGACCCCGGGCACCTACACATTTTTTTAATTGGCTTTTAAGCCTCTAAAAATTTCAGAAAAAATCCTTAAAAATTATAAAAATAAATCTTATAAACTTTTCTTATTTAAAATGTTACATAAATAATTTCTGTAAATTTATTTTAGTTAAAAACCTTAATAATATTTATAAAATATTATTTATAAATATTATAAATAATTATTTTTATAAAAATGGACACTATATCATGTTTAATTATGAAATAATCCTGTAAATTGTAGAAATTATACATCTTATATTTTACGATTATTTACAAACGTAATTTCTTATAAAATATACTTTAACAATTATTTTAGATTAACAAATTATTATCGAATAAATCAAATACAAATAATTTCATTACTTGTCAAAACCCCAAATTCCATCTAAAACTCTAGTTCACGTTTAATTGTTAAGCTTATTATTAATCTTGTAATAAATACGTTTTAGGTACCATGTAAAGGAATTCGTTGAAACGACGCTTGTTATTATTTTTATTAATCATCCAATATATACTTAATCGCCAAGTGAGTATTTCTATACCCATTTTATTATTTCACACACTTTTGGGTGAAACATGTTACCTTATAAACGTTACACTTGTAAACACATTGAATCTTGTAAACTTATGGCAATTTACTTGTGTGTTGTGATTAGTTGAATCTTGTAGCTACCATGTAATGTCGAATACATGTACAATCACTAACTATTGCTAGCCTGGCGACGTCATAGATCTATGGGCCTGACAAGCCTGCTTGGTTGATCCAAGTATACTTACCTAATCGTATATACTTGTAAACGTTTGAGACTTGTAAAACTTTGTCAAGGTTTGATTGTGCATTCTGTCTTACATCCCTAGTTACCTTGTTCTCTAATTTACAACATGAATTGCCATCTTTTATATACTTATGTATTCAAAACTATAGAATGCTCACCAACAATATGTTGATCTTTTATTTTTAACATGTTTCAGGCAATAGCGTTATGTGGCTGTGAACAATCGTAACTCTCACGCCTCGACGATTCCGCCGTCAAGGTTGGGGTGTGACAAAGCTCAAGTAAAAAAGATTTCTAATCTAAAAATTATAAGAAACAATTTTAATTATTAATCATTATAATTAATTGTTGAGGTCAAATAAATTTGTTAAAAAGTATTTTAGGTATAACTATTTTTGTTAACTTTCTTTAAGTTCCTCACTTTTTTATAAAAGTTCATCACTTTACATTTTTTATATTAAAACAAGTACAATATCTTTATACACTTATAGTTTTTTTTGTTTTCCAGTATATAATTTCTATTCGTCATTGCGTCTTTCTGTAATTTATTGTGTCTTCTTGTAATTCATTGTATTTTTCTGTTTATTCTGTGTTTTGTTGAACACCATTGTGTTTTTTAAACAACAAATTTTAATATAATGGTGAAATTGACACCATTTTGTAACTCTAGTATGTAAAATACAATGATCAAACAACAAATAATTTATCTAATACATCAAAAACGTTAACATAGCATCTTAGACACAATTATATGAGACATTTAACACAATGACGAAAATACACTCTTTTCAAAAATAATAAAAGAACATGTAAATATCAAATCAAAATCATTATAATCTTTTTAAATAAAATTATGTATTTGTTACAACTCTACCCCACCCTTATATTAAATAAGAACAAATCACAACCCAAGTGATAACGTCTTAATCACTTCTGTCGCAATCTTTTCTCGTATAATTAACCAGTTTTTGTATATTTTCCTTTTGAATAAATTAGTGTTTTCAATGGTCAATTTTGGTGGCAGGATATACTTGATAAAAACGCTAGAATTTTAAATTAGATGAACCTATGGTATATATTTAAAAGCAGTTTATATAATTTTTCTGCATGTGCTCAAATCGCTAGCAAGTTCGAGGCAAGATCCGAAACTTCATTCAACAACTTGCTCATAGCTAGTCAAATTCCAATATGTTCGTTGTTTAGTATCAAAATAATTGATATCTAATATTATAAATAAGCTCAAAATTCATACTCAATATCATAACATTCAAACTCTTAATAATTAATTTTCTTGAAGGGAAATTATACCTTGCATCTTTTTTCACTTCAGGTATTGATCTAGCTTGCAATGTATGAGCAAGCATGCATGTAAATATAACAATATATATTAGTTATTAATTAGATAGAACATATCAAGTATATAGATATAGTTTTGTTGTAATCATATATATGTATGGTTATTTATAGTTATGATTAAGTTAGTTTTTAATTATATTTATTTACTCGTATAAATAGTTGATCAATAATAAATTATATCTTCTGAAGCTACAAAAATTTTGAATATTTATAGGGAAAACAAGGTTGCAAGATGGGCTCCGGTGGCCGGCGATAGGCAAAACCAACTCGTACGACGAAACTGTAAAGCGCACTCCATCGTCTAAACCACCATTCACCCTCGGTGACATAAAGAAAGCCATACCACCACACTGTTTCAACCGATCACTGCTTCGATCTTCATCCTACCTTTTAGTCGATCTCTTCTTTTCCTTCTTCTTTTACTACCTCGCTATCGTGCACATCACTCGCCTCCCGACTTCCATTTCATACATACTTTGGCCCATATACTGGATCCTTCAAGGTAGTGTCCAAATGGGTTTGTGGGTCATTGGTCATGAGTGTGGTCACCAAGCTTTTAGTGACTACCCATGGTTAAATGACACCATTGGTTACATTCTCCACACGGGCATGCTCGCACCGTATTTCTCGTGGAAATACAGTCACCGTCGCCACCATTCTAACACTGGTTCACTCGATCACGACGAGTCATTCGTCCCCAAAAAGAAATCTAACCTAAATTCTTTTTCAAAACTACTCAACACCCCACCGGGGCGTTTGTTAAGGCTCGTGATCTTATGCACCATAGGCTGGCTCTTGTACGTTTGTTTCAACGTCTCGGGCCGAAAGTATGACAAATTCGCTAACCATTTTGATCCAAAGAGTCCCATTTACAACGATCGCGAGAGGGTCCAAATACTAGTGACTGACATTGGACTTGTTGTAACAAGTTATGGCCTTTACAAGCTAGCTTTGGCACAAGGGCTCACATGGCTCGTGTTGGTCTACTTCGCGCCTTTGGTTATCGTTTACGGGTTCCTCGTGGTCATCACATGGCTGCACCACACGCACCGCTCGTTGCCACACTACGACTCAACCGAATGGAACTGGCTCAGGGGAGCTTTATCTACTGTTGATCGAGATTACGGTATTTTGAACACGGTTCTGCACCACATCACTGACACACATGTTGCTCATCATTTGTTGTTCACAATTCCACATTATCATGCAATGGAAGCAACAAAAGCGATTAAGCCTCTGTTGGGAGAATATTATCAGTTTGATGATACACCGATAATCAAAGCCATGTGGCGCGAAGCTAGCGAGTGCTTCTTTGTTGAGGCTGATGAAGGTGAAGACAATAAGGGTGTTTATTGGTTCAATAATAAGATGTAAAAGTTGCAATTGTGGCAATGTCATGCAAACTTGCTACGTCGGCATTATTTCATTGTATTGTTGTTGGTTACTATAACCTAAATGTATCATTGATAGTATAGTTTCATGACGTTCAATTTTTCTGATATATTAATCGAAAAAAATTCCTTAATTTGCATAGTATAACAATGGAGATTTCATTAATGACGTGTAATGATGTTATATTTTGTTTCGAAACAGTATAATACCGTATATAAAAAATAAACTGTGTAAAATATAATATAAAATAAAAAAATAGAATATAATATACATATGATAGAGAATCAATAAAAGTTAAATCAAGAATCATCAGTGATAACCGTATTCAAATTAAACTGAAAAGTAAATCTGAATCCTTAATGGATCGGGAGTCATTGGATCCGAGTTCCTTTTCGGTTTTTGAATCAGATTTCCGATTTATGTTTTTAACTTTTTATAATCTGTAGATATTATAAATTTACTATAACTTACCATGTCGTTAAACTTTGATTGCACATATGTAAGGGAGTATATATAAATACACTAGATAATGCTTTAGACTTTGACCATTTATGGGAGACTTGGATCAACTAGGATTTTTCTAGCGCGTGTTATACGAGGAATTTCTCAACAATCCCATTGTTAAAACACAAACACCAAAACGCGACGCAACGATTGACGTTTAGATGTAAAACCCTTAGACATCATGGAAAGAAAACACACACAAAAAAAAAAAAAAAACTTTGCAACGAGAGTCATACATTGAAGGGAGCATTACCTCGATATAGAACCTCAAAAGTGCATTGTTTCATAAAGCTTTACTTCGTCATAAAAGTCACCACCATTGTAAAGCGAGAATCAAAACCTCAACTATACATTACGTTAAAGAAAAACCTAAACTGAAATATTTTAAAATATTATGAAAGGAAACAAAGAAATAAACAAGAAAGGAATAGACTAATGGTTAATTCTAAAAAAAATCAAACTAAAAATAAAATATAAAAAAAAACTTCAAAAAAGTTTTAGGGAAAAAAAGCCGCTACGGCAGATTCGAATCCAGGTAGATAAGTGGTTATCATGAGCCTTTACCACTAAAAAGGGCGTACCTGGTGCTGCAAAGAGCTCCCGCGTTTTCGCAGGGTCCAGGGAGGGTCCGTCCCATTTAAGGAAGATGTACGCGGTCTTTCCCCCACATTTTGTGGGGAGGCCGTTTCCACGGATCGAACCTGAGACCTTCGGTCCCTTAGGAACAGCTTTTACCGCTGCGCCAAGGCCCGCCCTCAGCCTTTACCACTAAACCCGTGAATTATTTAGGCATAACCTTTGTAATTAACCTTTTTCTGTCCTTTATACACAACTACAAATTAAGGAATAAAAAAGAGATGATCAATCTTGACTTGTCACGTGATCATCCAATTAACCAATCACAACAAGGAATTATTCATTCGAGTTTTTAAACCGTATATAGTTAATTAAATTTTTAAATATAATGTAAACATTATAATAAAATATAAGTTAAGAAATTTAATAGCATTATCATATTCCATATATAGTTACGTAACTCGAAAGAATAGATGGTTAAATATCATCTAATTAAATGTAGTTGAAATAAAAAAGGTTAATAACGTTTTTAAACTTATATCAAGTTTAAATTTTTAAATTTTCCTCACTTTTTTATCCTTCTAAAGATGAAAGTCCAAAAAGATGGTTAAATATCATCTAATTAAATGTAGTTGATAATAAAAAAGGTTAATAACCTTTATAAATATATTTTTTAAACTTATATAGTTATATGAAGTTTAGATTTTTAAATTTTCTTTACTTTCTTATCCTTCTAAAGATGAATGTCCAAAAATACATAGAAATTAAAAGTTTTGTCACATTAATTAATCCTTCATATTGCATTGTTGAAGCCACATTACCAGCCTAGAAAACTATAGTAATACACTACAAAGAATCATTTGAAGAAGAAAATAAAATCAAATTAAGGTTTCGTTCACAAAGTTCATAGATATGGTATGTTTTCTCGTTTTCTATTTAAAATATTTTTACTCTACGAATCATGGGTTAAGCTCTCGAAATTAAGCTTCCATCTACCATTCATGCTACCATGGAATGAATTAATACGTGAAGATAAATAGTCATAACTGTCGATAAAAATACAAGTATATAAGATTATGTTGACTTATGCATAGGCGTCTCAATCCTTTCGGGATCCTTATTCATGTTACCATGGAATGAATTAATACGTGAAGATAAATAGTCATAGCAGTCGATAAAAATACAAATATATAAGATTATTTTGACTTATGCATAGGCGGCTCGATCAATCCTTTCGGGATCCTAATATAGTTATTTTTTAATTTGATTTGACATCTCTAAGAAAACTTAACATATAACTCTAACAAGCTTGCCTATACATCTTATGATAATCAATAACATTCAATATTATGTTACTAACCAAATTATACAATTCTAACTTATCTATAAAGCTGCTATTAACCACAATATCTTTGGGTGCCTTGATCGAATTCTAAAACCGGAGTTATTATCGTAAAAGATACATTTCTTTGTTTAATATCTTAACAGATGGAAGAACATGTAATGTAGTGATTTTTACAACACACATGTGACAGAGTTGGAGTGAGTTCTACTGAAACAAACTGTTATAAATATGCTAACTATTTGCATTTCTTAACAAAACTGAAAACTAAACAATGATCCAGATAATCTATTGAGATAAAATTGTGAAACGTAAAAAATCACAACGATAAATGATAAAATACTTTTCCCAGTACTTCTCATATATTAACAAGACAAAAAAACTACAAAAACATATACAAATAATAAAAAAAAAACAGGAACGCTACCCTTGGCGAAATTGCGGGTCTTCCTTTTCATCTCCGATTACCTGATAATTTCCATAATCACAAATTCCAGATAGCCTCAAAAAACCCAGTCACTCCAAACACGACTTGCTTCTTTGAAGAAGCTTTTTCAGACCGTTGAAAGCTGGTTTGCTATGTACGATTTAATATATAATAAAAAATAAGGGCCCCTATATATAAAATATTGAAGACCCTAAGTGAGAGCTTATTTTTCTATACAACCGAACAATCTATCCAAAAAAATGTTAATTATTATAAAACATGCATGTAAATATCTAAAACAATTAGCTTTTTAATTATAATTATAATACACCTCAAACTGTAAAAAGTAACTTTACCAAATCACAAAATTTATTTATGTAATCGATCAACTCTAAATGAATTATCTTTGTGCTCATGTTGCATAGTAACTAAAAAAACTCTCACAATTAATACCCTTGAATCAAGATTTTATTTCCGGATTATATTTTACTTTTTAACAAAAACTTACACAACTTTTAAACTATTTAATAAACCGTTCCTTGTATATCCAGAATTTACCCCCAACAAGTTTTCTCTTACCACACTATATAGGCTACAATCCAGTGACGTTTATATATTTTAGAGTAAATTGCCATTTTCGTCCCTGAGTTTTTAACTGTTTTGTCATTTCCATTCAAATATTAATTTTTTCCCCTATGGCTCCCTTACTTTTTAAAAATTGTCATTTTCATCCGATCTCGTTAGTCAAGTTAGTTTAAAAGTTAAGTTTATTTGAATTTAACCCATGTGAAGGGTAATATCGTCTTTTTACACTATAAATGTTACATTATAATACCTAAAACATACATGCAGACGATTCATCATCGATGTTTTTAACGGTTGCAAGTTCATCATCGACTTTCGATCCCCTGTTCCATTGCAATCGATCAAAGCCTATCGAGTTTGCAAAATCCTATTCGATTGAGTGTGCTTTGGTCGACCACTGTTCCATCATTCAATCGAGTGTGCAAAATCAATGGATTTTCGGGATTCTTGTATGTGGTCTTTACGAAAAAGTGGTGAAGATTATGATATAACTACAGATTATGGTATGTTTTTTCCTGTTTACATATGAATTATATGTTGAAATCATAAAACTTATCTCAGAACTATGTTAATTTTGTGTTTTAGGTCAAAACCGTAGTTATTTCAATGGAATTTCACCATGGGGGAGAGTTTAGTGAGTTTCCGGATACAATATATCACAATGGAACTATTAATTTTATTGACATGGTTGATTCCCGTCGTTTCTCGCTTAATGTCGTTCTTAATATGTTAGAGAAGCTTGGTTATGCAAAAGAAGATGTGAAGAGACAACATTTTAGAATTCCAGGTGAGGAATTGGATTTCGGTTTAAGACCATTAGCTAATGAAACTGATGTTAACATGTTGATAAAGTATGTTGAGAAGCATAAAGTTATTGAGGTGTATGTGGAGCATGTTAGAGATGGTGATGACTATGAAGATTCTGATTTTATAATAGATAAAGATAACTTGGTTGAAGATGTGAATATAGATATGGCTGAATTTAGATCGGTAGTTGACTATGTAGGTGAAGATCTTGTTATTGATGAAGAGCTAGTAGACGATGAGCTTGATCTTGATGACTTTGACAGTCCAAGTGATTCTGACAGTGAACCCCCATTAGAAACAGCATTAAGTAGCATTAGAAAGAAGAAGAAAAAATCAAAGCTATCTGTCGATTGTCCCTTCTATCTTGGTCAAGCTTTTGGTAGTAGAGATCATATAAGGGCCATGGTCAAAAAGCATGCAATAGATTGTAGAAGACAATTGTATATCACAAAGAATGACAAAGACAGATTTCGTGTGGTGTGTTTGGGAATAAATCCAAGTATGGGTAGGTGTGAAAGTAATAAGGATGGGACAAAACATGGCTACGTGGAAGTGGGTACTTCTAAGTCTACAAACTCTAAACCTAAAAAAAAGATCCCCACACCCACTTGCCCTTGGACATTGCACATAACAAACCAGAAAAGAGAAGGGTCTTGGGTTGTTAAAACTTTAATCAATGAACACCATTGTCTACAAACCAGAGATGTTAAGCTATGTACCATAAGTTGGTTAGCCAAAGAGATTGAACGAACCATACGAGTGAACCCGAGCATACCACTAAGAGCTCTTCAAAAGATGTTGCAAGAGAAATTCCAGGTTCAAGTCACATCTCAAAAGATTTTCAGGGCTAAGATACTTGTAACTAAAACGATTCAAGGAGATTATAAGGCTCAATATGAAATCCTTAGAGACTATTGTGAAGAGCTTATTAGATCTAATCCAGGTAATACTATATATATTCAAACTCAGAATTTTACTTTTGTTTAAATGATTGTTGTATCAAGATATCTAATTTACATTTTTCTTTAGGCACAACTGTGAAGATTGATGTTGAAAATGAATGTAACCCAACCAGTCAAACTAGGCAGTTTAAGAGGATTTACATATGTTTAGGTGGTTTGAAGGTTGGTTATAAGATGTGTGGGAGAGAGCTACTAGGACTAGATGGGTGTTTCATAAAAGGGCCTTATCCAGGTCAGATTTTAACTGCAGTTGGAGTGGATGCAAACAATGGTATCTATCCTGTTGCTTATTCAATCGTTGAATCTGAAAGTGCAAGTTCATGGACTTGGTTTTTAGAGTGTTTAAGAGATGATCTACAGCTCTCATCCAATTCTAATTTTACATTTATTAGTGACAGACAAAAGGTATGCACGGCAGTAAGTAATTACATATTCTTATATGTTATACTTATCTTGTTTTTGTTTTTAATATAGGGCATCATACCTGCAATAAGTAAAGTGTTTCCAAGTGCTGAGCATAGATATTGTCTTAGACATATCCATGAGAACATGAAACAAAAGTGGAGCGGACAAGTATACAAAGAGCTTGTCTGGAAGTGTGCAAGTGCAACCACGATACAAGGGTATGATAGGGTTATGAAAGAAGTTTTAAAACAAGATAAGGCAGCATATGATTGGTTGAAAGCTATTCCACCAAGACACTGGTCAAGAGCTCATTTTAGTTATATTTGTATTCAATGTTATATTTGTATTCAATGTAATAGGATTTTAATCATATGTAGGCAGGGCAAAGTGTGATGTATTGTTGAACAATTTATGTGAAGTTTTCAACCGACAACTGGTGGGGGTAGGGACAAGCCTATCATCACTTGTCTAGAGTTTATTAGGGAGTACCTAATGAAAAGGATTGTTGTGGTACAAAAGACAATTGCAAAGTGTCAGGGACCTTTAACACCTGCTGTTACTAAGATATTTGAACAAATCAAGACTGATGCCACACATTACACGGTCATTTGGAATGGGGCGTCCAAGTATCAGGTTAGTGGTTCTGAACACGACCAATGTGTAGTTCTTATGGACCAAAGGAGTTGCTCATGTAGAAAATGGGATTTGACTGGGATACCATGCAAGCATGCGGTGGCAAGTATTTGGAATATGGCAATGAATGGAATTGGTGATGGTATACCAGAGAAATGGGTTGATCAGGTTTATTGGTTAGAGACCTGGAAAAATGTTTATGTGAATACTATAGACCCACTTAATGGAAAGAACTTGTGGACAAAATGTCAATGCCCAACTACATTAACTGCTCCAAAGCATCACATACAAGTTGGAAGACCAGCAAAAAGAGGAAGAAGTCAGTTGGAGAGGTAATTCAATTAACACAAACCATTGCTAAAGGTGGAAAGATGCCAAAGAAAGGTTACTCAGTAACGTGTGACAAGTGCAAGGGAAAAGGACATAATAAGAGAACTTGCAAGGCAGAGGGACCGGGATCACAAGTTGGCTCACAACCGTCAAGTCAACCATCTACTATGTAATTTTGGTTTTGGTACTTTGGTATTTTATAATTTTGGTTTTGGAAGTTTGGTATTTTCATACTTTTGTCTTCGTACTTTGGATCTTAATGTTTTGGTACTTTGGATAATGTTTTGGTACTTTGGATTTTAATGTGTTGGTACTTTGGATCTTAATGTGACAGGTTTTATTTAATTGTTGTATTTCTTAAATCAAATGTGGATGCTTTGGACCATTAAAGTCATGACCATTTCATGACCTAAAAAGTCAAACAGTGGCTACAAACAGAAACAATACAGTGGATCTTAATTGTTGTATTTCATGACCCAAATGCAGAAACAATACATGACCATTTCATGTATTGTTGTATTTCATGACCCAAATGCAGAAACAATACATGACCATTTAATTGTTGTATTTCTTAAATCAAATGTGGATGCTTTGGAGAGACTAACCAGGTTTGGTGCATGACCAATACATGACCATTTCATGACCATTAAAGTCATGACCATTTCATGACCCAAAAAGTCAAACAGTGGCTACAAGCAGAAACAATAGTGGCTACAAATGCACAAACAAATGCACAAACAAACTTTATATTAAGAAACAATAGTGGCTACAAGCTGTACAAGCTGCACAATACATGACCTCATGTATTCCATCTCAATGCTCAATTACAAAGAAAAACAATGAAAAACAATGAAAAACAACTAACTAAGCCCTACTACTACTTTCAATAGCTTGTTCCCTTTTGCCTTGCCATTCTTCTATATTGATTGAATTCAAGAGTCCGATTTGTAGGAGTCCACGAGGTGCGATCTTTGACACATTGGAGGGTCAATCGAACAAACAAACCCCACTCCTTCCCTGTCCCTCATTAACATCATCTTGCTCATAATCACTAACTTCAGATTCAGTCTTGCTGTCAGCCTATTAACACATACAAAAATTTAAAACTGTTACATCAAATCAACAATTCTAGTATACAAAGAGCCTATCTGGTTCACAGTTATCACTCATAACAGTCATAAAGCATGAATTGATCTATATTTACAACAGAAAGCCAAACAAACCTGATTACTCTAAAATTTCGACACCATCTTCTTATCTCAGAGATTAAACAAACAGATTGTCCCATCTCCGTAAACATTAAGCTGTATAACAACATACAAACTCTAATAAGCAAATCGAGAAAACGAAAGCTTGATATCTCCGATTTGTAGAAGTCCACGAGGTGCGATCTTTGGCACATTGGAGGGTCAATCGAACTAACAAACCCACAGCTCCATGAATAAGCAACAGGATAGATACAAGAGGTGCGATCTTAAAATCTGAAAGTGCGATCTATATACATTAGTATATAAATGGTATCTATATACATTAGTTTAACTGCAGCTCCATGAAAGTGCAGATTTTAACTGCAGTTGGTGCGATCTTCTTATCTCCGATTTGTAGGAGTCCACGAGGTGCGAAAGCTTGATATCTCCGATTTGTAGGAGTCCACGAGGTGCGATCTTTAACACACGAGGTGCGATCTTTAACACACGAGGTGCGAACGATGGTTCTCGATCGACAAGAGTGATTCGGGATTCTTGCAGCACAGAGCAAAGCAAGCAGGGTTCTTCAATCGGGAATATGAGTTTTAGGGTTTTATAAGGTAAAGGGGTAAAATCACTTTGTTATATTAAAATAATGTAAAAAGACATTGTTACCCTTGATTCAAATAAACTTAACTCTTAAACTAACTTGACTAACGAGATCGGATGAAAATGACAATTTTTTAAAAAGTAAGGGAGCCATAGGGGAAAAATTAATATTTGGATGGAAATGGCAAAACAGTTAAAAACTTAGGGACGAAAATGGCAATTTATTCTATATTTTATTGATCGGACTATTTTAAAACTAAATAATATATAGTTAAAAACTTTAGCAACTTCTAAGCAACAACCAAAGACCATCAAGTAACTCCCAACTCTCTCTCATGTGGTAGTCAAATTTAGACTAATAACTTTTTCAAACTAAACTAACATCTTAATTACACTTATCATCCACATGTA
This sequence comes from Flaveria linearis, assembly GCA_024085815.1. Taxonomy (NCBI): domain Eukaryota; kingdom Viridiplantae; phylum Streptophyta; class Magnoliopsida; order Asterales; family Asteraceae; genus Flaveria; species Flaveria linearis. The sequence continues at coordinate 21,074,769 of CM044014.1, read as the reverse complement.
TCATTATAAATACCAAACCCCACTCCCCATTGTACACCATCAGAGCCCTTACACCCTCTCTGACCACACCTTAAAACAGTTTAGTTCTTACACATAGAATTAAACTGAAAACAAATTAAGCTACTGAACAATATGGGTTCCGGTGGGCGAGCGACCGAGCGAAGCAACTCGGGCACGGACGTGGTCAAGCGAGCCCCATCGTCGAAACCACCGTTCACCCTGGGCGACATCAAAAAAGCCATCCCACCACACTGCTTCAACCGGTCCCTTATCCGGTCATCATACTACCTCTTTGTTGACCTGTTTTGCTCTTTCTTGTTCTACTATGTTGCAGCCAAATACATTGTCAACCTTTCGGCCCCTCTTTCGTATATCGCGTGGCCCGTTTACTGGATCCTCCAAGGCAGTGTCCAAATGGGTCTATGGGTCATCGGTCACGAATGCGGCCATCAGGCGTTTAGCGACTACCCGTGGCTAAACGATACCATCGGCTTCTTCCTCCACACGGGCATGCTTGCGCCTTATTTCTCGTGGAAATACAGCCATCGTCGCCACCATTCCAACACTGCTTCACTCGAGCACGACGAATCATTCGTCCCCAAGAAAAAATCGAGCCTCAAATCCTCAGCTAAACTTCTCAACACCCCACCTGGGCGTTTGTTAAGGCTTGTCATATTGTGCACCATAGGCTGGTTGTTATACGTTTGCTTCAACGTCTCTGGCCGAAAGTACGAGAAATTCGCTAACCATTTCGACCCCAAGAGTCCTATTTACAGCGATCGCGAGCGCCTGCAGATCCTCATCACAGACGTTGGGCTTCTTGTAGCAAGCTATATGGTCTACAAACTGGCTTTAGCTCAAGGCCTCACATGGCTCGTGCTGGTCTACTTCGCGCCTTTGGTCATCGTCTACGGGTTCCTCGTGGTCATCACATGGCTGCACCACACGCACCGCTCCTTGCCACACTACGACTCCACCGAATGGAACTGGCTCAGGGGGGCATTATCCACAGTTGATCGAGATTATGGTATTTTCAACACGGTTCTTCACCATATTACTGATACTCATGTGGCTCATCATTTGTTCTTCACCATCCCTCATTATAATGCAATGGAAGCTACAAAGGCGATTAAGCCTATGCTCGGAGAATATTATCAGTTCGACGATACACCCATCATTAAAGCCATGTGGCGCGAAGCTAGCGAGTGCTTCTTTGTTGAGGCTGATGAAGGCGAAGACAACAGCAAAGGTGTATATTGGTTCAACAATAAGATCTGAAATTATTGCAATGGTAGTATGGTACTTCTTTGTTTCAGTTCTGGTATATCATGTATCATGAAGCTTTTAAATGTATTAATTAATCCAATAATTTTGGTGTAAATCCATCTGATTTATGATTTCGCCAACAAGAAAGCATTTGGCGATGAACAGGATATATACCTGGATATATTTTCCTTCATATTCGATCGGTAACATAAACATATGATCGTTTATCGTCCTAATATATATACAAATCATTTTTCGCTTTTAGATTTTAACAAATTTGATCAAAGTAACAGGTTTGATGACTAAAGTTGTTACTTAATTTCAGTAACTTTTCTATTAAATTAAAGTGAATCGTTAGTTTAATTATATTTAACTTGTTATAAAATAGAAATTGATGTATTTAAAAAAACTCACACTTGCTACTTTGCTCAAACTATAAGAACATATCAATAATTGATTTTTTTTCAGTTACAATTTTAATTGGCTGTGAAGCTTTTAAGCATGGGTATTTTTTTATTCTGTTTCTGTGTCCTACTACATGTTGATCATTTGTTTTTTATATTATAAAATTAAACCAATTAAAAGAACAAATACTATAATATTAATTGATTTTTCTAGTTTTTTACTTATTTATTCCCTACCCGTCTTCTTTTGTAAAGTTTATGGCGACTAGTTTATTAGGATATGTATTTGGGCACGTTGATACATGCATTTCTACTTCCTTGTTAGTTGAACACAAGTTTTTTTTATTATCAAGATAATAAAATTAACATGAATTCGTAGAATATATATATTTTTAATTGGGTTGTAATAAAGAAAAGAAGAAAAAAGATACTTATTTAAGAACAGGAGATATATTTGCCTAAACCAACAAAGTCATTTAAAATTTATATATTTTTAAAGATTATAACCAAAGTTGCCAATGTGTGTGCATGGAACAAAAAAAGGAAAAAATACACCATGCAGGCTCGATCTATATAAGTCATTAATAATATTATGTATTTATATATTATTATGCATATAGTATAATCATCTAATTGTTTTAATTTTTTTTATTTTAAACCCAATACTTTCACATCTCTGATAATTTAACTCATACAAGTTTTCACTTTTAACTTTGTTCCCCTAGCTTTCATCTCCTACAATTTTTCGTTTTACATTAATCCGGTCTAAATATTAAGAGTTAAACGTCGTAACGTGCGCATGTGGTTTAACGTTGTTACGTCTATTTTTTTCCATTTAACGATCTGTTACAACATGAAGGTCCTAGATCAACTTAGTTATTGTTTTTAATGTTTTATGTGTTGCATGTGTGGTTCAAAGTTCTACGTCTACTTTCTGTTCGGTTTTATTTTTTTCGTTTTTATTTATTTTTTAATACAAGCTTTTCGGTGTTTGTATGTGGTCGACGACGTTGGTGTAAAATTAAGGCTACTTGGCATGATTTTATCTCACACAACAACACGAGGGGCTTATTCTAGTTATTTACCTAATTATGTTAACCATCAATTATTTAAGTGATGCGTTATACGTGCAAATGAATACCAAAAAAAATCCATATTCGGTATTCGGATTATTTTAAAAAAAATATGAGATTTTTAAGATAAACTTTACTTTTTGTATTTAAATTATATTTTTTATGTTGATATTATCTAATAATAAACTAAATATTGAACAAAATATGATAAGTGTATAAAGTGAAAAGATATTCCTGAAACGGATAAAATAAAATATATATGAAAATTTAGTATGCTGAATATTGTTACATAAATTAAAGTTTATTGTAAAATAGCGTGATTAATAAGTAGTATTACGATCGAGTTAAAAATTACTTCAACCTGACGTCTTGAATATGGAATATTTCCGATCGTGTAACTATCTTTTCATAGCTAGTGCAATGTAAGCAAAATAAGTAAATGATAATGCAGATAAATTGGTACATAATTAGCTTAAATTACACTTACATGATTTTATTCATATTCACTTCTACACTATTTTATCACTTGACACTTTGATTCATTATATGTTTATTCTTTTATCATAATGTTGTATAGTTGATAATAAGTAACAATATTAATTTAATTCTTTTGTTATAACTACAATATGTGATCAAAGGATTAAATGCATCCTGATTTGTGTACACTAGAATAAGAATTTTTGTATTTATTTAGTTATTTAAAATTTATATCTTTAACGAAAAGAAAACTGTCAAGAGTCCTGAACGGTTCCTAAACACTACCAAAATACAGACAAAAATGTTAACGTTGTGTTCCCGAGCTTAATTAACGAGAGAAAAGAAAGGAAACACTTTCTTTTCCTTTCTCTTCTTTTCTCTTATTTTCTTTTCTCTTCTCTTCTTTTCTTTTTCTTTCTCTTCATTTCCTTCCATTTTGAAATGATTGATTTTAGCCATCATTTTCCTTCCACTTCCTTCCATTTCCCTCCTTACGTTGTGTTCCCGAGTTTACTTCACGAGAGAAAAGAAATGAAACACTTTCTTTTCCTTTCTCTTCTTTTCTCTTCTCTTCTTTTCTTTTCTTTCTTTTCCTTTCTCTCCATTTCCTTCCATTTTGGAAGGATTGATTTTAGCCTCCATTTTTCTTTTATTTTCTTCCATTTTCCTCCTTAAGTAAACTCGGGAACACGAATTTCTAACAATCCTTCAATTTCCTTCCATTAAAAAAAATTCTGGAATACAACTATTTTTTCTTTCCTTTCACTTCCTTTCTTTTCTCTCCTTAAATGAGACTCGGGAACACAATGTAAGTAAACTCGGGAATATGAATTTCTAACAATCCTTCCATTTCCTTCTATTAAAAAAAACTCTGGAACACAACTATTTTTTCTTTCATTCAACTTCCTTTCTTTTCTCTCCTTAAATGAGACTCGGAAACACAGCGTAAGAGTCAAACCCGAAAATTTGGATTAACCCCGAAAATTACTAAGATTAATAAGAAAATAAATTAATATTACACATATCTTTTAGTTATTGGCTCTCAACTACTCATTACTTGTCAGTCATGCCATATTTGTTTTTGCTCAACAACTAATAAGTTGTCTTATTCGGGTCCCATGTTTGAAACGCAATCTTATGACTAACCATCGATCAGTTTCATTAGTCTTATGTTATGATAATAATTTTATATTATAATATGCCTCTCATTATTGATATTAGGTCCTCAGATGTGACTCTTACACGTGAGAATTTTAATAATTTAATTATTTAATAAACATGTTACTCTTAGCTGTGGACATAAAAAACGAATATTTATGGGCTCTTGTCTAATAGATTTTACATTTTTTTGTTAATTAGTTTAGAAATTTTTAGCCTTTGGATATCTTAAAGGTATTTAATGTGGTAGCATTTTCGTAATTAAGAGAGAAAATTCACAAAAGTGTAGATTTCACAGAAAATTAGCGTAATACAATATTTATATTGCGTACTTGCATATTGATATATATTATACTAGACTATAGACCGTGTAATACAGATTTAATCATTAAAATTACTTTTAATTAAAAAGGTTCGTAAGTTATAATATTATTGTTAATACTTTATATATTGATTTTTATGTTTAATTTTTTAAAATCATCTATATTTAATATTAGTAGTTTTTTTATCAATGCTTATAAATCTAAATAATGTATAATATGAAATAAGATAAATTTATAAATAAGAACTTTAGTTAATAAACAAATTATATTGAACATGAGAACATCTATAAACATTCAAAAACTTCTTTGTATACAAAATTTGATGTTTTGTGTGTAATTTTACCATCATTGTCTAATATTAATAATTTTAATTCATGTCTACTTGTAACTCAAGATATTGCAATATAGAGCTTGAATCGATGCCAGTGAACAAACATACAATAATTACATAAAAGTTTGGACTATCTCTATGATTTTTAAAGTTTGAGGACCAAACATGCAATTTGATTAAACCACATGGACCATTTATACAATTTGATTAAGATGAACCATTTATACAATTTTCTCTTTTTGTTGACAAAAGATTAATCAATTTCATACTTACATCAATTAAAACTTATTAAAGTTTCATGCTTTCATAAATAAAAATATAAATTAGTCAAATTGATGTTAAAAACCAAAATACTAAAGTTTATCTTGAAATCAAAATCAAAATCATTGAATCGTACGGACCACTTCTACTATTGCAATCGAGATTTGTATATATGAGCATTGAATTGAGACTTTGTAGAAGAGCTATTATGATTTAAAACTTGGGGTGTGAATGATATTAAATAAATCAATGAGGACGTAACAGGATTAGTGAGTTAAACTTATAACATAACATGATTTAGGGTAAACTAAAACCATGATATGCTTGTTAATTAAAAAGGATATGAAATGGTTTATCTTTCCATTTAAAAATTGATATCATGATTTAGGGAAATCAAAACCCTGAATTAATTATTTGAGACCCTTGATTTGATGAAATATTTAAAATCATTTCAGAATAGAAGACGTGCATGAGGTTTCTTCTCATTTGCATAATATGAGTGAATTAGGAAACCTTTAATTACTTGTTTGAATAAACAAAAATCCAACACGTTTCAATTCATAATTTTAATGTAATACAACTTGTAAAAACTCATTATATTATATGTTTGATAGGGATATTGTCAACTTGTTCTTGTGTGGTAAAACAGTCAACTATAACTTACAATCTATAAAAAAGTAATTTAACAAAATGAGTGTTCTTAAAAATATCTATCAAAATGTTTTTTTACTGAAAAATTAATTTTTCTTATTCATATATGATTGGATAAAAGTATGTATGCTTTTAATAATGTTATTTAAATAAAACTAAAAGTAGAAAGTTTCAATAAAATAAAAATTAATTTAGCATCTCTTATGATTTTAAAAAAATGTTTTGTATTTCTTTTTATGAAAGTTTCCTTAAATCCTTTTCGATAACATTTTCTCAAACAAAAATATTAATATTTTTTCATCAGTATTTTTTAACGTCTTTTTAATAAATACGTGTTCTTATATAAAAAATATCTTTTTTCTAAATTAAATGGTTTATGTAATTTTTTTAAATAACAATATATATTATACAACTGTTTTAAACATAAATTTATATAATAATAATTATTTATAGACGTATATACATAAAAGATAGAATAAACATCATTACATACAACGCTAGTTACGTCTTGCAAACCGGCTATCTCGGCATATGAAGCTCAGGCTCAAAACCATTTATTAAATGAGTCGTAAAATAAGTTCGAGCTTGTTTAAGCTAAGCTTAGTTAGAGTTTTTAAGGAGTCGGTCTCGAGTGACTCACGAGACGATATGACTTGATTCTCCCCTAATAGTTGTTGGAAGTGTATTAGCAACATACATGTCATCGGTAATTGAAGCTTACATTTGTAGTTTGTAAAATAAAATAAAAATAAACCATTAGCTTTTTTTTGTTTCATCATGATATTTATATAAATTATTTTAAAAAATGCATTTTTTGTTCAAAATTGATTTTTTTATTACATCTTTTAAGCTACTTAAAAATATTTTCAATAAAATACATATTTTTAAAAAGAATAAAAAACAAATGCGCCTACTTTTATGTGAAATTGAAATAAAATTATAATGAAATAATTCAACTTTTCCATATGAAAAGATGATTTAAAATTAAGTATGGATGAGTTAAAAAACAAAATAAGTTTTAGAAAAACTTTCTGTTCTTAATTACGACATATGAATCAAATGATTTTATAATTTTATTAATCTTTGTACTTAACTATTTTTAAATAATATTATTTTAAAGCGAAATAAATTTAACCAGTAGCATTATAGTGAGAAAAATACTTCCTTAAATACTTATTATGGTAAATAAATATTCTATATACACTATTTAATGAAAAAATCACGTTGTAATTATAGCAATAGTTGATTTTATTCAAATGAATTATGACAAAAAATAATGATAGATACATTTTTAGGCGGGAAATTAAAGGAATAGATACTTAAGAAAATGATACGTGATACTAAATATATTATTTTATTAATAAGTATAGATCTAGGAAAAAATTAATTACAACCTATCAAAGTATAGAGTATTCATCGGTGAATGGGCGATTGTTTACAAGTATTCACTGTGAATATAATAAGTTTTCATTAGTTACACAAATCTTATTAATAAATGATTATAATTTGTGTCACGTATCAATACCACATTTAACCATATAAATGTTTTCCCGCCCAAATTTTCTATAACCTATTAAATTAAATGGTAATTATCAAATTAACCATTTGATTACTTAAGATTACTAATATGACCTTTGACTATGAAATTTATCAAAATATCTTTTGAAATGTATATCTCTAGCCTTTCAAATAAATCTCACATGCTCTTGCAAAAATATCTCAATAATCAAAAACAAAATCTCAATTTAGAAAACTCAAGGTTAATATTTAAATAATTCAATCAACCAAAATATGACAACAGACCTTTTATATTTCTAACTTTTTTTATAATATTGCATTTTACATTTTAATTAAAATTTTCGTAAATAACATATATTCGTTAACTTAAACAAAAAATAGAGTTAAGTTCGATTTTCCTCCCTGATTTTTGCCCAAAATAACTATTTTCCTCCAACAGATTAGAAACATCAATTTACCTTCAAAAGTTTTATAACTTGTTTCAATTTTAATCCAAAAGTTTCATTAATTGTTTCAATTTAAATCCAAAATAATGAAGCTTTTAGATTGAAATTAAAATAAATTATGAAACTTTAAGAGTTAAATTGATGTTTCTAATCTTTTGAAGGAAAATAGTTACTTTTATCAAACTTTAGAGAGCAAAATTAAAATTAACTTTAAAAAATAATAATACACAGTTTTGTTTATAACTCTTGTTGAAATGATATGATGTAAATTTTATCTAAAATAGAGCTTTTTTTAATAAACAAAGTTTGCTTTTAAACTTTTAATATGTTGATTTAATAGTGTGGTTATGGTTGTTAAAATACTAAACTCAGGTGGTTTGTTAGAGCATAAAATAGTAGTTGTTTTTTAAACTATGTATCATGTGTTAAAGATATTGTATAGTTGTATGTATATGTGTATAGTGTGAGACAACTTTGACGTATTTGTGTTTTCTCTTTAAAACATAAGTTTTATAACTTGTTTCAATTTTAGTCCAAAAGTTTCATTAATTGTTTTAGTTTCAATCCAAAATAATGAAGCTTTTAGATTGAAATTGAAACAAATTATGAAACTTTTGGAGTTAATTGATGTTTTAATCTTTTGAAGAAAAGTAGTTACTTTTATCAAACTTTGGAGAGCAAAATTAAAATTAACTTCAAAAAATAATAATACATAGTTTTGTTTATAACTCTTGTTGAAATGATATGATGTAAATTTTATCTAAAATAGAGCTTTTTTTTAATAAACAAAGTTTGCTTTTAAACTTTTAATATATTGATTTAATGGTGTGGTTATGGTTGTTAAAATACTAAACTCAGGTGGTTTGTTAGAGCATAAAATAGTAGTTGTTTTTTAAACTCTTTATCATGTGTTAAAGGTATTGTATAGTTGTATTTATATGTGTATAGTGTGAGACAACTTTTGCCTATTTGTGTTTTCTCTTTAAAACATAAGTTAGTTTGACATGTATTTATGTTTATTAAGAGCCTACAATTCTTTTTTTCTTTGTTTGTTTGCGGTTCAAATGTTTTTATCCCCTTCATATTATATAAATTATATAATCTATAAAACTCTAATAAACCAAAATGTCTTAAGCCACATGTCCATTTTTTAGAGTATCAATTTGCCACATGGCACTCCTAAATAAAACCAATTATTAAATTCCCGCTCAAAATGTCTTAAGCTAAAAACACACGCGGATCCTTTTAACCCATGAGCTGAACCCGCTTCATTCACTACTTCACCAAAACCCTAGATCCACATTCACTCCTCCCTTCTCTCTTCCGACTTCAAATCTGCAGATCCAAAGGATTTCACGCCATCATCGACAATCTTTCTTGCGAAATTGATATAACAAGGTTAGATTCTTCACAATACTTACAAAATCTTAACTCTAATCTTTGTTTTGTGATTCTTGATTCTAATTGTTGAACCGATAATAATCTGCAAACAATTTGAACAAGGGTTTTTTTCACCATTAACTTCTTCACCCAATATCTGCTTCACGGCTTCTCTAGCCTCGAAGCGTGGTTCAAGAACTCGAAGTTCCTGTCCACGGTGGCTAGAGCCCCCCGAAGACAGACACACTCGGTCGATTAGCGTTTGATTTTGATCAATTTGGTTGGTTATGTATGCTCTTCGGTGCTATTTTGTGATCCGGAGGATCTGCTGTTCGATTTAGATCTACATTGTTGTTAAATAGGTCGTGATTGTAGATTTGTTTAAGCTGATTTGTAAGCTCTTGAAATTGTTATGCGATTCGATCTGGTTGTTAGTGATGGTAACGGTGTTGAGAATCGGGTTGATTGACTGTGTGATTGTGGAGGTTTGGTGTGTTAGAGCTGTTTCTGGTGTTATTGTGTAGTTTACATGATTTTCGTTTTCATTTTGGATCTACATTGTCGGTTAGATCGGTAGTGAAATTAATCTACTTCAGTTGATTTATAAGCTCTTGAAATTATGATGTGAGCCGATCTGGATGTTTCTGATGGTAATGGTGTTTTGAAATCAGGTTGGCTTGAATGTGTTTTTAGAGGTTTGATGGAATTATATTAGAATATGTAGTTTATTTTGTTTTTCAGAAGTTTGTTAAATATCCTAGAGGAATGATACGACTAAAAAGTTCAATCATCAAATCACATCTGATGAAGTGGATGAATGTTTCTGTCTTATAAATGTTTTTTTGCGTTGGAGTACTTATTGATGTAGGATTATGTATCTTTGGTGGTAATGGGGAGATGATGGGATGATAGTATGCTTTGTAGATTATTGTGATATACAAGAAATTATTAAGTATTATAGATCAATTGCAACACCTAAAAGTACAAATCCACATTTCATCTTCTCAACTACAAAACTTTATCTTTTTAATGGACGACCTAATCTAACTGATAATTGATTTCGGCTTCTGACCACTGCACATTTGGTTATTAATGCACGAACAGGTCTTGTATCTTTTCTTACATTAACACTTTTATGAACTTTAGATTGATATGCTATTTTTGTAAAATTATAGTTACTGCACGCTTATTGTATGTTTGCTGTGTTTAATTGAGGCCTTGTTGTCATGTGCAGCTGAGTACTCCCCCTTGGCTGGGATCGAGAAAGGAGCAGTTCTCCAGGAAGCTAGGGTCTTTAATGATCCTCAGTTGGATTCAAGGAGGTGTTCTCAGGTGCTTTCTTTTATTTCAACATATAGATAGTATATAGTTTTCTGATTCATTCTCTTACATGAACATGATCTGACAAATTATATTCTTATTTCTGTTGTCAGGTTATCACAAAGCTGCTTTATCTTCTGAATCAAGGTGATACCTTCACAAAGGTCAGATCCTGTTACAATGATTGTTCAGAAAGCAACACTCGAATTTCATACAATCACGCTCACATGTTTATTATTAAGCGATATTTTGTGAAAGAGGAAATATAGGTTGTGGATTTGTATCAAGTGTTTTTATATATTCTAAATCCTCGCAAGTAGCCTTCCAGTTGAAGCAGAAACGCAAGCTGTAATGTGTCTGCTTTTGAAGTCTATGTATGTTTGTTTACTATATGGATGTCTTTAAACTCTGCAAGGAATCATTTTATTGGGTTGTGTATTTATTGCTACCAAAGTAAACTTTTACATTCTACATCAGCACAGTGCTATAACTGTCTGATTGGAACTAAATTAGGATCATTGCAACCTGGCTCTGTGGTCTATTACTACACATTTAGATAGCAATCATAAGGGCTATAATAAACCACAACATATGCGAAAAATGATATAACTATACCTCTCCTATTGTTGTACCCTTCTTTCCTTTACGGAAAAGCTTCACAGCTGAACAGAGTACAATGTACACAAGAGGGTAGGAAATTATTTTACTTCAAAGAAAAGATTTGGTTGACCCACTTTGTTTTGACATTTCATAAATAATGAACATGTATTTTTTTGTCATGAACAGGTATTTTTTCCAATTGAAATGGATATTCCACGAGGGTTTCTAAAACTTATTACTTATCCAGCTGATGCTTATTTGGTAATTTGCGACTATATAAGATTTATTTCATTATTTACACCTGTTCTTTTTACCTAACATCTACTTTTTGTCTTATCTTAGCAACTTCCGAACTCTTTTGTTCAAGACTATTACAAACACGAACATCCTATTCAAACGATTCGTGTCCAACTACATGATCAAACTGTTTGGGAATTAAAAAATGGTACCATTAATGGTAAAATTTCCTTGACTACTGGATGGGCAACCTTGTCACTGCACTTAGGTTTAAAGAAGAACGATTATGTCGTTGTGTAAGGCCCCGTTCCCGGGCACCTCACAGTTGGACATTCACAGCATAAAACGTACTTATTATAAATTTAAGCAGCGGAATTAATTTTAAACGAAAACCATCCTTTCATTTAGAACGCTGTTGTTAAGCAATACATTTTAGTTCACAAGTCACAAAATATTTAATTGAATGGATTACAAAACAACAGTATCATCAAAATATAATTTGGATGTCAGTCTTGCCCACCAAGTAGTCATCCCCTTGTGCCATCCTCAGCAACCTGTCACCTGCCAACTGGAAAATACATAAAAGTCAGCGTTGCTGAGTGAGTTCTAGTTTTATAGTTAAAATACTTTACTTTTCGTTCAAAAACCGTTCCTCATTTTCACAGGTGATCATACATCGTACGTACACATAGGTAATACTTTCATTATCTTCATCATCGTTCAATTCGTACTTTTATCATTCCTCTTTAATTAAGCTGTGAGTCTGTTGCGACACCAAGTCGCTCACCTCTAAGTCAATCACAAAGATTGACCTACATACTGTGAGTCTGTTGTGACACCAAGTCACTCACCTCTAAGTCAATCACAAAGATTGACCTACATACTGTGAGTCTGTTGTGACACCAAGTCACTCACCTCTAAGCCAATCACAAAGATTGACCTACATTCCTATGAGTCTGTTGTGACACCAAGTCACTCACCTCTATATCAATCTCAAGGATTGATCCTGTGTGCATCCTTCGGGGTAGCGAACCCGCATCACAGTTGAGCTAACACCTGCCAGGGGTGTGCACCTCCATTCATTTGCTTGCAAGACTTTCGTTCATTCGTTCACGTTCCATTCCTCTTTATCATTAATCTTTCACTTTATTAATGATAATAATTATTGATCATGATCATTCCACATAGAAACATACAGTATTATTATTAATAAGCATATTAATAATAATAATACTAATAATATTATAAAAAATATTATTCATACTCTTAATAATATCCCTAATCATAATATTAATTATAATATTAAGAAGAGGATATTATTACATTCAAACCTCATCATTCATTCATCATCATACATTCATCATCATACGTAATCATACATAGCATCATCAGTAATAATAAGGGTTAATCATAATCATCATTACATGCATGAAACATCATCATTTATTAACCCTAGTCAACCCTGGTCAAAACCTCGAACTTCGGATTTGCAGGAAATTTCTGAAAAAAAAATTCTAAGTATCCTGGACGTTTGAGCCCTGTTGGGCGTATAAGCCCCCTGGGCGTATGAGCCCTGTTAGGCGTAAGAGCACTGCTGGACTTTTCATCTTATACTTAGAATTATCATCTGGTCATACGACCACCCTGTTGGTCATATGAGCACTATTGGTCGTACCATCCCAGACTTAGAAATATGTTCTGATCATACGACCACACTGTTGGTCGTATGAGTCCTATTGGACTCTTCAACATACTTAGAAAAATATCACTTGGTCATACGACCACACTGTTGGTCGTATGAGTCCTATTGGACCTTCAACACACTTAGAAAATTATTTCACCTGGTCATACGACCACACTGTTGGTCGTATGAGTCCTATTGGGCTTCAACACTTAGAAAAATCTCCTGGTCATACGACCACACTGTTGGTCGTATGAACACTAGTGGACTCATCAACTTGTACTTATTTATTCTAAGTCCAAATCTCAGACATATTAGTAACCTGTTCATGTGTCTAATTCATAGTCCAAGTCCCAAACATCATAATGCCTAGTTCTAAACATATACACATGATTCTAGGCATAAATCTAACATAAACATAAACATACATACATTCATTTCATACGGGTATCGATCCAAATTTTATAAAAACATACTTACATGCATTTTCCAGCCCCAAAACGTTCAAAACATGTAAAAAGGGGTCTAGAACTCACCTTAGTTTGTCTCAAATCTTAAGACTCTTCACCCAAGCTCCTTTAAACGATTCTAACACCTGGAAAAACTTCTAAACACACATTTGAACACATAGAAACATACATAAGCATTTAACCGAGGCTAAGGTTGCCAAGAACAACTCAATTTCACGAATTCTTACCTTGAATTCGAATCCTGCTTGAATCTCCTTCTCAACCCGAAGCTTCTTCTTCTTTCTCTCTCTAAAAGTTGAATGATGGTGTTGTGCAGGGTATAATGGGCGGCCATGCCACCTTTTTGTACAAAATAAATACAAACTTTGCACCTTTGACACTTTTCACCCTTTCACCTTAGGTTGACTTTCATTTCTTCTTCTTTTTTTTTCTCTTTTATTCTTTTATTTCTTTTAAAAAGAAAATACGGGTGTTACACGTTGTTTATCCCGTTCAACATGATTTTTGGTTGCTGATCCATGTCCATAGTGATTCCTCTTCACAACATCTTCCTCTGTTTTATCATATCATGTCAAATGAGTTAGGTCTTATCCTGGTAAGTAATAATTGATTTATTCAAATTAACCTTTTGTATATTATTAATCACAATAAACAGTTCACATATTAAATAGATTAATTCCATTATCTTACGATTTAATTTGTTTAAAATATATATGTTTCAGCCCATTGATAATGCCTTTGTCCACAACCATCTTCGCGATGACGTCCATGGACGTTACTTTAATGTGCGAGCAAACCACGATTTTGAGTGTCGCTTGAAGGTTCATGCACTTCGTGGGAAATTCGCGTTTGTAATTGGTGTTTATGAACTACGCTCTCAATTTCCTATAAAAAGTGGAGATTTTCTACTCTTTATCCTAAAAGATGAGTCCACGTTATCACTATCTGTTTTTAATGCTGATGGTTATGAATTCTTCAAACCTCCAACACCACATATACAAATCCCACAAGGAACGAACAAAAATGAAGGTAATATTCCTTTTATTATTCCTTGATTGAATTACGTTATTTCATATAATGAAAGGTTTTAAATAGATGTTAATTAATATATTACATTTAAAATACATTATTTATTTTGTTCGCTATCTATAGTTGCATTTTTTAATTTTTTAATGTGCAGAAGAAGCTGCTGCTATGCCTGCCGATGATGATAATCCACAAATCGATGAACGTAATCTACATCATGATGATGCTCCTAATGAAGCACATGAAGGTTCTATTGTTATATTCTTTCAATCTAATATTATTTGAAGAAATTTGAAGAAAATAAATAGCGATATTTTATCATTCATCTGAGCATTCTAATTCTGTTATTTTATAGAATATATCTGAAGAAACTGATTAACAACCTATTTAACACTTCCTCATAAACAACCACCTTTAATAGTTAAATGACTTATAAATTATATATGTTACCTTTAATCGCTAAATGCCTTATAATTATGTTATCCTGAGACAAAAAATTAAACAGTGATATTTTAATAATTATGCATCATTCTGTTTATGTAATTACATGATATTTCTTAATACCTTCATGCTTATAAAATTTATAAACTACGCTGTCAATTTCCTATAAAAATTGGAGATTTATTACTCTTTATCCTAAAATATGAGTCCAAGTTATCACTATCTGTTTTTAATGCTGATGGTTATGATAGTGTCATATTTTTAATTTACCTTAATATTAGAACTATTAACTGATATAGTAAGTTAATTTTTTTTAATTTACATGGATTATACATCATTTGTTGACAAGCCATAATATCATATTACTGTTGGTGTAGAGCATGCTGATAATGGTGGTGCTGATGATGGTGTTCCAGCTTTTAATGATGTTGTTGACGTAGAACATGACAATTACATCACTTTCATACGGATTACCAAAGATCGTCTGGTATTACTTTTTTTTAAACATTTATAGCATACTTTTTCTTAAATTATTTACCTTATAATTTAATGTAATGTGATTGCAGAGGCTTCCTATTAAACTTGCTTTGTATAATGATTTGAAAATCATCCAATGATAAACATTAGAAATATACAAGGCCATTTAACTCAAATGTTGTTTAGATCAGAACATTCAAGGAATCACAAGCGCTATGCTCTAAGGTCATGGGGAAGGTATATGAAAGCTAATGGCATTATGTATGGGACACCTGCACATTCCAATATATTGTAAATGAAGGTATGTTGGTTTTGATGAATGTCGCAAATGTATGATTTTTACTTGGTCCTTTAACTTTTTGCTACCAACACGCCTTGCTTTATGTTACAATAAATGGTACTATGTAAACAAAATGGGTTACATTCAAAATAGGTAATGAACACAACTATCATACTGTTGCATGTTTTGGATTTTTTGGCAGTTGTTAATGTTGCTAAATTCCTATTATTACATTGTTTTCATTGTTTTGATAAATTAAACTCTAATTTCTTTAAATATAATGAAACAGATGCTTTCTCTTATCATTATAACCATATTCTTTATATTTGAATTTTTTTAAAACATTATCATAATTATCATAATAACATATATATTAATTAGAACAAACATTACGAAATTTATAGATTTAATCAACTAGATGTCCTATACCGTTGAAAAAAAATACTCTTCCGCCTTTAGCTTTTTGATACACTAAACATAATTTGCTTTATGTTTCATGAAATGGTAGTATGTAAAAAAAATGTTACATGCACAAAAGATAGCAATCACAACTATTAACCTGTTGCGTCAGTTGTAATTTTTTACTTTCGCTTATGATGCTAAATTATCATGTATTACATTGTCATAATTTTTATATTAAATAGACATTTAATATCTATAAACTTATTGAAATATATAGTCATCACCATCATTCCATAACAATTTTCTTTGTGTTAATATAAATAAAATTATGGAATAAAAACTTATATTTTTGGGTTAATACAAATTTACATTTTACTATAAACCATCACATATATTCTTTAAAGTTAGTAACAGTTAATAGAAAAATATAAGGTATCATTATACATTTAAAAAAATTAAATTAATTTTTTATTCCTAACCCCAACACTTAATTTGTAATTATTTAATTGATTTATTGAATTTCACCTTGTAACAAGAAATTTATCAATATTTACCAAATTAGTTTAAATATCAGAACCAAATTCACGTTTAATAATTACCATTTTGTTAAATTAAACACATACTTTTTAATATCTTTAAAATTTATATTCTGTTATACTTTAACGCTAAGGATTAAATGTATTTTAATCAATTTTTGATTTGACTTTTAATCCAATATTACATTTGACAATCAAATTGCTTTTCCAAATTTACTTTTGTAACTTAAACTTTAATTTTGTAATTATTTAGAATGTTTCATTTAATTCCACCTTGTAACAAGAAATTATACCATAAATACCAAATTACTTTAAATACTTTAAATATTACTCACTGTAAAAAAATTATACGGTTTATAATATTAACTAATTAATTAACTAATTAATACTTATCATTTTTTCTTAAATATTATATTTTTATCCCTCTTTATAATTTTTAATTTGATTAATAGTATCATCGCCATTATAGATTATTATTACTTTTGCATTATCAGTTAACTATATTGACAAACTGCTTTAAAATACAATTTATTAGATTCTTAATTACCATTTTGTTAAATTAAACACATACTTTTTAATATCGTTAAAATTTATGTTCTGTTATACTTTAACGCTAAGGATTAAATGTATTTTAATCAATTTTTGATTTGACTTTTAATCCAATATTACATTTGACAATCAAATTGCTTTTCCAAATTTACTTTTGTAACTTAAACTTTAATTTTGTAATTATTTAGAATGTTTCATTTAATTCCACCTTGTAACAAGAAATTATACCATAAATACCAAATTACTTTAAATAAGTTAAATATTACTCAATGTTAAAAAATTATACGGTTTATAATATTAACTAATTAATAATACTTATCATTTTTTCTTAAATATTATATTTTTATCCCTCTTTATAATTTTTAATTTAATTAATAGTATCATCGCCATTATAGATTATTATTACTTTTGCATTATCAGTTAACTATATTGACAAACTGCTTTAAAATACAATTTATTAGATTCTTAATTATATTTTTTATCAATTAATCGCAAAACTCCATTTAATCCTTTATATAATTATCAAATTTGAATTTTTATAAGTTAGTAAACTGTCCTTATGTACATCGTTATCTTAAATTTAAAATTAAAATATATTTCACACTTATATACAACTGTTATGATCCACATACCATAAATCTATATTATCACAAAAATATAAATTTGTTAATTAGTTAATACACAACTGTGTAAAATTACATTTTTGGTAAGTTTGATTATTGACCTTTTGTGCATGATTAGAATTATTCTGTACAAATTAGAATTAGTTTGTACAAAAATTGAAATTTTGATTAAATTTATTTATGGTAACCCGTGTAATGATCTGTACATAATTACAATTTTGGCAAATTTAATGTTTCTAAGTTTCTAATTTATTAATAGAATGGTTTTATACTTTCCAATGATACGAGATCATTTATACCATAAATATGTAATTATCAAATTATATAAATAAATCAATATACAGTTCTTTACATCAATTGAATTCTTCAAACATTCTGCAATATCACAGAAGGTATCAACTTTTTTTTATTGATTACAGAACGTATCCATCTTTCATCATTTGTAACTTCATAATTGCCTTACTTTTTTTGAAATAATGCAGTACAATGGCATCTAGGAAATCACATTGTTCAATAACCTAAATGTTTTATCGCAAGACTATACCATCAAAGTTCGAATTATCAGGGTTTGGACTAGAAAACTCTTCACGGATCCGACAAAGGTGTTTTCTTATGAAATGATAATAATGGATGAAAATGTAATGCCACACTCTCAATATTTGTACTTATATTTTTCCGTACTTAAAACTTTACAAACAATATATCATTTTTTTAATTAATATATTATCATTTAATTTTATGTTTAGTGTTCAAGACTCGAAGCTTCTGTTCAAAGAAAATACTGTGTTGCCTATGAGGATTTGCTAAATGAGAACATGTGTCTACTTGTAATCAGACCATCTTTGGCAGCAAATAATACAAAAAATAAAGTTTTTAATACACCGCATAAAATTACTTTCACTGAAAAAACTGTTGTTATGAAATGTTCTGGTGTTGTGGGTTCTGAATACGGTTTTAGTTTCACACCTTTTGCTAATCTTACTCCAAAGCAAACGCCTGAGAAAACAACAGTTGGTTAGTTTTTTCTATTATTGTAACTTTATATTTGTTGGTTTTACTATTTATATAATAATAATAATTTGCTCATATTAATCAATTTTCTAAAATTTTCTTTATTTTGTTAGATATAATTGGTGCAGTTGTGAGGTTCTCCCCAATTGAAGTAAGAGAAAAGAATGATGGGAAAACATTTTTCCCATCAAAAATGATCACCCTCGACTTAAAAGATCTACAGTAATCTAATTCTTCCATTAATATAGTTTAATATTTTATTTTACTATATACTATTAAATGTTCGTTTACTGTATTTTATGTCAACAGGAATAAAGATATGAGCGTGACCCTTTGGGATGAGTACGCTGATCAATTTGCAAATTTCCTTTCAGAAAATGAAAGTGATAGAAATTTGGTAGTTATAGTGCAGTTTGGTAAATTTCGGACTTTTAGAGGTATGTAATATGTGTTTAGATTTTTCAACATTCTATAACACTATTAATATTATTCTATCATAACTTAAGTATTTCTATAATGTTAACATTAACCAACTCTTTCATTTTTTAGAGCTTAATCAAGTATCAAATGCTTATAATGTAACCAAGGTCTTCATTAATGCCCAGATTCATGAAATTTTAGACTTCAAACAAAGGTTTGTAAACAATTTTATATACTTCGTCTTTTAAATATTATAATATTTTGTTGTTATGCTGTTCTAATGTTTATAACATATATATTAACAAGTATACATAATAATTTTGATTTTTGTATTATTGCCTTTGATTTATAGGTTCATCTCACAATCAATGTCACAATCTTCATCAACTCAATCAGGATTCTCTTCTTCCTTAATGACGTCTTTCAAGGAAGAATTTCTATCAGCCACTGATTTTTGCAACATTAGTGACATTCATGATATCCAGACGGTATGCTATAATCATTTCATAAAAACAATTTTTATGCTTACATATTATTAATTAATCTAACCCCGAATATGATATGTTTCAACATTTCAGGAACAGTCGGTTATTATACTTGGCACCATTAAAGGATTTTGTGATGATAGTCCATGGTATTACACCAATTGTAGGAAATGCAAGAGTAAAGTTATTGAAAAGGTTCAGTGTACTCTTAAAGAAGATGGATCCGGTGACTTTAATGAGGTGACCATTTTGCAATGTAAGCTTTGCAAAGGCGAGACTATCACACCAGTACCAAGGTCAATTCAATGTTTAAAATCCTTTAGCATTTTTTAAATATTAAGATTACTAAATAAAATTTTTTTATTAATTTATTAACTTTTTATACTTTATGTTATCTTGAAATTAATAAACAACCTATTTATCTCCTTATCATAAACAACCACCTATAATACCTAAATTCTTTATAAATGATATGTTACACTAACTCTATAAATTAAATAGTTTTATTTTATAAATTATGCTTCATTCTGTTTATGAAATTCTCTTTTATATATGACACATACATGATATTTCTTATTACCTTTATGGTTTTTAAATTTATAAAGTACCGCTCAAATTTTCCTCATAAATATCCAACATTATATTTATAAAATTTAGCAGATGACCTATGTTATAATTTAATAATGGTTAACTTCAATGTCTATATTTTCAATGTTATAGCAGATAAACAACCTATTTCTCGTGTCATATTATTATAAACATTTATTTTAATTAAATAAAATTTAATTAAATAAAATATAATTAGGTACAAAATATCACTTCGCGTTCAAGACTCCACAGGGATTGTATCCCTTACACTTTTTGACCGTGAAGCCTACCGACTGCTTAAAGTTTCAGCTAATCAGTTATTGGACAACAATGAGAAGGTATACCTTTTTATATGTCTAAACTTGTATACATCCAAACTGTCACACCCTCAAATTTCCACAAACGGGGTATTACCGTTAGGCGTGTGACTTCCAGGATCTCAGCCATTAGTTACACCAAACGACACGTTAATTGTAAAACATAATTCATTTTTGAAGTTTAATATTCCAAAGACCAAGTTTTTAAAGTAAACATAACAGAAATTGCGGAAGCATAGTAAATCTTAATTATTTAAATGGCGCAACACGCGCAAACCGAATAAATGAAAGTTACTGAAAAATATTAGATAAGCCACGCGAGATAATAAATGCATGAGTGAATGCTCCTAATCGTGCGCGTCTTGTGAACCTGAAAGAAAACATGCTAAAATGTGTCAACATAAAGTTGGTGAGTTCACAGGTTTAACAAAAAAAATGTGTTTGTAAGCGTATCCATAGTTTGCGTTTCAATGGTTTAGTATATATTGCATATCGTTAGGTAGCTAGCCTCTGTTCTTGTTACTTAGCGTTTCGAACCGAAGCTGACTGTTTACGTCCTATTGTGTTTCCACCACGTCTTAACCGACCGTGGCAATCGTTGTGTTCCACGTCTTAACCGACCGTGGCAATCGTTGTGTTCCACGTCTTAACCGACCGTGGCAATCGTTGTGTTCCACGTCTTAACCGACCGTGGCAATCGTTGTGTTCCACGTCTTAACCGACCGTGGCAATCGTATGTTAGGTCAATAATGCACCCGTTTGACCTCCAATCAAGCTAGCGCGACTAGCCCGGGCGGGGTTTGTCAGACCCAGTAGTACTACTCAGTATTACCTCGCTAATCCCATTACTAACGGTTCGAGCGTGTCAGGACATGTTTGTGTGTTTACACTAACGTAACAGGCGATATCAATAATACTGGCAACCATTCATAAAATATGTTTGCATGTTTTCTCCCCCAAAAAGGAAAGAAAGTAAAAAGGGGCCGTGAAACTCACCTCGGGTGTAGAGCAACAAGTAATTGTAAACACAAAGGATCGGGTTTCCAATTAACCTGTGTTTCATTCAGTATATATGTATATATAATTAATATCAATTATTAATTATAAGTATAATAACTGTGTGGTTTCGCGTCTCACAAATCGGTTCGGTGTCGATTATATATATATTTGTTACAATGTTTAAGTTTAATGATACGATAATCGTTAAATCGAGGTTTAGGGTCTCGTTTGATATTTGGGGTTTTAATACCTAATTTAAATAAAATGATAATATTCGTATAATTTGTGTAATTTATTAAATATAATTCCTTCATTTAATATAATAAATCCATAATTAAAGTATATAATCTCTATTAATAACTTGATGATCATTATTTAAGGTCCATTTTTATAAAAATTAGACTAACTAAATCATTTGTTTTAAAAGATAATTGTAAATTAAATAAATTAATATTAAAATAAATTCCAGAGAATTAATTTGGTGGTTTAAAAAATTACAGAGTTTATAAAAATAATTTTTTTTAATTTTTAGGTATTTTTCTGTATTTTTTTAAAAGCTCAAAAAGCCACTAAAAAAAATAAATGAGGTTGCCCGGGTTCGAACCCGGGACCTCCTGGTTTGCAAGGGTGTGTGGAACCGGTGGACTAAGGGCCGTGGCCGCGAAAGTTCTCGGTTCCATATGGTTTTAAACACTCCTTGAAATGTTCCCCCAAATCAAGAACCCTAGAATCAAGGATCGACCAAATTGATCACGAATTTGATTCTGTTAATGAATGAATTCATGGGGCTTTTGATCCCCATGTATAAACGAGTATGTATGTATGTTCAATTACCCGAATTAGTATTGTTTGGATGTTGAACTAGACGAAGAACAGTCCGCGGCTTCTTGATGATCGATTGGTGCCCAAACGATGATTATAATCCAATTCTTTCAACAGGAAGTTTCTAATGATGCTTGTGATCAAAAACCCACTGTTAATTTCAGCAAATATTGCTTCGAACAAGCCCTTCGATTGAGTTGCAGGTCGCGGGTACGGGTGGTGGTTGAATGAGATGTTAATGTTTGTTTTATACACAATTGGGTACAGTGGAACACTATAATCGGCCTAACTTTAGTTTGTGCGCCATTAATTTGATTTTAAATCTTGATCAGTGGCGACCGTGGCCGGTTCTTTTGGCCGAAAGTTGAATGGGTGGAATAGTGGTGAATCGCACTTGATTTTTCAATTGGAAGTGGGGTATAGTTCGAACCCCGCATGCGATAATGTTGGGATATTTGTTTCGGTCAAAAATCAATCGGTTTTGGGCATAATGGTTCGCCGGAGGGGTGGCCGGAATAGTGGCCGGAGGGAGGGGGAGGGAAGTCGACGGTGAGGGTGAATTTTTTTTAAAAGAAATTACACTTTTACCCCCTGTAATTTGTTTGTTTAACATTTTATGTTAAAAGTTCATAACACAAGTTTCAATTGTTACATTTTCAACCCAAAGTTTTCAAGGTTAAGTTTTTAACAATAAATTTTTATAAATTATTATTTTTAATATTATTATTATTATTATTGTTATCATTATTTTTATTATTATTATAAAAAATAGTAAAGTGAATTAATCCGATAATCGGAGAAAAGTAATATTAACTAAAAAAAATTCGGGTTGTCACATTATCCCCTTGTTGCAGGAATTTTCGTCCCGAAAATTGGAACACAGTGAGTTAATGAGCTCAATGCTAACTAACGTACCGGTTAGTGACAGACACATGTTCTTTAACGAGAACAATCTTAGGTTTCCTTTCTGATTTGGGAATATGTTGAATGTTTCTAGCACTTTTGTTCATCAGAAGGTGACCATGAAACCATCTGTAGCTATTACGCGCACGTGAAACTTAATGAGGTAGAACAAATGTGAAAATAGACCCTCAATGTTCTTTGCTTGATATCGTGGGATGTCACTAATTAGTTGAAGGACTAGATCATCAGAAGACAACATGACACTCAAAGTTGTTTCTGATCTTTATCAAGTTTTGTTGTGATAGAGTTTCTGCTATGCTAACGACCCCTGATAATGGAAATCTTATCTCGTGTGACATGGTGGCTAGCATTTGTTTTGCTCTCATCGTTTCCTCTGTAATATGAATAGTTTTATTAAGTTTTGTCTTCTTGACCTTCTGTACAGCTATTTCTTCCCTTAGTTTTACCATCTTTCTCTCTTTTTCACCGGATCTGTGATGTCTATAATTTAACTGTTCTTACTTTCTAGCTATAGCCATTTCCTAATTCTGATTGTTTCTAACTTGTCCTGAGGTCCTAATCGACCTAGGGCACACTTATGGTAATGGTCGGAACTCCAACCTTCTTAATGTCCCTGTTTGACACATGTTAGCTTAATCGTATTAACCAACATAGCTAGGTTTACAACATTAGCATTCTTGTCTACCTTACCGCTAGATTGCTTGTTCAACCTTCCAACTTCTTTCTACTACTCACTAGATTTTCCCAGTGTCCTTCTTAACTCTATCTGGTCTAATGTCATGAGGTATGACATCAGCTTTGTCAATTCCTAGAGTTTGTCAGTATAAAGAGCACGACCTAACCCTACTATTGCACGATTTTAGGATTACAATTCTAACTTTTGCATTTCATTCCTTAGATAATAGTACTCAATCACCAAGGCTTTGAACTCACCCAATAACCTATATATAAGCATCATTTCAAAGAGTAACGTACTGTATGTGTGGAGAGTATCATTGCTCCTATACATTTCTTGTAGTCCACTTTTATTCTAAGCATTCAATCAGTTCCTTAGTTACTAAAATGCTAAGTGGAGGAATGTCTCTTGAAATAATTGAAAATACCATGAAGGCTCTAAGTAGGACAGGACTTAAGTAATAGCAAGGGTTAGTAATGTTTTGTTACCCTTAATTAGGTTTTACTAATGACGTGAGTTGCCTCAATTAGTTTTCCCATCAGCTAATTCTACAGTGTAACTAGGTTCCATATCAACTAAGGTTACGTCTAAGAGTTTAATAAGCTTGTTAGAAACAAAACTCTTATCGGCACCGATATCAAACAGCATAGAAGCAAAACGACCATTCAGAGGAAACGTACCAGTAACCACATCCCGATCATCCCTTGCCTCACCAGAGCCAATCACAAAAACTCGACCTTTGGCACTGCCCCCGTTATTATCCTTGTTTCCACTCTTCAGCTGCGGGCAATCCTTCCTGTAGTGACCCTCCTTACCACACTCATAACAGGCTCTAGTTACTCCACCCTGGCGTTGTTGTTGAGGTTGTTGTTGTTGAGTCATTAGTTCACCCCGGCAGTCTTTGGCTGCATGACCCATCTTTCCACATCTCTGACAACGGAGTCGATCACACGGGCCATGATGATGGAAATTGCACCGATTACACTTAGGATTCTTGCCCGCGTAGTTACTCGATCCCTGGTCATAGTTGTTGTGGTTCTGATTGTTGAAGCTTGAAGACTTGTTGTTGTTATTGCCGTCCCATTTCCTTTTGTGATCAGAAGAACCAGAAGCAGCGCCACGTTTAGGCAAGGTGCCCTGTGCCACTGCCTGGTCAGTGAGTTTATGAGCCAGTCGGATGGCCTGCTGAATAGTGACAGGATCACCAGCCATCACACTAGCTTGGATCTGAGGAGCTAGACCATCAATGTATTTTTCGATCCGTTTGTAGGCCGGAGTCACCATCTGAGGACATAATGCAGCCAACTCGTGCGAACGAGTCGTGTACTCCTCAATGTCTGAACCAACCATCTTTAAATTCCAAATTCTGCCTCCAGTTTCTGGACTTCGCTCCTGGGGCAGTACTCTTCTTTCATTAAAATCTTGAAGTCTTCCCAAGGCATACCGTTAGCAGCATCGAGTCCTAAGGTTTGGACCTGTGAGTTCCACCATGTCAATGCTGGTCCTTCCAAAGTGCCGGAAGCATACTTGACACGGTTTTCTGCTGGACAGTTACACATTGCGAAGGCGGATTCCAGCTTCTCAATCCAACGAAGGAGGGTAACAACACCTTCGGAGCCTTTGAAGGAATGAGGTTTGCAGTCCATGAACATCTTGAAAGTGCAGACTGCTTGACCTCCATGGTTTTGGTTCTGGTTGATATTGTTGTTTTGATTTTGGTTCCTGGTCTGTTCGAACGCCTCGAGCGCTTCAGCAACACGCTCATTTATGATGGCATCGAGTTCAGCTTGTGTTAGATTAATGTTTTCTTGTCTACGTGGGCGTCCAACTCTTCGTCCAGACATGATTCTACGTATTCACAATACATGACAGTCACTATCGAATAATGACTATTGATAACAATAATTTGTTTCATACTAGTAGAAATGAAGGATTTATTTGCATATCGATAGCGAGGTTTCATGAGAACTGAGACTTTATGTCTCCAAGTATAGAAACGAAATTTGTACTGACCATGACTGTTATCACCTAATAGAGTTACCAGAATTCTCATGCACGACAAATTACAATTACGTGTGCACCCGTAATTCTAATTTGCTTTGCATGGTCACTCATGGCTTCTCCCATTCATGATAACATACCTTGTCAAGTACCGAGTGCTATCTGTTAAGACTAGCGAAGATGATAGGGCATGTTGGAAGTAGAAACGAGTACGATAGAGTGTGCTGTGGTGCTCAAATCTTGGATAGTTTATTTCGAGAAACGAAATCAAGAACAAGAATTATTCGACACGGCAATGAGATGTTCCGAGTGTATTCGTTTGATTCGTGAATCAAAGCGAGTACGTTGACTAATCAAAATATTAGGTCAATCACAACTTTGTTGAAGACATGCGTACCTATAAGCAGATACTCATCCCAAGGGTTCCCAGGTAAGGTAAACAGGTCCATCGGTTGATTTGGATATATGCGAATACCTTGCCTAGACAGAACACCCCGAGATACAGGCATCTTACTCTTCCAGCATTGCATGTGTTCAAGTTGTAAGACACAGACTTTGACGAGACTTTGAAACCATTAATAACAATCGAGGTTTTGGAGTTTGAAATCACTTGAATTAGGCACTCAAACCCTCCCATGAGTCACCCTCCCTGTAGACGAACACTTACAGGAAGACGCCAAAGCAAACAGTTCTTGAGCAGGTAAAAACTAGTAAGGCATGAAAACAAAACCAACTAACAAAACTAAACGTGTCTATATGCGTGTAACTAAGGCAACGGCTATAGTCTAAATGCAATGCAAATGAGATGCAATGTCAATTTAGTTCGCTATAACCAATGGCTCTGATACCAATCTGTCACACCCTCAAATTTCCACAAACGGGGTATTACCGTTAGGCGTGTGACTTCCAGGATCTCAGCCATTAGTTACACCAAACGACACGTTAATTGTAAAACATAATTCATTTTTGAAGTTTAATATTCCAAAGACCAAGTTTTTAAAGTAAACATAACAGAAATTGCGGAAGCATAGTAAATCTTAATTATTTAAATGGCGCAACACGCGCAAACCGAATAAATGAAAGTTACTGAAAAATATTAGATAAGCCACGCGAGATAATAAATGCATGAGTGAATGCTCCTAATCGTGCGCGTCTTGTGAACCTGAAAGAAAACATGCTAAAATGTGTCAACATAAAGTTGGTGAGTTCACAGGTTTAACAAAAAAAATGTGTTTGTAAGCGTATCCATAGTTTGCGTTTCAATGGTTTAGTATATATTGCATATCGTTAGGTAGCTAGCCTCTGTTCTTGTTACTTAGCGTTTCGAACCGAAGCTGACTGTTTACGTCCTATTGTGTTTCCACCACGTCTTAACCGACCGTGGCAATCG
Organism: Flaveria linearis; assembly: GCA_024085815.1. Taxonomy (NCBI): domain Eukaryota; kingdom Viridiplantae; phylum Streptophyta; class Magnoliopsida; order Asterales; family Asteraceae; genus Flaveria; species Flaveria linearis. The sequence continues at coordinate 21,047,206 of CM044014.1, read as the reverse complement.
TTGTGTTCCACGTCTTAACCGACCGTGGCAATCGTTGTGTTCCACGTCTTAACCGACCGTGGCAATCGTTGTGTTCCACGTCTTAACCGACCGTGGCAATCGTATGTTAGGTCAATAATGCACCCGTTTGACCTCCAATCAAGCTAGCGCGACTAGCCCGGGCGGGGTTTGTCAGACCCAGTAGTACTACTCAGTATTACCTCGCTAATCCCATTACTAACGGTTCGAGCGTGTCAGGACATGTTTGTGTGTTTACACTAACGTAACAGGCGATATCAATAATACTGGCAACCATTCATAAAATATGTTTGCATGTTTTCTCCCCCAAAAAGGAAAGAAAGTAAAAAGGGGCCGTGAAACTCACCTCGGGTGTAGAGCAACAAGTAATTGTAAACACAAAGGATCGGGTTTCCAATTAACCTGTGTTTCATTCAGTATATATGTATATATAATTAATATCAATTATTAATTATAAGTATAATAACTGTGTGGTTTCGCGTCTCACAAATCGGTTCGGTGTCGATTATATATATATTTGTTACAATGTTTAAGTTTAATGATACGATAATCGTTAAATCGAGGTTTAGGGTCTCGTTTGATATTTGGGGTTTTAATACCTAATTTAAATAAAATGATAATATTCGTATAATTTGTGTAATTTATTAAATATAATTCCTTCATTTAATATAATAAATCCATAATTAAAGTATATAATCTCTATTAATAACTTGATGATTATTATTTAAGGTCCATTTTTATAAAATTAGACTAACTAAATCATTTGTTTTAAAAGATAATTGTAAATTAAATAAATTAATATTAAAATAAATTCCAGAGAATTAATTTGGTGGTTTAAAAAATTACAGAGTTTATAAAAATAATTTTTTTTTAATTTTTAGGTATTTTTCTGTATTTTTTTAAAAGCTCAAAAAGCCACTAAAAAAAATAAATGAGGTTGCCCGGGTTCGAACCCGGGACCTCCTGGTTTGCAAGGGTGTGTGGAACCGGTGGACTAAGGGCCGTGGCCGCGAAAGTTCTCGGTTCCATATGGTTTTAAACACTCCTTGAAATGTTCCCCCAAATCAAGAACCCTAGAATCAAGGATCGACCAAATTGATCACGAATTTGATTCTGTTAATGAATGAATTCATGGGGCTTTTGATCCCCATGTATAAACGAGTATGTATGTATGTTCAATTACCCGAATTAGTATTGTTTGGATGTTGAACTAGACGAAGAACAGTCCGCGGCTTCTTGATGATCGATTGGTGCCCAAACGATGATTATAATCCAATTCTTTCAACAGGAAGTTTCTAATGATGCTTGTGATCAAAAACCCACTGTTAATTTCAGCAAATATTGCTTCGAACAAGCCCTTCGATTGAGTTGCAGGTCGCGGGTACGGGTGGTGGTTGAATGAGATGTTAATGTTTGTTTTATACACAATTGGGTACAGTGGAACACTATAATCGGCCTAACTTTAGTTTGTGCGCCATTAATTTGATTTTAAATCTTGATCAGTGGCGACCGTGGCCGGTTCTTTTGGCCGAAAGTTGAATGGGTGGAATAGTGGTGAATCGCACTTGATTTTTCAATTGGAAGTGGGGTATAGTTCGAACCCCGCATGCGATAATGTTGGGATATTTGTTTCGGTCAAAAATCAATCGGTTTTGGGCATAATGGTTCGCCGGAGGGGTGGCCGGAATAGTGGCCGGAGGGAGGGGGAGGGAAGTCGACGGTGAGGGTGAATTTTTTTTAAAAGAAATTACACTTTTACCCCCTGTAATTTGTTTGTTTAACATTTTATGTTAAAAGTTCATAACACAAGTTTCAATTGTTACATTTTCAACCCAAAGTTTTCAAGGTTAAGTTTTTAACAATAAATTTTTATAAATTATTATTTTTAATATTATTATTATTATTATTGTTATCATTATTTTTATTATTATTATAAAAATAGTAAAGTGAATTAATCCGATAATCGGAGAAAAGTAATATTAACTAAAAAAAAATTCGGGTTGTCACACAAACAAAATTTTATTTCATAGAATTGTTTATTAAAACCTAAATTTTTTTAGTTGGCTGCTCAAGGAATTATTCCAGTCAAGTTTAACTCACTTATTGATAGAATATTTGCAATGAAAATCAAAGTTTCCAACTTCAATCTGGAAACTAACATAGAATACTACACAATTTCCAAGTTAACCGACGATCGTGACATTCTTTCCGAGCTAGACAAAAAATCTGATCTCCTTCAGGTTACATAAATCTTTTCTCATTTATACATGTTTGAAACTTAAATAAATTTAAATAAATTCTATAAATTACACGTATAATCTTTACTAACACAAGAATCATTTGATCATTTGACAGAATCGAGACATTCAATCCGTGAATACAACCATTGAAGATTTTGAGAGTGCTCCTGTTGCTACAAAGGTTGGATTCTCCTAACTTAAATTTTAGTTAATTAAAATCTTTATATAACTCAATATTGTTATGTTTCATAATTAAAAAATTCTTAATTAGGATTCTTATTCTTGCACTGGAGATGACGTAACACCGCTATCCAAAATTGAGAAAGCGAAAAATGTCTCCCCGATAACTGATGAAGCAACTCAATCTTCTACTCTACTAACACAAGATCTTAAACGTAACCTTCAATCTGTTTATGATGTCGACGAGTCTTCACCTCCCTCCGCTACAAAACCAAGAAATAGCTGCAACAAAGATGACGGCACCGTCCATTGCACAACACTCTTAACTCCAAAAATTGAAAAGTAGCCGCTTTAAGAATTTTACCGTGCGTTGTTTTAATGTATCGTCATTTTTTTCTTTACCGTGCGTTGTTTTTTTCTTTAACTCTGTTTTGTGCTTTTTTGAAGACAATCAATGTTTCATCCACTTATTTATAATATCATGTTTTGATGTATTTGCTATATTATTTTCTATATATCATGTATTTATTGCATGGAGTGTCTTATACACATTTTCTTATTTTAATGCCACTAGACCTAAAGTGTAAATTTTCTCTATCATTACAGACAACCATTAATAGTATACAACAATTAAAATTATATATATAATCGTTAATAAGAATACAGATATCTAATAAGAAAATAAGAAAAACAACATATACCAAACGATGAATATTATAAATTCAATTATCTATATCAATTAATGATGATAGATTAAAAATTAACAATTACACCTTTAGACGTATATTAACACATGACAACAATCAAAATCGTTTACGCAAACGTTGTTTTCAAAGTTAAACATGTTAATCATTCGAATTTTCTTTTCAAATTTAAACATTTTAATCAATTTATGCATTCAAACCATTTATGCTATTACTAACCATTTTTTAAAATAATTTATGTGATAGGAGATGGAAGATAACGACATTGTCGATTTGTTTTCAAAGCTTACAAAAATGGGAAATGGTATAGCATATTGTTTGTTACTGTTGAATTTATTTGGCATGATATTCAGCATAACAGATTGATTGTTGTTTTTCTTGATCATGAGGTAACAGTTTTTTTCCCACTTTAATTCAATATGTTTACATTCATATTACAACATATAAAATACTATCCTACTAATTGTTCTTTGTTAAACTTATAGCGTCACAAAAATGTCGCCGTTGTCCCTCATCAACTAATACAGTCATACAACAACCATAGGTTAGTTGGTGGTTTTTTTTCATTAAATCTTTTTCAAATAGATGACTTTAAATGTGATGAATATCCTACACATGAGGGCTACACAATAATTTATGGTGAGAAGATAATTATGATAAACAAACATACAAAATTAACCCCTTTTGAAATCACACCACCAAAAAACTTTATATTATATCCGTTGACACCATCCATACAAACTCTAACGCATGACAGAAGACACCAAAAGCTATTTGTAGGTAATTTTTCTGACATCTCTTAATCTCTCAACATTCATATTAAATTATTTATAGACTTTTTTTTTTACTTTTTTCTATATTGTGCAGATGTTCTTGGCCGAATAATATTTGGAGAAAGAAAATTCGGTCGTAGTCATTTCAAAATTTTCCTACAAGATTACACGTTAGTACCTATCTAATTTCTTAGTTTTTTTATTTCATTTTATATATATGTTATAATATTATTTAATGTTAAATATATTTTGTTTTTTGATTTTCAGTGGTCATATAATACAAATGTCTTTGAATGACAAATCAGACACAAATTATTTAGACGTTCGTAAAGCCATCTCCAAAAAAAGAATTATATACGCATGTTATGTCAGATTGGTCAAATTCACATCGGGTACTATTATAATAGCAATTAACTTTTACTTACGTTACAATATAATACCTAAAAATATCCCATGTTCACATATATTTATTCATATTGCAGTTAATATTCTAAAGTCGACTGATTTTTCAAGAATTATAATCGATCCAGAAATTCCGGAAGCTCGGCTAATTGGTCCTCCTTACAAATCTTGCATCTATTGTTCTTGTTGAATTTCAATTTTACTTAAATATCCTACACAATTGTAATTCAAAATTTGATTATTTATGTATTCTATCAAATTATGATGATTTAACTTTTGATTATTTACGACATCATTATTGTTAGATTTTATTCCAAGAAATCATCAATATATAAGTATTATATATAACACACAAAAAGGAATAATTTCAAAATTTTATTGTTTAAACCGTTTTCTTCCATATAAATGGAATGTTTAATAACATAATAAAATTATTGATACTCAATTTATATCTTACCGGAAATATAAGATATTATTTCTAATGTACCATTAATATAAATAGTTACTTAAAATAAATTTTAACTTTATAAGACATACAATTATTATAAATAACCATACATGTTACATTCGATTACCACCAACTATTGTCTTTGAACATACATGATTGGTAAACTGTTTTTTACATTCAACGATCCGGCAAATACACATTGGTATAGTAAAACCATTACATCTCTTCCAAAAATTAAGTTATATAATTATAGGTACGTTATCTCTCACGTTTACATTTCATTACTATTATTGTTTACAAGAATCGAGGCTATTACTTATGTTTATTGTTATTTGCTTTCTATTTTAAAGAACGACAATTATACCAAACAAATATGCATACTAATATATTGTTTCTTTACTTTGTTCCAAGTAACAAATCTCATTCGCAATGTTGATATGAACCAAAACAATACCTTCCTTTTACCTAAGGTGATACAAGTATTACACGGATATTGTAAAACGTTTTTACACCTTTATTAATTCATTTTATGGTACTCTACGGTTTTATATATAATATTTTTTTATTAAAAGTTTTACTACGCTTATTTCTTATCCATGTTTTGGCATATTATAACTTTTGAATTAATTTGATTTATTTATGTGTAATATTTTTCAAATATTTAAAAATACTCTTGAACGTAAACATATGTTAAATTATTGATTGAAACAACTAAAATATACATATATTTTGTTAAAAAAACTCAATGATTCATTACTGACTGTAAACATTTCAATACATTACAAACATTCATTTTATTCTTCTAAACGCTTTTGACAAAATGATAACTTTTTTAATGCAATTATAATCTATACTCTAAAACTAATTAATTTGTTTTCTATATATAGCATTTATTTAATAATATATACCGCTAAATTTACAAAACTCTATCATATACGTGACTACTCATATATATGAATTTGTATCATTCATACACGAAGATACTAAACATGTTCAAAAGATCAAGCGAACATATTTCGGCGTCTCCAACAACTTCTAATGATGAACACCGTTGTCATAGTAAGTTACAAAAATTTATATCTACTGTTGTTATTTATATATGCATAAAACATAATTAATATGCCATCTCATTTTATCTTTTGTTCATTTTAGGTCTTCTCCCAAGAACACCATTTTCTGATATTTCTAATGGTATTTGAAATGTTATATACAAAACACATAATTCTTTACTTTTATTCGCGTAAATCTATTCATTTTATTGAATATCTGATAATTTTAGTTACTATAACTCATATAATATCAATAATATAAAAAGTAATCATCTAAAAACAATGAACACATACAACAACCTTATGTGTTAAAAATATTATTTATATTCATATTTATTTCCTAAAATGTCTTAGGGAAATTAAATATGAAAGATACTTTATACATTTTTTTAAAAAAAATTACAGTAATGTAATTTATATAGAAAAACTTAAAATAAATTGAAATCTTTTTAAAGGTTTATCAAAGTTATTTTTCCAAACTTCATATGTTCACTATTTTTAAAAATATCTCAATCTATCTTGTCGCACACATTACTATATAAAATACAAATCAAATTATAAACAATAATTTTTTATTGACTATTCCTTTATGTGTTTTATTAATATCAACTAGTTTGATACCCGAACGCGCGTTGCGCGTTAGAAGGACGACCTAAACGGAGGCTCAGAACTCTGTCATGATAGCCGCAACCTAACACTTTCAACAAACGATAAGAGTCGATACAATGACAAATGTAATACCGCCAATGATACCCATAGCCCTCTGATGCACCCAATGACCATCGTCATCAAGCAAACTATGAAAGGCAAACTTGTAAGTATAAGAGCACAAATGCTATAAGGCTCAGAAGCAGTTGTTTGTTGCGGCTGCAAACATCAAGTTTACCACGCCGTAACAACAAACATATCCTTCTTTTCATCATCATCGCCTCAAAAACATCCAACAATAACCTCTAAACACTTAATTAACAACCAGCAGCATGCATATGGTCTCAGATGAGGTTACGCTCATCGTCATCGACTACTACACCATCAAAGAGTCAAATCCAGTGATACCAAAGGTTGACAGACCCCAAGAAGACCATCACCACCATGAATAACCTCAGATACGTTGCTTAAAAGATATGTAGTTCAAGTCAACACTGAACCAGTGGTTTCATGTCCAGCAACCAACATTCACAGCAGATCATCGCGTAGCTGCTGACTTGAAACCTGAACACAATCAAACTAAAAAAGGCCCTTTTGTAAAACGCAATCTAAACAAAAACAATCTAATCAAATTTCTTTGAACAAATCAATAAATCAAAGAAATTATGGAGTTACCAGCATACTTTTCTGCTTCCTTAAACACATAGGTTTAAGTAGATAATAATTGTTCATCAAACATACCTTGCATCTTCCTTTCAACATACTAAGCTGCAATCATAAATATGAGCAGTAGACTAATATCAAAAAATACATAATGACGTTATACTGGAAACACAATGAAGATACCGTCTCCCCTTTTCATTGAATAAATATTGCATCTTCCATTCAATTATATAACTTGCAAATATAAATATACAAACAATATCATTAGTTGATTAACAATAAACTCAAAATCTGTCAATTCTGTATCGTCTGACCTTTTGGATTAACAATAGAGTAAAAAGGGCTCAGGCAAATTTATGAAGTTGCAGACGGCTACATCAGGAAAGTATGTCGGCCATCATCTGACCTTTTGGATTAACGATGGAGTTAACAAAACTCAGAAGGATTTATTAGGCTGAAGATGGTTGTAAAAAGATGTTTTAGGTCGAATACCTAACCTACCTTCCTTGGAGTCTGCCTTGCCAAGACCTACAACTGAAATTTGATCATCATGGCCTCTAAGACATTGAAAAAGCTTAGCCGACAAGCAAGTGACCGGCGCACCATGGAAGGCACACGAACAACAAAGGACACCACAAAACACACCAGTGTATAAAATGTTGGTAAACACATGCAAAGGCAAAACCGAAACAACCTATCAAGATTCAGCGCATGCACATCAATCCTAAATAGGAGCAGAACACTACATAGGTTTCCAATCAATAGGTGTACTAAAACAAATTTCAGTAATAGTATGTTTAAGAGCAGAACACTACATAGAAGCTTCAGGGTTATAATTAAAAGAAAACATTCATTAGAGTAATGTAATTAAGTTTATCTGTAGCCGTGCGTGTTATTTATGTAGTTCCCCTTGATATAATCAAGTACATAACTTATTTAAGGTCAACAAAAGCTGCAAGCTCTTTTAAGTCAAGAATTTTTTGTGTTGAATTCTCATCTTTTTCAACTTCCAACAGCTAAAAAAGCAAAATTTTATATGGCAAATTCCAATACCTGAGGAAGCTCATGGTCATCGTTACAAAACAAAGTACAAAAAGAAAGAAGTCTGTCATAACCTTAAACAATAAGCAAATTTATATTGGCTTTAGAATTCTTCATAATCTATTTATCATAGTAAGCCACAAACAATAGTTATCATCAATGAACATAAATATGCAAGGTATGTTCTCACTGTAATGTGTTCGAAAGGAAATTAAATTTTCAAAAGGCGATTAAATCAATTACCCCCAACTTGATTTCAAGCGGATGTTGATCCTCGAGATGAACACACAATCCTATGGCATCATATCCCTCTAAACAGTACGGACACCCCATTTCCAAATTCGATTGTTCCTCCTCATCTTCACTATCCTCTAGATCGATGTAACTATCAACTAATCAATCACATATGAATCAAAAACTTTACGTAATAGCATAAGTAACAGTCACCTGTCGAAATACCTACCAAACGATCACCCAAAGTATCATCAACTAACATCTAATGTCTTAAAAGATTAAAAATACTGATGGCTACATATTTAGATTATTTAAAGCAAAAGATTAACAAATGTCATTAAAGGCAAAAAAAAGATAATTTTCAGTCCTTGAACATCAATTATATTTGCCAAATTTGGTATAAACAAAATTGGCTACACTTGGCCACCCAACCACAATCACACGTTGCGGTGTTTATTACGTTTACAAAAAACAGTCATGTATGGTTAAGATAATAGTACTACATTAAGATTGCTGATGCTACCTACCTCTTAATGTCATGTATTGTTATCATATTTCAAACTTCAACATTCATATAAAATACTTGGTTTTTAATGTTTGAATCAATATAGAAGCTTATATTCTTTAAACAAATAGTCGGTCTACAGTAACAAAATTAAATATATACCAAGAAATGAACACCCTAAATAAAATCGCCTATTTACCCTCTCTTTTAACCAAGTTGGTACATGTTACTCCAATCTTACAAAAGGCCTCTCCTATATTACTATAGTATCTATTTGGCCATTTTTGTCAATTAATTCAAAAGAATATGCAGTTGCAACTTCAAACAGGCTAAAGCAGATACAAAAACAACAAGATCTAACAAAAGACTCTCCTTTATCACAACAATATCTTATTTGGCAATGTTTGTCCATTAATTCCGAACTATCTAACAAATGCAACTTCAAACAGGCTAAAGCAGATGCAAACACTATCTTCTACAACTCATTCTAAAACACATATACAAACACCTCCTAAGTCAATTTCCTCCACAAATCTCCAAATTTGACCATATATTATCAGTTATCCCAAAAGAAAACCTTAAACTGAGTATTGTGGGTTTAACCACACATCCAAACAACCCTTACTCTAAACTACTTTGATAAAATCAAGAACTCCTTATAATGAACAGAAGTACGCACTAAGAAGTAGAAACACTTTATGCATGCTGATATTAAATCAAATAACATCCCATTAGTGAGTCGATGTCACAGCATTGAAAGAGATCTATGTCTCCAAACAACAAAATGTGAATCAAGTCAACAATCATCTCAAACACACACACCAAAATGTGAATCAACACAAGAAATTAGCTTAAAACCACCAATCAATTGCGATGTAGATTCACCTGGAAGATGCTTCAAAACTCGACAATCGAATGAATCATCGTGACCATCATCGGCTCTACCAACACAGCCACCACCGCCGACCTCCGCCTCCAGCAACACAGCCACCACCGCCTCCAATAACACAACCACCACGACCCACCTCCGCGTCCAGCAACATAGCCACCACCGCCAACCTCGGCCTCCACCAACGCAGCCACCAATTTGGGTTTTTTAAAGTTTTAGGGTTTAACAACGGAATCTGAAGGGGATTTGGCGAGATGATGATGATGGTGTGATGGTGAAGGTAGTGGTGATGTTGCGATGATGGTGATAATGTGGAGGTGGTGATGATGTGATGATGGCGATGGTGGTGATGATGCGATGATGGCGATGGTGGTGATGAGCACGACGTCGTGTACACCATCGGGCGGCGACGGTGACGATCTGCCATAAGGGGCGGTGGTGCGGTGGCTCCGCCGAGGGCTCCGGTGCCGGAGGAGGGTGCAGCCGGAGGCGGTTCAATCTCCTCCGTCTCCCCCATTTCGTCCTCAGCTTCAACAGGCAAAGCATCGTTACTCGTGTCCATGTACAGCGACGACAAAACCGTCATGATGCAAGCGGTGGTGGTGTAGGCGGTGGTAGCGGTGGCGCCGGCGAAGGAGAGGTGTGAGGGGAAGAATTGGAAGAGGATGAGGATGGAGTAGAAGAAGAGGAGTTTGATAAAATACCGAAAATACCCCTTTTGATGAATAGTACTATTCATTCCTCTCTTCTTTTAATAGATATATAATATGAACTCATAATGAATTTTTAATAAACAATAGGTCGCCAAAATTCAACCCCAAATAACGCTGCTGAAAGACGAAAAATTAGGAAAATATATTTGGACAACAAGCGTTCCAAAAATGTTACTACAACGAATATACAAAACATGTCAGAAAGTTCAAGCATGCGTGTTTTATCGTCTACATCCTCTTGTAACAACGACCACCTTTATCTTCGTAAGTAAAAATACCCCATCAATATTTTCATTTTGTAATATTCTTTTCTACTATAAAACGTAATTAATATTCCTTCTCATTTTTAATTTTGTTTCTTATATGTCAGCTGGAAAAAACACCATTGTCTTACGTTTCAAATGGTATTTTTAATGTTATATACAAACGTTCATCTTATTGGATGTTAGAAAATTTTATTACATCATGTTAGATAATATAAATAATTTAAGCAATATAATTATAACATCATGCATTAAAAATCAACACATACAACTACCTAACATGTTACAAATAGTATTTGATATTCATATTCATTTCTTAATACATATATATAACTTCTAAGTAAAATTAGTTTTAGAAAAAATAACTTATATGAACTATTTATTAACCAATTACTTTGATTTTCATGATACCTTACATTATTATATCACAATGGATTTATAAATATTTTTTTTCTACTTTCCAATACAGTAAGTGGTCAGAATTCCAGTCAACATAATTCTATTGAAATGAGAAGACTTAGAAAATTATATTTAGACAACAAGAAATCAAAACAAATTACTACATCAAATGACGTTTCAAATAATTCACCATCTTCTACGGGATTCGCATCAACTACATCCACCTTCCTAATTCAATACAACCATCAAACAAAAATTTCCAACTCACAACAATGACGTGTAGGCAACCGCTGAGTGATATAACACCAGGTACGTTATTTATTAATTCAACCCCTCTAATAACCATTTTAATTATTCTAACAGTTCCATATTATTTGCAGGGTCTTTTATCAATAAGAATACCAATTCTGGTACATCATCATGTACTAACATATATTCTATATCATCGTCTGTTGTCATCCACATTTACTTCAACAGTCACACAGATATCTTCTCTAAGGAGGTTGTCATCAGGGAAACGTAACTTATTAAGTAAATCAAGGATATTATCTCCTATACCAATGTCTGATTTGACATCTGATCATGAGGATGAAGCAAACACTTTGATTGAAGACCCATTTATAGGAATCTCTAAAGGTATTTTTAAATATACAATCAAAATCAAATTTGCATTATCAAATTTATTTAATAATGTTTATAATTTTTTTAAATATACATAAAATATGTCTAACATTATATTTTATTTCTCATGCTGGTCACTATTTATTCATCAGATTACTTAGACCATGGAGACCAAACACTTGTATGTGAGTTATGTAAGGCTAAACTGTGGAAGCAAGAAGGAAAAAATCCAAGAAAACATAACGGTGTAAACACTTATTTGATATGTTGTTACTATGGAAAAGTGGAGCTTCCGGATTATAAACAACCAAGGGAAAGTTATGAAAATCTATTTCGATGTATGGATTCTAAAAGCAAGTATTTCATGAATAACATTAGACGTTACAATTCAATGTTTTCTTTTACTTCAATGGGTGGGAAGATTGACTCATCGATTAATAGAGGTAACGCTCCATTCATATTTAGACTAAGTGGTCAGAACTATCATAGTATGGGTAGTCTTCTACCACAGAGTGGATCAAGACCAAAGTTCTCTCAGTTGTATATATACGACACTGAGAATGAGGTGGTGAATAGGAAAATGATCTTTGGGTATGTGATATGTTACAAATTACTTTCGATATTTTAAAATTTAATAATATCATCTTTATATGTATACTAACTAATGCACATATCTATTTCAGTGAGTCATCCAAAAAAAATACATCCGCTCAAGATGATCAAGATATCCAAATTATACATGAACTTAAGGTTATGCTAGATTCAGATAACCAATTAGTTAAGGTTTATAGGATGGTAAGAGATTCTTTCAATAACAATCCCCATGTCAACCTAAAGTTACGACTAATGGGTAAGAGGAACAAAGATGGTAGGACATACAACCTACCAACAGCATCTGAGGTTGCAGCTTTGATTATTGGTGACATTGGTGATTGTATTGATCGGCGTGATGTTATAGTTGAAACTCAAAACGGAAATCTAAGACGTATTAGTGAGCTTCATCCTTCGTACCTTCCTCTACAATATCCGTTGCTTTTCCCATATGGTGATGATGGTTATCGGGTTGATATACTTCATAGAATATTGGAACCTCAAACAATAATAAAAGGGAAAGGTTATCAATGAGAGAATTTTTTTCATATCATGTTCAGGATCATGTTAATAAATTCTCATTGATACTAAATTCTAGAAGACTTTTTCAACAGTTTTTAGTCGACACATATACAATGATTGAGAGTGAAAGGTTAAACTTTATACGTAATCAGCAAAAAGTCCTAAGAAGTGAAACATATGATGTTATCTGCAAAGAACGAAACAAAGGAATTGAAAATATGGCTGGCGTCGGTAAACGTGTTATCCTACCTTCATCTTTTACAGGTGGTGCGCGGTTCATGATGCAGAATCATCTTGATGCTATGTCTCTTTGTAAGTGGTACGGCTATCCGGATTTCTTCATCACTATTACATGTAACCCGAAATGGCCAGAAATCAAAAGGTTTCTTAAAGACACTACACTGAACCCCGAAGATAGACCTGACATACTGTGTCGATTGTTTCGTCTTAAACTCGAGTCAATTATTAAAGACCTAAAGGATAATTCAATACTCGGCTCTGTTTCAGCAGGTATTTATTTTTATACTTATATTTTATAATTATTTATTCTCTCATATATATATATATATATATATATATATATATATATATATATATATATATATATATATATATATATATATATATATATATAGGATTGGGTTCTAGTGTTAACCCTCCATTAATGTGAGAACCCATTAACCCTTAACATCCAATCATAGTTTGACACATCATCAACATGGAAGATAACTTTTAAGGGTATTTTCGTCATTTACCCACTACCCACATTTCACATCTTGCTTTTTGACAGAGTACCTTTTTGTACTTTGTTTACCTTTTTTACCAACCCATCATTTCAAATTTTTTGCATACACATCGTTCACCATACCTTTTTCAACAACTCATCACTTTAAATTTTTCTTCCTTCATAACATTTTCCATCCTTCAACATTTTTCCTTCAACATTTGTAGAACACTAAACCCCTGTTTTGTTAGCAAGAACCGATAACTTCATTCATTGGTGGCGGTGAAGTAACCCCTCCCCCCTCCCCCTTCACAACCTGCGGATCAACTAGAACCTTCACCCGCGAATCCTGTAGTGGATTGCGTTATAGTTACCCGGCCTCTGCCTTCAACAGTTCATGATGTCGAATCTCCTGCACCAGACCTTCCGGCATCTGATGCGGTTTCTGCAATCAATCCTATCTGATACATCGATTATGATAGTCGTGGTTAGTTTTTGTAATTTTCTTTTTTTGAATGATGAACCTGGTTTACAGTAGGGACGCCCTTGTTGAAATGTGGATAATTTGAATGATGAACTCATCGTGGGTTCAACAAACCTGGTTTACAGTAGGGACGCCCTTGTTGAAATGTGGATAATTTGAATGATGAACTGATCAAAGGGACATTTTAAGAGCAAATGTTGATTAAATATCATTTTGAGAAACGAGATCTTACGTTTGGGGAATCGACGGAAACCGTCCGCAGTGAACGTCGGCTCTCGTGTGGGAAGGCGACGTAGCTGTTTCAAACTGCTGATGCACACCTGCTGTATTCATCTACTGATGTAGAACTGCTGATGAGTTGTTTTTGGGTATAACAGCTGTTTAAATCTAGTGATAAAGATTCTCAGTTTTATCAGCAGCCCGTTGGATTTTCTTTGTAAATGCTGTTTATATCAAGGCTGTTGGGCCTCAATTAGGATGATCCTTGGGATGATGGTTGTTGGAATTTTTTTGTAACATATATGTGTTATTGAGACTCATAATCATTTGTATTAAATGCGTATTAAATTTTAATATATTGGTACATTTTCTTTTTTTGCACTCAAAAGTGTGTAATATTGGATTTAATACTCTCTAACTAAGAATGTGTAAATGTTTCATTTTTTTAGTTACAGTCACTAATTATATGTAAGTCTTTTTATAACAATGTGTAAGAATCTGTAACACATTAATTTTTTTGGGGTTTTTTTTAATGGTGTTAGGATTTTTTGTTGCAACACCCCTCCAAAACTCATGTAGTAACATGAAAATTAGATGCAATGCATGTGTTACACAGAATTAGTGTGAGTAACTAATGACTGTTGACACAATATGCAACAACATGTAATAACATGTAATTTCATGTAATATTTGTAAGTGTATGTAACCATGTGTAAGAATGTCTATAACATGTATTTTGGGGTTGTTTGTGGGTAATAATTACTGTTGACACAATATGCAACAACATGTAATAACATGTAATTTCATGTAATTACATGTAAGTTAATGATTAATCATCATTATGTGCACAAAACATCATCATTAAATGGCCCTTGGTCAACCTCGGTCAAATCCCCGAATTCCAGATTCCCAGAAAATTTCTGAAAAAAATTCTAAGTGTTGGACACATGAGCACTGTTGGACACATGAGCACTGTTGGACACATGAGCACTGTTGGACACATGAGCACTGTTGGACACATGAGCACTGTTGGACACATGAGCACTGTTTGGACTTATCACCCTACACTTAGTCATTATTTCAGACATATGAGCACTGTTTAGACTCATGAGCACTGTTTAGACTTATCACCTTACACTTAGTCATTATTTCAGACTTATGCAACAACATGTAACGACATGTAATTTCATGTAACTACATGTAATTTTATGTAACTTACAAGCACTAGCAGTTTTATTAAATTTTCCTTTATGTAACTTACAAGCAGTAGCATTTAGTATGTAAACAGTAGGTTTTTTTTGTTTTCCAAAACCTATGATTAATGGTCCTACATGTAGTTACATGTAGTTACATAATATTACAATTGTTTATGCGCGCAAGGAATCAGTTTTAAATTACATGTAACAAATCGTAATTTGATGTAAATTAATGTAAACAGTAACCCAAATATACGTCACCTGGGTCTTTCATAATGTACGTTTAGCGGTTTACAATAGGACATATATAAACATATTACGCTTAATGAATAGTTGAGATTAATGACTAAAAGGATTGGATAACCAAATTGACGTCTCAAGATCAACCTTTCTTCTGGTGCAATCTAAGCATACAAGGTATCAAGAACGCTTGTAGCACGTCATGCCAGCTACATATCGTTTAAAACCAAGGTGCGCTATTGCTCAAGAGATGGTAGCAGCATGGCTTGCTAAGGTCATCTCTTCACACGCGTGCTTTCTCTCTCATCTCTATTCCCATTCGGATATTTAGACACAATATAGGGTGTAAAAGTTTGGTACAGTAGTGCAATATTATATAATCTATTGTCATTTGCAAGCAAAACATGGGAATTAACATTGTAACTTGTTTTTGTTATAGCTTTGTTGCATGTTACAACAATGGTAACGTTGTAATATGATGTAACTACGTACAGGTAAAACTTTTTTTGCAATACTATAGTAGAATTAAAGAGAAAAATATGATGAGTTTAATGGTGTAATTTTTATAGAAAAATAAGAATTTTTAAAAAAGTTATGAGTGTTTAAATAAAAAGGGGGTAAAGTTGTTTTTATATAAAAAAAGAAATATATAAGAGGAGAGAGAAAGGGTTGAAAGATTTGGCTGGTACCGTTGACTACTCAACCACCAGGCGAAATTACCACAATACCCTCAAAAGCATATTTGTTTTCTTATTTGGCAGGTACCTTTAATTATTATATTGGAATTTATTCAGGACCATTGGATTAAAAATACCATATGAGATCAATGGTAGAAAGAAGGGTTAAAGGGTTATTACAAAAAGGGGGGTTCTCAAAGTAACCTCATCCTATATATATATATATATATATATATATATATATATATATATATATAGTTCATATTATGATTTTAATTTAGAATAATATTGTTGATTTTTTGTTACTTCTTTACATAATAATGATTAATTTTTTTAACTAAATTCATATACTTAAAAAAAGTTGTTTACCGAGTTGGATTTCAAAAACGGGGCTGTGTCATGCACATATATATTTATTCATGAACGTTCAACCTAAACTTCATACGGTTGATCAGATCGATGATTTTTTAATCTGCTAAAATTCCTATTTTATTACGATTTGATATTAGAATAATAATTTTTGATTTTTTATTTCTTCTTTACATAATAATGCTTAATTTATTAACTAAATTCATTTCTTTTTTAACAGTTGTTTACACAGTTGAATTTCAAAACGTGGCCTGCCTCATGCACATATATGTCTATTCTTGAACGTTCAACATAAACTTCATACAGTTGATCATATCGATAATTTTATATGTGCTGAAATTCCGAACAAGAATGAAGATATGGAATTATATGATCTTGTATCAGACTTTATGATACATGGTCCATGTGGTAATGCTAATCCTAAGTGTCCATGCATGGTAGATAAAAAGTGCTCAAAAAACTTTACAAAGAATTTTAATGAAAACACGTCTACTGATTCAAATGGTTTTCCGTTATATAGAAGAAGAGATACAGGACTTTTTGTTGAAAAATTAGGTGTCAAGTTGGACAATCGGAGCGTTGTTGCGTACAGCAAGCACTTGCTAAAAAGATATCAAGCACACATAAATGTTGAATGGTGTAATCAGGCCGGATCAATAAAGTACCTATTCAAGTATATTAATAAAGGACCTGATAGGGCTACTGTTGTTGTCATAGATCCAGACACTGATCCTAACAAAGATAATGGTATAGATGAAATTAAAGAATACTATGATTGTAGATACATTTCAGCTTGCGAGGCTTCATGGAGAATTGTTGGTTTTGATGTACATTACCGATATCCATCGGTTATCAGGTTGCCTTTCCATTTGCCAAACCAACAACAAATTGTGTATGGTGTTGACGATGATATAAACAACGTACTAAGTAAACAGTCTGTTTCCTCTACAATGTTTTTATCTTGGATGGAATGTAATCGTTATGACCATGAAGCACGCAAGTTAACTTACGTTGAGTTTCCAACAAAATTTGTTGGAATCTGACCAAAAATGTTGGTCTCCAAGAAAAAAAGGTTTTTCAATTGGTCGAATTCACTCCGTATCTCCATCTGTCGGTGAGGCTTATTATTTACGGATTCTACTCAACAAAGTCAAAGGGCCGATGTCGTTTAATGATATTAAAACCGTTAATGGTCAAACATTTCCAACATTTAGAGATACATGTTATGCCCTTGGTCTTTTAGATGATGATGCCGAATATATTGATGCAATTAAAGAGGCGAGTCACTCAGGTTCTGGATATTATCTGCGTACTTTGTTTGCCACAATGTTGTTATCAAATTCTTTATCGAGACCGGATTATGTTTGGAATAGTACATGGGAATACTTATCTGACGGTATTCTTTACAAACAACAAAAAATATTGAGGTTGCCAGGTACATTACACATCTTTTAATTTTTAATTAATAAAAATCACTTATTATATTTATTGATATTTATTTTTATAATAATTTGATACATTTCATAATACGTATTACCATTTCACATCACATTCATTGTGTAACTAATTATCCACAATATTTTCCATTTTTCAGCTTTGTCGTTGACAAATAGTCAAATTAAAAATTTGACGTTGTATGAGATTGAAAAGTATTTACAACGGAATAATTCAACACTAAAGTCATTTACATGCATGCCTTACCCGGACAATGATTCGCTGTCTTCATCAAATAATCGTTTAATTAGCGAGGAGTTATTGTATGATGTTGAAAATGAGAATATTGAGTTTGAAAAGCTTTTGAATTCTTTAACGGATGAACAACGATATGTTTTTGATGACATCATGACTGCTGTTGAAGTTAATAAAGGCGGAGTTTTTTTCGTTTATGGATATGGCGGAACCGGTAAAACTTTTTTATGGAAGACATTGGCGGCAGCAATAAGGTCTAAGGTGAAATTGTATTAAATGTAGCATCTAGTGGAATAGCATCTTTGTTGCTTACAGGAGGTCGTACTGCGCACTCACGATTCCATATTCCATTAAATGTAAACGAAGATTCTGTATGCCATATAAAACCAAACAGTGAAGTTGCTCAACTATTGAAGCAGACAAAATTGATAATTTGGGATGAAGCACCCATGACTCACAAGCATGCATTTGAAGCATTGGATAGGACGATGAATGATGTATTACCTAAACATACTTCTGTATCTTCAGATATGCTATTTGGTGGTAAAGTTATTGTTTTTGGTGGCGATTTTAGACAAATTTTACCGGTTGTTCCAAATGGTAGTCGACAAGATATTGTTAATGCGTCCTTAAGCTCATCCTACCTTTGGAATAAATGCAAGTTACTTACTTTAACAAAAAATATGCGACTACAAGCCGGGGGACACCCTTATGCCATTGAAGTAATTGAAAACTTTGCTAAATGGCTTCTTGATATAGGAGAGGGCAACGTTGGTGGTTATAACGATGGTGAGGCAACTATTACTATGCCTGATGAACTCCTCATCAAAGACTCGATCGATCCTTTATCAAGTTTGATCGAATTTGTTTACCCATGCATATTAGAGAACTACAAAGACAAAGAGTACTTTCGTGAGAGAGCAATCCTGGCACCAAAAAACGAGATCGTTCATGAAATTAACGATCGTTTGCTTTCAATTTTCCCTGGTGATGAGATAGAGTATCTTAGTTCAGATAGCATATGTCAAACGGAACATTTTAATATTCCGTTACAGGAAAATTTGTACTCCCCTGATTTTCTAAATGGTCTCAAAATATCCGGACTGCCAAATCACAGGTTAGTATTAAAAGTTGGTGTTCCAGTGATGCTTCTACGTAATATTGACCAACAAAATGGTCTTTGCAATGGTACTCGCCTGCAAATAGTATCTCTTGGAAAAAGGGTTATTGAAGCTGAGATAATATCTGGAAGTAATATTAGATGCCGAACATTTATTCCAAGAATTAATCTTGTGCCATCTGATAAAAAAATCCCTATTAAGTTTCAAAGAAGACAGTTTCCGCTAAGTGTTTCTTTTGCAATGACGATTAACAAGAGTCAGGGACAATCATTGTCAAGAGTTGGTTTGTATTTAAAAGAGCCAGTTTTTACTCATGGGCAGTTATATGTTGCTTTGTCAAGGGTGAAGACTACAAACGGGGTAAAATTGCTCATTTTAGATCAAAATGGTAACATTACCAATGTGACTCAAAACGTTGTATACAAAGAGGTGTTTACACATCTACAAGAAACTTTTAGAGTATGAATTTTATTTATTTCTATTTTCAAACTTTGATATTTATGGTTTGTATTTTTATTATGGTTATTATGTAATCAGTATTTGATGGAAGTCATATTGATTAAATCATCCGTGTATCACACGGGTTCTAACCTAGTTTTTATTATAAAGCAATGAGTAATAAACTATAACATAGTATCTAATAAATGCTTAAAAAACTCGTTTCAAACAAAGCCGAAGTTTTAAAGGGGATTTTAAAATGCTTTTGACATTTTAGTGGTAACAAATCAATTATGTAAATATACACACATACATAATACATATAATAATTACCGGTTTGATTTATCGGATATGTTGGTTGTTCAGGTGAAGTGTTAACAAGTGAAACTTCAAATTGTTATTGTTTCATAATGACATTTTAGTCATCTAATAGATGTGGAACTAAAATTGGTATAAACAATTAAGATTCTCGTATAATTCGTCAATAAAATACTATTAATAGTTACACTTAATATCAACTTGAAATATTATTTCTGAATGTTGATGTTATATGTTCGGAAACAACATAAAAGTAAAGCATATGATAATATTCTATACAAATATGGTTATCTTTGGATACAACTACTTCAAGCCAAATTTTAAGAACGTAAATATTAAAATAATAGGTTAGTCACCGTGTAATACACGTATTTAATAAATAAAATATTAAATAACTATTAATAAAAATTTATATATTAAAAAATCATGATTGAAGATAAAATATGATTATAAGTACGTATAAATAGCAACTATAAGTAAAAAAACAATAATGTATTTTTCTTAAACTTTTATTTATAAAAAAATTGTGATTAAAAAAACTATTTTATTCTATATTTTATAAAAATTTTGTTTTTAAAAAGTGTGTTTAAGAAAATTGGTTTTTAATTTATTAAATTATATATTTTTTAATTTGAAAATGGTATGAGTAATATTATTAGTATTTAATATTATTAATAATAATATAGAGAAATAAGAAAGTAAGTATAATGAGATCTACAAATGTTTCACGCTTATTTTAGTTTTTTAATAGATATATAGATATGCTAAACACTCATTAAATAAATGGATTAAATTTAATATAAAATATATGTAAAATAAACATGAATAGTTACAGTATAATATTTTAATATAAAATATAATTAAAATTATATATAGGTAATTGTTCAAGATGTAAAAATATTGTACCATTTTTACTCTCTTATGTAAATAGTTTCATTTTTAAACATTTGTTTTAAGATTTCTATAAAAAATATTTTTTATAAAAATCTTGTTTTTAAAAAAATATGATTTATAATTATTCTGGTTTTTTAATAAAGACTATTTTAAAATATTTCACCTGGTTATAATTTTTTTAAAAACAAAATGAATTTAAAATATTTTGTTTGAAATATGTTTAATGTTTTAAAAAAATTTATATTATATAAAACTTTAGTTTTTTATTTAGATTTTAACTAAAAGATGTTATTTTTAATTTCCGTCATAAAATCTATTTTAAAAAAAGATAGTCTGATTTAAAAAAATTGGTAAGAGAGAGAAACATAGTAATTAATAAAAATTATTTTTAATAAGAAAGATAAATTTGTATGAGTATTTAGATTTCTATAATAACATTTGGAGGGAAAATTGATTGATGGATGTCTAGAAATTAAAATGACAAGTGATAAAACATGGGTTAATAAAATAACAAGTTATAAAATAAAACTTCTTTATTAGAGGTTATAAATATGAAATACAAAGTTAACGTCGCACCACGACAATTTGTAGGTAGTTCAACATCTTAAATTAGCAATGTACTTTTAATACAATATAATATTTAGAATATATTATCTTGAAGAGGAAAGTATCGCACTCACTCCAATAGCCCACATAAATGGACTTGTTAGTCGCGTTTAATTTCTACTAAACCATTTGACGAAAGTAAATCTTATCTTTAAAGTAAGGGCAATGTTTTGAAAAATACTAACAGTAGAATCTTAACAAATATGCAAGTATATTAAACCTGTTAAAAAAACATAAATTAATAATGATACGAAAGAATCAAATCCAGGAAATTGCTATTCTAATTAATATGTTTTGTAGGTGAGGATTTTTCCTTTTTTTTGTTTTGTTTAATTAATAGGTTTGGTCGATTTTCCTTTTTTTTGTGTTTAAAATTTTCTTTGTTTAATTTGTTTGTGTGTTTATTTTTTTTTCTTTTTTGTTTGTATTTTAATATGGTTTGTTTTGTGTGTGGGCTCGAGAATTTGAGATGGTTTTTTTTGTATCTGGACACGTGTTTTTGATTTGTAGGGTTCGTTAACGTTGTCTTTCTCCGGTCTCTTGCTTTCTTTCTTTCGTTATCGATACCCTGACGATTCTTGCTATTAAGGTTTGGGTTTTCCTTTTGTTTGCTTTTTTTGGGGCTTTGATTTTCGTCGATTTTCTATTTTGGACTGTGTCGCTTTCTTACGACTTTGATTTTCGTTTGTTTTGTGTATGGTGTTGGGTTTTGATTTAGTTTTTGGGTTTCGCATGTTTTGGTGTGTTATGGATTTGGGGTTTTGGTGTGTTTTACTTTGTGTATTTTACTGATTTTGTGGTTTTGAACATTCATTTTGATTTTGATTTAGGGTTACATTAAAACTCGCATACGCGCGGCAACACGCACTCCATAATTACTAGTTGTTATTAAACTCTATGTTCGAATATATTTTATTATTTATATCCTATTAGTGTGAACAATAGACTATAATCATTCCTATCATCTCTATGCATGCTAATTTAAACTCCCTTTTTGTGTCGTCCCTACACATGCACACATGTGCGTGGCTTGTGTACAAATGCATCACTAAAAAAATTTAAGAAGCCATATTAATATAATAAGAATTTTTAACTATATGAATTATGTTTGATGAAGACATTTCAAACGACTATATATTTGTAATTAGGTTAAAAGACATTATGGTTTTTATTTCAGCGGTTGATTATATTTAGTTGTCTTGTATTTATATTCTCTACTTTAATACAGATTATATACTTGTGAACACATAATGTTTTCATTTCAAACGGGATGTGAGAAGATTTGCTTCTCTTAGAAGTCATGGGTTCAATCATTGACATTAACGACTAATTACTAACTTAATGTTACTAACCTACTAATTAACCACTAATTCGTTGTAAAAAAACATAGTGTTTTTATGCCAAGTATGGAAATGTCAATGCATTTATGAGGGTATTCACCGTAAACACATGTATTTACAAGTGAATATTTGAGTTATATTTGTCTCACCATAAGTATAATGTTTTCTTCTCTTTTTTGTGGCTACTTACGCTAATATCAATACATAAAAGAGATCTTTGTTATCAAGCAAATCTGGAGGTTAATTTTCAAAAGTTTTCAGTGGTGGCAATTTGAATACAAAGATTCTATATATGTATATACGTGTGTGTATATATGTATGGATGCATGTGTATACGTATTTGTGTGTGTATGTGATATTCGCTTAGGTTTTAACATTTATAAGTGCAAAATGTTATATTTTTAAAATGACAAAATAAGAGCATTTTAGTCATCCAATATATTTGTAAATGAAATTGGCATAGATATGATTGAACAGTTACATTTGTTTGCATAATGTGTTGTGTATTGTACAACTAGTTGATGTGCTTCATTTACCGTTCCTACTTCTTAAATGGTTTTTTCTTCCTTTTTTGGTCGCATTTAGTTTCATATAGAGAGAAAAGGTTGCTGGTGGTGGTTGGCCGTTAAATTACTTCCATCGTCGGCGTTAGGATGAGCTAGCGTTCATCATCGTTGGCCTAGCTAGAGAGAGACGTGTTTTAGTGGTGGTTTGTGGTGTAAAGGGAGAGGTGTTTTGGTGCTGCTTTACTGCTATTATTGTCGCCACTTCCCTTAAGCCCTAACGGTGCTTTTGATGTCCACTTTCTCTTGTCTTTTGTTGTCGCTGTCGGTGACCTTTTAATGGTATGGTGGCTGGTTAATTACCTTCGTCTTTTCTAGCAAAGTTGAGACGACAAAGGTGGCGGAGCTTGAAAAATAACATAAGTTTAACATAAGTTTCCACCTTGGAGAAAAAAATTAACATAAGTTTCCACCTTGGAGAAAGAAAAATAGACGGGCCCTCAGGCCCCAAGTAAACTTTGACCACGTTTACACAATCTGTTGCGTATTGTACGACTCCCTTTCACCCCTACCTGTTGCAAAGCTGTATTTTTTTTCCGAACTCAATGACGATGACTACATGTTCATCTGAGATTTCTGTTGTAAGTTTGGTTTTTTGTTGCTTATGTGTTTTGTGAGTTTCTTGAATATGTTGTTGAACAATGATGGACGATTATTATGTTGTCATCTGAGCCAGAATCTGATGGGTGCCTGGGTCGGTATGTCATTTGAGATACTACCGGGTTGCCTATGATGGTACTACTTGGTAGGCGATGGAAGTACCTACTTCATGTAGAGATACCTAATTTGATTGGGACAAAATAATTCATGAGTGAAATAAACAAACTAATCTTGAGAATTTATATTATATAATTTGCAATTTATTTATGCATAATGGTATGTACCTTGTGCTTTGGGTGTTTTTTAAAAAAAATTGATTCCCAAAGCTTCTAATCTTTTTCAATATAAGCTTACTTATTTTTATTTTTATACTTCTAACCCAATATTTTTCATCTTTTGCAATTAAACACTATAATTTTTTACTTTAAATATTCATTTTATGTTTCGTTTTAAGTTTGCAAGTTAACATTACGCAACATGCATGTGTGGTTCAACATATTTACATTACGCTTTACATTTATAATACCCACACATAAAAAACAAAAATAAAAATCAGAGAAAGAGGAAGAGAGAGAGAGCAGGCGCGGCTCCCCCATCCCCTCCCCTGTGACCTCCGATTTCGACCACCGGCGACATTCTCCGGCGAGTGGCAGCGAGTACCACACCTCACCGGACTCCCCTCGACGCCCCGATCATGGTAGTGGCTTCAATTTCTCCTAAACACAACAAAGCCACGAGAATCGAAGGTGAAGGAATCGGTCACGGTTACGAAGGTCGGCCGATGATGGTGGTGTGCGGTCGCGATGGCGGTGTCCCGATGGTGGTTGTGGATGGTTGTAGCAGCAGTGGTGTTATCGTGGTGTTCCCTCACCACCGGCGTCGACAGCCGAGATCGCGAAGGAAAGGTAGCACCCGAAGGTGGCCCAGACCGCCCCCACTGTCTCTCTTTCTTGGTAAGGCTAATCGAGAACCAAACTAGTCGTTCGTCTTTTGATTTCTTGAACTACATACTACAAATCAGTGGGATCTAGGTTGCATGTACAGATCTGTACTAGAACGAGGCTCGAGACAGTGAGACAGTGGTGATGGTCCGTGATGGTGGCGATGGTTGTTGTTGGCTGTGGTTGATGGTGAATGTTGACTGTTGATGGTTGTGGGCTGTGATTGTGTTGGTCGATTGTGGTGATGTTGGCTGTGGATGTTATTGGCCGTAGTGGTGACTGCGTTGGTGATGGTTTTGGCTATGGTTGCGTTTTGATTTTCAATACGATGTGTTAACTTGTTCTTGAATCCAATACAGCCACCGCCACCGTTATCGCTGCTTGCCCACCTGTTAATTTGGGTTGGTTTGACAATCTTCAAGCTCTGAATCTAACCGTTCACCGGAAAAAAAGAAAAAAAAACAAGGTATCGATTTGACCCGTTTGAGTTCGATGTCTTATGTGGTTCTATTTCGCTCCGTTTGTTCCGGCGACTAAGCATCATTTGAATGGTTATTAATGATCTTAAAACCATAGAGTAACTATTAATTCACACAATATGTTCTTGTTGTGATATACTCTTCTGATCACTTTAATGAAGATTGGGTTTTGATACTTAAGTTGGTGAATGGTAATACTAGTATGTTAGAACTTGTGAATGAAACATGAAGGCTAATCACTTGGCTCTTAGTGTCAATTCACCTACTGCTATGTATTACACTTTAGAATTAATCTCCTTATAATGATATAACTAATGAGAATAATTATAAGATGTTGTATGTAATCGGTGGTTTAATCTGGAACTATTAAAGAGATTAAGAATTGGGTTACTTGAGAGTGAACTTGGTTGTGACCTTCTGTCATAAAATTTAGGATACATGTTTATGTTATTCATAAAGCCACATGGAAAAGTTGATAGTCGGAATTGGGAGTCTAACAAAGTATGCCATTACAACACTTTGGTGGATGATTATTTTATATAATAATGAGTAGCAAAGGTTTATGATAGAAATCAAATTCATAGAATAAGAGACTTAGACATTTGGAGTATATAAGGAAACAAGCATAAGATAATAAGACTTTATTTTGAAATCCTAAAAGAAATAGTAGTCGCCGGAACATCAATACAACTTATATGGAGAGTGGTGAGCCTAACTCATAAATAATTAAAGTGTAGGTTCCCGTACGACTTGAGCTCGACTTAGACGTGATTGCCTTGTTAAGATAAGGTACGGATTCCTGATTCTTTATATCTTAGTATAAATAATATTTTCCGTTACTTTGAAGTACGGATTCTGTTATCATAATATTCACTTTTGTTCTGTTACTTATGGTACGGATTCTGTTCCTTTGATTATCATAGTATTCGTTTGTTTCCGTTACTTTGTAGTACGGATTCTTGGTTAACTTCATCATAGTATAAATTCCGTTCCGTTACTTTGTAGTACGGATTTTTAATACGTTATTTCCGTTAATATGAATCGTTTAGCCTTTATTATTCGTATATCCGTATTATTTGATTATGTTCCGATTCATTCGACTCATTAGTGTTATTTATTGACACCTGTAGCATGCAATATATATTTTATAAATTGTGCTCATTATTGCATGTTCCTATAAATGTTTTATTGATATGTTATATGTTGGTAGTTGTACTACCATTTGATTTGATACTCTGTTACCCGAGCTCTCCGACATATCATTGTGGCGTCAATGATGTGACACTTTTCGTGACGGTGTGTAATAAATAGTTCACGGCGTCTCCGTTAACACGTTAGTACTCAGGTAGTACTTTGGCCATAATATCTGGGAGGCGGATGGATCGATCCTAGTTCAGTTCAGTTCAGTTCAGTTCCGGGGGATGGAATCATGTGTGTACGCCCCACACACCATCTCATTAGTGCATAGTCTAGCTAGCTATGTACTTATCAGTTCAGTTTTGGCTCTGGGTACTTCTTATATTACACGACTTATTTTGTTTGTATATACGCGTCGTGTAGATCAGTTCAGTTCAGTATTACATGTTCAGTTCAGTATCAGTATTATATGTTCAGATTCAGATTTCCGTTTCAGTATCATATGATCCGTTCAGTATTCAGTTATAAGTATTTATGCTTCGTATCGTTACTATTGTTATTTCCGTCACTGAGCAACTTTTGGCTCAGCCGTATTTTCTTTTGTGGTGTTTTCTTATTTGATTGTAGGTAATCAGGGGGTTCCGGGAAATCAGTGAAGAGTGGTTGAAGATCAAGATTGTATCTTACTTTAATTAATGTAATGAATAACATAATTAGGTTCTTTCGAATTATCTGGTTTTGTTTGAAACTATCTCTTTAATATTATGGATTTGGTTTTTGATTTGATATCTGTAATAGTGACACGTCAGCCTCTCCGGGTTGGGGTGTTACAGTTATGGTATCAGAGCCAGGCTCTTTCCTGTAGAAAACTTAAACATTAATAATAAACTTGTGAGGTAATGGGTAGACGTTGGGTTAGGATCTAATTTTTGTTCCCAATCAAAATTCCAGTATTCACACGTGTATCTTCATTTCAGATGGCTCCTAAGAGACGTGTGAACAACCGCAATAACTCGAATGGCCCCTCATCTGATACTCCTCTTGAAACCCTTGTTGCTAATGCCGTAAACGCTGCTATTTCTGGAATACTCCCTAATCTGATGACTCAGACTGCTCAAACAGTCATCCAGCAGATGCAACATGCAAATTCGGAGGGAAACAACACAGGACCTCCACCCGGTGGAAATAACTCAGAGCCACCTTCTGGCGGGAACAACACAGGAGCACCTTCCAGTGATAATACACCACCACCCCGTGATGGTATTCATGTCTGGTTGGAACGTTTCCAGAAGCAAAGGCCTAAGTCTTTCAGTACTTCCAATGATCCGGTCGAGGTGCAAAACTGGATCAGTCATATTGAGAAATTGTTTGAGGTACTTGGCGTTGAGGACGTATACAAAGTAAGGTTGGCTACTTACAAGTTAGAAGATGATGCTCACAGATGGTGGACGACTGTGAAACAAGCTAGAGGAGGAAACGAATATGCAGCTACACTTCCTTGGGATAAATTCCGAGGAATGTTTTATGAGGAATACTTCACTGCTGCTGACCGCACTGAGTATCGTAGACAATATGCTAATATTAGACAGAGGGATGACGAGCACATAACAGATTTCAAGACACGATTTACGCGATTGGTGAGTTTTCTTGGTGCATCTGCAGGCTCACCGCAAGAGCAGACAGAAAATTTTCAGTGGGCCATATGTGAAAGGGATCGAAAGTTTATATTGAATCATCGGTTTAAAGATATTAATGAAGTGGTTGATGCTGTTAAAAACCTATATAATGATAAAAAGAATGGAAGGAAGTCGTATGATGATAACCGTAAGCGGCCTAGAGAGAATGACCATGATCAGTCATCTTCTCATACGAATAAGAATCAGTCTTCACCACCACGAGACCGTCGAAACCGTTTCGATCGCAACAACAACAATAACTCTCGATCATGGAAGAATCGAAACCAGAACCAGAAATCAACTCATAATCAAACTCAGCAGGCTCCTACTCGTGCTCAACCACCAAATCAGCAGCACCCTAATCAGGATCGGAATGCTATCCCTCCGTGTAACACATGCGGGAAACTTCATAAGGGAGTTTGTCGTCTGGCCGGAGGATTATGTTTCAGATGCGGACGTGCAGGACACATGATTAGGGATTGCCCTCAGCGTGACCCTCGTAATGACGCTGGAGGGAATCAAGCTAAACCTGCAACCGGAGGACGAGTTTTTGCACTCACTGCAAATGAAGCGGCTAACGCACCAGGTATATTTATGACCCCTTAGTTAGCAACGTATTATATATCTATATATGTCTTATCCGATACTGATAGTAAATGCCCTAGGTATGATCTCGGTACCCTTTGCATAGGAAAGCAGGATATTTATGTCTTATTTGATACGGGCGCTACGCATTCTGTTGTATCTCTTTTGTTTGCTAAGTACTTAAGGACTGCACCTACTGCGTTAGAGCACGCTTTGGCTATTACAACTCCATTAGGGGAGTCGACTATCATCTCACATGTCTATAGAGATTGTCCGATTAGAATCGAGTCTATTATTCGTAAAGCTGATTTGTTTCCTATGCAAATGAGTGACTTTGATGTCATACTTGGTATGGACTGGTTAACTCGACATCACGTTACTATTGAATGCCAGACTCGTCGTGTTTTATTTGGAAATCCTCAATGCCCTGAACTTGTTTATCAAGGGACTCAGCCTCGGAAATCGTTGAAAATCATCTCTGCGCTTAAGGCTCAGAAACTCTTATCGCACGGTTGCGTGGGATTTCTAGCTTCGGTGAAAGCTACATCTTCTGAAAAGCCGAACATATCTGATTATCCGATTGTATGTGATTTTCCTGACGTGTTTCCTGAGGAGTTACCCGGACTTCCACCAGATCGCGAGGTAGAATTCACTATTGATCTTGTTCCAGGTGCTGAACCGATTTCTAAGGCACCGTATCGTATGGCACCTATGGAGCTTAAAGAGTTAAAGGAGCAGTTACAGGAATTATTAGATTTGGGATTTATTAGACCAAGCGTCTCGCCTTGGGGCGCACCGGTCCTATTCGTGAAGAAGAAAGATGGTTCTTTGAGACTCTGCATTGACTACAGAGAACTCAACAAGATCACTATCCGTAATCGTTACCCTCTGCCTCGTATTGATGATTTATTTGATCAGCTTCAGGGTGCAAAGTGTTTCTCTAAAATCGATCTGAGGTCTGGTTACCATCAGCTAAAGATCAAAGATTCTGACGTCCCTAAATCTGCCTTCCGTACTCGGTATGGTCACTATGAGTTCCTGGTTATGCCGTTCGGGTTAACTAATGCCCCGGCCGTATTCATGGACCTAATGAACCGAGTCTTCCGCAAGTTCCTCGATAAGTTCGTCATTGTATTTATCGATGACATCTTAATTTATTCTAAAAGTAAGGAGGAGCATGAGAATCACCTTCGTATCGTGCTCGAAACACTACGCGAAAAGAAGCTTTATGCTAAATTTTCAAAGTGTGAATTTTGGCTGAGCAAGGTAGCCTTTTTGGGTCATGTTGTTTCTGCGGAGGGTATTATGATGGACCCTGCTAAAGTTGAGGCGATCACTAAGTGGCCTAGACTGACCTCAGCCACAGAAGTCCGTAGTTTTCTTGGCCTTGCCGGTTACTACCGCAGATTTGTTGAAGGTTTTTCGGTTATAGCTTTACCCCTTACGCAACTGTTAAGGAAAGGGGTTAAGTATTCTTGGAATGATGAACGAGAGAAAAGTTTTGAAGAGCTCAAGAAAAGATTGGTGTCTGCTCCTGTTCTCACACTTCCATCGGGCACGGGTGGATATCAGATTTACAGCGATGCCTCTAAAAAGGGACTTGGATGTGTGCTAATGCAGCATGGTAAGGTCATTGCTTATGCTTCGCGGCAGCTGAAACCTTACGAGGTTAATTATCCTACGCATGATCTTGAACTCGCTGCTGTTATTTTCGCATTGAAAATATGGCGTCACTATCTTTACGGAGAGACTTGTGATATTTTTACTGATCACAAGAGCTTGAAATATATTTTCACACAAAAGGAACTAAACATGAGGCAGAGAAGATGGTTAGGGTTGTTAAAAGATTATGATGCCAATATTCAATATCATCCGGGAAAGGCCAATGTGGTGGCTGATGCTCTTAGCAGGAAGAGCTCAGGAACAGTAGCCTCCCTACAGCTACAGCCTCAGAACGTTACCGACCTCGATAGATTGGGTATTGGCCTACATATTGGCAAGAGCGACGGATATCTCGCTACACTCCAGATTGAGTCAGACTTAATATTCCGGATTAAGAACGCACAGAAAGACGATGGTGAACTCTGGGCAATCTTACAGAATGTGGAGATTGGTAAACAATCAGAATTCAGAGTAGATGAACATGGGAGATAGAAGATGAAATCCGTTCTCAATATCTGTATCTATTTACCTCTTAGTTATTATCTTCTATATGTTTCTGTTATCAGTTATGAAGTTGTCAGTTATCTGTTTCTTGAACATCACAGTACTCCGTGTACGTTATGCCATATCTTTGTTCAAGCTCTACCTAGCAATTTCGTGGACGAAATTATTTTAAGGGGGGTAGAATTATAATACCCACACATAAAAAACAAAAATAAAAATCAGAGAAAGAGGAAGAGAGAGAGAGCAGGCGCGGCTCCCCCATCCCCTCCCCTGTGACCTCCGATTTCGACCACCGGCGACATTCTCCGGCGAGTGGCAGCGAGTACCACACCTCACCGGACTCCCCTCGACGCCCCGATCATGGTAGTGGCTTCAATTTCTCCTAAACACAACAAAGCCACGAGAATCGAAGGTGAAGGAATCGGTCACGGTTACGAAGGTCGGCCGATGATGGTGGTGTGCGGTCGCGATGGCGGTGTCCCGATGGTGGTTGTGGATGGTTGTAGCAGCAGTGGTGTTATCGTGGTGTTCCCTCACCACCGGCGTCGACAGCCGAGGTCGCGAAGGAAAGGTAGCACCCGAAGGTGGCCCAGACCGCCCCCACTGTCTCTCTTTCTTGGTAAGGCTAATCGAGAACCAAACTAGTCGTTCGTCTTTTGATTTCTTGAACTACATACTACAAATCAGTGGGATCTAGGTTGCATGTACAGATCTGTACTAGAACGAGGCTCGAGACAGTGAGACAGTGGTGATGGTCCGTGATGGTGGCGATGGTTGTTGTTGGCTGTGGTTGATGGTGAATGTTGACTGTTGATGGTTGTGGGCTGTGATTGTGTTGGTCGATTGTGGTGATGTTGGCTGTGGATGTTATTGGCCGTAGTGGTGACTGCGTTGGTGATGGTTTTGGCTATGGTTGCGTTTTGATTTTCAATACGATGTGTTAACTTGTTCTTGAATCCAATACAGCCACCGCCACCGTTATCGCTGCTTGCCCACCTGTTAATTTGGGTTGGTTTGACAATCTTCAAGCTCTGAATCTAACCGTTCACCGGAAAAAAAGAAAAAAAAAACAAGGTATCGATTTGACCCGTTTGAGTTCGATGTCTTATGTGGTTCTATTTCGCTCCGTTTGTTCCGGCGACTAAGCATCATTTGAATGGTTATTAATGATCTTAAAACCATAGAGTAACTATTAATTCACACAATATGTTCTTGTTGTGATATACTCTTCTGATCACTTTAATGAAGATTGGGTTTTGATACTTAAGTTGGTGAATGGTAATACTAGTATGTTAGAACTTGTGAATGAAACATGAAGGCTAATCACTTGGCTCTTAGTGTCAATTCACCTACTGCTATGTATTACACTTTAGAATTAATCTCCTTATAATGATATAACTAATGAGAATAATTATAAGATGTTGTATGTAATCGGTGGTTTAATCTGGAACTATTAAAGAGATTAAGAATTGGGTTACTTGAGAGTGAACTTGGTTGTGACCTTCTGTCATAAAATTTAGGATACATGTTTATGTTATTCATAAAGCCACATGGAAAAGTTGATAGTCGGAATTGGGAGTCTAACAAAGTATGCCATTACAACACTTTGGTGGATGATTATTTTATATAATAATGAGTAGCAAAGGTTTATGATAGAAATCAAATTCATAGAATAAGAGACTTAGACATTTGGAGTATATAAGGAAACAAGCATAAGATAATAAGACTTTATTTTGAAATCCTAAAAGAAATAGTAGTCGCCGGAACATCAATACAACTTATATGGAGAGTGGTGAGCCTAACTCATAAATAATTAAAGTGTAGGTTCCCGTACGACTTGAGCTCGACTTAGACGTGATTGCCTTGTTAAGATAAGGTACGGATTCCTGATTCTTTATATCTTAGTATAAATAATATTTTCCGTTACTTTGAAGTACGGATTCTGTTATCATAATATTCACTTTTGTTCTGTTACTTATGGTACGGATTCTGTTCCTTTGATTATCATAGTATTCGTTTGTTTCCGTTACTTTGTAGTACGGATTCTTGGTTAACTTCATCATAGTATAAATTCCGTTCCGTTACTTTGTAGTACGGATTTTTAATACGTTATTTCCGTTAATATGAATCGTTTAGCCTTTATTATTCGTATATCCGTATTATTTGATTATGTTCCGATTCATTCGACTCATTAGTGTTATTTATTGACACCTGTAGCATGCAATATATATTTTATAAATTGTGCTCATTATTGCATGTTCCTATAAATGTTTTATTGATATGTTATATGTTGGTAGTTGTACTACCATTTGATTTGATACTCTGTTACCCGAGCTCTCCGACATATCATTGTGGCGTCAATGATGTGACACTTTTCGTGACGGTGTGTAATAAATAGTTCACGGCGTCTCCGTTAACACGTTAGTACTCAGGTAGTACTTTGGCCATAATATCTGGGAGGCGGATGGATCGATCCTAGTTCAGTTCAGTTCAGTTCAGTTCCGGGGGATGGAATCATGTGTGTACGCCCCACACACCATCTCATTAGTGCATAGTCTAGCTAGCTATGTACTTATCAGTTCAGTTTTGGCTCTGGGTACTTCTTATATTACACGACTTATTTTGTTTGTATATACGCGTAGTGTAGATCAGTTCAGTTCAGTATTACATGTTCAGTTCAGTATCAGTATTATATGTTCAGATTCAGATTTCCGTTTCAGTATCATATGATCCGTTCAGTATTCAGTTATAAGTATTTATGCTTCGTATCGTTACTATTGTTATTTCCGTCACTGAGCAACTTTTGGCTCAGCCGTATTTTCTTTTGTGGTGTTTTCTTATTTGATTGTAGGTAATCAGGGGGTTCCGGGAAATCAGTGAAGAGTGGTTGAAGATCAAGATTGTATCTTACTTTAATTAATGTAATGAATAACATAATTAGGTTAATCTTCGAATTATCTGGTTTTGTTTGAAACTATCTCTTTAATATTATGGATTTGGTTTTTGATTTGATATCTGTAATAGTGACACGTCAGCCTCTCCGGGTTGGGGTGTTACACATTTCGTCTAAATTTTGTTAGTTAACACGATGTAGCATGCGTGTGTGGTTCAACGTTTTTACATCTATTTTTCTGTTTGACAGGTACGTCGTAACGCGCGAGACCTAGATCAACTTAGTTATACTTATATATGTTTTACTTTCAGTTTAGTTTCTTTGCAACGGTGCGACATTGGTAATGTTTGGCATGGTTTTACGCCCCCGTCGCAATACGAGGGTGCTTAATTCTAGTTAGTTACTGTTTTATAAAAATTATTTCGTATAAACTATTTTTAAAAGAAAAATGTCACACTCAGTTCAAGAGCCCACAAATATGGACTTCTTAGTCCTGTTTCTACTTAACCAATCATTTGGCTTAAGGTACTACTTAGTCAAAAATTAGTGCAATGTATTAAATAAGAGGTGCTTGTTCCATACACTACCAGTTAGGCAGTTTACACCATCTAGGTAAATGACCGTTTGTCAAGGGATAAACGGTTGTTTGTCTATTAGTAAACGGTCGTTTGCATGTTTAAAAACGGGAGTTTGCAGGTCTGTAAACGGTCGTCTGTAATCTGAAAAACGGGCATTTGCATGTTAATAAACGGCAGTTTACAAAAAAGTAAACGGTCGTCTGTAATCTTGAAGCCATTACCTAAAAAAATTACAATCAGTAACAAAATAAAATATGTATTAAATTAAATTGTATTATAATAATAATAACAAGAAAAATAAGAAAACCAACCTTTGTTTAAATAATAATAAATCAACCTTTGTTTAAATAAGAAAAATAATAACATGATGATGAATGTAATTTTTGTGGATACGGTGAAGAAGATGATGTGAAGAACATGATGGTATAATTTGAGGTGAAGAAGATGATGGTGAAGAAGAAAAATGATGGTGAAAAAAGAAGATGATGGTGAAGAAGAAAGATGATGGTGAAAAATGAAGATGAAGGTGAAAAATGGTCGAATATATCGAGTGGGTTCGGTGGGCTAGCAAACAAATGTGAAGTTGTCAAATCAAAAGTAAACGATCGTTTAAGAAAAAGAAAACGACCGTTTATAGCAAAGACAAACGACCGTTTGCAGGGCCATTAAAAGACCGTTTGCAGGTCTACAAACGACCGTTTACAGGTATTTAAACGACCGTTTGCAGTCTTCTAAACGACCGTTTACGTTGAAATGTCAAATCAGTGGTGTGCGAAACAGAACCCCCATTAAATAATTCCAAATAGGATCTTAACCAACCATTTTGTATAAATTATTTTTCAAAGAAAGATGTCACACTCATTATATTTTGTATCTCTTAATTTCTTTTAATAAATATATTTAGATACATAAAAAGATCAAGATAAAAAGGTGTGAGGTGTCCAATTAATAAAATTAGGTGTCCACACAAACCAAGTCTTAATATATTAAATAATTATACAAAGTGGTTGAGATAAGATGCCTAAGAGCTCATTAAAATAGGATAAGGTATTAATTTCAAGTCTCACATATAACAAAATGAGTTTTCAGGTTAGGCCGATGGGGTTTCTCTCACCTATGATAAGTTTTCTTAAGATGATGGTTTCAAATTACGTGAGTAATGGAGATGATTGGCTGAGCCAGTAGGCCGTGAGTGATCCAACTTGCCGTTCAAAAAAAGTAATTATACGAAGGAATCGAAGTAGGGAACGTTTCATTAACTTTTACACTTTCAAGCAATGTTTTCAAATTTCGTATGACGAACCGGACGCCTTACTGGTTCGCTAGTTGGACTGAATCCAAAACCGGATTACGTCATAACTATATCTAAGGTAAAGTTATAGTAAAAAGAGTATATAATTTAAAAAGTCTAAAAAGAATTGTGGGCTTAATACGTGTTATTTTGTTTTTTTAAATAGTAGAGCATTTTGATTATTGTTTAAAATAAATCAGCTTATTGTGTCATTCACGTTTATTATGTCATGTATTTTACATCATTTGTATGTATTAATCATTGTATTTTAATGGTGTTAAAAATAACACAATGGTGTTATTTTTGTCATTATTTTTATACATTATATAAATTTGTTGTTATTTATCATTCTATTTACAACAGAAGTACAAAATAATGTTATTTTACTAACGTGTTTTTCAAAACTCATAGTGTTTAAGATTACACAATAGCAATCAGAAAACACAATGGGACATTGTGCTATTTTATCATAGTTTTTAATGTATTAGATTAATTAGTTGTTAATTTATTATTGTGTTTTATATATTAGAGATGCACAATAATGTTATTTCATCATTATACTTTTTTAAAGTTTATCATTTTAGAAAAGCACAATAGTATTTAGAACAATACAATAACTAACAAAAAGGCATAATAAGTTATACTAAAAGACATAATGACAATATATGAGCTTAAAAACGTAAAAAAATTATTAAAATTTGACATGACAATAATATACTTGTTTTAAAGATAAAAAATAATTTATTTGTATGGTGAAATTTTTATAAAAAAATAAGTTAAATGTGTTTTACATCCCTAAGATTTCATAAAAATTGTCTTTTGAATCCAAAAGTTTTAAATGTTGTTATTTGCATGAAAAGGTTTCACTAAATTATCATTTGAATCCATTTGGTTACACCAACACGGTTAACTTTTTTCGTTAAGTTTTCAACATGAGAGTTATTTTAATTAAAAAAAGTTACAAAATAAAAAAACCAATTCATGTGAGGGTTTTTATATGTTTAGCCTCTTTTGATAATTGTAGTTATTATTTGAATCTATAATTGTATTCTGTTATTTTATCTTGTTAATGTATTTTGGTTTAGTAATTGTGTTACTTGTACCCGTTTTATTAATTAAGCATGGATTTCTTTGGTTTGATGCTTAATTATGATTACGATTATTCATGTTTTATGATTATTATTCATGGGCAATTAATGTTATTATATAAATTGTTTTTATACTTTTATGATAATTTGTCTTTTATTGTTATAATTCAAATAGTTTATATCATATGACTTGTTTATTTATTTATATATAGTTTTATTTCGTATGTTTTATAAAGTTAGAAATGAACCACTTTTAGTTAGTTATACTTTTATTTTATTTTATATAATATGATGTCCAGAGATGACTTTCTTGATTAAATGAAAGAAATACTAACCATCATTTCTCGTAAAATAAAATCGTAATGGTGATTTTCAAATGAGACTGAACGCTTAAAACTCATCATGTAGAGTTGATTTTTTATTTTGTAACTGTTTTGACTAATATAACGTCTAATTTAGGAAACTTAACGGAAAAACTTAACGGCTTTAATTAGAAGTAATTAAGTGGATTTAAATGGTAATTTTTGTGAAACTTTTGAATACAAGTGGCAAAATTTAAACTTTTAAATTCAAATGATAATTTATTTGAGACCTCAGGGGTGTAAAATACATTTAACTCAAAAAAAAATATCATACATAAAAATTAAGACCCTTTTAAGAAAAATAATAAAACTTGTAAAAAGTCAACAATAGTGGTTATTTTTAAAATAACTGTCTAACAAACTTTTTCAAACAAATTAATCTCAACCATTGTTTAAACAGATGAATAGTTGAAATTATTTATTACATTTTTTTAGTTTAAAAACCTTTTATTTGAACATTTTCTTTAGAGTAAAATGTTATTTTCGTCCCTTACGTTTTTTTCAATTTATCATTTCAATCTAAAAACTTTTTTTTGTCATTTCAGTCACTTTAGTTTACCAAATATTGTCATTTTTATCCACTCATCTAACTCCATTAAATATCTATTAAATATGACGGTATTTTAGTCCTTTTTAACACTCTAATCATCCAATTAAAACAAATTAGTCAATTAATATTTAATTAAAACTAAAAAATATGAAGCGACCAGTGAGGCTGGATCTTTCAATTTAAAAGCTTCGATTAACTATCACTCATGTTGTTCGATTGAGGTTTGCTGTGAGATTTCAATTAACTTTCACATTTTGTTTTGACATGTACTTTTATACGATTGAGGTTTGTTGTGAGATTGGGGCCTGCTGTTGCCACTCTTTGTTTGATTGAAGTTTGCTATTGTAGCGTTTGTTCGAACGCGACAAGAACACACCTTAATGAAACAAAATGTGACAATGGTATATCTACATCGAACAACAGTTCACTTTTGAACAAAACATGAAGATCCATTAAAATCTCATAACAGATCTCAATCGAACAACATGAGTTAGTGTTAATCAAAACTTTTAAATTAAAGCATTTGGTCTCATTAGTCGCTTCATATCTTTTTAGTTTTAATTGAAATTAATTGATTAATTTTTTTAATTGGATGATTAGGGTGTTGAAAAATACTAAAATACCCTCATATTTAACGGAGATTTAACGGAGTTAGTGGAGTGGATGAAAATAACAATATTTATAAAACTACAGTGACTGAAATGACAAAAAAAAAAGTTTTTGGATTGAAATGACAAATTGAACAAAACGTCATGAACGAAAATAACATTTTACTCTTTTCTTTATATATATGATATTATACATAATTCAATCTTAGTATTTCATATGTGTATTTCATAGTTATATATAAATTTTAACATAATCTCATATTCAACACTCTAATTTATCGTATAACTCACCCATTAAACCAATAAATATTCAAAAAAATAAAAAAGAAAAACACATGAAACCAGTCCAACCCCCGAACCGGTTCCCATTCCGACTATCGAACCAGGACGAACCAACTGGTCGTCAAACCCATCAACTCGGATCTGCTCCCTGTCGATTCCTGGTTGGACGCTGAACCGATCCGAGCCTAAAAACGTTGTTTTCAAGTAATGGTCATCTCGCACTTGCATGCTTGCATATATTTTATTATGTGTATTATAAAAGAGGTGGCAAAACTTCCGATATTTTGTCTTAATTCATACCTTTAAAATAATTAAATACATATAATCTAAATTTGCATATTTAAAGACAGGAGCGGACAAATGCTCACGGTCCACTATGACGCTTTTTTTACATAAATACATGTCAACACACCTAATTAAGAGCATTCATAACACAATCTCAATCGTTACGATTTAAAGAGAAACTATAAATTAAACTTGTGCTATACAATGAGTTTGTAACCCGTTTCATCGATGTTATTAACATGATTGAAACATAAAAAAGAGCATATTGTGGCTCACATGTTGCGTGATCAATAGAACTTAGCATTCAAACGATAAATTTATGTAAGAAAGTAAAAATAATAAAAGGTCGAAAAAAGCAAACATGGCTGATCCTGAGAATTCTTAATTGACTTTGTGCTCGGTGCGAGAACAAAAAACGGACCCCTATACTACAAAATATAGAAAAGTTTAAACATAATAACTTGTATATAATAATATATAATATGATGATAATTTTTTTGACAATAAATAAAACCAAAGTATTGTATCAAAATGATTTAATTTACTTATTTGCCCTCCTAGTGTTTTTTAAAACAAAGTTCTCGATCAAGTATTCATAATTCATGTTCTCCGATACATCGTTTTCAATAGCTATCATCGCTAATCTGTTGAGTCTTTATTAGGCTAAATTATTTAAAATATTAATGGCTATTAGATAAAGTTTAATGGGCTAAAATAATCATAATATTATTGTGTTTGTTAATGGATTAATTAATAGATTATAGTTTTTTTATTAAAAAATACATACACACACGTATATATATAATAGATTTTTTTTAATTTCGGACCTCTTGTGAGATTGGACCCTAAGTGGTCGCCCCCCCACCCCCCAAAGGGCCGCCTCTGAAAGCAATTATTAAGTAATTAAAAAAATAAAGAATATTAAAAAGAAAAAAGGAAAAAACATGCATCCATGAGTCAAAAGAGTCATTAAGTTTAACATAAATAATAATTAACAACTAATTAATTTAATATATTAAAAATAAGATAAATAACATAATGTCTCATTGTGTTTTTTGATTGTTATTGTGTTATTTTGAACACTATAAGTTTTAAAAAAAATACATTGGTGAAATAACATTATTATGTACTTTTAATTTTAAAACACATTGATAAATAACAAGTTTATATAATCTATAAAACAATAATAAAAATAGCACATCCTTTTATTTTTAACGCTATGAGTTTTGAAAAATACATTGATGAAAATACATTATTGTGTCCTTTTAATTGTAAAACATAATAATAGATAACAAGTTTATATAATCTATATAGCAACATATGACAAAAATAACACAAATGATCTAAAACGTAAAACACAATGATGAATAAAAATGACAAATGATGCAAAATATATAATAAAATAAACTGATAAAACAAACAAACAAACATACCCAGTTTATCCCGCTGAAAGCAGGGTTTGGGAGAGGTATGTGGTGGCAAGTCTTTCCTCTATCTTGAAAAATAGAGAGACCGCTTTCGAAGAGACCCCCTACTCGAAAACAAAGACAATAACAATAGCGATCCTAAAACAAATCATACAATACATAAGAAGAAATCACATGAAGAAATAATCACGTGTGCATAGCAAAAAAAAGCTACAATTAACACGTAAAAGGGTAGACGAGAGAGACTACACCTCACGGGGGGGCCGCCACAAGTCACCGAAAACCCTTCCCACCCTCAAAACCCACTAAAAGTCCTTAACTTTAATTCTACGCCTCCACTCACTCCTATCCTCGATCATGTGCTCAGAAAGATGCAGTTCTATCATATCTCGCCTAATAATCTCATCCTAAGTCAATCTAGGTCTACCTCTACACCTCCTACCCTCTAGGCTGATGTTTTCTACTGCTCTAACAGGTGATGCCATCGTTCTCCTCTTCACGTACCCAAACCATCTTAATCTGCCCTCTCTTATTTTATCTGTGATACAAGCCACCTCTAGCCTGTGGCGAAAGACGTCATTTCTTATCCTATCCAATCTTGTGTGTCCACACATCCACCTCAGTATTCGCATTTCTGCGACCTCTATTTGTCTCTCGTGCGATTTCTTTATGGCCCAACAGTCTGTGCCGTATAACATAGCCGGGCGTACTGCCACTCTGTATAGTTTTCCCTTTAGTTTTGCTGGGAACCTCTTATCACACAGAATCCCTGATGCTGCTCTCCACTTGCACCATCCTGATTGCACACGGTGGGCTACATCTCTGTATATCTCTCCGTCTTCCTGTACGTACGAGCCAAGGTATTTAAACCTAGACGTTCGGGGGACCGCCATGCTCTCCACTGTTTTAGTCTCTCGTTAAACACCGTCTTAGATTCTAATATTAAGACAATATCATCGCAAACAACAAACACCATGGGACTGGCTCTTATATCGACTTGGTCATCTCATCCAACACTACTATGAAGAGAAATTGGCTCAATGCCGATCCTTGGTGTAGTCCCACTTCCACCGTGAATAAGTCTGTGTCTCCGACCGGTGCTCGTACACACGTTTTTGCCCCGTCATACATATCCTGTATTATTTTGATATACCTCTCTGGTACCCTTCTAAGTCGTAGACTTTCCCAAATGAGTTATCGCGACACACTGTCATAGGTTTTTCTAGGTCGATGAATACCATATGTAGGTCTCTTTTCTTTTCTCTGAATTTCTCCATTATCCTCCTTATGACTTATATAGCTTCTGTTGTAGAGCGTCCTGGCATAAATCCAAATTGGTTTACCGCTATCTGAGTTTCTCGTCTAATTCTCGTGTCAATAATTCTTTCCCATAGTTTCATCATGTGACTTAATAGCTTTATTCCCCTATAATTTGCGCAACATTGGACATCTCTTTTTTTCTTATATATGGGGACTATGACACTGATTCTCCACTGCTCTGGAATCTTACCGGTCTTAAAGATAGTGTTGAATAAGTCTGTTAGCCATTGTAGGCCCTCATCTCCCAGACACTTCCACACTTCAATCGGTATGTTATCCGGCCCCACCGCCTTAGCCCTTCCCATTTTCTTCAAAGCTCTCGTAACTTCATCGACTATGATGTTTCTACAGTAACACTTGTTTTGTTGCGTTGTTTGAGTTGTTTTATCGATATCAGTTTGTTGATTAAGATTCGTTATGTTGAAAAGGTTATCGAAGTAAGTTTTCCATCTCCCCTTATTGTCTTTTTCCCTCACCAAGACCTTTCCATCCGCGGCCTTTATAAACTTCACCATTCTCAAGTCCTGTCTTCTACTTTCTCATGCTTTGGCAATCTTAAACATGTCATGTTCCCCCTCTTTCGTCTCTAATCGCTTATACATCCTCTCATACGCTGTGTTCTTTGCCTCTGACACAAACTTTTTCGCCTCTCGTTTAGCCTCCTTGTATTTATCTTTTAGCTCTGCTCGTTCTTCCTCATTATTACAGTGTAAAAGCTCTTTAAAACTTTGTTGTTTAGTTCTTATCTTCTCCTGTACATTTTCGTTCCACCACCAGGATTCCTTATGACCGACTGTCCTATTTGTTGTAATCCCAAGGGTTTCTTTAGTTGCTTGAATGACTCTAGTTGCCATAGCCTCACACTTTTGGTTGGTGTCTTCCTGTGTCCCAGTCATGTTCATTGGGATGATCTTATCTCGACGGTAATCTTTTCGTCTTTGAGTTGGCTCTATCTGATCGTAGGTCTACTTCTCTTAGGTGGTTGGACAATTGCTCTCTTCACGCGTAGATCTGCTACCAACATATGATGTTGAGTGACTACTGTCTCTCCCGGTATTGTCTTACAGTCCTTCCACGAGCCACGATCTTCTCCCCTCATCCACAAATAATCTATCTGTGTGTGTCTCCCGCCGCTGCTAAACGTAATTAGATGCGAGTTTCTTTTCTTGAAAAACGAGTTTATGATGATTAGGTCATGCGCTAATGCAAAGTCAAGAAGCTCCCTACCGGCGTCATTCCTCAAACCATACCCAAAGCCTCCATGCACCAACGGGAAATGATCATTGTCCTTACCGATATGTCCATTAAAATCTCCTCCTATGTATATTTTTTCTTCTCGAGGTATATCTCCCATAACGTGATCTAAACTCTCCCAGAATTTATTTCTTTCCGTTTCCCCTAAACCAACTTGCGGTGCATACGCACTAACTACAGCTACTACATCGTCCCTAATTACTATCCTTAACGACATAAGTCTATTATCGTATCTTCTAACCTCCACTACATTATCCTGAAGTTCTTTAGCAACTAGGAAGCCTACTCCATTTTTTGTTCCATCTGACCCTATATACCATAGTTTATACCCATTACACTCCTTTGCCCTCCCACCCCGCCATCTAGTCTCCTGAAGGCATGCTATCTGAACCCTACGTCTCCTTAACACATCTATTAACTCTAATAGTTTACTAGTAAGGGTTCCTACATTCCACGATGCCACTCTTAATCTATACCCCTTTTTTCCCTTTAATTGCATCTTTCGTCACCGAACATGATCTCGGTGCAGCATACAGTCTCCTGTTATCTATTATACCTCACTCGCCCAGCGTGCCACGAAACACCTTCAAGAACGGGGTTGCAACAACAATACTCAGGCGACACAAACAAAAGCAGTCAAACAAATAAGGCAGCAACAGCAAACTAGTGAAGCATAAACAAAAGCAGTCAAACACGCAAGGTCAACAAAACTCAGGCGACACACAATCAAAGTCGACAGCAGAAATAAATCAAATCTCAAGACGATGTGACTAAAACCAAGAATGTTGGTACCCCTAACCCAGCCAGACAAACTAAACTAACAAAATATAAAAGAGCAGACTAAAAGCGTATATAAAACGCGAAATGGG
Source organism: Flaveria linearis (assembly GCA_024085815.1). Taxonomy (NCBI): domain Eukaryota; kingdom Viridiplantae; phylum Streptophyta; class Magnoliopsida; order Asterales; family Asteraceae; genus Flaveria; species Flaveria linearis. Next base: position 21,003,034 of record CM044014.1, on the reverse strand, counting down.
ACGGTCTCACCAAAATATTTTCGCGCCGGGTTCGATGTCGGTTGGTTGGTTGGTGGTGTCGGTTGGTTGGTGGTGGCAGGACGTCGTGGCTGTGGCTGTGACGGTGGTTTTGGTGATGATTTGGTGGTCTTGGTGGTGGTTGTGGCTATGACGGCGGAGAAGGTGGTTGTGGCTGATATTTGACACAATTACCGTACAAGACAATAAACTAACGTATTTGACACAACAACCACAATGATATTTTTTTAAAATAACAGAAAGATACGTGTGAAGCCCACAATATCTTTACTCTTTTAAGATTAGATGTCATTTTTGTAATAACCACAGTCCCTGCCTTGAAATTTATTAATTTTGTTATTAATAGATATGCTTAGTAGTGATGTTTAAAAAAAATATGACCCTAATACATACTTCCCGACGACCCATTTTATATCTTGAAAACTTCAAGCGAATAATGACAGATATGCATATATGCCTTGGTCTATTTCCATTATCAACTTTATGATGTTGCAGACTTGCAGGAAAGTACGGTCCCACTTGTTATATGTATTTTCTAAAATGATGTGTCGATGTGAGCAACAACACTAGGGACATAAAAAAAACAAAAAAAAAGTGTGACAACAACAAGATTGTTTACTATTAGGTTAAAGACAAACAGTACTATCCAAAGATAAAATTGTTTTATTATTGTGTATCTGTGTGTTGTAAACCCATAAAGTAACCACTATTTGAAAGGCTAACATATATAAAACTCTAAAGCCTCATTACTAGAAAACTAAATTATCACCGACAGATGGTTTCGTTGGTGATTAGTCAGTGAAAGTTCTTCAGGAAAGTAATTGGGGAAATACGTTTTCGATATAAATTTCGGAAGTTTGCGATGGATTATCGACATCATCTTTACTGACAAATAACTGACGGGTAGTCCTCCAGCCAAGTTTCATTTTCTATGGCTAGAGTTTCGTGTCATCAACAGATTGCCGATGGACATTTTATTTTAATTTCCTATTATACAAATGCCGATAGATCTACAAAAAAAATTTATTATCTATAATATGATTACGAATTCTGTAAGTTCAAGTTACATCAAATAATTTTAAAACGAGCTAAAAATTTTCATCCTTGTATTCTTGATAAATATTTTTTTAACAATTTCGGTCTGTGTTGTAATCTAACGGCCTATTTAGTCGAACGTACTTGATAATTGACTTCAGAAACAGGCCTTCTTTGTTTGTCGATCTTTTTGTCCCAACTACCCTTCACACAATTTTTTTCTATCAAAACAACTGAGCTTTTGTTGGATGTTAATTTTTTCTAATTTTATATAACTTTTAGATAAAGTAGATTAATATAATATTATTGCCTCACTAAACTATAATTAAATGTTCGAATAAAAACTTATCAGTCACATAAAAACAATATTTCTTATTATTTTAAAATGTATAGTTAGTATTAAGAAATAACGCCAATGATCCTTGGTTAAGTGAGGTATCCCAATTCCCAAGGTCTCATAAAAATAGATGGAGCTTTTGGGTTCAAGTCTCACCTGTAACAAAAAATAAATGAAAGATTACAGGTGGGCCAGGGGGTTTTGTCAATGTGAGTTTCTTCTGAAGGATGGTCTCAAATTTCATCATTAAATAATGGAGATGATTGGATGGACCATTGATCCGTCAGTGATCCAATTAATCGTTCAAAAATATATTAAGAAATAAGAATACCTTGGTATTTATTCGCCTCTTCATTTTTTAAAAAGGTACACCCAGCGTGCTTTTTGATATTATAAATATAACAGTTTTAATAGGACAAGATAATGCAATAATGCATATATTATTTATTATATATGTATTTAATTCTTGTGGAAATTCTTTTTTGAAATTCACAAATCAAACTAGATACATAAAATGGATAAAATACCCCTCTTATTATAAATTAGCGCTCTGAAATTATATTGGGGTTGTATAGCTCAATATTTGTGGGTTGCATATATGAGAGTAATAGCCTAACGTCTCGTGTGTTACACGGATTGAAAAAACTAAAATAATAAATATTTATAATTAGAAATTAAGAACTAATATTAATAATCTTTTAATATATAAGAATAATATATAAGAATGATATATAAGGATGCGAATTTTAAGGGATGCAAAATTTTCATTAAAACAACTTTTCGCCATATGAATGACAAGTGACAATATCTTCTTGAGAGTGTGTTATGTGACAAAATATAACTTAAAAACCAATAATTTATTAAAATATAAAATTGATAAAATGTTATAACAAACTTAGCTGCAAATATGAGGAAACATGCCAACTTAAGTTGTATTGTGATTGTATATAAAATTAAATTATGAAAAAATAATCTCTTAACATTATGTTTTAAAATTTAGATTCTGTTTACCATAATTTTGGTTTAAAATCATTGTACATATATTACAAAATGGCTTTTTATTTTCTCAAAATAAATTATGAAGAATACAAATAATGGTTTCCATTTTAACATTTATTTGAATGAATATAAAAAAATGATATTAATTCAAACTTTAGAAACTTTTTATTTTAGGAAAACAAATTAAGAGAAGTTTTAAAGTTTAAATGAGTGTTTAATATGACCACAAGTGGCAATATTTGTTTAAGAATTTAACATGTGTCAAATAGTGTTTAATATGATGACAAGTGACAAAACCCTTTCTTTTATTATATATACAGATAACCCCTCTGACAGCCCCTGAGTTTTTCCTCGTATTCATTGCTGAATTTTGTTTTATGTGTCGTATAACCCTTTATGGGTCGTATAGGGTTATATGGGGAGTATAATTTTCTAACAGCCCCATGAATTTTTTTCGTTTTTAGTTTCGTTGACCCTGCACTCTTCATATAAAGCTATACGACGCGTATAAAGAATGTCGATTTATAATAGTGGTGTCTTAATACAAGGACCTAAAAATAAGAAAAAACTATTCAATTTCAAGTTCTCAACAGTGAAGAAGATAAACATGAATGGAAATTTTCACACGTCGGCAACAAAGCTTTTTAAATGTTTCGTTAAAGTCACATAAAGTTTTTTCTCTCTAAAATCATTCAATTTTTTTGTGTGTTTCTATGTAATATGATTTCAAATATTTTAAAAAAATTTAAAATTAGTTTAGGGAAATTATACATATATAAACTTTTTACTAATAACTAAATTTGTTTACTAATTAATTTGAACTAAGTTAGGCAACTAAAACTTGAACCGGTGGGTTGTGACCATGTTCATAAAAGAACTACCTTTCTGGAGTTTAGTAACGACTCAAAGAGTCTTTTATAATGAGTTTAAAGGAGTCAAGAATGTATGTTACTTCTAAAGCACCCCAAACTAGACGAGCAATTTGGAGCCTAATAGCTTCAACAGTTAAGGAAGAATGACGAAGAATAAGATAATTTGTGATTAGGGATAGAGGGCCATCGATAAGGACAGTCTATGTAGGCGGTTCAATGGTGTCACTTTCAAAAGAGATTAGAGGAAGAAATTGGTGGTGCTATAGAACTATAGAAGGTAACTAGAAAATAAATTTTAGTTGTTAACACATGAAGGAGAGTGTCTTATCACTTTGTAAAGTGGATGTCATGAGTTGGAGTCTCATTAGGTGCAATATGCTCCAAGTGGACTAAAAGTTTTATCACAGTGGGTCTTTGGGTGGTGGGTTTCTCTTGAAATGGTGGACGAGCCGGGTCACCAGCGTTGTCTGTGTTCACGGGCGTGGGTGACATTTCGCCAATGGGTTTACATGAAGGAGAGTGCCAAATAGGAAGGGACGACAAGCTAATCAAATACAATCTCCTAATCATGAAGAAGTAAATATAATATTTACAAAACTAAATAAAATTAAATGACCATCTTAATTATTTCCTATTTGATCTCTAATAACGGTTATATGCAAAACACAGTTTTTATAGAAACAAATTAATTAATCTTTCATTTTCTCAATTTGAAACTTTATCAAATTATAAGAAGATGATTTGAATTTAAAAACCTACTCATAAGTTTTGAAATTCAAAAGGAGTTATGAAGTGTTTTATTTATTTGTTGAACCTATACTGGTGCAATTCATGTGCATGTAATATTGCTAACATATAACTTTTACATGTGCAGATAACTTTTATAAGTAAAAAAAACATGTTAGCAAAATTATTTAGTATTTTTTATGTAGATATCATACATATTTGTAAGAAAAAAAAACATATTAATTAGCAAAAACTTTAAAAATATAAACGATTGATAATAAATTAAACTATTTAGATGTGTTCCTCCTGTTCTCGTAATACCTTAATGTTCTAAAATTAACTTCACAATTCCAACTAACGCCCATCTAAGATATTTTTCCCTTAAATAGTTAAATGTATTGCACATGTTAAAGTCTACAACAACCAACATTTTGATTTATACTCATGCGAGATTAAAATAATAAAACAAAAAACCCACTAGTCGCTTCAACTCACCAAAGTAAGCATAGGCGGCTACACAACACTTTACCCCTCTATAACCATATATAATTGCACAAACACGATAGCAGCTAGCCACCACCCATTGAACACAAAGAGACCCAAACGCAAGTTATCTCTTTCTTTCACTCGCAACCACCGTAACCAGTTCATCGGAATCATGGGCGCCGGTGGCCGATCAAACCCCCATGATCCACACGCCAAAAAATCCGACACCAATGTTATCAAACGAGCCCCAACCTCCAAACCACCATTCACACTAGCCGATATAAAAAAAGCCATACCACCCCATTGTTTCGAACGGTCCTTGGTTAAATCGTTCTCGTATCTGATCGCTGACCTCACCGCGGCCTCGACCTTCTACTACCTCGCCACCACGTTCATCCCGCAACTCCCGCACCCCCTCCCGTATCTCGCATGGCCCGTTTACTGGTTTCTACAAGGGTGTGTGTTCATGGGCATATGGCTCATTGCCCATGAGTGCGGTCACCACGCGTTCAGCGACCACGAGTGGCTCGAGGACACTATTGGGCTGGTTCTACACTCATGCCTCATGACACCCTACTTCTCATGGAAAATAAGCCACCGTAGGCACCATGCTAACACGGGTTCGCTTGAACACGACGAGGTGTACGTCCCGAAGACGCGGTCAAAACTCAACGCCTCGGCGTTTTACCTCGATAACCCAATCGGTCGGATTCTAACACTTATTGTGAAACTTACTCTAGGATGGTATATTTACTTGTCCATAAATGCTGCGGGTAGACCTTATGATAAGTTTGCTAGCCACTATGACCCCAGGAGATATTTTCAGATAGGGTACTGATTCTCATATCTGACATCGGGCTCCTGAGCTTTTCGTACTTTTTGTACAAAGTGGCTTTAGTTCAAGGGTTTGCTTGGGTGTTTTGCGTCTATGGTGGTGCGTTGATGGTCATGAACGCGTTTCTCGTGACCATAACATACTTGCATCATACTCACCCATCTTTGCCCCACTACGACGACTCCGAATGGAACTGGATGAAGGGCGCATTCGCGACAGTTGATCGCGATTATGGAATTTTAAACAAGGTGTTTCATAATATTACTGACACACATGTGTTACACCATTTGTTTTCATACATCCCTCATTATCATGCTATGGAGGCCACCAAAGCGATCAGGCCGGTTTTGGGCGAGTTTTATCAGAGCGATAGCACCCCGTTTTTCGTGGCGTTGTGGAGAGAATCGAAGAACTGTTTGTTCATTGAGCCTGACGAGAGTGATGAAAAGAACAAGGGTGTGTACTGGTACAGCAATAAGTATTGAACAAGAGAGCAAAGAATTGAAGTTAAAATGGAAATTATTATTATTAATTATCTTATGTTAATTATGTGGATGGTGTAATCTTTGTACTTCGTTCTTCCTCCAATCAATATGATGTAATTCCTTCTAATGGTGAGCATCGATAAGATTAATGGAGTAAAATGTTGTGTTATCTGGTTTACATTTCATGAACTTCAAATTGAAAGTGGATATACATCTTTGATGGTTTAATAATGCAATCTAAATAAATAATATACATTGTATTTTTTGGTAATATATTGATAAATTGTAGTTAGTCAAATATGGTTGGTCAAATTTGATTATTACACTTATGTTTGGTTAAATTGTGTTAATTTTCACTTATATGTCATTGTGTTTGTTTCAAACATGTCTCGGTTTGTTTGTTTGGTTAAAACTTAAAAGTACAAACCGAATGGCCAAGGAGGCATAGCTATAGGTGCTTGAGGGAGGTGTGAGCCGAAACTAGAACAATGATTGTGGTCAAGAAATCATTGAGCCGCATCTTGCGGTATAGCTAGTTTGCTTACATTCATAAGTTTCCGAGTCGTATCCTAGTTAGATCATGATAGTTATTTGTTTTCAAGTTTATCTTCTATTGTTTAGTATTTAAGTCCGTTTTAAGTAACATGTTAAGTAAGATAGGGAAGTGGTATAAAAAGTATTTGGGTCTTGAAATTGTGTACCCCTTGTAATCGTTATTCAAGTTATTAATAAGAAAACCGTCGCTTGTAGTTTGCAATGAGCTGAGTTCAAGATCAATGTTTAGGGTTGGGTTACAAGACTTCTCTAATTAACAAGTGGTATCAGAGATTCGTGAACCTCATACCTAGGATCATAGGCCGAAGACTGAGGTCTAGTTAAAACAATTGAATCCACCAAGAAAATTGAGAATCACAAATGGGTGTTTGTGAGTGGATCATGAAAACCGGTAGAAGAATCAAGGTTGTAGGACGAGCAAGAGATCAAGACTAATAAGGTAATGAACCCAGTGAAGAATGATAAAGAAGAAAGACAATTAGATCACAATTTGTAGACACTCGCCAATGGCCTATTTTCAATTAGGTGGCAATATCAAGAAACTAAACAACCAAATTTATAACACATCTTCGACTTGCACGATGTCGTATCTACAGTAAGGCTGTAAGGTTAAGGCTTGTGAAATGTTGTTAATGGGTCATACAAAGCAACCAAGAATCGACACTAATAGGGTTATACATAAGTGGAAGGTGAAAGTTAAAAAAGCAATGTCTGTAGTAAATACCACTATTGAAGAATTATTATAATATGTTTGAGATCTAGCAACACCAAATTAAGGAAGCCTGGGACTCATTAGCATGATGGGTTATTTGCATCCCTAAAATATGACAAACAATGACAAAGGTGGCTACACTATTGGTGGATGTTATTGCATCCGTAAAGATTCCTGCTAGGCCAACGTTTGATGAGACCCAATGTTGAATAATATGCACAAGTATAGTTGGGTTATGATTGATGTATGATTTTGAAAAGCCATATAACAAATAATGACAAAGGTTTAAGATGCTTATATTTACAATGTTTATTTAAATGACATCTCTTATAATCAAAAGATAAAGTCGTAACAGTCCAAAAACATAAGAGCGAATGTTTTATATCGATATTCAAATGGGTGTTGAATCGTTCATCGCATAAACACATGAAGGCTTTATATTTGTGGTGAGTTATGACAATCGATTTGAATATACATGAAATTATATTATTATTGTTGTTGTTGTTGTTGTTGTTGTTGTTGTTGCTGCTGTTGCAGCTGTTGCTGCTGCTGCTGCTGATGCTGCTGCTGATGATGCTGTTGATGCCGATGCTGATGATGCTCCTGATGCTGATGATGCTCCTGATGCTGCTCCTGATGCTGATGCTGATGCTGATGCTGATGCTGATGCTGATGCTGATGCTGATGCTGATGCTGATGCTGATGCTGATGCTGATGCTGATGCTGATGCTGATGCTGATGCTGATGCTGATGCTGATGCTGATGCTGATGCTGATGCTGATGCTGATGCTGATGCTGATGCTGATGCTGATGCTGATGCTGATGCTGCTGTTGCTGCTGCTGCTGCTGCTCCTGCTGCTGCTAGTGTTGCTGGTGTTGTTGTTGTTGTTATTATTGTGTTGTTGTTGTTGTGTTATTTATTCATATTAATATGCTTGGTCGGTGTTTTTTTGTTTTCTTTTGTTTTTTTTTGTTGTTGTTTTATCGGATTTGTTTTGGGTGTAGGTTCGAAGTGTGTTTTGATTAGTTCGTTTATATGGTTCGTTGGTGTTGTCTTTCTCTGTGTTATTGCTTTCTTTCTTCCGTTATCGATACCCAGATGATTCTCGCTATTAAGGTTTTGGTTTTCTTTTTGTTTCTTCTTTCCGGGGCTTTGATTTTTCGTTGGTTTTCTATTTTGGATTGTGTCGTCTTCTTGTGGCTTTGATTTTCATCTGTTTTGTGTATGGTGTTGAGCTTTGATTTAGTTTTTTAGGTTCTTCATGTTATAGTGTGTTATGGATTTGAGATTTGATGTGTTTACTTTGTGTATTTTGCTGATTTTGTGGTTTTCGAACCTTCATTTTGATTTTGATTATGGTTTAGGGTTACGTTAAAACTCGCATAGCCGCGACAATGCGCGGCGCCATAACCTAGTTATTATTATTATTATTATTATTATTATTATTATTATTATTATTATTATTATTATTGTTATAATAATAATAATAATTATTATTATTATTATTATTATTATTATTATTATTATATTATAATTATTATTATTATCATTATTATTATCATTATTATTATTATCATTATTATTATTATTATTATTATTATTATTATTATTATTATTATTATTATTATTATTATTATTATTACTACCACCGCCGCCGCCTCGTTGTCACCCAAGTTAATTGATTTCTTTCATTTTTGTAGTTGATTTCTCTCGATTTATTTCCAGATTGCATTACAACATCTTATTTCGATTTGGTTTTCTCATCTCTTTAGGTAAATATCTTATCATCTTCATTTACATAGATGATTTAGAGATTTTATTTTTTAGGGTTTCATGGATTTGAACAAAAAATAGGGGTTTTTATGAAACTTGTTTATTCTAGTGTTCTATAAATTTGAAAATATAAAGCTTTTATGAAAATTGAATCTTATTAGTTCATGAAATTTGTATTTTAGTTCTAGGGTTTCAAGTTTTTCTCAATTGTGGATGTTTGTGGTATATGAAAGTTATTTTTGCTTTGATTTAACATGTTGGTAGGTTATAGAAGTTATTTTTTGTTTGATTCAAAATAGGGATAAAATAGTTATTCTGTATAGATATTCAGAGATTCAACTAAACAATAGTTATTGGTTCAGCAGTTATTGGTTCAACACTTACTAGTTTAGAGTTTCTTAAACAGTCAGACCTATTAATTATTTAACATTTATTGATTCAGATTTTACCAAACAACCACTTACTAATTATAATATGCATCATACCAAAGTATTAAACTTATATACTAAAAAGTATGACTAGAGCCAAGTCATATGGACTTTGCGTAACGTAATTATAATATATGCTGATAAAAAACTAAAAAAACATATAAATCTAGAGTTGGTTTAAACATTACTTATCATTAAAGGAAAAAGAAATATGCTAAGCGGCAATGTTCTAAAAGGAAAACAAAGTTAAAGTATGTAACTTCTTTTTTTAACAACATCTACATTTTCTATGCTAAATATATCACAACATATAATACGTAGGATTGAAACCTCCGATCTTCTTGTTACCGATCACATCATTTAAGTACGATATACCTTGAAATATCAATCACGTGAAGCTATTTTAATACATGATTTGTAACTTTTGCATATTTCATTCACGTGAATTTGCTTTTTTCTTACACATCTTGGCTCACATGAGTCGTGCAATAATTCTTTTGGGCTTTTTCTTTGCAACTTCGAAAGTGGATTTGTGAGTCATCTTAGGCTTACAACACTAAAGTAATATGGACAAACAAACGGTCAGTGTACCAAATTCACATGTGAAACTGACATAATATTATATATGTAGAGGAGATGGATTTTTTTAAAATCATGTTATAATAATAAAAACCATAAAAATTATGAGTTACATATATGTAAGCATATGTGTTACAAAGTATACAACTAATAGTTACGTACATGTAGAGTTACGTATATGTAAGTAAGTGTTATCAAGTGTACAACTAAGAGTTATGTACATATAACTCATACAATTTACGTATCTGTAAGTCGTTTTGTTATTATCGTCGTTCCTTCGAGTTTAAATTAAAAATACTAGGAGTTCAAAAAATAAGGTTAAAGTTACTTAAATATACTTTAGACAATTAAAAATTAAATCACTTATCAATTATGATATTAAGTAGTGATAATTTTTATAATTTTTAATTATAAACATATATTTCTCATTTACACATGCTGGCTTATAACGATCATATATTGTCGGTATTCATAGGTAGCATATATTTAATATTTATTGATATCTTGTTTTGTCGTCAGTGATGACAATTGACACGTACGACAAGATGGTACGCTTAACACTTTTACTTTTAAATTGATAGCATCATAACATTGCCAAAGGTGATAATATCGGATGATACAGTCTTATTTAGCACATGTCTTGTCTCTCTTTTTTAATATCACTTTTAATATTATTTCAAATGAACAACTTTATAAGTTGAAGGAGCCACTCATAGTGTCCCATGATATAATAACCAACCTATAAAATTCAAAGGGATCATGTCGCTTCATATCATTTTTATAAGAGTAAATTGTCATTTTCGTCCCGTTTGGTGAAAATTGCCACTTTAATCCAATAGTTTGTTTTTTCGCATCTGGGTCCCTGTGGTTTACAAATCTTGTCATATTCATCCAGTCCGTTAACTCCATCCAAAATTTCTGTTAAATGTAGGGGTATATTGGTCATTTTACATATATGTTTTTATTTTTTTAAACCTGATTTAATATATACTCTTTAAATACATTGCTATTTTAGTCCCTGTGGTTTGAGCGTATTTGCTAATTTAGTCCAAAAAATAACCACCACACCACTACCCGTCACAAGAACCACCGAACCACCGCCACCACCCCATCACAAAGCCACCAACACCACACCAGAGCTCCCACCACCACCACGCACATCGGATCGTCGCTACCATGTAAACCCTAAAAATCGACAATCAATATTGGACTTGTAACATACCACTTCGAAAATGCATATCACACCCTACTAATACCTCTACAATACTCGTTTTCAAAAGTTTCATATACGTTTTCGAAGGGGTTTGTTATAAGTTTGAGATTAACGGTTAGTTTCTAGGGTCCACATGGTGGTGGTGATCTAGTATGTGATGGTGGAGATCTAATGTGTGGTGGTGGAGATCTAATGTGTGGTGGTGGTGCCCGTCTGGTGTGGTGTTGGTGGTTTTATGATAGGGTGGTGGTGATGATTTGGTGGTTCTGATGGAGTGGTGGTGGTTTTGTGGCGTGGTGGTGGTGTGGTGTGTAAATACGAGGTCCAACTCTGGATGGTTCTGGCCTTGTTGAACTTCAATCCACCGATGCTCTCTGAAGCTTCACACCTACGCACAATGAAAACAACACCAGTTAAGGTGGTGGTGCCCGTCTCGTGTGCTGATTTACAAGGATTATTCCCCGGCAAATCCATTACCTTTTATGTTCTCCGACCGTTACTGAATTATCGGTTATGATTGGGGGTGATTCCGATATAATTAAATGCGGGGCACGTGTCCTGTTGGCTTACCCGTTCCGCCCGCATGGGTCGGGCTTTCGGGTTCTGGTACTCGGTCTTGTGTGGGTTATTTGTACCCGACGTCTATGTAACATCCTGTATTTTTTGGTGTTAATTAAAAGTTAACGTCGTTTAAACTTGTAAGGACCATTGTGGTCATATACGAAACTTATAGGTTGCTTATATTTGTCTTTTAATCCTTTGAAGATTATAGTGAGTATTATTATATGATAAATAATAATAATAACAATAATAATAATAATAATAATAATAATAATAATAATAATAATAATAATAATAATAATAATAATAATAATAATAATAATAATAATAACAACCCCCCCCCCCCCCCCCCGTCGACCACTGTTCATCAGGCCAAACCCCGGCCTTCCCTCCGGCGAACCCACAGCAGCCGAACCACTCGATTTCACACCGAACCAAACACCCCGACATATCCACGAGGGAGATTCGAACTCGTGCCCAAATTTAATTTAAAAATTATAGTGCGATTCATCCCTGTTTCTTTCCCCACGTGGTCGGCCGCTTTAACAGGGCATCGATCGCACTAACCTCTGTTAAAATCCAATTAATTAAACCAGAACGTTTGTATATCTATATGTAATCGTTTAACCATTTCCATTGTACCTAAAAACACACGAAATCACAACTTCGATCACCTCCCCTGCCGCGACCTGTTCTTGAGGTCCTTCTCATCAAATCGAACTCAATTCAGGTAAGTAAATAATTATATTTTTAAAATTATATAATTTATAATTTCACGAATTAGTTACAAATATTATTTTTAAAAATATATAACTAAAGGTTTAGATTATATAATTTATTATTAATCAAAACGTTATTCCTATTAATTTTAAATAATTATAAAGCTTGATTAAAAGTGAATCATACCAATAGTTTATACTTAAAGTCAATTAAAAAATAATTACTTATATAATTCTTTTAATAAACTAAAAATGTAAATAATTACATTATAAACTTACTACTTATTAGAAACCTTAAAAATATTGAAAGCCAAACTCTTATTTGAACGTAAATTATAATATTAACCTTAATCTTCATCTCGTAAATTACATATTTAGGTGACTTGTGACGATTCACGTGGAACGACGCCTATTATTATTCTTATTAATCGTCATTACATACTTATTTGACAAGTGAGTTTTCCTTGCCCCCTTTTACTTTATTCACACCATTTTGGTGTGAAACATGATACTTATACATCATACACTTATAAACGTTTGAGACTTGTAAAGCATTTGCAATTCATCTTATATCTTGTCATGGTTATTTGTGTGTTGTAAGTGATTATATGAGATACATAGTTTGATACAATCATTAACTATTGCTAGCCTGGCGACGTCTTAGATCTTTGGGCCTGACAAGCCTATTTGGTGCTAAAGTCGATGAACTGCCGACTCCTAGGAGCCGTATGCTTGTGCACTAGGGAACCAAATACACTTAGCCAATCTTATATTTTGTAATCAAGTCGAGGTTTGATTGTAAAGATATGTGTTCTATAACCTTACTAGCTTATAACCTATGACATGAATTGCTACTTATAATCTTTTCATATTATGTATGAAAACCTTGGAAACTCACCAACTATTTTTAGTTGACCTTTTATTTTTATCATATTTCAGGTAACCCCCAAGTTTAAAGTGGTATTTTAAAGCTTGAAATAAAACTAGGACGTGGACCTAGTTAAATAAATGAAATGTTATGTTATGTTTTGATATATGCTTGAATGTATTTCATGGTTGAGACTTATGTTTGTAATTCCTGTTGAAACTATTAATTTGGATATTTACATTTAAACATAGCGTTATGTGGCTGTGAACAATCTTATCCCTCACACCTCGATGATTCCGCCGTCTAGGTTGGGGTGTGATTGTCTATATGGTGGTTCCATCACGGGTGGTGGTGATATGGTGTTTTATGCCAAGGTGGTGAGATTTTTGGACTGAATTGGCAAACATGTCCAAACCACAGGAACTAAAATAGCAATTTGTTTAAAGGGGATATATTAAATGGGGTTTAAAAAAATAGAAAAATAAAAGATATATGTAAAGTGACCAATATACCCTTCATTCAACGGAGAATGTTGTTTAGAGTTAACGAACTGGATGAATATGACAAGATTTGTAAACCACAGGGACCCAGATGCGAAAAAATAAACTATTGGATGAAAGTGGCAATTTTCACCAAACCACATGGACGAAAATGGTAATTTACTCTTTTTATAAAATTTTTACAAATAAGAACTTTATAAAATTTAAAAAGTTACAACCTAAAAAAAAATTATTTTAAAATAAAAAAAAATTAAAAAACAATAACCATAACTAATCTTTGTGATCTGAAACCACAATATCCAAATTCTACACAACATGTTTCACAAGATCGACTATTGCATGACTAGCTTTATATATTTTTGAGGGAAAATTAATACACAAAGACTTGTTGCCTTTGTGATTTAAAAGAATATCCAAACATGCACAAATATCGTTAAGTCGGTTATATTAAGATACACAACAATTTAAGATTGGTGGAGAATTTTGATAAGTAAAAATTTCAATTGTCACTATCTATGCTATATATAAAGCATATGAGAGTGGTATTTTATAATATCATAAAATTAAGAACACTTACTATATTCAATGCATAAGATACAACCACTTTTAAGGGTAAAATAGTATTATAACATTATTTACACATTACCCCTTATAAGAGCATTCACATCCCATTCCTTATATTTATCCATATAATTACACTAAAAATCACTACTTCTTCTCTCTCCTTTCAATTAATAATATATTTTTATACCTTTTCATTACCTTTTCTCTCTCCTTCACTCACAACCACTTTCAAAAATATTAAAAAATTTATAAGGATTGTACAGTGATTTTTCAAATATACCATCCACAATAACATTTTCTCTCTCCTTCACTCACAACCACTCAAAATCATTCCATATAATATACCAAACATACTCACATAAATATAAGGCATGGGTTGTGAATGCTCTAATTAGTTACACAATAACCTTACACTTACTAATATTTGTATAAAATTTTATATTATCTACCCATACACCAAAAAACTTAATATGTTTTAAGATTTCAGCTCTATCTTTTAATCTATCACATTAAAAAACGTTTTGAGACTACAACGTAACCTGTTTTTATTTTTAAACATTTTGGTGTAAATTTTTTGCTGAAACGATATGTATTTTGTGAACTACAATAAGTTAATACGTATATACAAGTCGTTATGCAGAACTTATTTATCTGTTGTTTGAAATTTTAGCTTAGAAAAAACATAATAACTTTTGTAAAACGACTACAAGAATAACAAAATATTAAATACACGTGTCAAATGTAAAATGTCTGCATTGCGCGGGCACCCTTCTAGTTGTAAAAAGTGTGGTTTATACTTGTAATTTCTTAGATTTTAAGATCTTTTAATAGATAAAAAGAATATAATTATGGCCAACCTGTAACATTGCGTATTTTCTTTAATAAAGTTGATTTTATTCGATGTTGATTCCGAAAAAAAAAATACAATAATAATAATAATAATAATAATAATAATAATAATAATAATAATAATAACAATAATTATAATAATAAAGTCCAGGGTTAATGTGGTAATATTTAAAACTTAATTTAGAAACTTTAAACACTAAATAATAGACACTTCAAACCTCAGGGGGCCAATGTGTAATTTCTTTTAAAATCACAGCCACCACCCCGTCGAACCCCTTCACCGCCGGCGACACCTCCGGTGACCCTCCGGCGAGCTTCAAACGCCAAGAATAATGCGGTTTTGACCAAAACAGACACTCCCGACACATTCACGTGGGAGATTCGAACTCGTGCCATATAAACAATTCCAAATTCGAACGCATGCGGTGTAGAACCCGAGCCACGCGTTGTCGGACCTTTGTCAGTCCACAGATCGCACTAACACCTTATTTTAATCAAATTAAACGAATATGAACTACCATAAGTCAGTTTCTAATCAACTCCCATTATCAATTTCACTTAAACAAGCTCAAACACCACTCTCGAACACCCCCTTCGACCACGGACCTGCAACTCAATATTTAACCAACACTCAATCGATTTTAATCGAAATTGATAAAGGGCTTTGCATCACCATCATCATTAGAAGCTTTCTACAAAGTTAATTCGAATTCCATCAACGTTTTCCACTTGAACTGGTTCGGGCAAAGCCGCGACCTGTTCTTCGTTGGATCATCTTCAATTCAAACACCATACAGGTAATTCTATACACACACACTCGGTTTCATACAAGGGTCAAAAGCCCTATGATTGTAGATATTATCAGAATCGAATTCATGATCAATTGGGCTGGGATTCGATCTAGGGCTCATATGGGGAATTGCGGATTGGTGGAGATTGTGTTTAAAACAATTAAGTTCTGATTCCTCTCGCGGTTGTGACCTTGGTTCACTGGTCCCTGCACCCATTGCAATCCATGAGGTCCCGGGTTCGACCCCGGGCCACCTCAACCATTTTTTTTGGGGCCTTTTAAGCCTCCAAAAATTATAAAAAAAAAAATTGTAAAAATTATAAAATATTTTTACAAACATTAAAAAAAAAATTTGAACAATTTAATTAATTACTGAAATTTATTTTTAACATTTTACCTATTTTAATAAATGTTTTAAATAAATAAACTTACAAATAATACAAAATTATTTAAACAAAAGTGAACTTCTAATAATAATTTAATTTATTAAATTATTACTTGACACTATATTACTTTTAACTATTTCAAATAATCGTTATTATTGTTTAAATTATGATTAAATATAAAAAGTGTTATATTTAAATCATTTCAAATAACAATTTCATTTCTTTTAGTTATATAAATAATTAAATATTGTAATTAATTATCATATAATTAATTATATAAAATTAATTATTTGTTTATTTTTCCACACGTTAACAATAAATCAAACAGATACGTAAACTGATACGTTTATTTTAAATTTTAAACATAATCATTTTCAATAAATTCATTTTATTTCAAAATATTTTAACTAAATAAATTATTTAATTTAAACTACCATTCAAAACCAAATGGAAACCCTAACACATTCCCAATTCTCAAATCACTATTATTCTAATTCGAGGCACCGTTCCTTAGGTTAATCATAAGGAAATCGTTGGTGTCAAATCTATCACGTTCAAAATTCAATCTCATCAATCAGGTGAGTATTCATATCCCCTTTTTATATCATTTTCTATTTGGGGAAATCATGTGATACAATATATTCAATCATGATATTCTATTGTTATTTCATTCTAAATTCAATTCAAGACAGGTTATGTTATTACTTGCAATTATGTGAACATACTATGGTAAACTGGACGACAGTAAAACCCTAATTCAATCAATCAATCCTGGTATCAATGGTAGATCTACTGGTTTGGATAACCCACCCCATATGGCTTACGAGTGGTGATTGTGCCAGAGGCAATTAGTCAATCTATGGTGTTTGTGTGCAAGTCTATTATATGCAAGTGTCAAGTCAAGGGGTTTCTATTGTGTCGGTTTATCTATATGCTTTACTATTGCAATATAAGTCTTAACGTTACCTTGTGAATTGGATTATTCTCAATCAATCAATCAATCTATATGTATACTCAAAACTATGATTACTCACCAGCTAATTCGTTAGCTGACTTTATTTTCTCACATGATTTCAGGTTAAGCAAGCTAGTGGACTTCTACTTGATCATATAAGACCTGGACTTAGTCAAAACAAAAGACAATTATTATTTGTGACTTTAACTGTTGCATTTGTATCTGTTAAATTCATGTTATCCTGTATTCTGATTTTAATATTATTTACACAATTAGACAATCATGAGTTATGAACAATCAATCATTCCCTCGTCCGCTCCGATGATTCCGCCGTCGGTCGGGGTGTGACAGATTGGTATCAGAGCCATGGTTATAGGGAATTAGGTTATTAGAAATGGAATGACCTAGACTATAACTAAGTACCTTTACACATGAGTCCTCTCATGTATTTTATATGCATAGATAGGATTATATGTGCTTTACATGTTTATACTTGATTATGTGATTATATGCCTTATGTGATTCTTCTTATGCTTTGAATCTTATCAATGTACACACGAATCTTAAACCATATTCTAAGGCACTGTGTGCCTAATTCAAGTGATTTCAAACTCCAAAACTCGATTGTTATTCATGGTTTTCAAATCTCATCAAAGTCTGTGTCTTACAACTTGAAACATGCAATGCTGGAAGAGTGGGATGCCTGTATCTCGGGGTGTTCTGTCTAGGCAAGGTATTCGCATAAATCCAAACCAACCGATGGACCTGTTTACCTTACCTGGGAACCCTCGGGATGAGTATCTGCTTATGGTACGCATGCCTTCAATAAGGTTGTGTTGGACATAACACTTTGATTAGTCAACGTACTCGCTTTGATTTACGAATCAAACGATTACACTCGGAACATATCATCGTTATAATGCTAAATTCTCGATTCTCGTTTTCATGTTGTATAGCTCATATTACCCACTTCTCATAAACTATCTCAATGATATTTCAGAATGTCTTCTCGTCGAATCCGTTCACGATCTAGAAACTCTGGCCGTAAGATTTCTGCTATTGTAGCACGGGAAGTTACTGCGGTCATCCCAACTCTACTTACCCATTTGAACCAAGGCAACAATACTGTCCAAAACCCAATTGCACCAAACCCTCCCCGAACTTGTACTTACAAACATTTCAGTTCTTGCAACCCCACTAAGTTCAGTGGAACTGAAGGTGCTACCGGATTACTACAGTGGTTCGAAAGCATCGAGAACACTTTCCTAAACAGCGAATGCCCTGAAAATCTGAAAGTCCGGTATGCCACAAGTGTTCTTCAGAAACGTGCACTTACTTGGTGGAACGGAGAGAAACGAACCCGTGGAACTGAAACTGCTTTAGCATTGACGTGGGCTGAAGTTAAGGAACTCATGACTAAAGAGTTCTGCCCAAGAAATGAAGTCCGGAAACTGGAAGCTGAGTTCTGGGAATTAACCCAAGACAGTGGCGAGAACCTCACATACACTAACCGATTCCACGAACTGAGCCTTTTGGTACCGCATCTTGCTACCCCTACCTCCCGAGCCATCGAGAAATACATTGGTGGTCTACCCATGCAGATTCAGGATACGGTGCTAGGAAGGAATCCTTCAACACTAGAAGATGCTATCAGGCTGGCTGCACAGTTAACCGATAATCATGTGAAAGCTGGTTCCTTAACCAGGAAAGGATCGAAGAAGAATACCGATAAACTTTCTAACGAGACCGTCAAAACCGACCAACCCGAGCCTTCCAGGAACAAGAAGAGGAAGGCTAACTCTCAAAACTTTGTTGTGATTACCCCTGCTGTACCAATTAATCAAGTCCCTCCAACTCGTCAACCAGCAGTAAACAACCAATCGCTGATGAAAAAGTCATACGCTGGACCCTATCCGCAGTGTAACAACTGCAGTTATCACCATCCCGCTAACATTCAATGTCGTCAATGCACAAACTGTGGTCGTTTGGGTCATACATTCAACGTGTGCAGGAGTGCTGCTAAAGCTCCGACCAATGCACCAGTTCACCAACATCTTCCTGCAATTACCCAGGGTCGTGCATGCTATCAATGTGGTGATCCGAACCATTTTCGCAATCGATGCCCTCAACTTGTCATCCCAATTCCTACGGCTCAAGGACATGCTTTCAACATTAATGCTCAACAAGCTCAAGCCACCAATGATGTGGTGTTGAATAATTCTTGTCCTTGATTTCGTCTTCATGATGTAGTTCAAGATTTGTAATCGTGATTTTCCTTTTGTTACATTGATGTAATTTGAAAATTTCTAAATTTCTAATTGAGATATTTTTCCTTTCGTTGTTAACTCGAACTTTGAACCGTTTGCACCGTGGGAGATGCAACAGTTTGCAAGTCAACCTATGACTAAGGACACTCGAATCTCCTAAATGATTTTAACTCATCAAAACAGGGGTGATTCCCTTAATTTGGTGATGATTCTTTATTCATTTCAATAAATGGTTTTCCAATGACGTGTTTTATGAAATTTCATTCTCTGGATCAGGGTGATTTCCTTATCTCGAGGACTGACTTCAATTATTCTCTTTGGAACTTACATTTCACAAATGACATGATCCCACCAAAATAGGATTGAAACCCGTACTTTGGTGACAAATGTCAATCTTTGATTGTTTTCTTGTTATTATGAAATTCAATCATCAAGATAGACGTAAATTTCATACCTTGATGATAATATCATTTTATGGATTGTATTTCTCAAATGAAACGACCTCGTCAAAGTAGGAGTGAATTCTGGATTTTGATGAGGAAGTCTATCTTATTATATTTTATTTTTGTAAAAATTCACCGTTAAGATAGGAGTGATTTCCCTTACCTTAACGGTGAGTTATCTCGTCTTATTTCTGTAGATCCTCAGATCGAACTTTTTTGATTGGTAAGCTAGTGGTCATACCTTGAGAGTACACCATCAAGTTAGGGGTGAAAACCATACCTTGATGACTATTCTCATTTCTTGATCATCAACTTACCATGGTTGTAATCAAGTGACGAGAAGCATGTAGTAACTTGAAGGCTGAAATAATGTTAGTGTTTCGACCTATCAAGCCAAAGCATGATCTCTGAACTTGAAAAGAGACCCGATCGTTTTAGGTTAATTTTGATTCTAAGCTTGGAACATTTAAATTCTTAAATCAATTTCTTTTCCTTTATTCTCATGTTTTGACTCGATCTAGCTACATCAAACCATTTATTCCTTACTTATCAACTTACATTTTGAGATATCATCAACACCTGATTACGTGATGGTAGTCTTCCTAAACAATCTATTGTCAAGTAAAGATATTATCTCTGATCGTGATGGTCGCTTCATCTCTCGTTTCTGGAAAAGTCTCCAATCAGCTCTCGAAACTCAACTGAATCTTAGTACAACCTATCATCCGCAAACCGACGGTCAGACTGAAAGAACGATACAGACCCTCGAGGATATAATCCGGGCTTGTGTCATTGATTTCAGTGGATCGTGGGATTCTCATCTTCCGTTGATCGAATTCTCTTACAATAACAGTTACCATACCAGCATCCAGATGGCACCATTTGAGGCCTTGTATGGTCGAAAGTGTCGATCTCCCATCTGCTGGTCTGAAGTTGGTGAATCACGGATTACTGGTCCGGAATTGATACAAGAAACAACCGACAAAATTCATAAGATCCGTGATAACTTGGTCGCTGCTAGAAATCGTCAAAAGCATTATGCTGACAAAAGACGTAAGCCCATGGAATACAATGTCGGTGATCTCGTACTTCTTAAGGTGTCACCTTGGAAGGGAGTGATTCGCTTTGGAAAGAAAGGGAAGCTAGCACCTCGTTACGTGGGTCCATTCAAAGTGCTTGAGCGAATTGGGAAAGTGGCCTACAAGCTTGAACTACCCCAAGAACTCAGCAATATACACCCGACGTTTCATGTTTCAAATCTCAAGAAATGTCTTGCCGATGAAAATCTCCACATCCCACTCGAAGAAGTCCAGATTGATGAATCTATGCACTTTATTGAGAAACCTGTGGAAATTATGGATCGGGAAGTCAAACAACTCAAACGTAGCCGAATACCAATTGTCAAAGTTCGTTGGGAGTCTAAACGTGGACCAGAGTTCACCTGGGAACGTGAGGACCAAATGAAATCTAAGTACCCTCATCTCTTCGTTTCAGCCTCCTCGTGATTAAAATTTCGGGACGAAATTTCCTAAAGCAGGGGAGACTGTAACATTGCGTATTTTCTTTAATAAAGTTGATTTTATTCGATGTTGATTCCGAAAAAAAATATACAATAATAATAATAATAATAATAATAATAATAATAATAATAATAATAATAATAATAATAATAATATAACAATAATTATAATAATAAAGTCCAGGGGTTAATGTGGTAATATTTAAAACTTAATTTAGAAACTTTAAACACTAAATAATAGACACTTCAAACCTCAGGGGGCCAATGTGTAATTTCTTTTAAAATCACAGCCACCACCCCGTCGAACCCCTTCACCGCCGGCGACACCTCCGGTGACCCTCCGGCGAGCTTCAAACGCCAAGAATAATGCGGTTTTGACCAAAACAGACACTCCCGACACATTCACGTGGGAGATTCGAACTCGTGCCATATAAACAATTCCAAATTCGAACGCATGCGGTGTAGAACCCGAGCCACGCGTTGTCGGACCTTTGTCAGTCCACAGATCGCACTAACACCTTATTTTAATCAAATTAAACGAATATGAACTACCATAAGTCAGTTTCTAATCAACTCCCATTATCAATTTCACTTAAACAAGCTCAAACACCACTCTCGAACACCCCCTTCGACCACGGACCTGCAACTCAATTTTAACTAACACTCAATCGATTTTAATCGAAATTGATAAAGGGCTTTGCATCACCATCATCATTAGAAGCTTTCTACAAAGTTAATTCGAATTCCATCAACGTTTTCCACTTGAACTGGTTCGGGCAAAGCCGCGACCCGTTCTTCGTTGGATCATCTTCAATTCAAACACCATACGGGTAATTCTATACACACACACACTCGGTTTTCATACAAGGGTCAAAAGCCCTATGATTGTAGATATTATCAGAATCGAATTCATGATCAATTGGGCTGGGATTCGATCTAGGGCTTATATGGGGAATTGCGGATTGGTGGAGATTGTGTTTAAAACAATTAAGTTCTGATTCCTCTCGCGGTTGTGACCTTGGTTCACTGGTCCCTGCACCCATTGCAATCCATGAGGTCCCGGGTTCGACCCCGGGCCACCTCAACCATTTTTTTTGGGGCCTTTTAAGCCTCCAAAAATTATTAAAAAAAATTGTAAAAATTATAAAAATATTTTTACAAACATTAAAAATTTTTTTTTGAACAATTTAATTAATTACTGAAATTTATTTTTAACATTTTACCTATTTTAATAAATGTTTTAAATAAATAAACTTACAAATAATACAAAATTATTTAAACAAAAGTGAACTTCTAATAATAATTTAATTTATTAAATTATTACTTGACACTATATTACTTTTAACTATTTCAAATAATCGTTATTATTGTTTAAATTATGATTAAATATAAAAAGTGTTATATTTAAATCATTTCAAATAACAATTTCATTTCTTTTAGTTATATAAATAATTAAATATTGTAATTAATTATCATATAATTAATTATATAAAATTAATTATTTGTTTATTTTCCACACGTTAACAATAAATCAAACAGATACGTAAACTGATACGTTTATTTTAAATTTTAAACATAATCATTTTCAATAAATTCATTTTATTTCAAAACATTTTTAACTAAATAAATTATTTAATTTAAACTACCATTCAAAACCAAATGGAAACCCTAACACATTCCCAATTCTCAAATCACTATTATTCTAATTCGAGGCACCGTTCCTTAGGTTAATCATAAGGAAATCGTTGGTGTCAAATCTATCATGTTCAAAATTCAATCTCATCAATCAGGTGAGTATTCATATCCCCTTTTTATATCATTTCCTATTTGGGGGAAATCATGTGATACAATATATTCAATCATGATATTCTATTGTTATTTCATTCTAAATTCAATTCAAGACAGGTTATGTTATTACTTGCAATTATGTGAACATACTATGGTAAACTGGACGACAGTAAAACCCTAATTCAATCAATCAATCCTGGTATCAATGGTAGATCTACTGGTTTGGATAACCCACCCCATATGGCTTACGAGTAGTGATTGTGCCAGAGGCAATTAGTCAATCTATGGTGTTTGTGTGCAAGTCTATTATATGCAAGTGTCAAGTCAAGGGGTTTCTATTGTGTCGGTTTATCTATATGCTTTACTATTGCAATATAAGTCTTAACGTTACCTTGTGAATTGGATTATTCTCAATCAATCAATCAATCTATATGTATACTCAAAACTATGATTACTCACTAGCTAATTCGTTAGCTGACTTTATTTTCTCACATGATTTCAGGTTAAGCAAGCTAGTGGACTTCTACTTGATCATATAAGACCTGGACTTAGTCAAAACAAAAGACAATTATTATTTATGACTTTAACTGTTGCATTTGTATCTGTTAAATTCATGTTATCCTGTAATCTGATTTTAATATTATTTACACAATTAGACAATCATGAGTTATGAACAATCAATCATTCCCTCTTCCGCTCCGATGATTCCGCCGTCGGTCGGGGTGTGACACAACCGACTTTTAATCTATTTATCCAAGAACATGAGATGCTTTTATTCATAATTAATTTCAGAAACATTTACCTTTTTGATATTATTCTCTTTCATTTTTCTTTTTTATCTCTTTTCATCCCTTTTGAAACCGAGTTTAATAAGAGGAATTTTAGGCGCACCGTAAAAAATTTTAAAAAAACCGATTCAAACCGTGACATGAAGGCCAAACCGTGACATATTGAAGGCTAAAGGTCACGGTTTGGCCAAACCGTGACATATTGGGCTTCAAAAAAAGTTCTGCACCTCGGAATTGGGTTAATATTGGGAGCGAGTTTCTTGTGGTGTATATGTCACGGTTTGGTCAAACCGTGACATATTGGGTATAATTTTTAATTTTTTTATAATAAAAATGTAAGATATTTTGTTCAATTTGTAACTTATAATATTTTATAGGATTCAAAATTTCTTTTATTAAATTTTTAGTATTACGTACATATATAACAAACAAACTAACACTTAAAAACTAACTTATAAACGTCAAATTTTATTAAGTGTATATGTCACGGTTTGGCCAAACCGTGATATATTGGATATAATTTTTAATTTTTTTAATTTTTTTATAATAAAAATATAAGATATTTTATTCAATTTGTAACTTATAATATTTTTATAGGATTCAAAATTTCTTTATTAAAATTTTTAGTATTACGTACATATTAAAATTACGTACATATATAACTTATAAACGTTAATTTTTATTAAATGTATATGAATTAATGTATTTTAGATTTAAAGAAGTAACTTTTAGTGTAGTTTAATTTTCAAAAAATATGAATTAATATATTTTAGCTTTCAAGTAATAATTTTAAAGTTAATAATAATAATAATAATAGTATTATTTGTGTATCCAGAAAATAAAAGGTTACGGTTAATAATAATAATAATAATAATAATAATAATAATAATAATAATAATAATAATAATAATAATAATAATAATAATAATAATAACAATAACAATAATAATAACAATAATAATAATAATAATAATAATAATAATAATAATAATAATAATAATAATAATACAAAAAAAAGCAAGAGGTCACATGGAGGTCGATTAGTGCATCTGCCCCTCGAGCACCGTGTGTGTAAGAGGTCATATGGAGGTCAAACCGTGATCTTTTGATTCAAAAAAATATCTCAAAAGGTCACGGTTTGACCAAACCGTGACCTTTTGATCCGGTTTCTCCCAAAGTGTCACGGTTTGACCAAACCGTGACCTTTTGATCCGGTTTCTCCCTAAAAAACCCTTGCGGTGTCCCCAGCAGGACTCTTTAATAATCATCAAGCTAGTATTTTGTCTTAGATTTCTTTATTAAAGAGATCGAAACCTATCTATGATCTATGATATATCATATCATATATGAATATAAATGTATAGAGGAAAGTTTACTTGTTTTCTTAACAACAAATTGCATTCATTTTAACAAAATACTAGTAAAAGTTTATACAAATTGATAATTTTATGTGAAGTGTACAAAGGTGATAACAACTATTGATTTAAGATATAAATGGTTCAGATTTAAGCAGTCATAATCACGCAAGTAATGTTGCTAGATGGGTAAATTTGTAAACATACTACAATTGTTGATTTTTTTTAAATTTCCCATGTTTTTAAACGCATATAACATTTATTTTTTTATAAAAACTGCACCATAAAATCGAACATTTTATCATCTTTAATATGAGTATAGTATAGTATGAGTATAGTATTGCTATAATTTTTTATATAAAAAATCAACACTTTTTTATAACGTTTATGTGTTGTGCATATAACTTGCGTAATTATTAACTGTGTAATTATGAACATAACTTACATAATTATTAACTGCGTAATATGAACATAACTTGCGTAATTATCATATAATTTGCATAATAATAAATAACTTGCGTATTTATTTTTAATAACGTGAGTAATTTTACTTTGCGTCATAATAGCTATAACTTGCATAATTATGAATATAAATTGCGTAATTATGTACATATTATGCGTAACTATGGCGCGGACGATACTGCCCTCCGCCAAAAACACATGTCACGCCCTGGTTAATTCGTAAGATTCGCACAAAAATTATATTATTGTATGGTAACCGCCCTCAATACTATGTAGTCAAGCTAAAAAGAGCATGCTAAATGATACAATTTTCACCCAACTATATTAAAATTACCCCATTGATTCTAACTCAATCCATAAACCTCTAATCTACAACTTAGGTTTTTTTTTGAAGATTAACTTTCATTCAACACAACCAAAAAAACGCTTGCTATCTCCAAGCTAGAGACAACAAACGAAAACCACAAAGAAATCCACAATTACATAATATCAAACATAGACCACCTATCCCACTCAACCCCACCATGTTTAAACCGATGCTTATACCAAAGGAAAGCTAGAGTCTTGATATCCGCCACCGTCTTTACCACATTAGAGTCCACCTTAGAAAACACCTTCTCATTCCTACACTTCCATAACACCCAACAAGCAATGATGATGATACCTTTAAGCACCTCTTGTTTTGCACCTCGAACTCCACGATTCGTGTAACATGACCAAATCTTTCACATGAAACGCGAATATATCCGGAATCCGGCACCATCTCGAAACACCCATCCAAACTCCAGCTGAGAACGCACAACCCGTGAAAGATGTTCTGCTGATTCGACGTCGATATTACACAACTCGCACATCGGATTAGTTACATTTATCCTTCTTCTAGACAACGCTTGCTTTGTCGGAATACGGTCTAGAAAAAGCCTCCACATAAAAATATTGCACTTAAGCGGAACCCATTTACTCCACACGAACACATCCAAACCCGACGCCATCCTCGAGCCTTTCAGCCAAGACTTGACTTCAGCCACCGTAAAGTCCTTCGGACTATCCCTGTGCCAAACCCATTCATCCCTGCTGTCCGTAACCTGAACCGCAGCCAGCAAGACTTCCAGACTTCTTTTATCTTCTACTTCTTCTTGAGAACTTGGCAGCCTTTTCCAATTCCAAGTAATGACCCTACCACCCTCAATAAAGCGCAGCCGGTCACTAACAACAACCCCTTTATCCTTTTCCAACTCGAACAATCTAGGAAACTTGTCTTGAAGCGACTCGTCCCCTAGCCACACATCCACCCAGAAACGCATCACTTTCCCGTCGCCCAGCTTGCCCCTTATCACACTATTAATACCTTTGCCATCAACAACACTCTTGGCACATAAAGCCGCGCAATTCTTCCACACACTAGTATAGGCCGTATTAACTGGAACAAACCCCCACCTTCGTCTATGCCCGTGAATAGCATCCACCACCCGTCTCCATAACATATGATCTTCATGAAGATAACGCCACATCCATTTAATTAAAAGTGCTTGGTTATTAATATCAAGACGAACAATGCCCAAACCACCTTCCGCAATCGGCTTTGTAACCACCTCCCAAGAAACCCAACTAAGCTTCCTCACATCCTCATTCCCACCCCACAAAACCTTCTCATCAAACCTTCTAGGTCTTCCACAACTCTCTTTGGCGCCTTGAATAACGAAAAATAATACGTAGGAAGGCTACTAAGAACCGACTTGATCAAAGTCACTCTCCCACCAATAGACAAAGTGCTAGCCTTCCACTTGGATAACCTTTTCCTAAACGTCGATACACTGGCTCCCAATTAGATATCCTATTCATGTTTGCGCCAACTTTAATCCCCAAGTAAGTGAAGGGCAGCGCTCCCCCCTTGCAACCAAGAGACGCCGCTTTATTAGCCAACTCTTCACTATCCACACCAATACCATATAATACCGACTTATTAATGTTTATCTTCAACCCAGAACATAAGTAGAAAATCCTCAACACTCGGCTCATATTATCAAAATTGAACTCCGACCACTCGCCCATGAGCATAGCATCATCAGCAAACAACAAGTGAGATAGAACCGGACCACCATTCGGAAGGTGCAAACCATCGAACACCCCCACCTCATTAGCTCTAGACATAAGACAAGAAAATGCCTCCATAACTATAATAAATAAAAATGGCGAAATCGGATCACCTTGACGAATACCCTTCTGACAACCAAATTCAAACGTAGGCGACCCGTTAACAAGAATCGCCGAACGCGCCGAAGCCAAAATGCCTTTTATCCACAACCGCCACTTCAAGGGAAAATCCATTTGTTCCAAAACCGATAATAGAAACCCCCAATTAACGTTATCATAGGCTTTGTCGAAATCGATTTTGAAGAAAAACACCTTTTTATCCCGTTTCTTAGCCCACGAAATAACCTCGTTGACCATCAACGGCCCATCCAAAATATACCTCCCGCTCAAGAAGGCCGATTGCGACTCCGAAATAATTCTACCCAAAACCGTCTTCAATCTATTAGCCAATACTTTGGACACCACCTTGCTAATAATGCCTATCAAATTAATAGGTCTAAAGTCCGAAAGTTCAACCGAATCCTCCTTCTTTGGCACCAAAGCGATAAACGAAGAACCAACACCCGGACTAAACTCCCTGTCTCGTAAAAATGACCCAGCGTTTCAACAAAATCAGCCTGAATGATATCCCAAAACGAGCGAACAAACCTGAAGTTAAACCCATCCGGCCCCGGAGCTTTATCCGCCCCACACTCAAACACTGCCGCTTTAATCTCCTGAGTAGAAAAGCGCTGAATCAAGCTCTCCGCTTCAATACCACTCAGCTTCTTCACCCCATGACACCGCAAGGTCGGTCTAACCCCTAACGACTCTTTAAACTTGTTGCTAAAGAACCGCAATACCTCTCGCTTAACTAACTCCGGTTTAGACTCCCAAACCCCTCCCACTAACAACCCCGGAATAAAGTTAGCCGCTTTCCTCTTGTTGATACAACCATGAAAATAACGAGTGTTATCATCCCCAAAAGAAGCCCAATTATTCCTCGCTTTTTGCTTCAAGTCCTTCACACGAAACCACTCCAACTCACGTAACCTTCTCTTAGTCTCTTCATAACACCACTCCTCCTCTTCTTCCAATTCCCGAACCTCCAACTCACCATCCCAGAAAACTAGCTCCTTGTCTAGAACTATCTTTTCACTACGTTCCTCCGCCGTCTTCTTCTTTAACCAATCCACGATCAAACAACGAAGTCTTCTAAATCTCCCCATCAACCGTGTATCAGGAGCCCCCTCCACCTCAATCTTGTTCCACTCCTCAACTATAAAATCGTAAAAACCTTGACGAAGGAGCCATGAGTTAAAAAACCTGAATGGTTTGGGGCCGAAACTCCTACTAATAGTGTTTAATATTATCGGGCTATGATCGGACCACTTCCTTTCAAGCGCCTTGTACTCTGCCAATGGCCACCTAGAAAAGAACTCCCAACCCACCAAGACGCGATCAATGCGACTTAACTTGTCACCCGCCACAAACGTAAACCTGCGACCTTTCAGCGAATACTCATGCAAGTTGGATTCTCCAATAAAACAATTAAAGTCTTGAGCTTCGGCAGAACTAAAAGCTGAATTTCTTCTCTCCCCTTCATGACGAACCGAATTAAAATCACCGGCCACCACCGTATACCCTTCACCATTACCCACGATACCATCTAATTCCACCCAAAGGTTCCTCTTAGCAATCGGATTATGAGGCGCATATACATTAACCATAGAATACCGAACACCTTCTCCTTTCGACGAACCAGAAACCTTCAAGACTCTATCCCTTTTGATCACCGAATCAGCCAAGAAAACTTTAGTATCCCACATAGACAGAAGACCCCTGACCTACCGGTCGAAGAAACCCACTCATACCCAAAATCACCATTACCCCAGAACCCAGCAACATCTACCCCTTCTAACGACACCATTTGCGTTTCCTGTAACATAATAAAATGAACTTCATGTTGGACTCTAAGACCCCGAACCCACTCCGCCTTAGAGGAATTCCCAACCCCACGAATGTTCAGAGACATAAAATTCATTGACCACCACCTTGAAACCGTTCGTCTCTAATTGCTTCCTGAATTTTTGGTACAAAATCACCCAAATTATTGGCCCTAGGACTGCTCCCACTGTTACCGTCTTCTGAGCTTCAACCGTAACTGTATCCACCTCCTCATTATTGGTCACATCGCTATCTATGTCATGCACTTGAGTTGCGTTTAGACCCTGCCCCGCTAGACCATTGTCTGTATTCTCCGAACTCCCATTCAAATCCGGCGTGCAAAACGTTTGAACCTCAGTAGGTTCCTTTTCCTTTCCTTTATCCTGGTCCGTTACCACATTCATAATACCAATGAGTCTGTCTAAGTCGAACATATCGTCGTTTTCATCCCGTAATCTCTTTTTCGGTCTTTCCTGCGAATTACTCCCATCCCCTCTATGCTTGAAAAACGATCGCCTTCTGAACTTCTTACGTGTACTCGGACCCGTCTCCGTCTCTTGCCTTTCACTTTCAGATTGCTTCTCCGCCTCGTCATCGTTCCCAACCCCAGAATTGTCACCCGTAACCCCTCATCCCCTCCTTTCACCTCTCCATCCTCTACATCCACCATATGATCTACCACTGTCAGTTCATCCTCCTTCTCCAGCCCATCTTCCGACTCCTCCGTGTCTTCTATACTATCCGGTACCCATTCCCCAACGTCTTCATCTACCCAAACCTTGAAGACACTACCACGCCAAGCGATATCCACTCTATCCGATATCCTGCCACGAGCACTACACAACACTCCAACGTACATGTAGGATAGATTCTGATCCGTTTCAAGGAACTTCGGAGGCTTAACGATCCTACCATACCTATTCCCGATTAGTTCAAACACCTGCTCAATCGCCAACTGAACCGGGACCCCATGGACCTGTAACCAGGCTATCCTCTCATCCTCCACCTTCTGCGTACCTTCCCATTTAACCACAGACTCAAAAACAGTCGACCAGATCTGCTTCCCCGACACAAACTTGTCGCATACACTCTCATCGCCAAATACTAAAAGAACCGTGAAGCCAGAAACATACTTTATGCCCACACTTTTCAATCCTTGTACCCCAAGCCATGTCTTCAAGTCCATCAACATCTGAAAATTAATGAGTTTACCCACAGCCGCCACATTATTCCAATGAGTAAACCCAATCACATTATCGTCCACCGTTAATACATCCACCTTATTCCTATTGAGTACCGAGTCTAGAAACGATCTCCCATTGACACCATGCAGACTCGACCTCCCTTCACCACCATTAACTTTCTCCTTCGTTAATCCTTCAGAATTAGGGTTATCATGAACCCCATCCTCCTTTTCCTTACCCTTCTTACGCTCATTAACAGCATCTCCTTGAATATTAACCCTCTCCCCGTTCACAAACATCGCCAAAGACACAAACAACTTGTATGACCCCATCCATACATCCGACATCTCCCATGCTAATCTTTTTACGTCAAAAACCCCACTAAAAGATACAAACCCAAACCTCTTCCCAAGTTTATCAACCTTCCTAGCAATATAAGAACCTTCGAACGTACCAAAAACTTAAAAACCTCCTTAAGATCCATCGACGAACACTTTGGTGGAAGATTCGAAACAAAGTACTTTGTTATTACCTTTGAAGAAGCCGTTTCCTTCTGCTTATCACGTCGACCTTTGCGTGTAGGAGCGTCCTGCCAATCCTCTTCCTCTTGCCGCCGCACGTCGCCTGACATCTTCGGAGCGGACTAATCTAACTTAGGTAGAAGAAAGTTTACTAAATACAGCCAAGGACAACTTAATGTTAATTTAACCTATTTAGCATGTGACTTGTCTTGACTTGCAAAATAAACACTACCTCGCGTACTGACAATTTATTATAGTAACATGTGAATATGTGTTAAATATGTTAATCGTGTTAAGATTTCCTAAATTGATTTGGGATTCTGTAAGATCGTTTTAGGATTTTGTGATTTTTTTAACTTTAATAGAAATTATTTTCTACAATGACAATTCAGCCGATTCTAATTAAGTTTAAGTTATGTAAATCGTTTTAGGATTCGTAAAATCACTTTGTGATTCTGTAAAATCGTTTTAGGACTTTGAGAATTTTTTTTTTTAATTTCGACTTTGAGAATCCATTATCTTTAATCTTTTAATACAATATATGAGATCTCCTTAACTCAATAACGAGATATACCATACGGGAGGAAACCATGCTAGTTCGGTTTCACACAGGAGGTGTAATAACTCAAAGTTGATATAAATTAATCAATTAATAATTTATAATATAATATTTTATAAACATTTGAAGAGGGACGGCATTTTAGCTTAGCTCAAAGTTTAAGATGATTAAGACAACAATTGTTCTATGCGATAGTTATAAATTGTTTGGGTGGGGTTATTTTAAAAAATGCATTTTTGCTACAAAGTGTGAGAAGACACGATGAGACTAAAAAAGTCATAAAAAAATTTATATCTCACAATCTAAATCGAATTTAAAAAAAACACCTCGGAGCCTTTGTTCATCTCGTTGTCCTCTTTCAGAAAAAAATAAAAAAATAATATTTTTTTATTGTGTCATTATATGTCATTGTGTCATTATATGACACAATGACGTTATTGTGTCTTTTATATTGACACAACACAATGAAGTTATTGTGTCTTTCATAAATGACACAATAAAAAAACTTTAATTTTTTAATTTTTCGTTTATTTTTTTTCTTATTGAGTACGACTAGGAGAACAGAAACTCCGAATTACTTTTTGAAATTCGATTTTGATTGTGAGATTAATTTTTTGTGTATTTTTTGACTCATTGTGTCTTTTTGACTCATTGTGTCTTTTTTTGACTCATTGTGTCTTCTCACACTTTGTAGCAAAAATACACTTTGTATTTGAACTTTTTTCTTTGAAATAAATTGTCATTCTTCTTACTGTGTTTTGGTCACATTTATTATTTTTATACAAAAAAAGATTTTTTTTGCATTTGGTTCCCCAAGGTTTTAAACAGTTGTTATCTTCATCCAAAAATGTTAACTTCATTTATTTATAATGTTAGACTATCTATCATTAAAAGGGGTAACTATGTAATTATTGCATATAAAGATAAAGTCATAAATTATGTTAACTTAATGTTGTTAAAATTTCATTCACGTGTTATTATTCCATTCAGGAAACCTACGCCAGACATTTCATCTTCGAACCTTTTCATAACTGAATCATGATATTGTCGACTTCACCAGTTGAGGACTAGGGACCTGGCTTCTGGTGGTGGTCGGAAACCCGTTACGAAGTGGTTGTATAATAGAGACCGACGCCTCCAGTCGTCAACTCACTTATATCGTGATTTAGTTCCATTCAATTATAATGTGTAATTCAAGGATTTTTTTTGTAGTTCAGGTAATTTAGTCAATTTACATATTTAACATTTTAAATTAATGAAGTTAATATTTTTGGATGAAAATAACATCTTTTTAAAACCTTGAGGAGTCGGATGTAGAAAAATTAGATGAAAATAGCAAATGTAACCAAACTATAAAGAGAAAACGATAATTCACTCTTCTTTTATATAATAAATTTCTCATAATTAATACATTATTATGGCACATAAGATTATTTAATTCACTATTTTAAATATTATCTTATTTATAATAATTTAAATTAATATTTAAATTTATATTTATTAGTTATATATATTTATTATGAAATACTATTTAAGTCAAGTATTATCTTATTTTAATACTTAAATGTATAATTACTAAATATTATATAATAATAATAACAATAATAATAATAATAATAATAATAATAATATAATAATATTTATAATAATTATAATAATTATGATAATAATATAATATAATAATAATAATAACAATAATAACAATAATAATAACAATAACAATAATAACAATAACAATAACAACAATAACAATAATAACAATAACAATAACAATAACATAATAACAATAATAATAATAACAATAATAATAAGAATAATAATAATAATAATAATAACAATAATAATAACAATAATAATAACAATAATAATAACAGTAATAATAACAGTAATAATAACAGTAATAATAACAGTAATAATAACAGTAATAATAAAGTAATAATAACAGTAATAATAACAGTAATAATAACAGTAATAATAACAGTAATAATAACAGTAATAATAACAGTAATAATAACAGTAATAATAACAGTAATAATAACAGTAATAATAACAGTAATAATAACAGTAATAATAACAGTAATAATAACAGTAATAATAACAGTAATAATAACAGTAATAATAACAGTAATAATAACAGTAATAATAACAGTAATAATAACAGTAATAATAACAGTAATAATAACAGTAATAATAACAGTAATAATAACAGTAATAATAACAGTAATAATAACAGTAAAATAACAGTAATAATAACAGTAATAATAACAGTAATAATAACAGTAATAATAACAGTAATAATAATAGTAATAATAATAGTAATCATAATAGTAATGATAATAGTAATAATAATAGTAATAATAATAGTAATAATAATAGTAATAATAATAGTAATAATAATAGTAATAATAATAGTAATAATAATAGTAATAATAATAATAATAACAATAATAACATAATAACAATGATAACAATGATAACAATAATAACAATAATAACAATAATAACAATATAATAACAATAATAATAATAATAATAATAATAATAATAATAATAATAATAATAATTAATAATAATAATCATGTAGGATGTTTTTGCCAAACCAATAGATTTATCATAGTGTCATGGTTTGTATAAATTAATGATTGTTCTAACATCAAAGTTTATCTAACTATAAACATAATTACAAATATAAAATAGCATGATTTGAATTTAATTTTAAATAAAATAAATAATGAAATGTGATTGATTGTATACTTTCACATGATTTTTTTAAAATATAAAACACATATAAATAGGCTATGAAAAATCATTTGGTAATTATAATTAATTTGAGATAATAAAATGCTAAATAAGCATCAAGATTTCTCACGAGTTAACATAAGAAACAATATCTTAAGTTAAAATTAGGTAAAGACTAGATATTGATTTGGGAAATTGGGTTTCAATTAAGGATTTGTGATTTAATAAATTGCGTAAAATAGTGTCTTTTGTTTATTATATAATTTGGTTCAATGAAATTAAGTAAATTGATTAGGTTTAAAGGAAACTAGATTGAAATGCCGCGCGTTGCTGCGGCCGTGCACGTTTGCGTTTTCTGCTACTAAACGGTTTTGAGAGTGCTGGAGGGCATGCTACAGCAGATACCTAAATACATGTCGGTCTCTGCTGTTAATTACGATTTAGGGTACATTTATGACAAAACAACACTTAGGAATGAATGGCAAGTTCTACCCAATGTGTATGGATAAAATATTATTTCCAAAGGATCCTGCTAATATTTGCTCACAAGTAAAATATCTCTATTGCGGCGCCTCACAAGCTAATGGGAATACCATTTGATCATAGGATCCTGCTTATAGTTGTCCTTTTAACATAAAGATCAGAAAATGGTGAAAACAGCATACTTTTCTAACCACATCTTGTTTATATTTGCTCACAAGTAGAATACAGTATATTAACATATAACAAAGCTTACATATTTGATATATTAATGAAGATCCATAACCACATATGTCCAATTGTCCATTAAGAATTTTTCATATTTTAAGAAATGGCATTGAATAACTTAGCAAGCTATGTTATCCGGCCGCAAGGCTACTCCGAACTTCAATGAGGATACCATTTATTAGGTCATAATATGTTGCCTATTTTTAAAAGCTTTTTATACGTCAAATACTTTAATTCTATGTAGAGAAAGATTCCGTAGAGCAAACAAAAGACCATCTCTTTTACTTACAAGCCCCTAATTATCAGCAAAAAATAACTTAGAAAAATGGTCTTTTCACATCTTCTTAAAATTGTCTATTCTACAATTAGTCGTCTCCTTAAAATGGTCTATTTCACCATTAGTCTTTCTTTATCAAGCGTGATGCTTCTTGTTATTACTAAGGCCCGTCTTTTCCTCTTACCCTAGTGAATTTATAGCCATTCAGCTAACCCTCCTTTGCTCCTAAGTTTCAACACGTTTGCTCAATATTCATGCTTCTGCTTCTAGTATAGTAAGTTAATTTGACACAGGCAACTAAAATAGGATAGAAAAATTAGATTCAAGAATAAAAAAACCATGCATTAAGTCATTAACAGTTAGACATTAAAGAAACAATGTCAAAAACAGAGAACAAAAAATGATCAAATGGAAACCTTATTGATAGTAAAATCTAAGAATCTAATATTGTACAAATACATACACAGAATTTTACGCAGTATATAAATTAATGACTCGTCATTACCATGTAGATATTCCAATGACCCTTTCAACTTTCACTTGAACTATTTGGGTTATAAAGGAGCAAACGTACAACTTACAAAGTGTCTATGCATTATATTACCCTATTAAACCTGAGTTGTAAAACCATATCCAGCATTTCTTATTCTAATGGCCTAGCATACGATTGTACATAACAAAACCCTAAAGCTTTCATGCATTACCTATCAGCACTTAGTTACAAGGATCCAACCATTCACATTACACGTCTAGTCTTGGTTTTCCCCATGCACTCTAAATAAGAACAACATGTGGCCTAACTTTAGTATTTCAAAGTCCTAACCCGCCTAGCTTATCAAAATGAGAATCCAGTTAATCAAACTTGGTAGCTTTTATAAGTTACACGAATAGTTTCTAATGCAAAATCAAATCACCTTATTCATAAAATAAGCTAGAAAGTTATTCAAACAGTAGAAATATCACAAATAGAAACATACCACAATTCCATTTAGCTGCAGATTCGAAAAAATTCTTCATCCCGTTTAATACAAGCTTGAT
The DNA here is from genome assembly GCA_024085815.1 of Flaveria linearis. Lineage (NCBI taxonomy): Eukaryota > Viridiplantae > Streptophyta > Magnoliopsida > Asterales > Asteraceae > Flaveria > Flaveria linearis. The sequence goes on along the minus strand of CM044014.1, from coordinate 20,966,120 downwards.
GGTATGCCTTTGGACAATTCCTACACCAAACAGAAGTACAAAAAAATACCACATGATTAACTGATTTAGCGATCCGAAAAACCAATAGCAGAAGCAAAAACTTCAATATCATCAGTAACCAGTAAAATTCACATCCTAAAACGAAACCGATGATCACATGCAATTCAAACAAATCCACCACATGCCCCCAAATCACCTACACAACATATACACAACAATTAAACTCAAAACAATCATAGAACCAAAACATAGTTGTGATCGCAAAGCAAAGCAAATATATACAAAATGTTTCTGCAAAGAAGACTGTAAACTGTTATTTCCAACAACATACAACATTTGATGCAGATTAAACTTTGACCCAAGAAGCAAAAAATTTCATCATAAGAAAATGAAGCACTTGCCTTCTGCAATCTCTCTCTTAAAATCTTCAAACCCATGTGCCTGCAACATTCACAAACCAACAATCACCAAATCAAACTCATGATCACCCAACAACACAACAAATGAATCAAACACAAAAGATACCTTCCAAGCATATACCCTGTCCGCCTGCAAAACAACCAAGAAAGAAAGCAAACCCTGCAAAATCAAATGTTAGAACATATACCCACTGCCAAAAGAAACCAATTAACAACAACCTTACCCATCAAACAGCAAAACCCACAAGTAGAGCAGATCCTGCAGTAACATAAAAAAGGCGGAAGAGATGATGGTGGTGGTGGTTGTTGCGGTGGTGGAGGTTGGGTGAATCCAGTGATGTTGGTCTGAAAGCACCGCATGTAGGCGGAGATCGGCGATTTCGCCGCCGCGTAGACCGTCAAAACGGCGGAAGCGGGGAGATAGGCTGATCGTTCTGCCGTTGACCGGAGAAGAAGGTTCCAGAACCACCACCACCACAACCTGGTCGGAAGCTAGGGTTCGCCGGAATCACGCCGGCGACGGCGGCGGCAGGACGGTTGACGATGTTTTCCAACGGCGGCGGACGAATCCTCTGCAACCGTGAGCTTTGGGGTTTCACCGGCGGAACGGGGTTAACCACCTTCTCATGCGCCGCAGATCCGGTGAAGATGGTGATGGTGTGGAGGCCGGTTTTGAAGATGGTGATGGTGTGGAGGTCGGTGATGACGATTGAAGATGGCGATGATGATTTGAAGATGGTGATGGTGTGGAGGTCGGTTTTGAAGATGGTGATGGTGTGGCCGGTGTAGGTTCCAAGGTGTGAACTACTGTTCACACCGACAATTTAGATTAATATGAATAGAAATAACTATTTAGAAAAATTGGAATGAAATAATGAGATTTATTTGAGTAATATAATTAAATGTTTAACTTATAATAATTTAATAAAAAGACTATGAATATTAAAGTGTGAAAATAATCAATTTAATAATTACTAAATAATTTGGTCAACATAATTAATTTAATAATTAATTATTTAACAGAATTGTATTTGTAATAAATCCTTATTTAAAATAATTTGAAATCATATATGTATGATTTAGAGTAATTTTTATAAAGTTTAAAACTTATAAATAAATTGTATAATATATTAAAAACATATAAACCTTTAAAAAAAAGAATGTAAAATTATAATCTTGTAGAATTTTTAGAATTTAATTAATAAAGTCTGGATTAATATTAATTTACAAAATCCTTTTTATATGAATTAGTAACACTTTTCAGAGTTTGAAAAATGATTAAAAATGTGTTTTAAAAAATAACAAGGGGTGCTCGGGGTTGAATCTAGGTCCCCTATGTAATGGATGAATGATTAAACAAGTGAGCCGAAGCCTAGAATCTGATTTAACCTGGTTAGAATATAATTAAATTCAGTAAACAAAGGAATCCCTAAATCAGTATAAACCCTAGATTGGATTCAACAAAAATGAACATTAGATCAATTATGTAAATGAAATTGATCATAGGGCTTTGTTTTCATACATATAAATGAGTGTGTTGTTGGTCTATATTACCTGATTTGATGATATATTGGTGATAATAAGAAAAATATAAGATAGCGAATGTGAAGTCACTGGATCGATGAACATCCGAGCGTGTTCTTGACGGAAGGATAAAAACCAAAAGACAATCAATAATACGAACAATAATCGAATGATTTTATTGATAAAACATAACGATTTTAAGCTCGTTACAACTTAAGAATCAAGACTTTTGGCAAGGGGAGATCGAGCATAATCTCCCCTCTCATCCGGCAGCACCTGGGCGCCAGGAACCCTATCTAAAACCCTTCGGTTTCTACACATTGAAACTGGTATATATAGGCCTCGGCCCATATTAGATGCGACTGGGCCCATTCGTGCGATTGGACCATACGTATGGTTCAATCGTACGACTGGACCATTCTTATGGCTCAGTCTTACGAATGACCCAATCGCATCTCTCAGTCGCACGACTGGTCCATTAGCATGGCTCAGTCGTACGACTGAGTCTCATTCGCATATGCTCCTCCGAATGACCCAGTTTCATGTGTTTACAAGGTGTATAACATTAAGCCTAGACTATTCGTCAAGCGATGGACACACTATATATGACTATATATGCTCCAACAAATTCCCCCTTGGACGTTGCTTGCGAATAGTAGATAACACCTCTTACAATCTTCAGTCAATCTTTGCTCTGGTTTCCAATAGAATCAAACGAACAACCATATTAGCCAACATTGCCGATCCGTCAGGTTACCACAATATCCCTGAAAATGAATTTAGGCACAATAGCTTTCGTTTACTTTGCAGAACACCATCATAGCAATAAGATTCCCCAAATGACTGATTTTTCCAGATAATGACATGACCAGTTTTCCATTGCTTCAATCTTCACACAGTCTACCTGTTTAACATTTCCAACTGTAGAAATTCCCCCTCACGTTCAGCATATCCCAATATATAAACATTGTGCTCTCCTGTCGTCTTCATACGATGTATTGGGCAAAAGGTTGAAGGTTCCAATCCACAGCTGACAATATCAAACAAATCAGCATGCACGAAGATTCATCATCAGAAACCTGCTCGCATCATCACTTTCTGATTGCGTCTTCAATTTCTCGATACATGGATTCCCCCTAAGAATGAGAATCCTCTCTGTGCGGATAAATATAACTTTGTTGGCCCATAAATAGTCAGATGCTCCTGACTACCCCACAAAATCAGCACCGACAGCTGACATCTTCTCTTCTCTCTTTCGTGTTCTAACAACATTCACCGATTCTGGAAGTCCAACGAATAATGGGGTATCCATCGAACTTGTTTGACATAAGAAACTCAGGGTGAATGTCCATTCCTCATCCTTAGCTCTTGCATAAACTCTCCAGGAAAATCTTCACTATTGACCCGAAGACGAACAATACATGACCCGATAATTTTCCCAAAAAAAATTTATTTTACCAAACTTTTTCAGAAGGCTTCCCGACTGAAAAAATGGTTTAGGGAAAAATTCGTGCAAGAAGCTGTTCCAGACTCTTTTTTTTTTTTTTTTTTTTTTTTTTTTTGGTCTGGAACAAATGCGGATGAGTCAATGCAGATGGGTCATTCGGGCGATTGAACGTACGACTGGTCCAGTCGCACGATTGAACACACGACTGTTCCAGTCACACGAATGGTCCATTAGCATGGTCCAATCGTACGAATGGTCCATTCGCATAGTCCAGTCGTACGAATGGTCCATTCGTATGGCCCAGTCGCATGAACGGGTCTGCACGTAGAATTTCAGATCTGCAGCCGCCAAGGCTGCCAAAAACCCTAATCTGACGAATTTTACATGATTCGAACCAAAATAGACATCATCAGATTCGCAATGGTGATAGGAACGTGGTTTTGAATTCGATTTTAACATAGAAACACCACACGTACCCAGATCTGAACAAAACACGAAGAACACGAAGTGGGTTTAACGTCAAGATCTGAAATTTGATCCAGAAATCAAGAGCTCGGGTTGCTAGAATGATTGTTAGATCATTCTAGCAGTAACCGGCTCTGATACCAATTGTGAAGTCACTGGATCGATGAACATCCGAGCGTGTTCTTGACGGAAGGATAAAACCAAAAGACAATCAATAATACGAACAATAATCGAATGATTTTATTGATAAAACATAACGATTTTAAGCTCGTTACAACTTAAGAATCAAGACTTTTGGCAAGGGGAGATCGAGCATAATCTCCCCTCTCATCCGCAGCACCTGGGCGCCAGGAACCCTATCTAAAACCCTTCGGTTTCTACACATTGAAACTGGTATATATAGGCCTCGGCCCATATTAGATGCGACTGGGCCCATTCGTGCGATTGGACCATACGTATGGTTCAATCGTACGACTGGCCATTCTTATGGCTCAGTCTTACGAATGACCCAATCGCATCTCTCAGTCGCACGACTGGTCCATTAGCATGGCTCAGTCGTACGACTGAGTCTCATTCGCATATGCTCCTGCGAATGACCCAGTTTCATGTGTTTACAAGGTGTATAACATTAAGCCTAGACTATTCGTCAAGCGACGGACACACTATATATGACTATATATGCTCCAACAGCGAATGAGATGAATTCAATCCTAGAAGATGATGATGATATGAATTGATTGAGCTAGGCCCGTCGATTTTATCCGTATCCAGGCCCGACCCGATTTTTCCCGTACCAGAAGAAACCCGACCCGAACAACCCATTACCCAAACAACCCAAAAACCGGTTAAACCGATTCTTATTCGGGTCGGATTTCGGATAAACTTTCAACCTCAAAAACCCGAATAACCCGAACCAATTAACCCGAAATTCGAATAACCCGATCAACCCATATTATAATTAAGTAAATTATAGATATATACTTTATAAATTATAGAAGTAAATTAATTTAAGTCCAAATTGATCAAATTATTTGTATGTAATATATATTTAAGCACATTTTATAAATTATAGAAGTAAATTAATTTAAGTCCACTAGTTTTATAAGATTTCAAATGAAAACTCACTAAAATCTATTAAATTAAGTCTATCGTTAATACCCGAAACCCGACCCGAACAACCCGTTACCCAAACAACCCGAAACCAGTTAAACCGATTGTTATTAGGGTCGGGCTTCGGGTAGACTTTCAATGTTGAAAAACCAGAATAACCCGAACCGATTAACCCGAAACCCGATTAACTAAACACCCCTAGATTGAGCTTGTGTGAGGCTGCCTTAGGTGATGAAGGTTAAAACCCCTAGATCGATTGCAGTTTAGAATAAGCAGAAGACAATGAACACTAAGGCTATAATTTCGATTAGAACTCGATGATGAATATGATGGGTGTGTGTGTTTGTAAGTATAATTGAGTGCTCAGATAGATCAAAGTAACCGATTTGGATGTTTTCCCTCTGTTATATAGTGACAGTTTCAGTTGTTTCATATTGATCGAATTAAGGATATTGATTCGGGAGTTTTGTTTTGAATTGATAATCATTCCGCGGTTACAAGATCGATTAACTAAGTTTTTATGCTTGTAATGATCAAGAATTTGTTTCAGGTCAAGTAATCTAATTATTGAATTACACTTTGAGTGAAAATTATTTGATTTTTGAATGGACATTGTTGGTTTTGATCGAGCAGAGTTTAACAGTCGAATACTTGAATTGAATGGTTCAACATTCAAAACTGATTAAGTAATAGTGAGGGGCGGTTTGGTTTGATTTATTTGATCGGATTTTGAGTGTTTGGAATCAGCGGAGGGTGGTCGGCCTGGTTAACGGGGAGGATGTTTTGGGTTTTTTAAGAAGTTACACTTTGATCCTTGTGCTTTAAAGTTAAAATTTTATGTTAAAACCTTTTAAATTAAGTTTTAAAAATTACATGTTAAACCCTAAACTAAATAAATCCTAATTTAAATAATAAATAAAATTATTAATTTAGAAAAGTTTATGAACCTTTTTTAAATCTTGAAAACTTTGAAATTTAATTATTTATCTTGATTAAATAATTAAAAATCTCAGAATTAATAGTAAAACTCAATAAATTATAAAAATTATTTTATAAACTATAAATTATTATAAATTTAATAAATTATATAATTATTGTATTTGAACTAACAAATTACATAAAATGATTGAATAATGAAATTGCAATTGCATAAATGACCCAAATGGGTTTGTATTTATATTGTAATTGATCAAATGTTACAGTCTCTCTTACTTTAGAAAATTTTGAGAACGAGGAGGCTGATGCAAAAAAGATGAGGATATGTGGATTTCATTTGGTCTTTACAACCCAGGTAAACTTCATTTAGACTCCCAACAAACTTCACGCTTGAGTTGTTTAAAATCACAATCTTTAATTTCTATAGGTTTCTCAACAAAGTGTGTGGATTCATCAATTTGAACTTAATCGAGAGAGATGTAGAGATTTTCATTGATAAAGCATTTCTTCATATTTGACACGTGAAAGATAGAATGAACATGCGTATTCACCTACACCAAAGCTGGCTTGAGGCCACTCAGCTAACCCTTAGCTAGCCTTAGTTAAATGGTAGCCAAGTCAAAAAATATAATTCTGCAACAGTTACAAAAGCTTTCTGCTTCTAATACGCACTTTCTGATAGTTAAAGAATTGTTCCAACACCAAATTGTGCTTACATTTATTTAATCATCAACCATACATTAATTAAACTTCACTACAAGCTAGGTGATATGTGGTACAACATGCATGAATAAATTAAGCACATCATCAAATTAACTAGAGTACATTAATTCAATTAACCATTTTTAATCTTCATCTTCACTCTAACTGGCCTTACAACTTATGATACCAGTACACACCTTGGTGCTCGCTACCTTGATCCGGCTCGATGTAGATGCACTCCTTCGCCTCTCTCCACATCGCCTTGACGATCGGGGTCCTATCGATCTTATAGTACTCACCCAACACCGGCTTGATCGCGTCACGCGCCTCTTTAGCATGATAATGCGGAATGTAGGAGATCAAATGATGTAACACATGAGTATGTGTAACATCATGAAAAACCCTATTCAAGAACCCGAAATCCCTATCGATCGTTGATAGCGCGCCTTTGATCCAGTCCCACTCGGTCGAATCATAGTGCGGGAGTGAGAGATGAGTGTGGTGTAGGTAAGTGATCAAAACAAAAAAAGCATTCACAACAAGCACCGGAACACCGTAAATACACATAACCCAAGCAGCCCCTTTGGTTAAAACAGCCTTACGAACGGCGTACGCTACTGCGATGAGCCCCAAATCCGAAAGCAAGACTTGCACGCGCTCGTGGTCCGTGAAGATCGGGCTCATGGGATCAAAGTGGTTCGCGAACCGCTCGTATTTCTTCCCAGAGACATTAGTGAAAAGGTATAGAGGAAAACCAACAACCAACCTAAAGGCCAAGGTGAACACACGCCCAGGTGGGTTGTTAAGGATCTTTGAATAAATCTTAACCTTGGACTTAACTTTGGGGATGTAAACTTCATCGTTATCAAGCGAATTCGTGTTCGCATGGTGGTTACGATGACTATACTTCCACGAGAAGTAGGGTGTGAAGAGTGCGGAATGAAGGACGAATCCAACGGTGTCATCGATCCATTGATACTCACTAAACGCGTGGTGACCGCATTCGTGACCGATGACCCAAACGCCAGTGAGGACGCTACCTTGGCAAAACCAGTAAAGGGGCCATGCAAGGTATGCAAGAGGCGTAGGAAGAAGAGGGATGTAGGTATTCGCGAGGTAGTAAAAGACGTACGTGACGATAAGGTCGTGAACGACGTAGTACAAGGAGCGAATGAGGGATCGCTCGAAGCAATGCGGCGGTATCGCTTTCTTGAGATCGGCTAGTGAGAACGGTGGTTTCGAGCATGGTACGCGTTGTAAGATGTTCTTCTGATCGTCGTCATAACTTAAGGTAGATGACATACGACCACCGGCTCCCATTTGGTATGAAGTTTGAAAGGTGTTTGATATGAAAAGATGATCAATTAAGGTGGGATGGTGATTGTGGTGGTGTGAGTTTGGGTATTTATTAGCGAAGATTGGAGTGTTGGATTGGGATTAGAAGGAAATTTCCATGCAAGTAGAATAATATAAATGAATTTATTCACGTTGATTAAGATTTAAGAGGACACTTTATTTGACCAAAAATAATTTGTTTATTTGGAGTGATGCTTTCCAACTTTTTAACTTTACTCGAGTCAGAAAAATTCACTTAACATGGACAAGTTTTATTACTTGTTAGAGTGACTAATTTGTTTATATTTTTAATAACTTCCACCTCGTCACTTTAGTTAGATGAAGTGTAGTTACAATAAGTTATTATAAGAAAAGTTCACTATAAGTATCAGGTTTTATTACAATTAAGTAATTTAAAACATGAAGTGTAGTTAGTATCTAGTGATTATTTATTTAATTTTGACTTATTTAACGATTATGAAACTTAGTTATTATTTAGTGAACTTTTTTTTACTATATATACCTTTTACTTTTAAGTTACATTCGAAATACATATTTCAACATATATCTAGAAATTGGTTTTTATTTGGATTCGTGCATGTGTGTTTTATTCGGATCCTTTTTTTTATGATTTCAAGATATTTTTATGGTATGATCTATAAATTGTGTGTAAGACCCCGAACCCGGGCACCTCACAGTTGGTCATTCACAGCATAAAACACATATATTAATAAATTAAGCAGCGGAATTAAGTTGGCAAAACCCTTCATTCATTTAAAACACTGTTGTTAGCAATACATTCTAGTTCATAAGTCACAAAATAATTAGTCGAATGAATTACAAAACAACAGTGTCGTCAAAACATAAATGGATGTCAGTCTTGCCCGCCGTGTAGCCATCCCCGTGTGCCATCCTCAGCAGCCTGTTACCTGCCAACTGGAAATACATAAAAATCAGCGTTGCTGAGTGAGTTCTAGTTTTGTAATAAAACATACTTTTCATTCGTTAAACCTTTCTTTACTTATATGCGGTCACACAAGTACGTACACACAGATAATATTATTATTATCTTCTTTTCCCATTCATTCATTAGCTTTCGTTCGTATACTGTTCATCGTCAACATTCACTTTCTTTCTTTTGTTCGTGCGTCTTTTACATACATTCATACATGACAGACACAGCACTGGGATACGCGACAAGAATCCCTTACGAGTCAATCACAGAGATTGAACTCCATCCGAGTCTGTTGCGACACAAAGTCGCTCACCTCATATCTATGCTTGGCTTTATGCTACACCCCCGAAGTTAAACATAACTCGGGTAACAACACCCCCACCAATGTGGGTACCAACACCCCCACTGAAGTGAGCAACTACACCCCCAACGAAATGGGTAACTACACCCCTACCGAAATGGGTAACTACACCCCCACCGAAATGGGTAACTATGACATACTACACCCCCAACTATATGGGTAACTACTATACACCGTGTATCACACCGAAGGTCAGTCACAAGACTGGGACCCCTACGTGCACCCTTAAAGATTAGCTGAACTACACGCGGCTGAGCTTGAGGCAATTAGAGCCGTGCACTTTGGTACACTTCGCTTGCGAGTCTCTCATGTTTTCATTTGTTCATTAAAGATACATTCATTCATTACTTTCCTCTTTTATTATATTTCGCTACATTTATTAATCATAACTTGTAGAGCTCTGGGAAGGTAAACACGTATCGAAGCAACGAACATCGACCTTTACAAGTCATCAGTATCCGCCATCTGTCATGGTAACATCGTACTTGTCATACTTACATCACTTATATACCTGCAATACTATCTCTCTCCTCGTACATGTCAGCCCTATTTGGGCGATTGGACATACTTCAGTCGAAAGGCCTTCACGCGATTGAATCATGCATAAATATTTTACTTATTAATGATTATATTCTTCGTTAAACTTTAAACATTCTTCATCATGCCATTCCATACATAACAATATTTAAATAATAATATTGTTCACAATAATAAAATACTGATAATAATATCAGTAATAATAAGGGTTAATCATTTATCATCATTACATGCATAAAACATCATCATAATTAACCCTAGTCATTAATCATGCAAAACCCTACTGCACAAACTCCAAGAAAGTTCTGTTAAAAATTCTAAGTGTTTGGGCGTATGAGTCCTGTTCAGTCGTATGAGCCCTGCTCAGTCGTATGAGCCCTGCTTAGTCGTTTCACCTTAAACTTGGGAAATTTCCAATGGTCATACGACCACTGTTCGGTCGTATCATCCCCCACTTAGGAAATTTCCAATGGTCATACGACCACTGTTCGGTCGTATCATCCCCCATACTTAGGAAATTTCCAATGGTCATACGACCACTGTTCGGTCGTATCATCCCCCATACTTAGGAAATTTCCAATGGTCATACGACCACTGTTCAGTCGTATAACCCCACACTTAGAATATTTCTAATGGTCATACGACCACTGTTCAGTCATATGACCCCATACTTAGAAAATTTCTAATGGTCATACGACCACTGTTCAGACATATGACCACTATTTGGTCATATTAGTCGTATTAGCAGCCTAATCATGTATCTAATTCATATCCCAGTCCCCAAACATCATAATACTTAGTTCTAAACACGTACATACAATACTAAGCATGAATCATAACATAAATCACTAACATACATACGCATGCACATACGGGCAACATTCATAATAAGTATAAAACATTTTTGCATGTATTTCCAGCCCCAAAAGTTTGTAAAACATGTGAAATACGGGGTCTAGAACTCACCTTTGCTGCTTCCAATCTTAACACTCTTCACCCGAGCTTCTTCAAACGATTCCAACACTTAGAAACCTTCTAAACACACATTTGAACACATAGAAACACTCATAAGCATTTAACCGAGGCTAATTTTTGCCAAGAACAACTCAAAACACTCAACTTTACCTTAGACTCGAATTTCTTCTTCTTGTTCTTCAAAATCCGAAAGTTTTCTCTGCTTTCTCTCTCTAAAATTCGAACAAGAAAAGGTGTGCAGTGAGTATGGGCGACCATATCGCCTTTTACACCAACTTTTCAAGATTTTTATCATCTTTTACACTTTTGGTCCCTCAACTTTGGGGTTGACTTTCTTTTCCCCCATTTTCTTTCTCTTTTATTCTTTTATTTCTTTAAAAGAAATATACGGGTGTTACATTGTGTATTGTGTGTTTTTAACGTTGTTGATTGTAATCAAGAAACAGGTAACACATAATACTAGAAAACCTTTGTATCCACTTTTGTTCTTAGTTAATGGTATGATCTCTATATATTGTGACTATTAAGGCTTATTATGATCTATTGAGAAATGTATATATAATTTACTAGGTTAGTACTCGTGTATTACATGGATTGAATAAATAAAATATTAAATAATTAGTAATAAAAATTTATGCATTATAAAATCATGTTTAAAGATAAAATATGATTATAATTACGTAGAACGGCTGGAAGTTACGAGATGCGGCTGAAAGTTACGAGATGCGGCTGAAAGTTACGAGATGCGGCTGAAAGTTACGAGATGCGGCTGAAAGTTACGAGATGCGGCTGAAAGTTACGAGATGCGGCTGAAAGTTACGAGATGCGGCTGAAAGTTACGAGATGCGGCTGAAAGTTACGAGATGCGGCTGAAAGTTACGAGACGCGGTTGAGGTTACAAGTTCCGGCTGGGAAGCGATTTGCCGCAGCCGAAGGTTACGAGCCGCGGCTGAGAGGGGTTCTTCATCCGTTAACCTAAACAACTCACAAAGAGGATCTCATGCGTTACTAACTTTTCTTCAAAACTATAAAGTAATGAAAGAGAAGCTCAAATATTTTTGTTTTAGACTAACATCATATTTATGAGGTCTAGATAACATAGATGGGAGACGGTGGTAATCCCTTTGGCCTTTGGAATTTACAAATATATATATATATATATACATATATATACTATATAGTAAAATAGTAAAATAAAGTTCTGATTTTAAAAAAGAAACAAAGATAATACGAAGATGTGTTAATCTCTAACATAAAGGTATGCCGATTATATGTAACATCTTTACTCGAGTATACTATTTCATACTAAACTTGATTGTAACTCAATTTTAAGTTTGTTCTAAGCTTCCTACAGATACGGAATAGATGGAGTGGGATTGGTTGTTTTTAAGTGTTTGAGCCGATTTAATTTTCATGACTTGTTTAACCTCGTTTGCTGGTATAAATACATGATTGAGACAAGTGTATTGCGTTTCTTCACAGCTCTCATTAAAAAAATGAGTTGTGCTAGTTTGTGCAATCGTTTATATCGGATTCAATCTTTAGTTGCGGCTGAAATAGGTCGTACCCGTGCTTTAGCTCAAGTCTAGTCACCTCCCTGCTCCGGCTGGAACCTGGAGGTCAGCCGCATCCTAGGTTTCCACTTCTTAGGATTGTAAAATAAACAACAAAATCCACTGTCAATCTAAATATTTTCTTACATACAAGTGGGTAGGAGAGGTGGTTAATTTTTCATAATAGACATATGATAGGTATGGATTTTCTGTTTCCAAAGTATCTTAATTCACATGTAAGTTAGCAATTAAACAGAGTAAACATTGTGATTCTCATACTATGTTCGAGCTAAAACTTAATATTCGATATAAAGTCAATTTAACTCATCGTGACCAACCAAAGTTATACCTCAGTGGATACGAACCAACCCTCATGTGTTCGATTAACTTATTGACAGTAGCGATTCATCCTGAGTTGTGGTTATATGGTGGTGAATCGAATAACCATTGTTATATTATGCCTTAGCATACTATATAATTTATTCCTTAGTTTGGGTCACGTGTTGCGACTCAGTCTTAATCTCGTGGGTTATTCTCTAGTTGTTTCTGCCTCCTAAGGAACCAACAACAATAATCTTTCTTAAGCCCATGATTGGTGACTTGACTTTGCACTCCCCCTTGTCCAAACCTAGAGTCCTTGAATTATGGATCTAGAAAGTAGTTTACCCACCTTGTGGTATAGCCCTACACCAGCCGTAACTTACCATGTTAGGGCTTGTATCCCACCCAAGCTTAAGACGCGCGTTGGCCTCATGACATGCCCACCTTCCCTCGTGGCTCTCGTTTCCCATCTCAAGTCATAACCTATTTACACCTATAGTTGTTAGCCACAACTCTAGCTAGCCGCAACCTGATTGTCTAAGTTGGCTCGTTGTTGCTTTGTTTAACGCAAATAGCAAGTGGTCGACTCTCAAACAGTTTACGACGATCTAATATGAAATGGACCAATGGTTGCTAGGCGTCGTGTGGTCGGCCTGAATTTACACATCACCTCCACGATCTCGATAATATTTTCATCAAACGATGACAGAACGAAATATATTGGACATGTCACCATCTTTAAAAATGTTAACACGAGGTAACAATTCAACTTGTGGGCTTTAACCTCAGGTAAACACTTACCCTGACGCTTGACCATTATCAAACCCCAAGCAAGGAGCTTTGCCAGCCGGATGGAACAATCATCCCAAGAACATGGAGGGGAGCTCAGCTCCGTAAATGATACATGTACCCAAGTATAGTCAAGTGTAACCAAGGAATGTAATCCCGTTTTTCTCAAAAGGTGCAAGCGAGCACCATACTTTGCACTTAAATGATTAGCCAATAGTGTTGCCCTGGTCATGTTAGAGCTTAGTAACCATAAACTTAAGCAAGTAATCAAGCTTGTGTAGATGATGTTACAAGCAACCAAGTAACTTAATCATGATTTGAGTTTAGTAACCATGAAATCAAGCAAGCAGCCAAGCTTGACTAGATGATGTTACAAGCAACCAAGTAACTCAATCATATCTATGTTAATAACTATGAAATCAAGCAAGTAGCCAAGCTTGACTAGATAATGTTACAAGCAACTAAGTAATAGTCAATCTGAGTTAAGTAACCATGAAATCAAGCAAGTAACCAAGCTTGGGTAGACGAGGTTACAAGAAACCAAATAACTCAATCATAAAGTTTAGTAAACGTGAAATCAAGCAAGTAACCAAGCTTGGGTAGATGATGTTACAAGCAACCAAGTAACAATCAATCATACATGATTTAGTAGCTATGAGGTCAAGCAAGTAACCTGTCTCGGGTATATGATGTTAAAAAGCAATCACGTAACTCACTTATGTTTGATTTAGTAACCATGAAATCAAGCGAGTAACCGTGCTTGGGTAGATGACGTCAAAGCAAACAATTACCTGACCATTCTTGAGCTAGTAGTCATGAAAATTGAATCACCCAATGATGCTTGGGTAGATAACGCAATCAAAAAACTCACCCAGGTCTAAGTCAATAACCATGGAAATGATTGAAACAACCAACCATTTTTGGGGTAGATAAGTTTGAATTCATCTGAATCACTCAACCATGTTTGAGTCGATAAATTGAAATCATTTAAATCAACCATGTTTGAGTTGATAATATCAATGTCAATTTCGCAACCATATCTGAATTAGCCAAACACTCGACCATGTTCGGGTAGAAAGCACTACAAGCTTATTGGTTGCCTAACCATGTTTGAATAAACATTATTAAAATAGTTATATACTTACTTATATTTGTGCAGATAATGTTGTTAGCAAATACATTACTCAGTAGGGTAACGACCATCACATGAGCATGGTGAAATATTGTTCTTAGGGAACCCACCTAGATGTAACAAAAGATATCACTTTTAGCTATGATTTCATTTTTTATACAAGATATGACATGTTTTTAAGTGTCAAAGTTTTAGCAAACATATTTCAAACTCAAAGCAGTAGCATTTTTAAATAATGTTATATGACCAGGGTATTAGTTATAGGTCGTGACCCAAAAATAGGATATGATCCCCAAGAAAGCATAAATTAAGAGATACTGGCACAAACCACCACATTTTACAATTTTTGATATCAATCACAAGTCTTCACGTACAAGCCGCGGCCTAGACCCCCCATATATGCAAGCCGCGGCTGGGGTATCTTTGTTAGCATTTGAGGACAACCACTTATTTGAATGACCAACATAACTAAAGCCTAACATGCGTTTAGATGTTTAGTAGACAATTCTTGCCCTAAACATACCACTACTTATAAAGTTTACATATTAACATCCGCCTGGCAATGGAAACTCTACACATGTTCAAACATGGTTAACAAAGTTCAAAAGCAAAACTTCAAATGACAAGAGTTCGACCAGCATAAAAGTCAAAAGAAACCACAATAAACAAAAGTAAAATTAAACATAGAATCGCTAAACATAAACATAATAAAAATCTATCAGACTTTGGCAGGAGCTACGAACGCTTTGATATCTTCAAGACTTGAATCATACATGGCAGCAATAGTGCTCATCATGGCAGTTATGTCAACTTCATTAGAAAAGGCTATGCATTTCTTATTCAACGATAGTAGTTGATGTAACTGGTGTGAATGACGCAAGAAGCCAAAAGAATAACGTTTTATTCCAATGTTATGGTGAAAACCATAGCATTGGACTGGGGGGACATGATGGGGTACCACCCCAAATACAACATAAATCATCATTAAAAAGATTGAACGTGGTATGATAGCTTGATTACTTTTGACCAAGAGAAACTAGGTGAAACAAGGAAACCACAGCCGTGGCTTAAGGGGGTGTACCTCAGCCGCGGCTGACACGAAGGAAATACCCTTAGCTTCGCTGAAACGAAGGGAAGACCCTTAGCTTCGGCTGACACGAAGGGAAGACCCTTAGCTTCGGCTGACAAGAAGGGAAGACCCTTAGCTTCGGCTGACACGAAGGGAAGACCCTTAGCTTCGGCTAACAAGAAGGGAAGACCTTTAGCTTCGGCTGACACTAGGGGATGACCTTAGTTGCGGCTCAACAAGTATCCTTCCAACTTGGCTTCACAAACCGAGTTTTCCCTACAACCCTAACGACATTTAAAAGCCATGTTTACTCTCAGTCGTGACTAACATAGGGGTACAACCCCAAGTCGTAGCTTAGTAAGGAAGAAGATGGAATGCAAAACTTCTACTAGGAAATTCAATAGATAAGTAGGAACCTTAAAGAAGAAGAAATACACTCATTGGTTGACATGGAATATAGTCTGAATACAAGATGACAAAGAATGCCAGTCAAAACCTGATTAAGATAATGACATGAGCATAGGATGTAACCAGAGACAGTAGGGGCTAAAGTCAACTACAAATACAATATGTATTAATGCCATGTAAGAAACCCTTTGCATCAAAAGATCATAAAACTCTCTGATCAAGAGAGTTCAGACTCAGAGGGTTGATTATATGTTCCCCAAATAGATTCAAGATTCAGAGTTTCAAGGTTGTAACACTCTAAATACCACCCTTCCTACCAGATAAGAAAAAAATTAGTCTCTCACTCAAGAGCCTCCTAAGTCTTCAGCTCTCACTCCAAACCTCCTGAGTCTTCAGCTCTCACTCCAAACCTATGGAATCTTTAGCTCAACTCCATATATCCATAATCTTTATTCTAATTGTTATACGTTTATGATTATGTTTGATCCATTTCATACATATACTGACTTGAGCGTCGGAGTGCCCTCGGAGCTTAGGCTCCAGGGCCCTCTAACGAGTTTTCTATGGTTGCAGCTCGTACGCTTAGCAAAGGAGAAATGAAGCTATATGACATATGGGATGAACCTGAACCGAATGAGTCACCCCCTTGCACTGCTCTTTCTTCAACTCGCCTCTAGGTGAGGAATTTGGAGCAACAGTAACCACCATGCGAACACGAATTCGCTTGATAACGATGAGGTTTACATCCCCAAAGTTAAGTCCAGGTTAAGATGTATTCAAAGATCCTTAACAACCCACCTGGGCGTGTGTTCACCTTGGCTTTTAGGTTGATCGTTGGTTTTCCTCTATACCTTTTCACCAATGTCTCTGGGAAGAAATACGAGCGGTTCGCGAACCACTTTGATCCTATGAGCCCGATCTTCACTGACCACGAGCGCGTGCAAGTCTTGCTTTCGGATTTAGGACTCATCGCAGTGGCTTACGCGGTTCGTAAGGCTGTTTTAGCCAAAGGGGCTGCTTGGGTCATGTGTATTTACGGTGTTCCTGTGCTTGTTGTGAATGCTTTTTTTGTTTTGATCACTTACCTACACCACACTCATCTCTCACTCCCGCACTATGATTCGACCGAGTGGGACTGGATCAAAGGCGCGCTATCAACGATCGATAGGGATTTCGGGTTCTTGAATAGGGTTTTTCATGATGTTACACATACTCATGTGTTGCATCATTTGATCTCCTACATTCCGCATTATCATGCTAAAGAGGCGCGTCACGCGATCAAGCCGGTGTTGGGTGAGTACTATAAGATCGATAGGAGACCGATCGTCAAGGCGATGTGGCGAGAGGCTAAGGAGTGCATCTACATCGAGCCGGATCAAGGCAGTGAGCACCAAGGTGTATACTGGTATCACAAGTTGCAAGCAAGACCACCAAATGCGATGATCAAACTAAAATGTCTAGTTGATTATTGTTGTTTTATCATATTAGTATATACTGTTTCTGTTGTTGTAATGATATATTAATATAATGATTGTTATATCTCATATAATCATATCGAGTTGTAATTGATTTTTAGTGTTCCATTGAACGTGCCTCTTGAAAATTGAGCTTTTGGAATGCATAGAATTTTACTTAAAAATGTAGTGGTAACTTGGTAACTCTCGACTTGTTTAAAACTAACTTAACGGACCCAATAAAGTTAAGCTCGAGTCAAACCGACTCGATTATAGTTTCAAACCGAGTTCGACCCCAAGTGAGCTCGGGTAAAAGGACACATCTAATACTAATAGTGACCTCAATGAGTCAATGTAATATATTATCCTATGTATGTTAATATCTAATACAAAGGTCAAATACGAAGCCCAATGATTATGATTAAATAGCTCAAATAGTGTCCAAAGTATAAATGCCCAACAAATGAAGCCCAAAACTTAAAAAGTTTCCTATTCTCCGCTTCAACAAGCTTAAATCCATTAAAGTTTATCCCAAGAAAAAGTATAAAAGAATAAAGTGTCAATTTCGTTTTTGAGGTTTGGTAAATTTCGTAATTTTCATCCAAAACTAATTTTTTCATCTTTGTGTCCCTGTCATTCAAGAAACTTCTCATTTTCATTCATTTTACCTGTTAATAGTCATCACGTGCACCTCATGTGATGGACATTTATATACTTTTACACTTCAGCAGGAAAAAAGAAACCTAAATAAATATTATTAAATTGCCTCGAACATTTAGACATTATTCGATCATTTTCATGTTCAAAGTTGATGTCCACTCAACTAAGCAAAACAAACAAGGCTAACAGAATGGATGAAAATGATAAATTTTTAAAATTTAACATACGGATGAGGAGAAAAAGGTTTATGGAGGAAACGGCGAAATACACCAAACCTAAGAGACAAAATGAAAATTAACTCAAGTATTTAAAATGACAAAACTTTGTAATAGAAAATTGTTTGCGCATTTGACTCGATAGCACAAAAACTATTATGGATAACCCTGGGCTGTACAAAAAGTTCGTGGTTCGAAGTTCGCTTGAAAAAAGCTTGGCCCCGAAAAAAACTCGAATCTAAACGAGCTGGATCGGCTCAGCTCGAATTCTAAACGAGTCGAACTCGAGCCAGGGTTGGCTCGGTTAGTTGGCCCGGCTCGTGACTCCGTGCATATAATATATATATATATATATATATATATAAATATATATATATATATATAGGGATAGGATCTTTACAGAACTACATTTAAAATCAGAACTGAAAGAACCATTTCTAGCCCTTGATTCTCAGAATCAAGGGTGGATGTATTTAAGGGTATAAAGTGAAAATTTAGTACAGAAAACAAATAATAAAACGAATACAAAAGGGCAGTTTGGTCTTTTGCGTTATTCTTAAAATTGGAAGTCGCAGGTTTTTAGAAACAAAATCCCAAATCATAGGAGATACAGTTACATAATCGGAAGACACAAGCGAGCCCTATTGCGATTGCATCAAAAGAAAAGCTTGAAGAAGTAGGGCTATTGATCGATTCTGAAAGTTTCGAAGTCTCTGTTTGCGGCATTTGGGTTCGAAGAACAGTAGTAAGTAAATCTGATTTTAGTTTTAGCATTATGAGTTTACATATTTGTAAACCTGATTTCTACTTTGTTTTGCTGTTCGACGGTAGTATATAAATTGTAAAATCGTGGTTATTGATGCAAGGTAACAAATATTACAGTACATAGGGATTGATTATTAGTAATGGAGTTTATCTGTGCGTTTGGAATGTAATGTTTGTTGTGTAAGGAATACAAAATCATAGGGTTGGAGGTAAAACTGATATCTGAATAAGTTTAGGTATGTGCTGAGGAATACATATGTGTAAATCAAGCATATGGTATTCAATGTCGTGTATATGTTTACAATGTCTACAATTGCTAGTAGTTTATTCAGTAGGTGAACCATTGTTGTATGGAATTTACGAACATGTAAATCTGTATAAATTTTTATATTTGATTTGTACATACAGATGTGTAAAAAAATGGTATTGTTGAAACAATGTGAAACCTGAGAAAATACGTTTTAACTGTGTAGAATGATTGTAGTTCATTCAAATCAATATACTTGTTATATGAACATAACAAACATGTAAATTTGTTATATGTGTGTATATATGTATGTAAATACATTTGTGTAAATTAACTAAAAGAACCATTTGTAGCCCTTGATTTTGAGAATCAAAGGTGGATGGGTTTAAGGGTAATTATAGGGTTTGTACATAAATGTAAATCTGAATAAGTTTAGGTATGTGTTGAGTAATACATATGTGTAAATTAAACATATTGTATTCAATGTCGTGTATATGTTTACAATGTGTACAAGTACTGGTAGTTTATTCAGAAGATGAGACATTGTTATAATGTCTTTACGTACATGTAAACCTGTATAAGTTTGTGAATCTGTTTGTAAGTCCAGTTGTTTAAAATAAAGTGTATTGTAGAAATAAAGAGAAACCTGAGGAAAAATGTTTTTAACTGTGTACAATGATTGTGTTCATTCAAAATATTAGACTTGTTATATGAACATAACATACATGTAAATTTGTTATATGTTTGTATGTATGGTTGTAAATACATTTGTGTAAATTAATGTGTAAAAAATGAGCATCATCCTTTTTGTATGAAAGTGTAAAGTTGATCTTTGAAACATATACATTACATTAGAATATTTTGTGTAGACATTTTACTAATGCTAAACATTTGTTGCAGTTGAGAAAAATGAGGTTTCATTCATTGTCAAGTAAGTGTATTCCTTTTGTAATTTACTTTTTAAATGTAGTAGTATCTGATATATGAAATGAGCATATACTTGATTACAGGACGTAAAAGTAGTAGAATTGCAAGAAAGACGTCTTTTTCGAAGTTTAAAAATAAGGCTGATAGCCCTGTTGTACTTGGAGATTCAGATTTTGAAAATAGCGAGTCTTCTGAAAGAAATTATGGTGAGGAGCCATTTGGAGAAATGAAGAAATTTCTTTGGATGAAGAAAATGCAGCTAGTGATGAGTCGTATGAAAAAAAGATGATGTGTTATATGAAGCAGCAGGTATGATATTACGATTTAAGAATTATAGATTGGTATTTTAATAGTATGACAGAACATTGATTGCTGTCGTATATATTTGTTAACAGATGAGGGTGTGGATGTGGATAGTAGATGTGGAAAACAAAGAACCAAAAAAAGATCACGAAAGATGGAAACGATGCAAACAAAAAGAAGAGTAAGTAAAAAAAACATTAAGTTGTTATGTATTCTATAAAACAAAAATAACATTCATGTATATTAGTTACCAAGTATAATATGTTTGCCTTATTAATTATTTTAAATGTAGATCTGTTTTATAGGCATATTATTAATAAATTCATATGTAAAAGTAATATGATTACTGAAAATGTTTATGTTACAGAGGGGAAGCTGAGTAGGAAAAGATTGGGTAAAGACTCATCGTTGAAAGGATCCATAGTTGGGAAACAAAGGATAAAGGAATGTGTAAAAGGAAGGAAGGGAAAAGTGGCAAACAAGGGAAAAAGATGAAAGGTGGTGATGAGAATTTTCAATTGGTGATGCAAAGTGGTGGAATGGAAGAAAGTTTTGGGAAAGGTATAAGTATTTCTAAAGTGATTTACATACATATATAAAAAGTATTTGTTATATGTATAAAGTAATGTAATGAGATATTTATATGCAGGTAAGAAACGGTTGGCGTTAAGAAAATATGAAGAGGGTTCATCAAAGAAAAATAAATCAAGCAATGATGATGAGTATTTCAGTATAAGAGCTCGAAGTATACCACTGAAGTTATATTCGGTTTTAGGTTGTTTAGGTAAGAAGCAAAGGCAGGCAGTTATAGACATAGGATTTGGTAGAATACTAGAACTAAAAGCACATCAAATTCCTTCAAAATTAGGGTATTTTGTTGTGGAAATCTGAACACAGGAACAATGGAGATAACATGCAAGAGAGGATCATTGAAGGTAGATAGTGATGCAATTCACACGTTGTTAGGTTTGCCAAATTCAGGCATTGATTTGGTTTCAAAGGAAAAAGCGATAGAGTGGACGGAATTAGGAAAGAAGTGGAGATGTAGATATAAATCTAAGCTGATTAGTGTAAGGGATATTGTTAGGAACATAACATTTTCAAATGATGACGACGGTATAATGTTCAAATTGGATTTCATAGTGTTGTTCTTAAACAAATGGTAGAGTGTCATAAAAACAGTAAATGTAAAGTTGGTGTGTTAGATCTTATAAGTGAGGATGTGAATTGTCAGCTATAGACTGGTGCGGTTACATCGTGTCTAGGATCAAGCAGTCGAAAGAAAAATGGAGGAGAAGAGACTTGAACTCTCATTTCC
Organism: Flaveria linearis; assembly: GCA_024085815.1. Lineage (NCBI taxonomy): Eukaryota > Viridiplantae > Streptophyta > Magnoliopsida > Asterales > Asteraceae > Flaveria > Flaveria linearis. The sequence continues at coordinate 20,944,193 of CM044014.1, read as the reverse complement.
AAGGCGCTTTAACAATACTTACGGTATTGATCTACATTTGTGTTAAACAATAATTTAAATTGTATTATTTGTATCTAACTGTTTTACTGTTAATGCAGCTTTTATATGTTGATGGAACTACTTGCAAAGGAATAAACGATCAGCGTTCAATGAGTCCTCTTAGTTTCTGGACATTTGAGAACCTACAGATGAGAGAAGATTTAGAAATAAGGAACGGAGGATTTGGCAACGGGTTCATGCGGGTGTTGTATGTCGAAAGTGATGAAGACGATAATGAAGAAGAAAGTACGGATGATGAGGGGAATAACTTTAATGATGAAGGAAGTGATTACTCAGCAGATGTTTGTGAAGTTCCTGGGTTGGAGGTAATGTGGCAATATAATCTGTAATATATAAACATAATGAGAATATCATATAATATCTATTTGTACACATATGTAAAAGTGATATAGTTATGTGTTAATAATTTTTCACACTAATTGTGAGGTATGTTTGTACAGAGTATGGTGTCAAAAATAAAGACCCATCTTAATTGGTTGCTAACAGAGAGGAAAAGATTCGAGAAGCTAGTAATTGATGCGTATAGTGAATATCCTGGTAGTAGCGAAGTTAAGGATTGTATAGAGAAATTTAATTATGGATTCAAGGATGGTATCTGTGTAGATAACATTGGGAGAAGTGACGTAGGAGAAGAAGCTGAGTTCGTATCTCCTGTTAGAGAAGAAAAAAGAGAGGGAGCACAAACAACAGCAGACCATCAGCAAACGGTTGTGTTTCATACGCCGTTGGATAACAGATTGGTTGTCTATACTGGTGCGGTAGATGAGGGTGTAAGTCTGACGCAATCATCAATTAAAATAGCTGATTGGGCCCAAGATAGATTGAATAGTAGTTTATTAAGAAACTCAAAGTTGATGACAAACAAGATTAGTTCACCGATACCAAGTTTTAGCTTAGGGTTAACACAAGAATTTAATGATGTTTTAAGAAGTGACCGTGTAAATGAAATATCAATGAGAGTAGATGGGGAATAGAAAGGGTTAAAGAAAATGATCAGTCCAGACCCAAAAGATTGAAGAAACTAGCTGATGCATGCAAGTCGCCATACTTGGTTCGTCCTGTTAACATCAATAAGAATGTTACAGATGATGAATTGAAAGTGTGGTGTTACATAATGAAAGAAACAGATGTTGTAGAGTAAGTTTATTTTAATTATTGTATATTAGCTAATAAATTGATTTTTGCCATTCGTACAATGCATAATAAAGATTAATTGTAACGTTGTATGTAGGAATGATGGGGAAGCAGCAGCAGGAGAGTTTAAAGAAGTTATTAATGAATTCAGGTTAGTAAGAAAGTGGTTTTGTTACATTTGTAAAGTGTATTTAATTATTTCTAATATTATGTTTACATGCGTTAATGAGTGCAGTGATGAAGTATTTGAAACAAAGAATGGTTTTGTAACAAAAAGATTTTTGCTAAGGTCACTGCTACCTGAGGAGACTGTATTGAGCAATGTGATAGATTGTTGGGCATCAGTATTAAACTTAGAAGAAAGGAACAAAAGTGCTGAATCACCTAATAGGTTGTTCATGAGTACGGGAGTCATAGTAAGTTAAATTATGGTTTGTTGAATATGGTAATTTACATTGGTTAATAGATGTAATATAAAATAACATTTGTAATGGTGCTTCGCAGACTAATGCAATGTTAGAAGATCCTAAACTTGATAATGTTGCCCGCTTGATTCATTTAGAGACGGCTTGAGAAGTGTGGTAGATGGTGATGAGAGTAAACTCTACATGAAGAATGTTGATATTGTTATGTTCCCAATATTAGAGTCGAACCACTACTACTTAATATGTTTTGATATGAAGGACCCGTACATTGAAGTCCTGGACAACATGCATCATACAAGAAGCTTTGGTGTCACAGATTCTTCTGATTTCCATAAGAAGGACACAGTGCTGAAAGTGGTAAGTAAAGCTTTTCAATAGACAATTAAGTGTAATTATTTGATAGTTTAATTTACAACAGTAATACACATATGCTATGTTGACATGTCTGTAAATATCAATCAAATTAACGTAGATGTATTTGAGCATTAGGTAATCTTAAAAAATAGATTAGGCTACTGTTTTTATTGTAATGATGAACATGTAATAGTGAAAATGGTATGTAAAGTGTAAAATAGTAAAAAGCATGAGACATATTTAATACATAAGACGTTAGTGTATAGTAAAATTTCCTGAAATCTATAAAAGAAAACATTACTAATTGATTTAATCTGTCATTGTCCTTGTAGAAAGATATATTTACAAGATACTTGATGTACATTGGTCATAAGAAGGTTGAAGGATTAAGGGCTTGTAACCCTGTGAAAAGGATGTTGAGTTGGGCGACCAAAAATAATTCCATTGACTGTGGGGTGTTCCTTATGAGGCATATGGAGACATACATGGGAAGCAAAGTAAAGCGTTGGGATTGTGGCTTCAAGAAGGAAGGGCCTGGACAGGATGTGCAGTTGAATAATTTAAGGATCAAGTACACGTACAAAATACTTACATCAGATGCAAACATACACAAAGACAAGGTTACGCAAGAGGCAGGAAGCATAGACTTGGTGGTTGAATTTGAATGAGAACAGATGATGGTTAAGTGTGGATTGGATGTTTCTTGAACATACAATTATATTTTGTTGGGAAACATTATGAATATGTCTTTTAGAAGAATTTTAATGGTTTCTTTTGTTGAACATGTAAACCAAGATATTTTGTGATTTGATTAATGGATGAATGGTTTGAATTTGGATGAAGTATATGTTTTTTTGATTATATTATGTAATTTGATTAATTCTTGAATTGTTTATATGTACATATATTATGTAGTTGCCGGTTTGGATTTTGATAAAGGTTATTATGAATTTACATGTATGTTAATTTAAGTAATGTTATTAAAACAATGGTCGTGCATTAACAAGTATGTTGGTTTACAGATGTGTAAAGTAGTCGGCTGGTATCCTGAGCAGTATACATAGATATATTGGTTTACACACCTGTAAATGTGTATGTAAGTTTAATTACTGTTGTCAAATGAAGTAGATTATATGTATGAATAAATGTTATTAAATGTGTAGCTAAAATGCAAAAATAAGATGTCGTTATCGTAATATAAAAAAGATAAACGTGTACTAAAATAAACATTGAAGACAGTAATATTTAGACTAATTTACACAAATGTAAGGTAGGAGGCTGGTATCCTGACCAAGACTCATTGATGTATCTGTATACTCAATTGTAACACAGTGAAAACAGTATCTGTTATGTATGTCAATTAAATGATGCAATTTTATTTAGACTATTATACATAAATGTATTTAGCGGCGTATAGTATCATGACCAACACAAATTGATGAAATGATTTATTCAACTGTAACAGAGTATGTAAGTTTATCTTCATTGGTCTAAATGTATCGAATAATAAATCTGAATAAAATGGTAATAAATGTGTATTACAAATGCGTAAATGACAAGTCATTACTGACAGACAATGAAATCCCAAAAAAATGAACCAATCTTCGATAGTGACCACCATGTAAAAGTGAAAAAACATGTAATACGTAGGGGGGACGTTTTGCTGTTGTTGATCAATTATTATACTGATGGATGAGCTTCTGCAGACTTTATCTTCAGTGGACAATTTCGAGAATCATGATCATTGGTATATGTATTACATGTCCAACAAAACCTCTTCGGTTTTTGACTGCGGGTAATAGCTTTCTCACCAGGTCCAATCAATCTTCTATTTGTTCCACAACCTTTATTCCTAATGCCTTGAGGTGGGTTAACATCTACTTCCTGTTCTTTCGAATGTCCAGTAAGTTCCTCAATAACAACACCCTTGTTTTGTCGACGCGATTGGTACGAGAAATCTTCAATGATTTTACGATTCAGCTCCTTAAGATTGTCTATCAGAAGTTGCAGGCCATCCGTGTTGCCACCCAAACGCTCCGCACATTGTTCAAACAAATCAAAAGCCTCGTGCCTCAATCTTGTTTTTTCATTTGTAATCAGCCCATACCTGTTTTCCATATTAAAAAGTCTTTTGGGCAACACATTCCTCATCCATCTCTTCGATAAATACATGTTAGGTATCTCATGAATGTTCTGGTTTTTATAAACACAAACACATGTCTACATAAATACCCAATCCGAATGAACAACATGCATGAACAAGTGGCTGAATGATCGTTAAGATTCAAATAACCTGCATATTTTAAAAGGAAAAATATGAATGTGCAGCACTATATGTTTTGTATAAACATGAATTGAAATATAAACAGAGAATATGTACCTTAAACTCGCCAACCAAACCAGATTGTTCTTTGTTGTGGGAAACAATATAAATCTTAGAATTTCCAACAACTTCACAAGTTGAGACACTACAAAACCATACTGCTTTTACAATCTCCTTTTGAACGTCATCAAAAATGTTACGCGTGTACACGCAAGATGCATGTTTTTCAATATGTAAACGTGTTCGTAGTGAAGGTTTCGATGTGCTAGTACCATGCTCTAATAGCCGTTGTTGATAACGTTGTCCCTCGATTGTTGAATCAAAACACAACAGAAAATCAACAAGAGTGTTAGATCCACTAGAATTAAGTTTGAATAAAGCATTAGAGCTCTCACATCTGGATGTTGTTTTCATTAGACAACACATTTGAATATCTTTAAAATATGCGGAACCCATTGTTCCCTTATGGCAAACATATCACATAACCATTCATGATGTTCAAGGTTGTACTCACCCATAAGTAAATGCCATCGTTCTTCGAAAACTTTAGGTTCTATGAATACATTCCATACTAACTTGTGGATTGCTCTACGAATTTCATTGTTCTTTGAGACATCACCAGAAACCTATTAATACGAGAAATATATATATATATGGAAATTAATAAAATGAACGTGAAAAATATAAAGATTCATTTACAACTGACTTACAGTTGTGTAAAATAGTAAAGTGATGTGTGCATGACAGGACAATATCCGCATAACTTACATTTGGGAAACCTATAAACTTAGCTTTTGGAAACCTAAAAACTGACTTACAGTTGTGTAAAACAGTTTAGTTAGTGTGCAGACCAGGACACTATCCGCATAACTTACATTTGGGAAACATATAAACTTACCTACAGTTGTGTAAATCAGTAAAGTGATATGTGCAGAACAGGACACATTCCGCAAAACTTACATTTAGGAAACCTATAAACTTACTTACAGTTGTGTAAAACAGAAAAGTGATATGTGCAGAACAGGATACTATCCGTACATTTGTGTAAATTAAAGTACGTACATGATATGAACTTAACTTGATAAGAAAAAATATGATGTATTAATTATGTTTTGATGTACCTTCTTTGAGAGTTTTTTTGTGATATGCCATATGCATAGACGATGTTTAGATTCGTTTAGAACGGCAGCAACAGCTTGCTTCATTGCGGCATCCTGATCCTTAGAACTAATGTAGGTTGTTTACCGTGTGCATGAATAAACGATTCTAGTAACCACTTATAGGAATCAATTGTTTCATCATATAACAAACCAGCACCAAATGTGACACATTTTTTATGATGGTCTACACCGGTAAAAGGAACAAAATCATGTTGTACCTGAAAAAAACCAAAGTTAGATAAAAATAAAATAAAATGGACTAATAGTGAGTATATAACTTACTGGTTCGTGTGGTAAGTGGCGTCAAATGCTAAAATGTCTCCAAATACGGAGTAATTGCACTTAGAAACATCATCCACCCAAAATAAAGACCTGAGTTCACTTTTAACAGCTTTGCAATCGAAAGTGAAATTTTGCCAATTCACTTTACGTTGATTTAGAGTATCAATAATCATCTGAGCATCTCTATTACCAATGAACCGCCTTATGTCCCTACTAAAATTCTTGTAGTCGGTAACCGTGCCACGAACCATATGTTGACCACCCTTAATTGTGGTCTGGATCTTATGAGCAACATTTGGTCCAACGTTAGCAATTCGAGCCCTGTGTATGAACTCTTGATCAGAAAAGTTCAACTGACGACGCTTTCTGGTCAAATCTTGATTATTACTGTCTACAAGACCATGGTTGTGTTTCTCAACAAAATCATAGATAATAAATGCCCATTCTTAAATTTGACCCTTATGCAGGCAGGGCATTCAGTAACCTTGATAGAAGATGTTCGTGAAGGTCCATAAGATGATCCATTATTCCTAGAATCAACTGTTGACCACGAGGCTTACCGGACTTGCTACATAGAATATATTTATGCGTAATGACGCCATGTTTCTTCTAGTAGTGGATAATCTTATATCAAAACCAGCAATCTCAGCATATAACTGATAAATAACATAAACGTCATCCCAATTAGAAAATTTTGAACCAACAATTGGTTTTATCTTCTGGCGAGTTAGGTATCCAGTATTTAGTTCCATTAGGAGAATGGAAGAAGTTACTGCAAATTGATTCCTCTTTGCCATCATCATTCATAACTACAAATAAACTTGAAACAAAAAAATTAATAAAAAGTTATGTCTACTGATTTACATAAATGTATAACTTTATAAATCAAGCAATTAAAAAAATATTGGAAAATATGTACTACCTTCTGGTTGAACATGATTAAAAACATTCAATTGTTCATTCAAATTGGATGAATTTTGATTAATGTTACATGACGATCCATCATTGACATTGTTAAGCATGTTGATAACAACCATCTGAAAAGCAATATGAATATACACCTGCGGGAAAAAATCAAGATAATGGTCCAAAGGTTCTGTACAACTACGTAAATCTGAACTAAGAATCTACTCAAAATATATCTACATCTGAACCCATACAAAATAGGTGTGTATAAATTTACATATACGTAAACCTGAACAAATTATACAGAACATATATCCATCGTTTAGATTTTTCTACAATTTTTTGAATCATGTTTATTCCATACAATTATATGAACATCTTAATTGAAAATATAATCGATGAATACAAAAATCGTTAATTGAATTTTCGAACATATAGATGCATATACGGTTAACAAGGTTCGAAACATTGCAATACCATATAAATAACACATACATCACTGGTTTATAATGACAAAATCGACTTACAAAAAGTACGAAATTGATTATTTACGAATACAGCAGAGGATGAAGACGCGAAGATGATGAATTCGATTTCTGTTTCAGAAAATTGTTGAACTAGATAATTCAAGCATTGATTAATCGATTATGATGACAAGATCGATTGTGAGAAACAACAAAAATGGTGACTTACACTAAGACGGAAGGATGAAGATGCGAAGATGATGAATTCAATTGATTGATCATAATCGTAATTAGAGATCCATGATATAGACTTACCTAACTTAAATGAGATAAAAAAGGGATTTTATTTTGTGAATATTGTGTTTTTACACAATTACCCTCATTGATATAAAATCCAAAAATAAAATAATTATCAATCAAGGGCTATAAATGGTTCTTTCGGTTCTGAAGATTTAATTAGGTTCTGTAATGATCATGTCCCTATATATATATATATATATATATATATATATATATATAATATATATATATATATATATATATATATAATATATATATATATATATATATATATATATATATATATATATATATATATATATATATAGGGGAGGTTCCACTAAAAAATATTTTGCCTAAGAAGGCTAAGAAGAAATGAGGTGGTGACATGTGGCAAAACTAGAAAATAGGATTAAGGGTATTTTGGTCCATTAATATTTTTTGCTGTTTTATGAAATCCAGCACACCCTGTGCTGTTTTATGAAATCCCTCACAACCCTGTGCTGTTTTATGAATCCAGCACAACCCTGTGCTGTTTTATGAAATCCAGCACAACCCTGTGCTGTTTTATGAAATCCAGCACAACCCTGTGCTGTTTTATGAAATCCAGCACAACCCTGTTGCTGTTTTATGAAATCCAGCACAACCCTGTGCTGTTTTATGAAATCCAGCACAACCCTGTGCTGTTTTATGAAATACAGCACAACCTGTGCTGTTTTATGAAATACAGCACAACCCTGTGCTGTTTTATGAAATACAGCACAACCCTGTGCTGTTTTATGAAATACAGCACAACCCTGTGCTGTTTTATGAAATACAGCACAACCCTGTGCTGTTTTATGAAATACAGCACAACCCTATGCTGTTTTATAAAATACAGCATAAAAACGTTAAAATGCAGCACAATTTCACCTAATTTGTTTTTTTTATAAAAAAAATATATAGCAATACTTACTCAATTTAAAGAGAAAAAAACGCTTGATTTTATGGTGTAATTTTTTTAAAAAAATAATCTAGCGTGAAAAAGTTATAAATGTTTAAAAAATTGGGGGAAACTAAAAAAGTTAACAAAAGTGTTACATACCCAAAATACCCTTTCATCTTTTTATTAATAACATTATCATCTTAGACATTGATTAAGAAATGGAAGGCTAAAATCATTTCTTACCCTTCTTAGGCAAAATTTATTTTTTAGTTGAACCTCCCTCTCTCTCTCTCTCTCTCTATATATATATATATATATATATATATATATAATATATATATAGGGTCAGGATCTTTTCAGGACTCCTAAAGATCGTGAAAACTTGTGACGCCCTAAACCCGACAGGGCACCGGAGGCACGTCACACAGTTGGATTAATATTTTAAACGCGAATCAAAGCTTTCTACTTACAGCGGAAGGCTAAACAATATTACATATTAACCCACTTTTAAAAAAATTTTTACATATAGTTGTATTTAATTATACATTTCTCTATTTACATTATTAACAGGTCCTACGCCCTATGCCAGCAGCTACTCCGGGATAGCATCCTTGTTCAGCTCATACTTGCCTTCCTCTATTATTAGAGGATCCCTCCTTACCTAGCACACACAACCCACTCAAAACATCAGATAAACTGGTGAGTTCTACATTTTCATTAAAACATTCACAGCATCTTTACTCACACAAAAGTCATATTTATATTGGCAATACAATAAGATCAACTTTTATCATTACTTTGTCCCACCGGACTCGTCCGACCGGACGTCAGTTGCCCACATCTAGCAACTGTCAGTTGCCCACATCTAGCAACGGTCAGTTTCCCACATCCAGAAACTATAATTATTATCTCTCATCTAGTAGGATGCCAATTAATCATCTAGGGTCGTCACCACAAGATGTTCACAAAGCTGAGTGATTGTCATCACTCCTATCTAACTGTACAGTTACACACCCAGGCATCTTACCCTAACTGGCCTGTTGAGATTTACATCACATTATCATTTTAAAACATTTCTTTTACTTATTACCAAATATTATCACATTACTTTACACACCACACATTCTTTCTTTTAGCACCAGTTTTAATACATTTTCATTTATCATTACATCCCATCTGACCCATTGGAATCATCACATCATGTAATGATTAACAATGTTCAGATAACCATTCTTTACACCCTACCTGACCCATTGAAATCATCACCATCACGTAATGATTAACCAAAGTTCAGATAATCCTTTATTACCCCCAACATTACCCCAACAGCTTCACAAGCTGTTAGAAACATATGGACAACATTATCACAATTCTAGTGCTAAAACATTCAATTCATTTATCATCGTATGTGTGCTAGCCCGAATGTTAAAAATCAGACATTTGAAAAGGTCTTAGAAATCACCTTATCAACTTCCTTACGACAATCTACACAATCCACGTACACGAGGTAACTAGCCCTTTCTCTAATCAGGGTATATCTAAAGCAATAAATCTTGATTCAGTAAACTTATTCTCAAACAAGACCCTCATGCGATTGAACACTTATGCGAATGAGCACCATGCGACTGGACCTATGCGGGTGAACATCAATACGGATGGACATCCAATCGTACGACTGACCATTCATTCGCACGACTGAGCCCTCATTCGTGCATAGTGATCACTCGTCTTCATTCGGTCTTTTAACCAGGCAACTGAGTTCTCAATCGCACGACTGAACCTCTATTCGCACTCAGTCGCACGACTAGACTTTCATTCGCACAACTGAGGTATGCGATTGAGCCCATTCGTCTGAAACGGATCAGCAGCTGTGTTCTTGACGTTTTTGATCCAACTTACTCAAAATTTAAGTTTTAACCATCCAATCATGTCATATTCAAAACAGATCATATACACATCGTTTACAATGGTTTCGAATCATTATTTCATCAAAACTACACAAAACTCAGATCCGAATTCCCAGATTTTAATTTAGAAAGAAACCATACCAATTTAATGATTTAAAACATGTTTATTGGATCAATTTAATCATTTTCACAGCTTATAACATCTCCAGATTGATCCTAATGTTCAAAACTTACCAAAACGGAGTTTAGCCTAGTCGATTGGCAAGAACAGGGGTGTTTGGGTGTAAAGGGAACAAGAGAATGAAGTAGATGCAGATAGAAATCTGCTTTTCATCTCTCTTCACCGCCTTACTTATTCAAATGTGCAACTTAACCGCCATACATCCAGTCGCACGACTGAACCATTCGTACGACTGAATCGTGCGACTGAAGCTCATGCGCCTACTATTCGTACGACTGAGTCTCAATCGCACGTAAGGGGTGCGACTGAAGTTCATTCGTATGCAACTCATACGATTGAACACCAAAACAATCAAACAAACTCAACTTAGTTAATTAAGCATAATTATAATACAATTACAAGTCCGGATTTAGAAACCGGATGTTACAGAACTGCGAGAACTCATCCTAGCCATTGATTATTATTTATTTAAATTGTTTTTTAATTAATACAACAAGGTTAATATGGTCTTTTAACATATGCATTTAATATGAGTCTTTAATGCTATATAATTAATTTAGAAGTTACATAATTATCTTCCATTAATTGAATGAAATTTTTTAATTGTTTTTTTCTTTTAGTGCTCAATTTCAACTTTGCATTGATTTTTGGACGGTTCTTTGACCTTTTTTCATAGTATATTCATAAAAAGTGTTAAGGATGCTTTGATAATGGTTTGATAATGATTTTATATATCTGAGTTAATTTTGTATCCAATTTCGTTACATAAATAAATATAATCAGTTATCTTTTTTACCTATACATATATGAAATAAATGGTTTGTTAATTTGCATATATATATTTTTTTGTTACCTATACATTTTTTTCAACGTACACAAATGTAATATCTATTTTCTCACAAATTCAATGATCGTTTGATTAAATTTAGGGTATGACTTTATGTTTTGATTCAAGTGTTTGTGTTAATTAGCTTGAATTTTAGTTTATGATTTGATTTAAGTTTGTGTTGAAGACTTACATATATGTAAATAGTTGACTCACACATATGTAGAACTTGTATGTATATAAAAAACGATAAGCAAAATTTTTACATATATGTAAATGGGTGGTAAGTATGAAAATTAAATGACTAGTATGAAGATATTTTTTCATATATGTAAATACCAGATCAATTTAAAAAATGAATTATTGATTTGAAAATTTATGTATATGTAAAATATTAACATTTGAGTAGACGACCAGTCTAAATATTTACATATATGTAAATCAACGAGCACCGTGAAAAATGAAAAGAACAATCGAATGCAAAGATTAAACAAATACCAATTATGACGCATCACATACTAATTTACTCAATTTTAAAGAATTTCTTTTTTTTTCAAATGTAATTGATGAATTTTTAGAAATAAGAGAAGAGAGAAGAGAAAATAAAATTAATTAATTACTAACTAATTGGAGAGAAAAAATAATATAACAGATTACTAATATACCATTTCTTTAAATTAACCATTAAATAAATCAATAATTTACATTTAGTGAACATGTTTAATCATAACCCTTGATCAAAACAACCAATGGTTAATATTAGTTCTGTGAGTTCTCATTTATAATGAAGTCATAAAAGAACCTAACCCTATATATATATATATATATATTGTAAGGGCCCGTTCCCGGGCACCTCACAGTTGGTCATTCACAGCATAAAACATTCACAACACAATATTAAGCAGCGGAAATTATTTTAAACAAAAACCATCCATTCATTTAGAACGCTGTTGTTAAGCAATACATTTTAGTTTATAAGTTCACAAAATATTTAATTGAATGAATTACAAAACAACAGTGTCGTCAAAACATAAATGGATGTCAGTCTTGCCCGCCAAGTAGCCACCCCCGTGTGCCATCCTCAGCAACCTGTCACCTGCCAACTGGAAAATACATAAAAGTCAGCGTTGCTGAGTGAGTTCTAGTTTTATAGTTAAAATACTTTACTTTTCATTCAAAAACCGTTCCTCATTTGTATGTGATCACACATCGTACGTACACATAGGTAATACTTTCATTATCTTCATCATCGTTGAATTCGTACTTTTATCATTCCTCTTCAATTAAGCTGTGAGTCTGTTGCGACACCAAGTCGCTCACCTCTAAGTCAATCACAAAGATTGACCTACATACTGTAAGTCTGTTGTGACACCAAGTCACTCACCTCTAAGCCAATCACAAAGATTGACCTACATTCCTGTGAGTCTGTTGTGACACCAAGTCACTCACCTCTATATCAATCTCAAGGATTGATCCTGTGTGCATCCTTCGGGGTAGCGAACCCGCATCACAGTTGAGCTAACACCTGCCAGGGGTGTGCACCTCCATTCATTTGCTTGCAAGACTTTCGTTCATTCGTTCACGTTCCATTCCTCTTTATCATTAATCTTTCACTTTATTAATGATAATAATTATTGATCATGATCATTCCACGTAGAAACATACAGTATTATTATTAATAAGCATATTAATAATAATAATACTAATAATATTATAAATAATATTATTCATACTCTTAATAATATCCCTAATCATAATATTAATTATAATATTAAGAAAGGATATTATTACATTCAATCATCATCATTCACATTCAATTAACGTCCAAGTCAACATTCGGGCGAAACCCTACTGCACAGACTCCAAGGAAAATATGTTAAAAAGTCTAAGTATTTTGGGCGTATGAGCCCTGTTCTAGGCGTTTCACCACTGTCGGACTCATCAGCTACACTTAGAAAAATTTCAGGCTCTGGGCGTATGAGCACTGCTGGGCGTATGACCCCTGTTGGTCGTTTTAGCCCTGTTGGTCGTATTAGCCCTGTTGGTCGTACCATCCCATACTTAGAAATATTTTCTGGTCATACGACCAGAATTTAGACTTTTCACCTTTTTACTTAGTTTTCAGACTCATGGGTACTGTGGGACTCATGAGTCCTGTTGGGACTTATAAGTCCCCATACTTAGCAAATTTTCAGACTTATGAGTCTGGTCGTTTTAGAACTATTGGACACATTACCTGCTTAGACTCATGACCATACTTAGAATATTTCTAAGGCATGTCCCTGGGCGTATAAGCACTATTAGACTCATTAGTTTGTACTTAGTTATTCTAAGTCCAAATTTCAGGCACATTACTATTATTTGGCTTGTTAGACGTATTAGTAACCCATTCATGAGTCTAACTCGTATTCCAAAACCCAAACATCAGGATGCCTAGTTCTAATCATATACACATGATTCTAGACATGAACCTATCATAAACAAAAACATACATACATTCATATCATACGGGTATTATACCCAAACTTATATAAAAAACATATATACATGCATTTTCCAGCCCCAAATCATTTAAAAAGGAGTAAAAAGGGGGCCTAGAAACTCACCTTAGTTTGTCTTCGGGTTTTGATATCCCTTCCTTGAACTTCTCAGTTGTTTCTAACACCTAAAACACACACACACATACCACCGAACACACAGACACATTTATAAGCACACATACGGTTCTAGAATCATCTAAAACTTCAAGAACTCGAGATTTCTTACCAAAAACTTCGAGTTTCTCAGATTCTTCTTCAAAAATCCCGAGAGTTTTCTGCTCCTGCTGCTCTCTCTCTCTAAAAATATCAAATGAAAGGATACCCAGGCAACGTGGGCGGCCATACCACCTTTTCTATCAAAATTAATAGGAAGTTTGCCCATTTGGCACTTTTGGCCCTTCCACAAAAGTAGACTTTTTATTTCCTTCCCCTTTCTTTCTATTTCATTCTTTTAATTTCTTTAATAAGAAATTACGGGTGTTACAAGTCCACCCCCCTTTATAGGTTTCGTCCCTGAAACCTGTTATTCCTCAAACAATGTGGGTAATGCTGTCTCATTTCTTCTTCAGTCTCCCACGTAGACTCGGATCCCTTCCTGTGCTTCCACTGTACACGCACAAGAGGAACCACTTTATTCCTCAACCTCTTTTCTTTACGATCAATGATTGCCACTGGTTGCTCTACGTAGTTGAGCCTCTCATCCACCTCGATATCCTCCAGTGGTACAACCATGTCTTCATCAGCTAAGCACTTTCTCAGATGAGATACATGGAATGTGGGATGAACTCCACTTAACTCATCTAGCAATTCAATTCGATAGGCCACCTCTCCTACTCGTGCGATAATTCGGAAAGGTCCTATGTACCTCGGGCTTAGCTTACCTCTTTTCCTGAATCTAATGATTCCCTTCCAGGGCGAGACCTTTAACATGACTCGGTCACCAACCTTGAACTCTATCGGTCTTCGCCTCTTGTCAGCATACGACTTTTGCCTATCTTTCGCCGCCTTCATGAAGGCCTTGATCTTTTCCAACTTCTCATTCGTAGCTTCGACCACCTCAACACCTCCTAACTCTTTCTGCCCAATGTCTCCCCAGCATACGAGCGTCCTACATCTCCTACCGTATAGCATCTCGTAAGGTGGCATGCCGATGCTGGCATGATAACTGTTGTTGTACGAGAATTCTGCTAACGGCAGGTGGTCGTCCCAACTTCCTCCAAAATCGATCACGCACGCCCGAAGCATGTCCTCGAGTGTTTGGATCGTCCTCTCAGACTGACCGTCTGTCTAAGGGTGATATGCTGTACTAATGTGTAGTCTCGTCCCCATCGCATCATGAAATCTTTTCCAAAACTTGGAGGTAAACCGGGTGTCACGATCAGACACAATAGACACCGGCACACCATGACGAGCTACAATTTCTTTGATGAACAGGTCCGCCAATCTCTCGGATGAGTACGTTTCACGGATCGGTAGGAAGTGGGCACTCTTTGTCAAGCGGTCAACTATCACCCATATGGCATCATACCCTTTTGGGGTACGTGGTAACTTCATGATGAAATCCATGGTGATGTGTTCCCACTTCCACTCGGGTATATCCAACGGTTGGATCTTCCCGTAGGGCTTCTGGTGTTCCGCCTTCACTTGTAAGCAAGTCAAGCACTTACTTACGTACTCCACTACGTCGCGTTTCATACCCGGCCACCAATAGTCTTTCTTCATATCGTGGTACATTTTGGTAGCACCGGGGTGAATGGAGTATCGGGTCTTATGGGCCTCGTCCATAATTCTACCACGTAGATCCCCGTATCGAGGAATCCACATTCGTCCAAATCGAGTCTTAACACCAAGAGTGTTCTCACCCAATTCCGTAACTAGACCTCTCATCCTTTCGGAGTTAAGATGATCTTCTTTCAAAGCCTCGTCTTGGAACTCCTTAACCTGTGTCATCACATCGGGGGTCATGATCAGCTGATAAACCTTCACCCGAATCGGCTCAGGTCGTTCTTTTCGGCTAAGGGCATCGGCCACCACGTTGGCCTTGCCCGGATGGTAATGGATTTTGCAGTCATAATCCTTTATGAGCTCCAACCATCGCCTTTGCCTCATGTTTAAATCTTTTTGCTCAAAGAAATACTTCAAGCTTTTGTGGTCTGTGAAGATAGTGCACTTCGTCCCGTATAGATAGTGCCGCCATATCTTCAACGTAAAAACCACCGCAGCTAGTCCTAGATCATGTGTGGGATAGTTGACTTCGTGGGTTTTCAGTTGTCGGGATGCATAGGCTATTACCCTTCCACGTTGCATCAACACGCAACCTAGCCCAGAATAAGATGCATCTGAATAGACCACTAAGTCTTCATTCCCCTCGGGCAAAGTCAAAACAGGAGCTTGTGTTAGTCTTGTCTTCAACTCCTCGAAAGCCGTCTCCTGCTCTCGACCCCACATGAATTTTACGTCCTTACGAGTCAATTTTGTCAAAGGTGAGGCTATCTTTGAAAAGTCTTGAATAAATCTCCTATAATAGCCCGCCAATCCCAAGAAGCTACGAATCTCGGATGTCGTCTTTGGTGATTTCCATTGCATCACAACCTCAACCTTTGCTGGGTCCACCATGATTCCCTCTGCATTTACCACGTGACCCAGAAATTGCACCTCGCGTAGCGAGAAAGCACATTTGGAGAACTTAGCATACAGTTTCTCCCTTCTCAAAGTCTCCAATACTTCCCGAATGTGACCGGCATGCTCTTCTTCGCTCCTTGAATAAATCAGGATATCATCGATGAACACAATCACTGATTTATCTAACATTGGCCGACACACTCAGTTCATCAAGTCCATAAAAGCAGCTGGCGCGTTAGTTAGACCAAATGACATAACGAGAAACTCATAGTGTCCATAACGCGTACGAAACGCTGTTTTAGGAATGTCCTGCTCATTTACCTTCAATTGATGGTAGCCAGATCGAAGATCTATCCTCGAGAACCAACTGGCACCCTGGAGCTGATCGAACAAGTCATCGATTCTCGGTAACGGATACCGATTCTTTATTGTCAACTTATTCAATTCACGGTAGTCGATACACATTCTCATGCTACCGTCCTTCTTCTTCACAAACAAGACCGGAGCACCCCAAGGAGAGATACTCGGTCTAATAAAGCCCTTGTCGAGCAACTCCTGCAGTTGCTCCATCAACTCTTTCATCTCCGTCGGAGCCAAGCGATACGGTGCTTTTGCGACAGGTTGGGCACCCGGTATCAGGTCGATCTGGAATTCGATCTCTCGGTCAGGTGGCAATCCCGATAAGTCTTCGGGAAACACGTCCGGAAAGTCACGCACAACTGGTACATCAGATAGTTGTGGTGTTGGCGTCTCTACATTCTTTACATAACATAAGTAAGCGCTACATCCGCGCCTCATACACTTTCCCGCCACCGCCATCGAGATCACCTTCGAAATCGTTGTAACCCGATCGCCATATATTGTCACCGGACTTCCGTCAGTCGTCGTCAGCCTAATCATCTTCTTTCGGCACACGATATTCGCTTCGTAGGTTGCTAACCAATCCATCCCTAACACTACATCAAATCCTCCTAGGGGCATCACATGTAATTTGGCAGCAAACCTATGGCCTTCTAACTCTATGGTACAGTCCTCTATCACATCAGTAACTCTAGTGGACTTACCAATAGCGGTTTCTACATCAAAGGGCTCATCAATGCATTTACTACTAGCAGACAATTTAACACAGAAAGTAGCAGAAATAAAACTCCTGCTAGCACCAGAATCAAATAACACAGAAGCAAGAGTTTGATTTACTAGAAACGTACCTGACACAACATCAGGGTCCGTCCTAGCCTCCTCTCTGGTCATGGTAAAAGCTCTGGCGCTCGCCTTCTGCCCTTCAGTCCCGGCCGTCTTCTTTGCCCCGGAACTCTCCACCCTCTGCTTCCTGCAGTCTTTGCTCATATGGCCCGCCTCGCCGCAGTTATAACACCTCAGCTCCTTACAGTCTTTCAAGATGTGGCCCGGCTTTCCGCACTTGAAACACACGTTGAGTCCCGATTTGCACTCACCCGTATGCTCCTTCCCACACTTGCCACACCTTTTGGGCCTCGAGCTTGATGACCCCACCCTACGGTCATCCATTCTCATCCTTTTGTTGTTCGGGGTAAAGCCACCACGCCCGAACCGCTTCCCATTCCAGTTTCGGTCACCCCCATCAGCCTTCTTCACCTCCGCATCTGCTACCTCCCTCTCATCGTAGAGTCTTCCAGCCAAATCCACTGCCGACCTAAACGTGCTTGGCCGAGCAGCAATCAAGTGCCTACGAATGTCGGCTGGTAGTCCCTGAATGTACCGGTTAATCTTTCGGGACACCGGCGTCACTTGATCCGGCACCAGCCTCGCCATCTCATTGAATTTGGCAGTGTACTGCTGGTGGGTCATGGTTCCCGCTTCGAGTTGTAGGAACTCCCTCTCAATCTTATCGAGTTCCCTGTGAGGACAGAATTCCTCAATTACTAGCTTCTTCAACTCGGACCACTTCATCTTGCTTATGGCCCTGCTGTCCTCAGCCTGGACAATATTGTCCCACCAACATAGGGCTGAGTCAGTAAAGGAGTGGGTGGCAAACTTCACCTTCTGATCTTCCCGGCACTCACTGATCTCGAGTACCGCCTCCATCTCCCTTACCCACCGATGGGCAGCCGCAGCATTGCCATTTCCATGAAAAGTCGGGGGCCTGCACCTCTGGAATGCCCCGTAATTGCATCCCTTGGTTGTCACCCCTACCACATCATCTTCCTCTTCATCAGATACTACTATCTCTGGATCTGGTCGTTCCTCTCCTCCCTTGCTTTCCTTCCCAGTTGACCCTCTCCTATCCTCCTTCTCCTTCCTTTCCTCATTCCTCACAGCACGAATAACGTCGGTCACTACAGATGGCATAACTGCCTGCAGGACTTGGTGTACCTCATCAGCAATCGCCTCCCTAGCTGAGGCATTCAGGCTAGCATTCTCGGTTTCTTCATTCCGGTTAGGAACCTCAGGGTTCACAGGAGTCGTCTCAGGAGCTTTAGTACTGTTCCTAGTCGTACGCGGACGACCTCTACCTCTAGCAGCCTTAGAAGGTTTCTTCCCAGCCATTTTCCTATGCACTATAAGATTCAAACACTAAAACAGTCATTCAAGGAACAGCTCAGTTTATGTCAAGTATAGTAAGTCCCTAATTACAGTGGCCAGTTGTGATTAGCCACTTACTTTACTCTTCACACCCCAAGCACTCCCTATCCTGACTACATCAGCATCTAAATCTACTAAGAACACATAATCCATATAGCACACGCACATAACACTGATTAACTTTTAAGAAAAACAATACCTGATGGCACATGGCTACTCGGGCTGACATCCCTCTTTCCGTCCCATTCTCAGTTTAAGTTAAGGTTAATTTTGAAAATATTTACCCAATTCACTTAAACTTTAGCTATGATACCAACTTGTAAGGCCCCGTTCCCGGGCACCTCACAGTTGGTCATTCACAGCATAAAACATTCACAACACAATATTAAGCAGCGGAAATTATTTTAAACAAAAACCATCCATTCATTTAGAACGTTGTTGTTAAGCAATACATTTTAGTTTATAAGTTCACAAAATATTTAATTGAATGAATTACAAAACAACAGTGTCGTCAAAACATAAATGGATGTCAGTCTTGCCCGCCAAGTAGCCACCCCCGTGTGCCATCCTCAGCAACCTGTCACCTGCCAACTGGAAAATACATAAAAGTCAGCGTTGCTGAGTGAGTTCTAGTTTTATAGTTAAAATACTTTACTTTTCATTCAAAAACCGTTCCTCATTTGTATGTGATCACACATCGTACGTACACATAGGTAATACTTTCATTATCTTCATCATCGTTCAATTCGTACTTTTATCATTCCTCTTCAATTAAGCTGTGAGTCTGTTGCGACACCAAGTCGCTCACCTCTAAGTCAATCACAAAGATTGACCTACATACTGTGAGTCTGTTGTGACACCAAGTCACTCACCTCTAAGCCAATCACAAAGATTGACCTACATTCCTGTGAGTCTATTGTGACACCAAGTCACTCACCTCTATATCAATCTCAAGGATTGATCCTGTGTGCATCCTTCGGGGTAGCGAACCCGCATCACAGTTGAGCTAACACCTGCCAGGGGTGTGCACCTCCATTCATTTGCTTGCAAGACTTTCGTTCATTCGTTCACATTCCATTCCTCTTTATCATTAATCTTTCACTTTATTAATGATAATAATTATTGATCATGATCATTCCACGTAGAAACATACAGTATTATTATTAATAAGCATATTAATAATAATAATACTAATAATATTATTCATACTCTTAATAATATCCCTAATCATAATATTAATTATAATATTAAGAAAAGGATATTATTACATTCAATCATCATCATTCACATTCAATTAACGTCCTAGTCAACATTCGGGCGAAACCCTACTGCACAGACTCCAAGGAAAATATGTTAAAAAGTCTAGGTATTTTGGGCGTATGAGCCCTGTTCTAGGCGTTTCATCACTGTCGGACTCATCAGCTACACTTAGAAAAATTTCAGGCTCTGGGCGTATGAGCACTGCTGGGCGTATGACCCCTGTTGGTTGTTTTAGCCCTGTTGGTCGTATTAGCCCTGTTGGTTGTACCATCCCATACTTAGAAAATATTATCTGGTCATACGACCAGAATTTAGACTTTTCACCTTTTTACTTAGTTTTCAGACTCATGGGTACTGTGGGACTCATGAGTCCTGTTGGGGACTTATAAGTCCCCATACTTAGCAAATTTTCAGACTTATGAGTCTGGTCGTTTTAGAACTATTGGACACATTACCTGCTTAGACTCATGACCATACTTAGAATATTTCTAAGGCATGTCCCTGGGCGTATAAGCACTATTAGACTCATTAGTTTGTACTTAGTTATTCTAAGTCCAAATTTCAGGCATATTACTATTATTTGGCTTGTTAGACGTATTAGTAACCCATTCATGAGTCTAACTCATATTCCAAAACCCAAACATCAGGATGCCTAGTTCTAATCATATACACATGATTCTAGACATGAACCTATCATAAACAAAAACATACATACATTCATATCATACGGGTCTTATACCCAAACTTATATAAAAAACATATATACATGCATTTTCCAGCCCCAAATCATTTAAAAACGAATAAAAAGGGGGCCTAGAAACTCACCTTAGTTTGTCTTCGGGTTTTGATATCCCTTCCTTGAACTTCTCAGTTGTTTCTAACACCTAAAACACACACACACATACCACCGAACACACAAGACACATTTATAAGCACACATACGGTTCTAGAATCATCTAAAACTTCAAGAACTCGAGATTTCTTACCAAAAACTTCGAGTTTCTCAGATTCTTCTTCAAAAATCCCGCGAGTTTTCTGCTCCTGCTGCTCTCTCTCTCTCTCTAAAAATATCAAATGAAAGGATACCCAGGCAACGTGGGCGGCCATACCACCTTTTCTATCAAAATTAATAGGAAGTTTGCCCATTTGGCACTTTTGGCTCTTCCACAAAAGTTGACTTTTTATTTCCTTCCCCTTTCTTTCTATTTCATTCTTTTAATTTCTTTAATAAGAAATTACGGGTGTTACATATATATATATATATATATATATATATATATAAATATATATATATATACATACATACTAGTTTAGAGCCCATGTATTACATGGGTGGAATAAATAAAATATATTAAAATTATTAGTTTTAAGAATATTTTGTTTTTAGATGTTATTATCCATTGGTGAAATAAAAATATAATGATTGTTTAAAAGTTATAACACATAATGAATTAGAAATTATTACTCTATATTTAAAGAAAATATTTTTGATATCATATAATTTAGTGTGTATTGATATATTTTAAAATTGGTATATTTATATTTTAGATGTTTAATAGTTTAGTTTACTTATTTATAATAATTATCATTTAATATGAGAGAGACAAGAAACACAAATATAGACATATTTGTTTTAACATATTTAGTTAAAAAGGAAAGTCAAATTAATTGTTTTTATAATTTTCGTATTTATTATGAGAGAGATGTGGGAAAATGATTTTTTTGATATGCTAGAATAATGACACGTGTCATTTGATATGCTAGAATGATGACACGTGTCTTAAAAAACTTTATTTTATTATATGTTATATATATATATACATATATATATATTATAATTATTATTATTACTACTACTACTATTATGATTATTATTTTTATACTAGGATTTTAAAATGTTTTCTTAAAACTAAAAATGGATTCTGTTTAGAAACATTAAGTATTTTGTTTAAAAAATAAATAACTTAATAGTAAATTGGTTATATTTAAAATAATGATCTTTGTTCTTATAAGTACAGACCCAATAAAATGTAAAAGCCTTAATATATATATACTAGCTATAGTAACCCGTGTGTTCCACGGGTTGAATAAATAAAAATTAATATAATAAAATTTATTAATTATAAAATAATATTTTAAGATATAATATCACTGAAATTATGTATTAGAAATGACTGTAAGTTATAAAATAGTGATATCAACTTTTTAAAACTTTATTTTTTTTCAAAAAAAAAACGTTTTGTTCTAAAACAAACCGTATAAAAATGTCATTTTTAAACATTTTCTTATTATAACTCTTAAATTTAATTATTTTTGGTTTTAAAAAAATAACTTTTTAAAAATACCAATTTTAAATATTTCATATTTTTTAAAAAAGTCTTATGCTTTAAATAATTTATTATTTTATAAAAAAATTATTTATTTAGAAATAACATTAAAAAATAGATCTCTTTATTAATTTATTAAATCTAAAAAAGTGTTAAATAGTATTATTAGTAATTAAGGTATTTATTTAATAGGAGAGAGGGGCGGGAAAATTTTGGTGAGAATGATTATGATGTTGACACGTGTCATTCCAGATACCCTTTTATTAGAGTAGGAAGATTTTTGTGTTTTCTTATAAATTAATTTGAAAATTAAAAAAAATAATAATCGAGCCGGCTCGAACGAGCCACAAGCTGGCTCGAGCTTTTCATGAGCCGAACTCGAGCCGGTGTTTTGAGCTCGTTAAAATTTTCGAGTCGGCTCGGCTCGGCTCGATAAGCTTCGAGCTCGAGCTCGAACCCATCCTGCCCATCCTGGCTCGGCTTAGCTCCGCTCGATAAGCTTAAAGCTCGAGCTCGAACCCTTCCTGGCTCGGCTCAGCTTGGCTCGGTTCGTTTACGGCCCTACCCGTTCTTTTATAAAAGTTGCTCTAACTATTAGTAAACTAAACCAAAATTATTTGTTTATTATAATAATAATAATAATTGAGAGAATTGAGGATCCTTTTGTGATGGAAATTGAAGATTAATTTGAAAAAGAAGAAATCTTCGTTGCTTCTGTATATCTGTAATCTTGATACATGCATATATATACACATAGCAGTGAAAAAAACAAAATGGGGGGACCCATATGTCTGCCATTATAACACTCCCCCTCAGACATATGGTCTAAACATTTCTCTAATATAATATGAGTGGATATACTGCCTCATTAAAAACCTTGCTAGGAAAAACCCATTGGGATAAAACCATAGCTAAGGGAAAAAGAGTACAGTATATAGCTCCCCCTCAAATTATCATTTGTGTACATGACGCATCCCGATATTATAATGTGCTTTCTGAAGATTGTTGTAGGAAGCGCCTTTGTGAAAAGATCTGTGGAATTATTGGTAGAGAACGTATCTCATTTCAACCTGACTATCTTTAATAAGTTCTTGAGTATTTGAGAAAAATCTTAGGGGTATATGTTTCGTTCTGTCACTTTTGATATACCCTTCTTTCATCTGTGAGACACAAGCTGCATTGTCTTCATAGATTAGAGTTAGATTGTTATCTTTCTCTAGTCCACAAGAAGTCAATATATGTTGTGTCATGGATCTCAACCACACACATTCTCTAGAGGCTTCATGTAGTGCAATAACTTCAGCATGATTTGAGGATGTTGCAACAAGTGTTTGTTTTTGAGAACGCCATGAGATTGCAGGTCCTCCGTTCATAAATACATATCCGGTTTGAGATCTTACTTTGTGAGGATCGGATAAATAACCTGCATCTACATAACCAACTAAACTTTATTTTGATTCGTTAGAATAAAATAAGCTTAAATCAACTGTTCCTCGAAGGTATCGAAAAATATGTTTAATCCCATTCCAGTGTCTTTGGTAGGGGATGAACTAAATCTTGCTAGCAAATTAACTGCAAAAGAAATGTCAGGTCTTGTACAGTTAGTAAGATACATAAGAGCTCCAATTGCACTGAGGTATGGTACTTCTGGACCAAGTACTTCTTCATTTTCTTCACAAGGACAAAATAGATCTTTTTCAATGTTAAGCGATCTACCAACCATTGGTGAGCTTAATGAATTCGCCTTGTCCATATTGAAATGTTTCAATAGTCTTTCGGTATAATTTGATTGATGTATAAGTATACCGTTGTTCATATGTTCAATCTGTAAACCAAGACAATATCTGGTTTTTCCAAGATCTTTCATTTCAAATTCTTTCTTTAAAAGAATAACTGCTTCATGAATTTCCTTATACGTACCGATTATGTTCAAATCATCAACATATACTACTATTATCACATATCCTGATGTTGTCCTTTTGATAAAGACGCATGGACATATAAGATTATTTGTGTAGCCTTTACCTATCAAATAATCACTCAAACGATTATACCACATTCTCCCAGATTGTTTCAATCCATATAATGATCGTTGCAGTTTGATTGAATATATTTCTTTAGACTTCGATTTTAATGCATCTGTGATTTCAAACCCTTCTGGGATTTTCATATAAATATCATTTTCAAGTGATCCATATAAATAAGTCGTAACTACATCCATAAGACGCATTTCTAATTTTTTAGAAACTGCTAAACTGATTAAATATCTGAAAGTGATTGCATCCATAACTGGGAAATATGTTTCCTCATAGTCAATTCCCGGCCTTTGAGAAAAACATTGGGCTACAAGTCTGGCTTTATACCTTGTAACTTCATTTTTCTCATTTCTTTTTCTTATGAAAACCCATTTATATCCTACAGGCTTTACTTCCTTAGGTGTAAGTATAATAGGCCTAAAAACCTTTCGTTTGTTAAGTGAATTTAATTCAGTTTGCATAGCGTCTTTCCATTTATCCCAATCATGTCTATTACGACAATTATCTACAGATATTGGCTCAGAATCATCATCTTCATTCATAATCTCACTGGCCACAGAATAAGAAAATATATAATCATTTTCTATTTCATGTCGGTTCCATACTATATGTGTATGACCATAATTGATTGATAATTCTTGGTCGTTTACTTCCCCTGAGGGAAAGTAGTATCATTTACCTTTTCCTGAGGGAATATTTCAATATTTGAATCATTTTCTTTATGGTCAATTTTATTTTCAGTACATTTTCTTTTTCGAGGATGTTTATCCATTGAATCGACTGGTCTACCACGTTTCAACCGTTTCTGTGATTCATTCGCCATATTATCCTTTTGTTTGTCGGGAATCTCAACTCGAGCTGGAGCATTTACAGCTGGTATATAAGATTTTGTTACCCTTTTTGTATCAGTAAATGCATCAGACAATTGATTTGCAATTTCTTGTAGATGTACTATCTTTTGATCCTCTGTTTCACATTGTTTTGTTCTAGGATCTAGATATAACAATTGAGGTACACACCATGAAACATCATTTTCTTTACTTTTATTTTCTCCCCCTAATGTAGGGAAAACTGTCTCATCAAAATGACAATCAGCAAAACGTGCTGTAAAAACATCACCTGTTAAAGGTTCTAGATATCTATGATAGAAGCGCTTTCATATCCAACATATATTCCCAACCTTCTTTGAGGTCCCATTTTGGTGCGTTGTGGTGGTGCAATAGGAACATATGCTGCACAACCAAAAACTCTAAGATGGGAAATATTTAGCTCTTGACCAGAGACAAGTTGTATGGGGGAGTACTTGTGATTTGCACTTGGCCTTATACGAATTAATGATCCAGCATGCAAAATTGCATGACCCCAAATTGACACAGGGAGTTTTGTTCTCATTATTAATGGTCTAGCTATTAGCTGGAGACATTTAATTAATGATTCCGCTAAACCGTTTTGTATGTACATGGGCAACTGGGTGTTCCACAACAATTCCAACAGACATGCAATAATCATTAAAAGCATGTGATGTGAATTCTCCCGCATTATCAAGCCTTACTCTTTTAATTGTATAATCAGGAAATGTGCTCGTAATTTAATAATTTGAGCTAAAAATTTTGCAAAGGCTACATTACGAGTTGATAATAAACATACATGAGACCATCTGCTGGATGCGTCTATTAGGATCATAAAATATCTAAACGGTCCACACGGTGGATGAATTGGTCCACATATATCACCTTGAATTCTTTCAAGGAATATTGGTGTTTCTTTTTCGATTTTTAGTGGCGAAGGCCTTGTAATTAATTTTCCAAGAGAACATGATGTACACAGTTGCATTTTATTTGCTTGGGGAATCCTTTGATTTTTTAGTGGATGTCCATGTGTATTTTCAATGATTCTTTTCATCATTGTAGATCCGGGATGGCCTAATCTGTCATGCCATATGTTTAACATACCAGGATCATAATATTTCTCTTTTACTGCCATATGTGCTTGAGGCACATTTATATATGTATAATGCAATTCAGAATGAAGCATTGGCAATTTTTCCAATATGTGATTTTCCTTCACAATATATAGATATTTCTTGTTACCAACAGTTCTTGACTGGGTATCATATCCATTTTGATATATATTTTTGAAACTTAATAAGTTTCTTGTTGATTTTGGGGAAAATAGAGCATTCTCTATTAAAATCTTTGTACCGTTAGGTAATTCTAAATTTGCTTCTCCCACACCTTCAATCAAGTCCGTAGGACCTGATATTGTATCAATATTTCTCTTTGTCGGTTTCAATTCATAAAAATATTTTCGATATTTAAGAATAGTATGTGTAGCATCACTATCTGCTATACATAAATCTCCATTACTTGTTCGGTCTTGTGCTCCATTGGAATTCATTTTAATCTTCAATTATAAGAAAAATAATAATAATAAGCACATATAATTTATACATTTTAAACAAAATATGTTACATGAAAAGAAAGAAATATATTACAAACATAATTAAACATAATTATAAAAGAAATTATTATTATTCAAAAGCATTTAAATTTCTCCGTCATTGAAAAAATCCGAGTGGTGTAGTTCCGCGTTGACATCATCAATTTTATCTACATGGTTCACTTCTTTCTCTTTTAGAGATGCTTGATATAATTGACATAGATGTGAATGTGTGCGATAAAGTTTCGCCCAGTGGTTATTACTTCCACATCTATAACACGAACTATCACTAGTTTGAGATGTTCCAGCTTCATTTGTGAACTTATTTTGCTGGTTAAACTTGTTACTTTGTGGTGCGTTTCGTCCACGGTCACGACCACGACCACGACCTCGTCCACGGCCTCTATAATAATTGTTGGTCGACTTGAACAAGTTGTTATGACCACTAAAATGGTTTTTATTATAATAACCACGACCACGGCCGCGGCCACGGCTTCGACCACGAACTTGACCTTGTTCCCATTTTTCAAAATTATTAGCAACATTTGCTTCTGGTATTGCTAGCGATCCTGTGGGACGAGTTTCATGGTTTTTCATAAGCAGCTCATTATGCTTTTCTGCTACGAGGAGATATGCATTGAGATCGGAGTATTTATAAAACTTCAACAAACGATATTGTTGAGCCACATTAGTATTTGAAGCATGAAAAGTGGATCCAACTTTTCCTCCTCGGTATAAGATGCCCACAAAATTCTAGTTTTGAGCATATTCTATATAAAGCAGATGTGTAATCATTTACTTTTTTAAAATCTTGGAACCTCAAATTGTTCCATTCATATTTGGCAGTAGGAAGTAAAACTTCCTTTTGATTATCAAATCTATTTTTTAGATCCTTCCATAACCCACATGGATCATCATAATTAAAGTATTCATGCTGCAATAATTCATCAATGTGTTTATGGATAAACACATGAGCTTTAGCCCTTTCTTCTTCCGAACATTGATTATTATCATTTATTGCTTCTACTACACCAAGTGATTTTAGGTGTCTCTTGATATTTGCTGGCCAAGACATCTAATTTTTTCCGAAAATATCGAGAGCCATAAATTCAAGTTTTGATAGATTCGACATTTTTCTAAACAATAAAATAGATATTAGAATTAATTTAGCATTACAAATAAACCTTTTAATAAATGTTAGTAATCGTTAGATTAGATATATGTTAGATGACATAAAAGTAAAAGTTAGAAGCGTAAATAAATGTTAGTTAAAAAGAATAATAAAAGTTAGGAGCATAAATAAATAAACGTTAGTTGACAGAATAATAAAAGTTAGAAGCGTAAATAAATGTTAGATTATGAGCATAAATAAATGTTAGACATGTTAGTAGTCCTAACTGTTATATTTATTAGTAGTCCCAAAAATTATAATTTCTCCATAGTAAGGGTACCCTGCACTTATTTATCATCATAGTATTTATATATTCAATTTATATATATTTATGAAAAACTTACATTGATTGTTATGACAATTTCTTCTTTATTGATCTTCTTGGTTGAGCACCTCGTGCTGATAACGTGTTATAATAATAATAATAATTGAGAGAATTGAGGATCCTTTTGTGATGGAAATTGAAGATTAATTTGAAGAAGAAGAAATCTTCGTTGCTTCTGTATATCTGTAATCTTGATACATGCATATATATATATACACATAGTAGTGGAAAAAAAAAATAAATGGGAAGACCCATATGTCTGCCATTATAACATTGTTATTAAACTTATAATTTAAAAAATATATATCGTTTTCTTGTATTTTGCCCTAAATCATAACACCAAAATCATTTAGAGTTTTGCCAGATTGTTCATCGGTGGTCACTTCCTATTTCACCCATCATTCGAGTAAGACTTTCTTCCAACTTATGAAGGTGTAATTGTTTGATTTACTTCTTCACTAATATTTGGTTTGATGAACTAATCGAATCATGTTCTTCTCAATTTTGATCACTTCCATTGTAAATTGATAGTATTTTTGGTGAATTTGCTTTAATTTTGTTGACATCCAATGATCGTTCTGTTGCTTATCAATTGTGTGTTTGTGATCATGGCTAGTAATTCGGACCCGGGGCCCTTATTTAGCTTTGGAGCCATTGTTATTTGAAATTGATTTGCTGTTATGGCTTCAGATCACAAAGGTCCCTAATTTTGCCTTTTCTTTATCATAAGCAGATGAAGCATATATTTGAGTTATTGTTTCTTCAATTCATCTTTTGAATTTGCAGGGATTGCTATTGTTATAATGGGAGTCAGTGGTGCTGGAAAATCGTGAGTTTCATCTTGTTTTCTGATCTTTTCTGTTAGCAGAATGTTTTTGTTACATTGCAATATTTAAAAAGAAACAGCAATTGAAAAATAATCATAGCAGTGGTTTTAATTTGTCATTAAGCATGTTTAATTGAGATATTAGATAGTAAGCAGTAAGTAGTAACTAGTAAGGTTGCATTCTTCCTTTAAGTATTGGTTTGTTCTCTCATTTTGTTTACCTATGAAAGGCCAGTTTGTTTGCAGAATGGATATATAGAATTGTCCCAAAACTTATGTTTTTTCTGATTTCTTTCCTGAATCTCATCCTAGTTACACATCAAAATGTTTAGGTTTCAATATTCGGGTTTTTCTGTCATCCCTAGTTTTGCTTGAAATTCCTTTTAGTAGCTATTAATTACCATCGTTTATGTAGAACGATAGGAGAAATGCTTGGAAAAGCTCGAAGCTGTAGCTTTATTGATGCTGATGATTTCCATCCACAGTCAAACAAAGGTAAGAAAAAATCTTCCTTTTGTGCAATGATATTCTCTTAGTACCACATTTCATGAATTCTGTCAACAAATTTCATTTCCGAAATGATCATGGTCATTTGTGTAAATAGAAATACATATAATAAAACAGAGAAGATGAAGAAGGGGATTCCTTTATCAGATGAAGACCGAACCCCATGGCTTGAAGTGCTTCGAGATGTTCTGAATGCAAATTTGGTTAATGGCAAGACTGTAATTCTTGGGTGTTCTGCCCTACAAAGGAAGTACAGGGACATTCTTAGGTCAGCTGACCCGAATTATAAAGGTGGTGCACATGACGCTTGTGTTGTGAAGTTTGTTCTATTGGATGCAGGGGTCAATGTGCTTATGGACCGGGTTCAGAAACGAGCTGCGGAGGGGAAGCATTTCATGCCAGTTGAACTGCTGCAATCCCAAATAGATTTACTACAGGTTGATGATTCTGAGGGGATATTGAAAGTTGATGCATCTTCGATACCTGAAGCCATTGTGGAAGACATAAAAAGGTCGCTTTTTTGATCAAGAATGTCATCCAGATGGATTGGTAATTGCTCATAGATATTCTTGCTGTATTCTTACTGGAATTTTCAATAAAGATGATATAAACTTGGCGAAATAGTTTTATAAATGATGTTGCATGTGTTAAATAATCTATTTAAACCCTTGTAAGCATCTATCTCTGTTCCAAAAAGATGGATCAAAATGCAGAAACATCAACTTCTTCCTAATTCAAAGCGTCTTCTTCCTTTTGTTCAAGAATACATTAACTGAGTTGAATAATATCAGAAAAAGAAACCACAAATTCTTCAGTTTTAATAATACCACAGTTATCAACAATACCAATACTGCGATTAAGAGATATAGCAGCGTCGCTCTAATTGTCAAGGGTTTCACTGCGTCCAAATCCTCTGGTGAAGTAAACCAAAACGCAGCTTCTTCTTGTTCATCAACTTCGTCCTCAGGTTTCGACAGAAGCTCTAGTACCTCAGAATCACAGGCCGGTTGATCTCCGGTGGCATGATCATTATCATCCATTGTTAATAGGCTGCCAGAAGTAAGACCTCTTTCACGGCACCAACTGAAAACTCTGACAGGTGGCTTACCTATTCGTTTTCCATTAAGATCACCATATTCGTTGGATTTTAGTTTCTGAAAGAGCCAGATCAAATTCTTGCGACTATTTGAATCATCAGATTCAGACACTAGAGGCACAATATCATAGTCCAAATCACTATGGCCATCATCATAATACTGTAACAAGCCGTGGTAAGTAAGACCCTTTTTACCATCAATATACTTGTGGTACAAACCAAAAACCTCATCAACACGAGTGCTAAGTTGCTCTTCACCAGGTTTTGTAACAAACAGGTAAGCAGCTACTTCTTTTCGGCTAAGACCACCGTCTCTATTCAAATCAAATATACCAAAATTTCCCCACACTGCATGTTTAAAGGATGACAAAAATGTTAAGCACATTAAAACGGATCATAAGATTGAACCCCTGTTCAAAACATCATAAAACAATCAAATTCGGTGTTTGTTATAGCTAGACTTACTTGGTGCGGCGCTTAACGAGTGTAATGAAAGAGACCTTTGAAATCCAGTCTTGCATATTATCTGATGATATCAATCCAGATTTCTTTCCATCTTCATTTATTAAAGATATCTGTACATACAAAAGTCACATTCAAACTATATCAATTTATCATCTTTTATGTATATTTGCATACATAGATCACATATAAACCTCACCTCAATAATCTCCAGTGCTTCTTCAAGCTCTTTCACAACACGATTTATGGATGACGCTGTTTTCTATCTTCATGCAAGCATCCATACGCGATTGACAAAAATCTAAGCAAGGAGTCTGAACTCATTTGCCCCCTCAAACTCGGATCAATAATTGTGAGTAATTTCTTCTTTTTGTAGTAGTCTGATAACAAGAGACCATCATTGTCTCTTATGGTGCACAACCTCCCACAGAGAACCTCAAGTAGCACCATACCAAAAGAAAACACATCTGATTCTATCTTCACTATGCCAGTAGTCATGTATTCTGGCTCACAATATCCAGGTGTGCCACAGGCATAGGATATGACAGCACTTCTATCTAAACCTGCTAAACTTAGCTTGGACAGTCCAAGATCAGAAATTTTGGCAACCCAATCGCGATCCAACAAAATATTGGCACTTTTTATATCGCGATGGATAATGGCCTGATGTTTCCCCACATGATTATGAAGATGATCCAAACCGCGAGCAATATCAACACATACTCTCAGTCTTTCTAACCAAGAAAGAGTATAACTGGTCTTGTCATGCCTTATGTACTGATCCATACTTCCACGCTCTGCGTATTCATAACAATGATCTTCTCATTTCTATCCTCGCAATAACCGATAAGAGAGATTAAATTCGGATGCTTTTGACCCTTGAGCAACTCAATTTCAGTCAAGAACTCTTTTGACCCTTGTCCAAACTGCTCATATAATCGCTTTACAGCAACTGTTGTAAGCTGTTCAGAGATCAAAAGCTCTCCTTTGTACACCCGACCGTATCCGCCTTTTCCGATACAAGTTTTGAAGTTTTCAGTTGCTTCTTTGATCACTTTGAATGGTATTTTGAGGTGTTTGGACTCTTTCAACTGTGACATTTTGGCTGCTTCAAGTGCAAATTGTTTATAAAGTTGTTAACAGACTCATCACTGAAGATCCAAAAGGCAGATCGATTATTTGGTGAATTTTAACCCTAGATCAAAATTGATGGGTTAAACCCTACAAATGGGACTCCGATTGAACAACAGAAGCGAAATAAAGATCTTCAATTGACAAAGTTAGTTGGAATATAAATTGATAAACTTACAAATGATTTGTTGTTGTTTGGCCTCTAGGATTGATTTTTTTTTGCAAGGCTGGCCTCTAGGATTGATGAAAGTGAAGCCGACAAAAGTAAGTTGCAATACGCCAATACCTCATCATTCAGAGGGTCCTCTTTTTGACTTCTACAAAGAAGATAAAGTCAAAAGGAGATGAAAAGTGTTTGAATTAGGATGAAGATGTGACGGGAAAAAGGAGATGTTAGAGCATTCACAACCCATGCCTTATATTTATGTGAGTGTGTTTGGTATATTATATGGAATGATTTTGAGTGGTTGTGAGTGAAGCAGAGAGAAAATGTTATTGTGGATTGGTATATTGAAGAATCACTGTACAATCCTTATAAATTTTTTAATATTTTTGAAAGTGGTTGTGAGTGAAGGAGAGAGAAAAGGTAATGAAAAAGGTATAAAAATATATTATTTAATTGAAAGGAGAGAGAAGAAGTAGTGATTTTTAGTGTAATTATATGGATAAAGATAAGGAATGGGATGTGAATGCTCTTAAGAAGTTAAAAGTTTTAACTTCTTTCGAATTCATTCTCAGAAGTAAAAAAGGAGATTCCACCAATCCATCAAACAAAGGAACTGGTGGCAGTATCTGGGGATGTCAAGATCGATTAAACATCGCCAATAATATGCCCCACAAGATCGTGCCTTGAAGAAAGTTTTATGGGACTATATTGCTAATCAGATGACACGGCATCCGGGAATGTGGATCCTCTTTGGCGATTTTAATGAGGTTAGATGTCATTCCGATCGCTTGAACTCTGAATTTCATCAATATGGTGCGTTATTGTTTAATGAATATATCGACAATTGCAACCTTATTGAATATAACATGGGGGATCGAAGTTCACATATCTTAGTGATAACGGCACGAAAGCCAGCAAGATTGACCGCTTCTTGGTGAACGAGAAATACTTTCAGAAATGGTCGGACGCTGTTCTAATGGCCTGGCCCCGAAAGCTCTCGGATCACAGCCCACTCACATTAACAAGGTCGGGAGTAGACTTTGGACCCAAGCCTTTCAAGTTCTTCTCATCCTGGTTGCATTGCACTGGCATAGATGATGTAGTAAAAACTGCCTTCGATATCCCTGTCCATGTTTTGCATCCGGATGCAAGGCTTGCATACAAATTAAGGAACATCAAGAACGCCATCAAAGTATGGAACAAAGATCAGAAAATTAAAGAAGAGTCGGATCTTAATCATCTAAGCGAGTTGCTAAGCTCCCTCGACATCACTGTGGAATTATTTGGGCTAACCGAAATTGAAAGCAAAGAAAGAACAAGGATCAAACAGGAGATTATGCAACTTGAAAAGGCAAAACTAATGGATGCAAAACAGAAATCGAGAGTCCGATGGGCAATTGAGGGGGATGAAAACACAGCCTTCTTCCATGGTATGATGAAATCCAGATTCTCAAGCAATAGAATTAATGGATTGTGTATCAATCAATCGTGGAATACTTGTCCGGACGACATAAAAAAGAGGCATGCAGTTTCTATCGAGGTAGATTTCAAAAAAAATTACATGTAAGGCCAACAATGAATTGTGCGGACATGGCTGGCCTATCCCCCACCGAGGCGTCTTCTATTGATAGACCATTTGATACAAATGAAATAAAAGAGGCTGTTTGGGGTTGCGGGAAGGATAAAGCTCCCGGACCCGATGGGTTTTCGTTCGCCTTCATTCAACACTACTGGGATCTTCTCAAGAATGATCTAACCAATGTTATGGATCAGTTCTTCATCACCGGAAACATAAGCGAAACATGTTCATCATCTTTCATCGTTCCCATTCCCAAATCACAAGACCCGATATCCTTCGATGACTTCCGTCCAATATCATTGGTTGGATGCATTCCAAAGATCATCTCAAAAGTGCTCGCAAACCGTCTCAAATCGGTCTTGCCATCACTAATTTCCGGTTCCCAATCTGTCTTTCTTTCCAACAAAAGCATTCTTGATAGCCCCTTGGTGGTGAACGAGATACTCGCGTGGCAAAAGAAAACAAAAACTCCTGGAATGCTATTCAAAATTGACCTCAACAAAGCCTTCGACTCCATCTCATGGCAGTTCATTGATTCCACGATGGAACTTATGAACTTTCCTCTAAAGTGGCGTGTTTGGATTAGAGGCATTCTTCACTCCTCCAAAGCATCAATCCTTGTCAATGGTTCCCCTACGGCTGAATTTCGATGTTCTAGGGGTGTCAAACAAGGGGACCCCATCCCTCCCTTCCTGTTCCCTATTGGTATGGAAGCATTCAATTGGATAATGCTCAAAGCTGGTTCTATCGGTTTATTCAAAGGATTGCAATTACCGAACAACGGCCCAAACGTCTCACATTTTTTATTTGCTGATGACATTATGATCTTAGGAGAATGGTCACAGGCCAACTTGTCACACCCGGCCTCTCACACCAACAATATTGTCCGCTTCGCCCACGAGGAGCTCACAGATTTGCTTTTGGTTGCCCGAGTGAAAACTTCCCAGGGAGGTCACCCATCCCTGGATTGCTCCCACCTGAGCACGCTTAACTGTGGAGTTCTCCTCTCATCCATAGCCAATACGCCCAAAACGCATTGTTGATATTAGAGACCAGACATTCCTTATGAACCAGGAATCTTTCCTGTCCACGGCCGATGTGGGATATGTGTAGGGTGTCACAAGCACCCCCTGTTTGGACTCATCGTCCTCGATGAGCCCGAGAAGTCACCATCCTTGGTGAGGTATGTCCCACACCCCGAACGGCACAGGAGTGGCTCTGATACCATTCTGTCACACCCGGCCTCTCACACCAACAATATTGTCCGCTTCGCCCACGAGGAGCTCACGGATTTGCTTTTGGTTGCCCGAGTGAAAACTTCTCAGGGAGGTCACCCATCTCTGGATTGCTCCCACCTGAGCACGCTTAACTGTGGAGTTCTCCTCTCATCCACAGCCAATACGCCCAAAACGCGTTGTTGATATTAGAGGCCAGACATTCCTTATGAACCAGGAATCTCTCCTGTCCACGGCCGATGTGGGATATGTGTAGGGTGTCACACAACTTCTCCAATCTTATCAGAATTTTGAGGTGTTTCTATTTGGTGTCTGGACTAGAAATAAACACTAAAAAATGCAGTCTCCTGGGCATGAATGTTCCAAGTGATGAAGTCAACAGTTTTGCCTCTCAAGTAAATTGTAAAGTTGGCTCTCTACCCTTGAGTTATCTCGGCTTGCCTGTCGGTGCCAATATGAATCTATCAAAAAATTGGAGTTTGGTTATTACCACCTTTGAATCAAGACTTCCCTCGTGGAAATCCAAGCATCTCTCAATTGCAGGGAGAGTTGTCCTCATTAAAGCAGTACTCGAAAGCCTTCCCGTTTATTACTTTTCCTTATTCAAGGCCCCGGATAAAGTCATAAATAAACTGGAAAGTATAAGAAGGAAATTCTTATAGGGAGGAAAAAGCGACACAACGAAAATTGCATGGGTTGCTTGGGATAAGGTAGGCGCAAAGAAGGAGAACGGGGGACTTGGAATCGGCTCTTTGAAAGATCTAAACATAAGTCTTCTCACGAAATGGTGGTGGCGATTTAAATCGGAAACAACCTCAATATGGAAACAAGCTATTGAAAGCCTTCATCGAAGCTCGGGAAACCAATCTTTAATTCCATCAAAGAAAAACATCCCGGGAGTATGGAACAATATCGCAAAAGTCAAGCTGCTCCTAGCACCCAAAAACATTCATTTAGAACTGCTGATTACAAACATCAACGGAAAATGGGTATGGCTCGGAGATAGTTCGGGCATGTTTTCTGTCAAATCCATGAGAATATTGCTACAACAAAACCAACTCCAACCTGCCACCTTTGTGCACGAATGGAATCCTTGGGTCCCCATGAAAGCCAACATTCTAGTATGGAGATCGGAAATGGATAGGATTGCAACTCGTGAAGCTCTACTTAAGAGGAGGATTCCCCTTACAACAATTATATGCCCTCTATGCGGACAACTCCCGGAATCGGTTGATCACCTATTCATCTCGTGCTACTTTGCATCGATGGCATGGGCATTTATCTCAACATGGTGCAGTATTCCTCCGGTTTATGCCTTCCAAATAAAGGATCTGTTTAATTATCCCAAAAAGAACAAATCCATTAAAGAGAAAGCTTTGCATGCTGTTATCATCACCACCTTTTGGTGTATTTGGAGGATGAGAAACGAAACCATTTTTGAGAGCCGCTATCCGTCAATCAAGAACTTAGTAGAGGAAATCAAGAGTACCAGTTACCTATGGGTAAAAAACAGGTCGAATCTTCAACAATTGGATTGGGAATCCTGGGCTGCTTTTAAAATATAGTATTAATCTATTTAATACTACAAACCATGCTGTATTATGTTATTGTTTCACTTTTTTGTATTATCCTGCCGTATTGTCCCATGCTCAGCTACTTGCTAGCATGTACTAATAAAGTACTGCCTTTCAAAAAAAAAATGAGATTCCACCGGAATCCCAAACACCCCCTCATTGCAATTTTCTATCCTTTAAAATTCTTTGGTAGTGACTGCCACTATATTGTCCACTACTTAAAATTTACTTTTTAGTTAAGTGTTGGTGGCGGACGGTGGTGGCGGCAGACGGTGGTGGCGGCGGACGGTGGTGGCGGCGGACGGTGGTGGCGGCGGACGGTGGTGGCGGCGGACGGTGGTGGCGGTGGGTGATGGTGTTTAATCCTCTACAGACTTTAGAAGAATTCAGAAGTAGTTGTGCCAAGTCTGCACCATGTAGACCTCGTATAGATCTTTTTTAATGAAAAGTCTTCCAAAAAACAAAATTCCGCAGAGTTCAACGTTTGCACGTGATCTGCGCGGCCAGGGCCGGCTCAACGTTTATTGGGGCCCCAATCGAACTAAAAAAATGAAGCCCTTTTGAAAATCACAATCTAATCAAAAAAGATCAAGAAAAGCTTTAAAAAAAAACAAACACTCCCTTAGACTACTTGCTTTCATTATATAATTTTAACTTCTATCGTTTTGACCATCTCAGGTTCCACAAGCATATTGCTACCTGCTACACTACCATAC
This sequence comes from Flaveria linearis, assembly GCA_024085815.1. Classification (NCBI taxonomy): domain Eukaryota; kingdom Viridiplantae; phylum Streptophyta; class Magnoliopsida; order Asterales; family Asteraceae; genus Flaveria; species Flaveria linearis. The sequence continues at coordinate 20,906,393 of CM044014.1, read as the reverse complement.
ATGTTATTCTCACATACAACTCATTTTAAATATAAAAATATATGCCCTTAGCTACGTGCCAAACCCAAGTACAGCCCCTACTCTGATGCAACCCATCCCGCATACGGCTACCACATCACCATTCGTCCCACGGACATGCTCGTGTTGGAGGTAGTTTAAGTATAAACAATCTTCAGAATTCATATGTTGTTAAAATTTCATCATTTTCATTACTCGTATTTTTCTTTTATTGGTCTATCATATTGCGGGGTGAAAGGATAGAGAATCAAGATCTCACTTCTTGATGTTTGAACCAGTGTGGTCACTGGAGTTTTAGGATGATCGGAGACGAGGGAGTTTGAAAATTTTCTAGTCACTACTGAGTTTGTGGAAATGGGATTGATGTAGGTGACGATGGTGGCTTGGGGTGATGGAGTGACAATGGTGGTTTAGTATGATTCAGGTGCTCGTTTTCGGTGATGGAGGTGACAATGGTGTTTGGTGGGTGCGAATTGCGAAACATAATAGGAAGGGATCAATTAACGAAAAAGAAGACGAAGGTGTGGTAGTGTTTCAGCCGTTGGTGTTGGTGTTGGTGGCCTTGGGTGTGGTGCATTATCCGATGCAATAATTGCATTAAGGTCGTCGACAGAAAGGGGGTGTGTTGACGAGAGAGAGGAGAATATTTAACAAAGTGTTTTTTTTTCTTTTTTTCTTTTTTCGGTGGGGGGACTTGATGTGGTTGGTTATGATTGACTATTTTTGTAAGGCCCCTAAGTTATTGTATTTTTGAGCTTTTAGTTTTAGGTATTGGAAAGACAATTTTACCCTCACATGAGCGGTGTTGTGACATTGGTGGTAGGGCGATGACAACTCTTTTGACATCAGGGAAATGGTGGTGGTTAAATGAATCATTCTACACATGCAAACCTTCCCTAGATTCGTTAATGTTGGTAAAGCCTGTGTTGTCAAAAGCAAGGTAGGCGCTCGCCCAGGCGCATATTCCAGGCGCATATTCTAGGCGCAACGAGGGTTTACCGCCTTGCAGCCATCTAGGTGAAGGTCCGACGAAGATTCCCGCCACTCTTATGCAACTTCCGGCCAAAAACTTACTTTATCCGTTCTTTTTTCTTTGTAGAAGTTGCAGTTTGTATTTTAAAAAATGATAGAAATCTTCATATCGGACGAAGTGTAGTGAAGAAGAGATAGGGTTGGAAGAGAAAGGAAGGGTGTGTGAGAGACGGTTTGTGATTGTGTATTAGTAAAAAAATTGACCGCTAAAAAGTAATTATTTTTGTCTATAAAATGTATGATGAGACGTGACTATGTGCAGAAGAAGAGAAAAATACAAGTTTTAATATTTGAATATTTTTTAGTATATTAAGTTATGAAAATTTTATTACTCTCTTTTATTTTATTTTTCTAAGCATATTCTATATCTTTTATTGTTTCCTAAAAGTGCACTTTTTTTGTCTCGAGCGCGCTTTATTTTTACGCCTTGCGCCTAGGCGACAGGTGAAGTCGTTGCACCTTGAGTGCGCTTTGCACCTTTGACAACTATGGGTAAAGTACTGGTTAAGTGAATTATTTTGAATATTCTTCTCTTATAACTCATAGAATCTGTGATAAACATGGGCAAAGCATAAGGGAGACTGGGGGGTGGGGGGGCCTTTTTTTTCGTCGGTAGCGTTAAATTTTAGTCCGGCAGTGTAATTTTTGACCCGGTAGTGTAAATTTTTATATAAATATCCAGTTCGCCCCCCTAAAGAATATCAATTTCACCCCCACCCCACTACGATAATGTTCAAGTTCCGCCCCTGATGATAAAGCAGTCAAATATTTGGGATCAAAGTCCAACGATACAGTTTCTTCACACTAAGAACAAAACCCAAAATCTAAGCATACCATATAAATTATTGTGTAATTTACTCTGTATATTTGGTGTCTAATCAAGGAAGAGGAGGATTTACTATACCTTGATCATAAAGGGTACCAGGTGATGTTTTATCGGTTTTTCATAAATAATAAACACCATTTCATATAAGTATATAAATATTAGATTCAACTGATAATTTTAAATCATTTAAAAGAAACAAATCCAATAATTAACAAGTTACAGGTATGTGAATATCTTTTAGACAATTTTTTAACTAATTACTTGTTTTCTTCTTGTTTATAAAGTTGAATAGATTTAGGCATACTATCAAAGAGCATAGATTTAATGAAATTTATTGATATGTACAAGTGTAGCAAGAAACATTTGATACAAGTAGAAACAGATAGCTGTTCTCATAGCATGCTGTCAGTTTTAGCTGGCAATCTACTAAAGAAGTTTATTGGGACCGAAGGTAGTCGTTTGTTCCGGTGAGTTAACACAAAGATCACTGTCTGAATGACCACAACATAGAAAGGTGCGGCATACAGAACAACAGCAGCAATTAAACAGAATAATACAAACATTGATGTACCTATTGGGTCTCTCCAGCAGAGTAAAGACTGTAGCCTCTCTCCGACTGTTGCTATATCACCAACCACTCTCTGAATCCTTCCAGATTCTCTCCTCAATCGGTCATATCTCATACTTATTATATCAGGAGGATGAGAGGTTGGAATGGTATCAAATTCTTCATCGAGTTCATCAGGAAGTGCATTGTCTGCACATGAGAGGTGAGTGTCCATATAGGGAGGAAACTTTGGTCTGTATCTATAGTTCCAAACTCCAATTGAAAAAAGAGTGAGGAAAATAGATGACAGAATAAGTTTCGGATACATGGCCAATATAAAGAAGATGATGTGGATGGCAACAGTGCTTATGGGATTCTTCCAACTATACATCTCACCAAACCATTTGCCCACTGCAATCAAACCACCAAAAACTTCATTGATTCTCAAGAAATTAGCCTTGCTTCGTCTCATGCTCCACATGTCACAACCCACATCCAGCATATACTGTACAACCTCTTTCTTCAAGGGTGGTTCAGCCTGGCTGAGCTTCATGGAGACAATTTGAGCAGCATGGTATCTCAGGTTATCAAGCTGGGTGATGGTTAAGGGATGAATGTAATGCATTTTAGGCAACAGTGGCTGTGAGTACATGTGCATCATGTTTAACAATGATGAGCATGTGAACCTCACTGCTAAGTGAATCTCACCCATCTTTTTCACCCCAGATGGATGTAAAACTAAAAGAGGGTATGAATGGGTGTACACACGATCAGTTTCAAGGGTTGAAAGACGAATCCTGACCTTCCCGATCCTTTTATCCCCACCTTGTAAATGGAAGTTGTTATCAAACACACCAATGGTTATAATACTACATGGATCAAAAACTTCCCAAGTATATTGCTCGTTCCATTTTGGATTAAAATTGTTGGTAATTGTTCTTGTTCTAACCCACTTCGTCCCAAACTTGGCTACACATATGCATCTGTTGTTGTTAATCCATCTTTAATCTTCACTAGGGGTAAACCATGAGCACCCAAGATTCCCAATTCAAGAATCCCAATACTTTTCTTCCACAACTGTTTAGCTGCTGGTCTAAGATCGCTACAGTAGTGAGCAGGTTCATCAAGAACATGATAACCACCTTCGAAGCAAATCCTCACATGAATCCTACTAGCAAACCTGGCTTGTTTGGTCCTCTGCCCATCAACAATAACATCCCTCTGCAGATTAAACCACCTTGAACGGATAGTCGTTTGATCAAGCCTCCGCTCCACGTACTGCAAAGGAATTACACAGCTTCCGAGAACCTCATCCATGTTAGGTGCAACCCTATCTTCCACACTCAAAATCAAGTGCTCTTCAAATGGTTCTGCAGCCACAAACATCAACTCCTCATTCCAAGAAGGATTCTTGGACTTTGCCATAGAAGTTTGAGTCTTCATACTTTGCTTTCCAAGGGTGACATTCACAAAACTTTCAGGGGATCTAGTTCTGTCACTGGGTATCAAATCCTGCCCTTCAATCACATTAACTCTAAGATACCAAAGCCTAGGTGAATAATACACCTTTGAACGTACTCTGGCAAGAGGATCAACTACACCACCAGAATTAGCTTTTGGAAATGCTTCATCAGCTTGTGTACCCCACCACAAAGCACACATCAGCTCTCCCTTAACCTTATCACCTTTCCTGTCTTCCAATCGATACCATTGAGGAGCTAGAGGACAATCTGGTTGGACCCTCTTTGGAATCTCACTAAGATCATATAAAACCCACCCCACAAAATCATCTTTCTTAACATTTTTATCTTTCACAGTGATCTCAAGCATAGAGGGCGGGCCTTGGCGCAGCGGTAAAAGCTGTTCCTAAGGGACCAAAGGTCTCAGGTTCGATCCGTGGAAACGGCCTCCCCACAAAATGTGGGGGAAAGACCGCGTACATCTTCCCTTAAATGGGACGGACCCTCCCTGGACCCTGCGAAAACGCGGGAGCTCTTTGCAGCACCAGGTACGCCTTTTTAGTGATCTCAAGCATGGTTGCCTCAATCTTGTCTCTAAGGAAAGCAAACACTTGGTTCCACTCAGGATTTTGGTTCTTCTTAGAAAGAGTCAAATGACGTGTTGTTTCTTTATAGTTTCCCAGCCGAACCTCAATATAACAATCACATCCAGCAGTAGCACCTTCCACAAGTAGATCCCTTGCTTTCACAAGACGAACATATAAGTATTGTTTTTGTTGCGCATGCTCATGTGGGTGGAATTGGCCCTCCTTGAGGGAGAAGTCATCATAAAAAGTTAGCTCCGCACTTTCTGTCTCACAAGGGGAAAAAAATATAAACAAACTCTAATACTTAAATGTCTCTAGAACCTAAAAGCTAGGACTACCAGATTGAATAACTAAGAACAACAGATTACATTATCAACTTATATTAGAAATAATTTTAGATTTAAAATTTAAACGTTGCTTCTTCTAAATATTCTTTGAATATGGTCACGGCTGTACCAATCAAGAAGAAAACCTACCTCCAAACACAAGTATACACAAGATTCCCAAATTTTATAACAGAAATCTTTTAGAAACTAAAGAATATATGTATTATATAGAGAGAGAGAGAAAGAGAGAGAGGGAAGTTCTGGTACGAAGTAAGAGATTGTGTGAAGGGTACGAAGACGTGGTATAACTGCACAACATATGTATAATAACAACGCACAGCTCGATTTATAATTACGCACCATTACTGTAACATACTTGAGGAAACACTTCATCAGCTTGAGTACCCCACCACACAGCTAACATTACCTCTCCTTTCAGCTTCATCCCTTTCCAATCTTCCAATCTATACCATGCAGGAGCTAGAGGACTATCTGGTGGTACCCTCACTGGAACCTCAGCAAGATCAAATACCACCCGACCCAGGAAATCATCTTTTATAAGACCTTTATCGGTTACAGTGACCTCAAGCAAGTTCGACTGAGTTCTTTCTCTAGAGAAAGCAAACACTTGGTTCCACTCAGGATTTGATTTCTTCTCAAAACGACGAGTTCTTCCCTTGTAGTTTCCCAGCTGAACCTCAGCACAAGGGTCACAACTACCAGTAACATCCTTAGCAGGTAAAAATCTTGCTTTCACCACACGGACATATAAGTATTGCATTTGTTCCACAAGGTCATACGTGGTTATAAGCTTATCACCGGTGATTTTTGTCTCCTTGAGGGAGAGATCATCAGGAGGAGGCCTGGGCATCATCTTAGTTTTGTCTTAACTGAAAAAAGTAAGACTTTTAACAATCAAAAGCTTTCAGAATTTAGACTACTAAGACTTTTAACAATCAAAAGCTTTCAGAATTTAGACTACTAATCTAAATAACTAATACTAAGGCTAACATTATGTAACTTGTGGAAATTAATAGCAGACAATTTATTAAACTTGAGTAAATGGCTGCAGATCTGAGTGTTTCTGAACTCTGGCCTGAAAGCAAAAGGTAAAGCAGGTTAATCAAAACCCTAATATATACAAACACAATACATCAGCAGAATACAAAATTTCAGCCAAAAAATTCAAACTACTAGAATGCAAAATACAACCAGATAGAAAATTCAAATCTAGACAAAGATTCATAGCTGAAAAAACAAACTTAAAGTTTGGTAATCACAGTAAAAAAAAAAACCCTAGGAATCACATGAATGCATGAATTTCATCGAATGATGTACTTGACTACTTGCACGTATACCTTATTGGAGATCACTATGGATCCTCGATATGATTTCCAACCTAATTCACAAACAACTAATCCAGATGCTATAGCAATTTTGAGGATTTCGATTCACGAGAATATGGAGAAGATTTGAGACTCAAAGCATACACTAAACCACCGAAAGAATTGTATTTCAGAAATAAAATCAGCTTAAAAGGTATTGGGGTATCAAAACAAGTTTAACAACTGTGAAGCGATAACACTGAGAAAATTGAAGATCGAAACCGTATAAACATAAAACATACCGTTGATCGTATTCGACAAATATGAATTATGAAGTCAGAGCACATCGGTTGATGAAGATCTGTTGGTGCTAATGGTCGTGGGTAGGCACTGTTGAGGTTGACGAAGAAGCTCACTTTTGAGTATTTGTGTGGGATCAGAGAAAGATGCGATGTGTGGGTCTCGAGTTTTTGTCGAGACGGAAAGGAGGGAAACAAAGGTTATATGTTTTTCTGCGGTAAAATATATGCAGCTCACACAGAAATCTGTTAAATAAGTGTTACGTCTGCAAACTGATAAAATCAACTAATGGTGTTATACGGCGGTGTTGACGGTGGTGTGGTGGTGGTGATGGTAGATGGTGGGTGGTGGTGGACGGGGGTATTGGTGGAGGCGGATGGTGCTGATGGCGGACGGTGGTGGTGGTGGTGGACATGGGTGGTGGTAGGTGATGGTGTTTAATCATTTGCAGATTTTAGAAAATTTTAAAAGTGGTTGTGCCAAGTCTGCAACACCTCGCGCGAACCTTTTTTTAATAAAAAGTCTTCCAAAAAACAAATACTCTGCAGACCTCAGCGTATGCGCGTGGTCTGGCGGCGCAGACAAAAGAGATCCGGAAGAGTTTTTTTGAAAAAACAAACACCCCCAAAGAGAAACATTTTAACGTGTAAACAATCGAAATCGGAATCATATTTTATCGAGGAGTTTTATGAACAAAGAGACATCTAATTCAAAGGCCAACAATTTGCAACATACATGCTTATATATGTCATGATAGAAAATGGCATAACATTTTTATATCTTATTTCTTCGAGGAATAAGGTAGTCCATAAAATAACTTTCCTTCTTTCGAAAGGCATTCCATAAAATAATCATTACTGGCAAATATTTCGTAAATCAACAATTATAAGAGGATCAAAACGCAGATAGCTGGAAATGTTGTGGAAATGGGTGTTTGGAGATTAATTCTCATCTATCACAAGTTGATGATAATGATGATTTAAATAAAAGGATAATATCCAGTTTGGATGGAATCCTAGTTAATAGCATTAGTTTGTTATTAAAAGAAATAATAGGTTAGCTACAAATACCTGTAGATGTTTGTAATCAAATTTTGAGTGATTTTCTTGATTGTCAAAAGAGTCTTTGGAGAGTAATGCCAGATCTTGTTTTCAATATCGATCCGGGACTTGAATGGGAAGCAGTTTGACATAGAAATATACCACTTATCACTGTCAAATGCATCAGCTATCAGCGCAATGACATCAAGCCGTCTCGTTCATGTTCCGGTCAACTTTGACATATAAATTAATGGAAACAGAGTTGCTAAGATCAATTTATGGGTTGGTTTATACCTTGAATTTCAAGCAGATCAGAATGAGTAGCATATATACCTTTTCCAAGTACCAACATTATATTTAAGGTTCAGACCATAGGTAAGTATTTTTCCCTTCATTTTGATGGAAAAGGCATTCACACAATCTTGACGTGTCAGGTTAGGTAACAGGACTAAATTGGGTCTGGTCAAATGGAGTCTAATCAAGGTCCGGGTCAAAACGTTTTATGTCTAAACTGGCCCCGGTTTACAAGGCGAGTAAAAAAGGACCCTTTAAAAAGATTTAAACTTTTAATTGTGTTTGTGCTACAACATGTTCTCGGGTTGATTTAGAAATGAAAAAATTGTCCCAACAAATGGAGGTGGTGGCGAAACAATGGTGGTGAGTAGTGCTCGTCTATTTGACCGTTTTAAGTTGAGCCTAATGGTCGTGGGCGATGCTTTCCTTTTAACTATATAATGTTGGTCGGCGGTGAGGGTCAAAAAGGATTGTTTTAAAAAAGTATCAGTTTGGTTTAAGTCAAACATCTTCTAAGTGAGTCGTCTTCGAAACGGGAAAATAGACCCAACAGGGGATGTGGTGGTGAGATTCAGTGCTGGTGGTGGTAGTTGACTATTTGGATCCATTTTAAGTTTTGCCACAACAGTGGTGGGTGTTGCTTACCTATTTGGACCCATTTAGTTGCACAAGTTTTATAATGATGATCTAAATTGACCCGTTGTATAATTTATCTTAAATTGACTCGGTGTATGATTTGTGTAGCTCACCTTGACCCGTGCTACAACTTGAGTAGACCTAATTGACCTGTATGCAAAAATATAATTACCATAATCAATCCCTTGTTGATGAATGGGTCATAATCATGGGTGTATATTGACACAATTTAAGATCATCATCAATATTACCTCATTTGAGGCTCCTTATCTATATAAAAAACTTTTTACCCAAATCCAAGTTATCCTACCCATTATAGCAACCATTTGCCTGCAACTAAGAATTTTGTTATTCTTTTATTAAAGCTGATAGGTTTGATTTGGCTTTGCAACACATCCAACAACCTCCTAAGTTTTGATAACATTGTTTTTCCATCAACTAGGTTATGTATCAGAAAACAGCAAATTCACATTGCTCCACATGTGTGTATGGTACTACGGTACAGTTGATATGTTTCATTGAGGAAACAAATGAATAAAACCAAACAAGCACTCCTGTCATTTGCCACCACAAACCATGTCATCATGGTTGGGATGCATCTCTCCTTGTGAAATAAGTCAACCGGATAAAAATCGTTATCACCAACATGGAAGATCACCTGCCACTTGTGCACAACTTGAAACATTTGATACAAGACACTTAATATTTCAATCATTCAAATATAATTGCACCACATATGTATAATAATAATGCAAGGGTAGTTTTAGACTTTCAGTACAAAGTAAAAAATTATGCAAAGGGTACAAACTCGTGATATAATTGCACAACATATGCATAATAACAACACACAACACAAGATATAATTACGCACCACTATTATGCCATGCTTCGGGAAACACTTCATCAGCTTGAGTACCCCACCACACAGCTACCATTATCTCTCCGTTCACCTTCATCCCCGTCCTATCTTCCAACCCATACCATTCAGGAGCCAGAGGACTATCTGCTGGTACCCTCTTTGGAATCGCAGTAAGATCAAACACCACTCGACCCATGAAATCATCTTTTAAAATATCTTTATCCATCACATTAACCTTAAGCATATTCGACTTAATACCGTCTCTCGAGAAAGCAAACACTTGGTTCCACTCAGGGTTTGCTTCCTTCTCAATATGCCGAGTCGTTCCCTTATAGTTTTCCAACCTAACCTCAGCATAAGGGTCACAAAAACCATACTTAGCGGATAAATCTATTGCTTTCACCACACGGACGTATAAGTATTGCGTTTGTTCAGCAAGGTCATTCGTGCTAGTGAGCTTATCGGCTTGACTACCCCACCACACAGCTACCATTATCTCTCCTTTCACCTTCATCCCTGTCCTATCTTCCAATCCATACCATTCAGGAGCCAGAGGACTATCTGATGGTACCCTCTTTGGAACTGCAGTAAGATCAAACACCACTCGACCCATGAAATCATCTTTTATAATATCTTTATCCATCACATTAACCTTAAGCATATTCGACTTAATACCGTCTCTAGAGAAAGCAAACACTTGGTTCCACTCAGGGTTTGCTTCCTTCTCAATATGACGAGTCCTTCCCTTATAGTTTCCCAACCTAACCTCAGCATAAGGGTCACAAAAACCATACTTAGCGGATAAATCTATTGCTTTCACCACACGGACGTATAAGTATTGCGGTTGTTCAGCAAGGTCATTCGTGCTAGTGAGCTTATCAGCTTGACTACCCCACCACACAGCTACCATTATCTCTCCTTTCACCTTCATCCCTGTCCTATCTTCCAATCCATACCATTCAGGAGCCAGAGGACTATCTGATGGTACCCTCTTTGGAACTGCAGTAAGATCAAACACCACTCGACCCATGAAATCATCTTTTATAATATCTTTATCCATCACATTAACCTCAAGCATATTCAACTTAATACCGTCTCTAGAGAAAGCAAACACTTGGTTCCACTCAGGGTTTGCTTCCTTCTCAATATGACGAGTCCTTCCCTTATAGTTTCCCAGCCTAACCTCAGCATAAGGGTCACAAATACCATACTTAGCGGGTAAATCTATTGCTTTCACCACACGGACGTATAAGTATTGCGTTTGTTCAGCAAGGTCATTCTTGCTAGTGAGCTTATCAGCTTGACTACCCCACCACACAGCTACCATTATCTCTCCTTTCACCTTCATCCCTGTCCTATCTTCTAATCCATACCATTCAGGAGCCAGAGGACTATCTGATGGTACCCTCTTTGGAACCGCAGTAAGATCAAACACCACTCGACCCATGAAATCATCTTTTATAATATCTTTATCCATCACATTAACCTCAAGCATATTTGACTTAATACCGTCTCTAGAGAAAGCAAACACTTGGTTCCACTCAGGGTTTGCTTCCTTCTCAATATGACGAGTCGTTCTCTTATAGTTTCCCAGTCTAACCTCAGCATAAGCGTCACAAATACCATACTTAGCGGGTAAATCTATTGCTTTCACCACACGGACGTATAAGTATTGCATTTGTTCAGCAAGGTCATTCGGGCTAGTGAGCTTATCCCCCATGATTTTTGTCTCCTCGAGGGAGAAATCATCAGGAGGAGGTCTGTTCGTCATCTTGATTCTGTCTCAACTGAAAAAAGTAAGACTTTTAACAATCAAAAGTTTTCAGAATTCACACTACACCCACTGAATAACTAATAATAAGGGTTACGTTATGTAACTTATGGAAACTATGGCAGACAATTTATAAAGTTGAGTAGATCGCTACAGATTTGAGTGCTTCAGTCAACAAATTTTCAGCCTACATTTTAATCTAGATAAAGATTCCTAGCTGAAAAAACTAATTTAAAATTATGTAAAAATCACAGTCAATAAAACCCTAGAATCACATGAACGCATGAATGTTAATCGAATGATGCACTTGCACATATAAAACATGGGAGATCTGTTTAAATCCTTGATAAGAATTTTGAACTAATTCACAAACAATTGAATCAAAATGCTTTAACAATCTTAAGGGTTTAAATTGATGAGAATATGGAGAAGATTTGAGACTCAAAGTATACACGAAACCCCCGAACGAATTCTTGAAAGGAATTGGGGGAATCAAAGCAAATTCACAAGTGTGAAGCGAATACACTAATACCTTTGATCAAATTTAGACGAAAATGAAGTCAGAGCAGTTGGGTTGGTGGAGATCTGTTGCTGCTAATCGGCTTTTAAGGTTGACGAAGATCAAACTTTTTGATATTTTACGCGGGATCGGAAGCATTATCATAAGAGAAGATTCCAAAACCGATTAAAAAGAAAAAATATAAAAGGACCGAAATACCAAAATGATTATATATGGTCTTATATTATATTAGAGTATGTTATATGTTATATATTTATATTTTTATTTTAGAGTAAATTATATTTTTCGTCCTTTAACTTTATAGTAAATTTCAGAGATTGTCCTTAAACTAAGGAAATTACAGTAATTGTCCTTTACGTTTAAATTTCGTTACACGTTTAGTCCTTTCCTCTAACGGGCGTTAAAATTTCCAGTTAAGTTAGTCACATGCCATGCACATGAGGGTAAATTGGTCTTTTTAACCTCACTAAAAAATACATAAGTACTCAAACCCACCCACCTCACCCACCCTACACCATCTCTTTCTCTTTCTCTCCTTCAATGGCGGTTGTGACCGGAGGTGGTAGCGGTTGTGACCGGAGGTGGTAGCGGCTTCGGTGGTGGCTTCAATGGTGGCCGTCGGTGGTGGTTGCGGTGGTGGCTACGTTGGTCGCTACCGGTGGTAGCTGCCGTGGTGGCTACGATGGCGGCTACCGGTGGTGGCTAGCAGTGGTGGTAGTACAGGACAGGCCAATGGTGGCTACAGGTGGTAGCTGTATGTATATATGTATGTATGTATGTATGTATGTATGTATGTATATATATGAGAGAGAGAGAGTAGAGAGATATTGATGGGTTTTTTATATTTTTTTGTTTCTTTCAATTTGTTTATTTAATTTGTAAATTAGTTAGGTTAAATGACAAAATTGCCCTCATGTGCATGGCATGTGACTGAACTTAACTGGAAATTTTAACGCCCGTTAGAGGAAATGACTAAACGTGTAATGAAATTTAAACTTAAAGGACAATTACTATAATTTCCTTAGTTTAAAGCCAATCTCTGAAATTTGCTATAAAGTTTAAGGACGAAAAATGTAATTTACTCTTATTTTTATTTTGTTTTAGGTGGGGAATTATTAGGAGACATGATAAAGAATAATATAGTCATCTTGAGACTTGTATCAAAAATTATATCATGTAACAACACTGCGCGGGTGTAACATCTTTTGATTTTATCTTGTTGATTGTTCAATCTCTTTAGTGGTTCGTGTTGATTATATCTTGAAACATGAATCAAAGCATAAAACTCTAATCATGTTGATTCAACTCTAGAGATGAAAGTAAACATCAAAAGATGCAACTTACTTGTATCTATAGGGATCTTTGACGAAAACGATGGTGCTATGATGGAGTGATTCGTTTTGGTTATGATGTCTAAAGGGATAGATGAATGATTTAGACATATAAGGCTATTGGTGTGTTTTGTTATTTTTGTTAACTCGCCTATTTATAACATCTAAGGAGAAACCTTAATTATAATTATAAGAGATTACCATCAAATAACCCCCTCGTATTTTTAGGGACTAATTATGTATCTAAATATTCCGTAGGCCATATATTACTAGTTATTTCTAACAGTTCATCCCAAAGGTTCATCACCATCAAGATAACATATATTGTTCACTTCAGGGTGGGTCGCGAGACTTAGTAAAGATGAAAAGAGAGGAACATAAAGAGAATTGTCAGTGTAAATAAACACTCAAGATAATATTTAATTTAAAAAGTTGCTTGCTTAGGTTGTGTTATTTGTGACATGTATGGGTTCTAACCAATGTTTTCATTACTAGACTAGAAAAGTGATGGTTTTGGTCTAGGAAAAGATGTTGGTGATTTTAAGCAAAAGGTTGCTAATGTTTGCAAAATTCAATTAAGTAATGGTGGTGTGGTGGTGTGGTGGTGTGACGGACGACAACAGTTAGGATAATGATAGGACGATAATAAAAAATTAATACTTAAGGGACTAATGGAGTGGCGGCGGTGGCTTGTCAAATAGCAGAGACGTGTGGTGATGGAGCAGGAGAGGTGTGGTGATGGAGCGGGAGAGGTGTGGTGATGGGTGCCAACCTAGAAGAGGAAGTCGGCAAGGAAAGAAAAAACGTAGAATTGGGTTTAGGTTTTGATTTTGTTGTTGCTATACGAGGATTAGGTTTAGCTTAAAAGATTTTGGTTTTAATTTTGTTGATTTTGTTTAAGATGAAAGAAGAAAGCTAAGACAAAATAATGAGAGAAACATCAACCGTTCCTAGTTCAATGAATCTTCTTCCTTTTGTTCAAGAACACGTTAATCAAAAGCAAAAGCCATATTTTAGTTAATATCATTGTTATCAACAATATCAATACCGCTATCAAAAGATATAGGAGTTCAGCTGTAATTGTTAAGGGATTAACTGTGCCCAATTTTCAGATGAATAAACCATAAAACTAACTTGTCGTCTATTATCTTTGCCATCGGGTTTCAATAGAAGCTCAAATACATCAAATTCAATGTCCGACTGATCTCTAGTGACATTGACGGACTTGTTTGGATGGGAAAAAGGTCACACTAACCCATTGATTTTTTCCATTTTAGTTGAGCGTACTACCAAAAATTTCAATGATCTTTTTGGATTGACAATTTGATAAATTTCTTTGTTATCAATATCAATTGGTTTATATTTGTTAATTTCATTTTTACTTACTAAGCTTTTCTTGGTTGACAATTTGATAAGTTTCTTTGTTATCACACTGAAAAACGTAAACTATTAACGGGTATAATGATTTAGCCCGAGTAATACATATTATAAAGCTATATAAAATTTCTATCGTATAATCTCATATAATACACGAGCTATAATCTAGTGGCGTATATAATCATATAAATTGTTCCGTTTAATTTCACTTGTTTCTTTCTGCACCTAAAATGCAGGGAGGGAAATATTGAAAATAATCCATCTCTGGTGTACAACTCCCAATGCACTAATTACAACCTCTCTTCCGCATGCTCACAAAAGGAAGCGCGAACGCAACAAACTAACTGTTCGTTTGCTGACGTGGCACTCCGTATTCTTCTTTACCGCCTTTTGTCCTCTGCAACTCACCATTGCACCTCTCTCTCTCTCTCTCTCTCTCACACACACACACATACACTAAAATGACGATTTTACAGGAAGCATGCTTCATCGAAGGTATATCGAGAACCTTAACCTCCTTTAAGAATCATTCGATGCATATAGTTACTGTTCAACTGATCATACGTTTATACTTCTGTTAGAACAGTGAGTGCTTCTTCAGTTCTTCAACCGATTTAAGTTTTGTGTGAAATGTCATTTCTAGTGATGGATTGATGCTTTCCTTGTTTTCTCGTTAGTTTTTTTGTTAATTTCAAGTGTAGTTAAGTGAGGATGAAGGATCGAAGATTGATTCTTATAACTGGAGTTCGTTCTGTGTAATCATGTTAGTTTTTGTGATTTCAGGCGATTTATAAGAAGTTCTTTGGTTAATTTTTCGGGTGAGATAATTTTCGACGATGATTTGCTGTGGATGTGTGTTCTTCGGTGTATTTGCGTTATTGGTGTTGCCGGTTCGACAAGGTTTTGCGCACACCGATAGTTCCGATGGTATTTGTTCTTGATTCTAAGAAAATTACGCTTGTTGAATTGTTTACGAACTTCATCCTCGTGGTGATTTTAATCTGTTATTACGAGAACTTTGATTTTCTTAATATCTACTGCGCCTTTCATGGTGATTGAGTTTAGGTTTTATCGTTCTTAGAAAGCATGGAGGCTTTAGTTTCTGGAATTCTTCTTCTGATTCAATGCATTTTTCATGTTGCCAAAATACAGTTAATTCCATGGATTTTTGGAAATATGATGATGATTTTCAATAAAAGGTCTATGTGAATTTAACGAAAGTAGCTCATCGTGGCTGAAATCTAGGGTTTCTGTTGTTTTGAATGATGTTGGTGCATATATGTAATGCATACCCACAGGCCACAACACCATATTACAATAACTGCTTGGTAGCCTATGGATTAATTCTATCACAGTACTGTATGTAATAGTTTTGTGTAATCTGGGCAGTAAGAGCTCTTGAAGATCTGTATACATCTTTTAATAGTCCACCACAGCTCAGGGGATGGAAGTCAAGTGGTGGTGATCCGTGTCAAGAATTATGGACAGGAGTCTACTGTGTTGGTTCTTCGGTCATCCAAATGTAATTTTATATATTTCTTCCATAGTTGATCCAACCATTCGAAAGAGACGTGTGTTCTTTTCTATATTAGTGTAGTTATTTAAAATATGATTTACCACAAAGATTTATGATTTGTTTCAATAATGCCATTGTAAACACGTCAATAGTTATAAAGCTTGTAATTTCAGAAACATGATTCTTTGTTTGGAAAAGATTAGGAGTGTACATTTTTTCATCTTTAACCACATTTTTTCATCTTTAACTATGAACTTACCGACTTTACTTAATATACAGTAAACTTAACAGTCTAAACATCAGTGGAACCCTTGGTTATGAGCTCAATAATCTTCATCACTTGAAGCAACTGTAAGTTTTTATTATCATGCAATTTCAAATTCATATGAACTTTATTGTATAAGCATCCTACTTTCTATTGTGGTTCTTTTAATACAAGGGATCTTAGCAACAACAACATTTATGGTGAAATTCCATACAGTCTGCCTTTGCATCTAACACACTTGTAAGATTATTCTTTTGATATTGATAACTAAGTAATTCTGCTTTTAAAAGTTCTCAATGGTCAAACTAAATTTCATTTAAATGCAGAAATCTGGCATGCAACAATTTAAGCCAATACATACCATACTCATTATCATCCATGAAAACTCTTAGACATATGTAAGTTACCCCCCTCGCCCCTCTCTCCTCTCTCCCTTCTTAACTTGCCTCGCTTGCAATCAAACAGTCATGATCTTTCTCTTTGCAGGAATTTGAGCCACAACTTCTTGACAGGGCCTGTTGGAAATGTATTTACCGGCCTATTATCTCTCAAAGATATGTATGACAAGAACTTCTTTTCTCAATATGCATATATGCTTGACTTTTGTGGCCTAGGACATCTTCCACTATATGATATCATCTTTTACTTTTTACCAACTAAAAATAAATCAACTCTGCTTTTACAGGGATCTATCTTACAACGAATTTATTGGCGACCTACCAAGTTCATTTGCAACACTCAAAGCCCTATCAAAACTGTCAGTGTGCCTACCAATCGTTTAGTATCCACACTATATATCTATTGATATACGCAGTTGATTTTAGTTTCAATTAATTTTTGGAATAAATTTACAGGTTCTTGCAGCATAATGAATTCACAGGATCAGTAATATTCCTAGCTAGTCTTCAACTAACAGATCTGTGAGTTTTATTGTAGTCTTTCGTGCGTAAGTTGGTTTTCTTGATGCTAAATTCAAATCCATACAATGTCAGGAACATACAAGATAATCATTTTAGTGGTATTATTCCAAAACAATTCCAGTACATACACAATCTGTGGTAAGCTAACATGATGAAACTTTGCTCATTCATCTCTTATCTTGCACCTTGTGTATGACAATTTATGCTCCATAAAGGTTTGGGGGTAACATGTTTGACAAAGAAGGCAGTCCACCCTGGGATATCCCTTTTGACAGTCCACCGAATCACCAGAATATCACCACTCCACCATCTACTGAGTCAAGTGCAGTCAAGAGTTATCCTTTGCCTGAATCCAGGTGGCCCAAAAAGAAAAAAAAGGTCAAAACAGCTATTTGGATTGGTGGTGTTACACTAGGGGTAGCATGCTTACTACTCTTCTTCATAATTTGGTCCTATAAATGTCGTAGAAAGCGTGGAGTCCAAGCAAGCATTAAAGGGTCACAACATTCTCTTCCACTCAGTGTGGTTAGAGGCAAGCTCAAGAGACCCTATTCACTAATAATTGCATATTCTTGAATGAGTATTATTGAGCATGTATCTGTTATCACTTTTTTATACATCCTTCCATGTATGTTTTGTTTTACAGATTGTTCAGCTACTGGTCAGGTGGAGAGCCCAGAAATCTCGGTTATCAGCTCACCTAGGCATGTACCTCCAGCCCATACTAAAGTTGTGAAAGTAAACAGAAGAAGAAGCTTTGCTAAGAAGAGTAGAATGCGGATTGGTGCAAAACTATACGCTGTGGCTGAACTGGAATTAGCCACAAATAACTTTAACCGAACTAATTTCCTAGGGGAAGGATCTCTTGGATCTGTGTTCAGAGCAGAGTTCCCTGATGGACAAGTACGTCCTTGACACTGCTTTAACTGGAGGTGTCAAAATGAGTGGGTCATGTTGATTAGGTAATGGGTCAAAAACTGGTTTGGGTGAAAGCAGACCGAAACACCTATTCTCAAATTCTTTTAATATAAATTTGTATCGAGAATTAGTGTGCCAAATATAATTAAGAAATATGTATGGCAGCAATAATATGAAACTTTGAATAAACAATCTACAGGAGGTTTTATGGATAAAAAATACACTTTGAATGAGTTTGGCCCGTTTGAGAAAACATAACCTGCATTGATCCATTCATAATTAAACAGGTGAAAATGAACATGTTATGATTATTTTATGCTGGTTTGCCTTGTTCAAGGTCTTTGCTGTGAAGTGCATAAGGATGATCACACTCTCTCTCCATGAAGAACAGCAGTTTTTGGAACTGATTTGGAATACATCTCGTTTAAGGCATCCAAACATCATAACACTTCATGGATACTGTGTAGAACAGGGGCAACATATGCTTGTGTATGAATATGCAAGAAATCTCTCTCTTGAACATGCTTTGCATTCTGAAGCATACATGCCTTTATCTTGGGGCCTTCGTCTCAAAATTGCTCTTGGAATAGCCCGAGCTTTGAAGTAAGAATCATATCTCATCTCATAGTTGTTCGAAGTTTTCGTTTTGGCCTTTAAAAAAGATTGAATAAAAAATGTTTCTCATTGTTGTTACTTTAATATCATCTGTTTCAGCTATCTTCACTCCACGGGTGTGCCTCCTTTGGCACACAGAAATCTGAAGTCTGCTAATGTCTTACTTGATGAAGATCTAAATCCTCGCATCTCTGACTGCTGTCTAGCTGTTTTGAAGCCCCTGACAATAAAGAGTGCTAATGCTGAGGTACAATCATGGTCCGTAGAGGTTGCAATTTTGACCCGTTCACTTATAAAAGGGTCAGTTTTGGTTGTGTACTCCTAGGGGTCGAATTAACAATAGCTAGAAGGTGGAAGTGTTAAGCTAAGTCTCCCAACGTCAAAGATTTGTGTTACTGTTGTGACAATATTGTTTTGTTATCACAAATAACTCGTAAATTATTTCAGAAATGAATAAAAAGTGTTTTGCACTCAACCCAACCCGGCCCATCCTGTTATTTGACTGCCAACCCTCCCATCTTGACACCTCTTATAATTGGATACTTGTGGCTTTCTTTACCTACCCTCTACTAAATGATGGTACATCCTTATATACTTATCTCCTGCTTAACTGATCAATCCTTATTTAACTAGGCTTCTGACCTGGAAATTGGCGGCATTGCTTCTGAACACAACCAACATGTATCTGGTAACCAGAAGGATGACATTTATGCCTTTGGAGTGCTTCTCCTGGAACTTTTAACTGGAAAGAAGCCTTCTGATGGGTATGCCCAACCTCATATATATTCACACACACACATACATACATACATACAGACACTGAGACACACACATACATACATACATATACATACATGTATATATACATGTACATACATACATATATATATACACACACATATGCATACATACATGTATATGTGCGTTCGTCTATCATACAATTATATATGTAATTGCTAAATATAATCCCATCTGTCCCTTTGTTTATAAACAGACTTGAACCGAAAGAAGAGAATTCGTTGGTGCAATGGGCTTCTTCCCGGCTTCATGACAACGAGTCCTTGGATGAGATGGTTGAACCGGCCTTGAGAAAGACAATCCCCCTGAAAACACTCTCAAGATTTGCTGTTCTTGTCTCCCTATGTACTCAGGTAAATCAGATGTTAATGAAAATTGATATATGAACTATAAATTATAAATTCTGGTTATATAAGTGGTTAGTATTGTTCAGGGTGACAAGGGACTGAGACCAACAATATCAGAAATCATGGAATCACTGACGAATATGATAGAAGAGTACCGTAGAATGAGAAGAGAAGCTGATGCTGATCTTGATCCATACGAGAGATCTTTCAGATCAACACACTCGCGCTTCATTGGATCACCAACAGTCAGCTGTATGTCTATCTGATCCTGGTGCAGTTTGACTTTGACCACGCTCTTTTAACCAAAACACTAGATGCTACAGAGTACATCGTTTTTTTACATACAAGGATGTATTACTGTTGTCAAATTCAAACACTTCTTCTCATTTACATTTTATATAAAGAAAAAGACATTTACGTTTACTTACCAAAAAAATAATTGTTGGGAATAAAAAGCAAAAGTGTAACCGTCCTAAATAAAATCAAGAGTTAACTAGATTAATTATCCTTGTGTTTTAGCTCTAGTTTCATCTTTATAGTCTAAGTGTAAAAGTTACATGCTCGGGTAATGTGTTTGTAAGTTACTTTTGGCAAGCTTAATTTGGAGTATTTCATAAACCTTTTAGATTAAAAGTTTATGAGAGAGGCCCCATTGATTTATACATGGGTGTTAATTCCTTACCTAACATGAAAATGATTTGGTTTTGGTTTGTCATATCTTATCTATTTAATAAACATATTATGTTTGGACTGACATGTTTAACCCCTCTAATCAAACATGTCAATTTTTCTGCTTACTAATCTATTTACAACCTGTTTAACCTATTTTTTACAAAATATTTAACCTGACTACAACTTGATTAAAACTAGCCAATCCGTCAACCAATTTGACTTGTTTAGATAATGGTGTGCATACACGTCGTATACCATTTCAATGGGTCTTTGATTTTTTGGATATGAATAAATACGTGGATTACATTCAAATTTTATCAATTTAACTCGTTAGCCTAATATTTGTTAACCCGACATAATCATCAGCCTTTTGTGAAGTTTGTAAACATTAACCATGTTATTAAGCCATTTCTAGCACGAGGGGAGCCTTCATGTAGGCGTTGCCGCGTTGCCCAAGTGACCGGCCTTCTCTCTCCTTTATTTCTCTTCGTGTTCATAAGAGTAACCCATCTTCCCCTCCTTTCTTCTCACACCTCCTCATGGTCACACCCTTGCAAAAGTATTTTTGGACGTCTCTCTTAAACGTACTCCATGTATGTTGTCCTTCTTTGGGGCTCGGGTGAGATGAACTTAAGGAGCTATGAATACTAGAAGCCGTGGATGATTATAGAAAGAAATTTCCTCGATGACAAAAACACTTTAGGGTGGTGTTATTATGCTACTACCAAGAAGAGGGTTGATGCCTTCCCATGTTCATTTGTGACAATCAATCATTATAACCGTGCAAATGTTTGGTATGATGATACCTTTGTTGCGTAAATAGGAAAGATATTTTTCTATAGTTTTGAGTACATTTTAAGCAAGTTTTTGAATTGTTTAATTTCAAAACACACAATCTTTTTTTATGAATGCTCTTTTGACTTTTTGTAACAAAATTTTCCTGTTGTATATGTAAATTTTTGTTAAAAAACCACTTTACGATCATATTTGATTTTGACAATAAAATTAGGATGTGAAAATAAAACTGTGACATGTAATTTAGTAAACTTTTAAATGATAGTTTATATATTGAGGGATGAATTTACAAATTACTTTAAAGAACGGGAACAACTTTATGGTCATCAACTTGCACTAAAAAAGCGACCACCGGGGATTAAAAAAGTTTAACACTGTAGAGGTATAATCAACTTTCCTCTCATCCTCGTGTTGCTTAGTAGGAACAACAGATCAATGTTTTGATCCAAATCAAAACAACTAGAACGAGTTTTACTAAAAAGAACCATAACAAAATTAAAGAAAGCAAGAATAAACACCAAAAAGCATATAAAATGCCATGTTGCAAATATAAAGAAGGAAAAGAAACTTGAATCCAAACCAAGAAAAGAATGATCAATTGATGATAGATCGAATGAAAACAACAAAAAGAACAAATTTATTTAGAAAGATCTGAATATCTCTAAAACAAGTGTTGGTTATGCATAAGACAAGACATCAAATAAGAATTTCCTAGATGTTATAAGAATCTACAAATAATTTATTCATTGACGGGCGTCTTCCAATGTACGAACATCCAATGTATAATGAGCGCGTTACATAAGAACCATTGTATCGATGATATATACACTAACATCCAAATAACCTAGTAGTAATGTATTCATCCATATTAAACAAAAGTACGATTGAAAGTACACTTAACATGTTTATTAGCGATACATTAAATCAGAATCTTGTTAACAAGTTTAATCATTTTTTCACCGTGAATACACTTTCCAAGAATCCAATGGTATTGTACTCACTAGGGGCAACAATTAAAAAAACACCTTGAAAACATCGATTGTGTTCGGTTTTACTTGTTTAATTAAATGGGCCGTGAACACGTTGACATGTTTAATTAAATGAGTTTTGTTTGGGTCAACCAAAGCCAATGTGTTTAACATACAGGTTGACTCACTACCCTTAAACCTTTTTAAAACCCATCAACCCGATTAACACATTTACAACTTGAGTATTGTCTATCAACCCACCAACATGTTCGACGCTTATAGATAAATAGGTTACATAGATTGTGTTCAAGTCACATTTATTTATATTCATGCGGGTTAGAGTTTATATTTTTAACACAAATAAAAAAAGATCGTGTTCGCGTCAAACAGTTCAACCCACAAACATGTAATTTGTTAACCTACTAACCTCAAACGAAAGAATGTTGGCACCCACATTACAAGAGGTTTTTACATTTTCATTACGTATACACCAAACTATGTTTCAAAATATATTTTTCTACATTTTCATGACAGGAGGTTTTCTTCGTTTCTTGTACTGGATTATTTTGATGTTTAGAACTAAATTCAAGTAATATATATTTTTTTTATTAAAACTAATTTAAGGGAAACAATTTTATCGTCCATAAAAATCCAATAATAAAAAAGGTATCACAATAATCTTCCTGAAATCTGAAATCAGTTTCTCCTACAAATCTTTACCAAGTCCACCATACTTTTCAAATCTCATATCTTCTCTTCTTATCGTATCAAATCACCAACGAGATCTCGGCACCTCCTCGTCATCATCGTCGGTTCTATTTCTCCGGCAACTATCGGTGAGTATTCTTCATCTTTTTCATCTCCAATACACCAACACTTCTCGATGATCACGTGATCTAAATGAAATCCGATTAACTTAATCGGATCGAATCGTTTCAAACTGTTCGATCGACTTTTGAATTTGATCGTGTTTATTGTAACCATGATTGCTTCAATTTCAGATTAGTTTCTCTCGTCTTCGTTTTAGGGTTTTATTGGTACTGATTGTGTTGATTGCTTTTGGAATTGTTACGAGTTGTTTAATTGATTATCTGAGAAATGAAGTTTGATGCTTGTAGATGCACGTTTAATTTGATCTAAGCTATATGCCCAATATTGGGCTTTTGGATTACCAGTTTTAGTGTTTTACTGTCAACGACCGTGGCTTGATTAGCACTCATACGACAATAGGATTACTTTTGGTTTTTTGCTCATTTATAGTTCACTTGTTCAATGAAACTGAGAAATGTTTCATTTATGTGGAGTAGCAAATTTATTTAGCTTTTGAATTGATCTGTACTCTCAATCCTTAATGTTTGAACTCCATGCTATATTATCTGAGTAAGTTGAAGTGTTGAACTTGATAGCTTGTGATTGTTACTAGGGGAATTCCATATCATTGGGAGATTGACATTTTTTCAAGATCGTTTGTAAGGTTGATGTTGGTTGTATAACTGTATGCCTGTATCTAACAAAGTTGTTGAACCATTTCACTTTAAATCTTGTTTTCTTAAATGATTGAGGTGTTTTTATGTTGAATCCATAAAGTTGTTTTATATGAAAGGTTTCTGCTCCAGGAACTGACAGTGAATTATAATACATGTGTGCTTATTTATTATCATAAAATTGTTTTTCTTTTTTTTTAATCTTAGAAACATAATGAACGTGCTGGTTCTGGGGTATCTTTCTCCTTTCTTTTAACTTAAAGTTCTCCTTTGTCGTTATTTTGTCTGCAAACTCACCAAGTGGGATAAATATCTTGCTTTATTTTTGTTCTTTCTGTTGACTTAAAATTATATATTGTTGTTCTTTTGTTCGCGAACTCACAGAGAGGACATATTGCGTGGAAAAAAGACCTAGTGAGAATGTCTGATCAAATAGCAAAAGGTATGGAGTTTGAGAAGAAAGCTGAGAAGAAGCTCAATGGCTGGGGCTTATTTAGCTCAAAGTATGAAGATGCTGGCGATTTGTATGAAAAAGCTGCTAACTGTTACAAGCTTGCAAAATCTTGTTAGTATCAATTCTCAAACATTCATATTACTCTTTCTTATGATTTATTTGTGCCTTATTACTCATTTTATCAGATGTTGTCAATGTTGCAAGTTCTTTTTGTATTGTTAGTAGAGTTTACTTGACCTATATGCTCCAGAATCCATCTATTAAGTATTGACCAGCATTAATATTCGTTTTATGGCCTTTGTCTGTTTGTGTAGTGATATTTCCCTACATATGAATGGAAAAGTTGAAATCAACTTTTTCCAATTAAGTTACCATGGACGAGTTCACCTACTCTTTAGGTTATAATTAATGAAATTAACACCATGTAAACTCATTATTTGTGTGTAGGAGTTGTGTTGATTTATTTAATAAATGACGTTGAGTTGGTACTTTACTACTTTCTACAGTTTACTCTAGGGGTGTTTTAATCTTTGCTTTTAGATTCTTAGACTCTGTTTTGTTGTGTATTAGGGCATAAATGAGACATGCTTGATTAGCCTAGCAAAGCAAATCCCTAATATGGTTAAGGCTTGGCAGATCCAGTATCCTAAATGAACCACTTCAAATATATTGTATCTTTTTAAATCCACTGTGGTAAATAATGTTGGGACTTTCTTATTGTAATTTGAAGATGGTTTATTTGTATTTTTATTTTAAATGGTTCTGATTTATGTATATAGCCCATATGAACTGAGCCTGCTTGAGCATTCCTAGCTTAGCAAGCCATGAGCTGAGTCCGGCGCTATCTATTATTTTATGAGCTGAGCACTCAGGATTGGCTAAGCTCAAATTCAATTCTAATTGCCAATTGGCCATGCTTTTTTGTCTAAATGCTAATCTTGACATATAACTTTTCAGGGGATCAAGCTGGGTCCGTTTATGTCAAGCTGGCTGAGTGCCATCTGAAAGTAAGTGCTTAATGCTGGTGTTCTTAGCCCATATGATTGTCCCACTTGCATCGTTGCATTTGACAAACCCATTTTAATCATGGATTTATGTTTTCTAGATGGATAGCAAACATGAAGCTGCTAATGCTTATGCTGATGCAGCTCATTCATACAAGAAAACAAACACCAAGGGTAAGCATGCATGAAGTTGTTGGTTGTATCTATTTAGATCACTCCTACTAACACATTTCATATACCACCCAACTAGCAAATCAGTTGGAAGTTGGTAACTTTTAGATTCATGATTAGTTGAATATCTGGTGTGCTTTTGTTTGTTGTTTGGTATTAGTTTTGTAGAACCTGTTAATGTACAAATTAATGCTGACGATCCTAACCACAATGGTGAAGTCATATGTTTGTGTTTCATATATTAAGCATCATACTTGACAAAAACAATCTTACTCTCTATCATGTGTATTGTTTTGTTTGCAAATTTTTGCATCTAATAGACTTCTCCTGCCTCTCAACAATCTACTGAGAAAATTATTATTTTTTCAAGTAATGTGTATGGGTGATACTTTGCCTCCCATACCCCTTCTACTGCTTAACCCATGTCATAAGATAATTTTATATATACAAATGTACCCAATATAATCCCACTCATAGCATAGCTATTGTTAGGGTCTAGGGAGGGTGTGATGTAGACAAAGCTTACCTCTATCCTAGTGGATAGAGAAGCCTTTTGTGCTAACATCCCCTGGCTCCAAAAACCTCTTCCTTTTTTTTCATGTACAATATAAAATGGGATAGTCATGGTCTAGTAACCCAAGATAGCCTAATATTATAGCTATGAGAAATCAATGCAAACAACCATGCAAAGCACTAGTAATGAAAAAATGTGAACTACTGCTGACGTACACCGCTAACATATAGTGATGGGTACAACTATACAGGAAACAGTGCAAACAATCAATATAGTAGCAAAATAAAACTATAAGATAAGTTTGTACAAGAATACAAAATAGAATAAGACGATTGGAAGTGTAATTAATTTGAAGACATTAAGAAAGTGAGCCTCTTGTGGCAAATACTTTTTTGCCTAGTGCTTTTCTTAAGGACCTTTTATGTTTCCATAGTTTTAAGTTTCTGGTCTTTTGAGTGTGGCCATCTTACAGTGCATCTATCAATACTATATTCTGAATGGGATGGGCCTTGTTGGGGACACACCATTTTACTGTTATTCTCAGTTTTTGTCTTCCATTTGACCTATTTAACTTTTTTTCCTACCCAAACATACGCCAAGGTAAAACGATGAGAATTTAAATCTATTTTTTTGCTTGCTAACTTTAGACGTGGTTTTTCTTGTGGACTGTGTGTAGAGTGCATAGCTCACCTAGAGAAAGCATTAAATTTATTCATGGAAATTGGAAGGCTCAGCATGTCTGCCAGATATTGCAAGGTACACATATGTTTGCAGTCGAATTATTATGGTACTATAAATTAAACATTTCTCATGATTTGCAACCCTTCCAATTTCAAAATAAGCCAGTTCAATAGCTCATATGAATTGGCTTTTTCATTTTTATTTGACCTGCCAGTGAAGTTTATAGGGATGGATAATGAATATTTGATTTTCTTCCTTTTTTTGAGGTTTAGGCATTAAGCCAGCATAGTTTATACATTGTGTATTTTGAATTTCAAGAAATTAAAAAACCTGAAGTGAAGGTAACTAGCATTTGACTTCACTATGTGCAGGAAATTGCTGAATTATATGAACAGGATCAAAATTTGGAGCAGGCTATAGCTTACTATGATAAAGCAGCTGATCTTTTCCAAGGAGAAGAAGTGACAACTTCTGCAAACCAGTGCAAACAGAAAATTGCTCAATTTTCTGCACAGCTGGAGCAGTAAGTCATACTTTTATCTGTAGGGATCTTCTTATATATATAGAATAATATGACATCACAATTTGCCTCCAGATATCAGAAAGCCATAGAGATTTATGAAGAAATAGCACGACAGTCCCTCAACAATAACCTGCTAAAATATGGAGTTAGAGGGCATCTGCTGAATGCTGGCATTTGCCAACTCTGTAAAGGTGACGTTGTTGCAATCACAAATGCATTGGAGCGTTACCAGGTCAACATATTTTTTAAACATCTTAAAATTTTTCTTCAAGATCAGGTCTATTGACTGAAAATGTCGTGTTTAATGCAGGAACTGGATCCCACATTTTCGGGAACACGTGAATACAAATTGCTGGCGGTATGTTACTGAACACTTTTAATTGTGTCGAACAAAACATGCAACAGTTTAAGGAAATTTTATCTTTAATGCAGGATTTGGCTGCTGCTATGGATGAAGAAGATGTTGCAAAGTTCACAGATGCTGTCAAGGAATTTGACAGCATGACTAAGCTGGTAATAATGATGACTCTATTGTCGTCAAATTATAACTGAAATTCCGGTTATCTTTTACCGTGCTATTTATATTACCATTTCCTTTATAAACAAATATCACTATATAACATAAAATGTCGATATCTGTGTTGACATGAGGTCCCTGTGCTTGAGATTTGTAACATTTTTGGTTGGTGATTTTGTTACATAGGACGAGTGGAAGACAACCCTTCTGTTGAGAGTGAAATTGCTGCTGAAGGCCAAGGAGGAAGAGGATGATGATGATCTTACTTGAGTCCATTCAGTATGATGTAAGCCACAACTCGATTTGTTTCTTTTTTTGTTTGTCGTGCTACTGTTCTTGTTGTGCTTTTTATGTGTGTGCATTTAAAAAGTCGGTTTTTCCTTTGAGAGTATGTAATTTGATTTGAGCACATACATCTGGATTCGGGTTTTCCTAGAGGATGATCGTAGATTCAACCTTCGTGTTTTCATGCGCGCACTTAAAAATCGGTCTTCCTGTAATAACATAATTGTCGCCTGTTCTACGTTCTAGTCATTTGTATAAACTGAATAGCTTCAACAGCCAATGTGTATGCATGTTTCACTTGGTACGCATAAATCATGTATACATTCATCCATTAATTAAGGTAGCTCTTTTTGGGTCGATAATAGGCGCATCTCCCGAGGTCTACGCATGCTTTTTACAGCACAATACACATGCTTTTTGAGCCGAGCTGAGCCGAGCCCGACTCGTTTTGACTTACGAGAGCTCAAGCTCGAGCTCGGCTTATTTTGAGCTTTATTTTTAAAGCTCGGCTTGTTAAATACTTTTGAAGCTCAAGCTAGGCTTGGTCTCGGTTTGTTTATTATTTATTTTTATATATAAGTTTTATATATATTCAAGGTTTAAAAGTACGGAATCGAGCATTAAGACATTTTCACTTAGCCTCACGAGGTATAACCCTCGAGGTGAAACAAGGTCTAAGCTCGAGACGGAAATAAAGAATAAATATAAAAGTTACATATTTTATAAAACTTAAAATACTAAACATCAAACAAAGAACTTTTCTAATTTCAACAACAATTTACATAATTTGCAATATAAAGTCAACATCAATTTGCACAATTCAACATCAATTTACGCAGTTCAGCATCAATTTACATAATTGCAACATCAATTTACAAAATTTAACATCAATTTATAAAATTTAACATCAATTAGAACCAAATTATTATTATTATATAATATAATATTAATAGAGGAACTTGAATGAATAGCGTCAAATACAACTATTTATGCAACTATTTATGGTATGTGTACAGATTGTTATTGCATGATTACTACTTGTTATGTATATGATACAACAAAGTTATGTAATATTATATATGCTAATAAAGGAACTTGAATGAATAGTGTCAAGTATTACTATTTATGTTATGTGTACAACTTGCTATTGCATAATTACTATTTGTTATGTCTATGGTACAACAAAGTTATGTAATATATATGTCAATTTGATCCGATGTGGATGTGGGTTTCTTTGTTTCCTCGGCTCGTGCTTCAGAGAGAGTGTGGGTTGGGGTTTCGAGATACCGACGACGATGTTTTTCAGCTTCCGGTACCGTCTGCAGCCAATAGCCTCCGCGCTCTTAACAAACGGCCATCGATGTACAACTATTTATGCTATGGGTCAACTTACCATTGCATGCTTACTACCTGTTGTGCCTATTCTACAACAACCTGATGTAATCTAAATGGTCTTTGATGTGATGACGATGTGGGTTTATTTGGTTTTCTTATCGGTGCTTTAGCGAAAGAAGGGGTTGTTGTTGTGAGTTACAGGCGGCGATGTATCTATCTATGTTTCTCTTTATCAGGGTTGTGATGATACACTAACAATAGTGTTATTTGCTTTAGCGTGGCTGTCGTATTTGATAAGCTACTAGAACGAGACGCCTGAGTCCGATCAATCAGATGCGCAACGCGCGTCATCGGTGAAAACACCTAGTTAACATAATTGGAGTAGAGTAGTATAATTGTATCATCAGTAAACAAAGAAAAAAACAAAAAGAATCAGGATCAATCTGATCAATCAAAGGGAATTTCATATCACATCAATCAATCAAGAACACAAAATCAATTTTTGGTCTCATTAAACATGAAACGAAGATAAAACCAGATAAATTTCATACCCTGAATCGAAGAAGAAGATAACAATCGGATGTAATAGGTCTGCGATGTTAATAAGATTTGTGATCTGGTTGTCAAGACTCGATCAAAAACAAGTTATTATATCGGTATTAACTACCTTTATCGTGTAAAAATAACTAAGGTCGTCTGTACTGTGAATATGTGGAAAGTGTTTAACAATATGACTCGATTAACTTAAAGACACAAATTTTATAATTAAAAATTGAAACTTTAAAATGAATGAATAACACAAGTGCAAAAAGCAATAAACTTTGAAATGAATTTAATAAATAATGAGAAAACAATCACTTTCGGGTTTCTAATTTTGCAAGATCAACAATTGGTGTGTTTAACTTAAGGTTTGCAAGAAACAATACTTTAAGATCTTAGCTTTTGATTAAAATGATAATAAAGGAACAAGCTTTAAGATTTGCTCGTTCACAATATTACCAATTTACCTATATCAAATTGTCTACTTTTCTTAATGAGCTTACGATGCAAGGAAACCGAAAGCTGATAATCAAGCAAACAACTTTATTTATAAGTAAACCTTTTAAATCAATCATAAACAAAGTGAACTTATTCTACACTTATCATGATATAATATCGCACATTTAGGTTAATTAAACACTAAATTATTGTCACGCAATCAGTTTGCGATGAATAAAGTCTGGGAGTTTGCTGCTCTGAATCACCTCTTCTGAGCCGACATTGGGGTTTGCGCGCAATAGGATTTGCGGGTAAAAGGGTTTGCGATGTAATATTGGGGCCGGAATTTGTTCTAATTCGAGTAATGGAATAAAATAATATATCGGGAATAGATCGAACTAATAAATAATTTATATTTTAAAATACAAAGTCAAATAGAAAAAAGAAAACACATGTAATAGCTCATAACAAAGGTTTTACAGTTCTATAGAGTTATTATTGATGAGCTACTGCAATCGCACCGATTAATACAATTAAAAGAATTATTGAAATGAATTTAAATGGAAAAAACTGTTGATAAATGAATACCAATTTGTTGACTATTAGTTATCAGATCTTGCTCTACAATCTAGTTTGCTTTTGTAATCCAAATAACCCTCGTATCAATTAAGGGGAAAAATAATAAAATGACGCCATCTGCAACAGGGTCTCCCGCCCAAAAGGCATCGCCTCAGCAAAACGAATAGCCTCTACTATTTTTTCGTCCGCCTTAGCATAAGAGGCATACACACCAAATTGACCCTATGAGGCGTCGCCTCATAATCAACCGTTTCGAGGTGCGCCTCAAGGCGTACGCCTCACGCGTTTTTTATGCCATGTGTATATTTACAGTTATATATTGTATATATGAAACTATATAAAGATAAAATAATTTATATAAGTATATTAAAAAAATTAAATAAAAAATATATAAACATTGTTTAGGCTTGCGAGCAAGCTCGATATGTAAAGGTCAAGCACGCGCTTGATTATTAAATGAGCTTCTTTTCAAGCTGGGACTTGGCTCGGGCTCGATTAGGCGTGGCTTGTTTCGAGCTTTTAATCGATCCGATATCGAATAGCTTGTGAGCAACTCGCCTCGATGCAATATTCGACACATCATTACATGTAATCTGACACCCTGACACATGTATTATGACAACCTCTCACACATGATCTCACATTTTAAAACATATATTTCGACACCCTCTAACTTGCAAGATGTTCATGATGTGAACAAAAGCAACAGTCTCCATGGTTGTTTAACTTCTGATATGATATACATGATTCTTTTCATATTTTTTACTGGTTTAATTTTATTATGAGTCTGGACAATAAATCTATTTGAAATGACTCATTTTGTACAGGAAAAAACCTATGGATGAACAAATCTATGGATGAACAAATTTAGGGGCTGTTTGGTAGCCTCTTAATGGTTCCATTAAGAGGCTACCTCTTAACCGTTAAGAGGCAGGAGTGTTTGTTTTAAAAAAAGACGCCTCTTAACTGAACATTCAGTGCTGAATGGTTCAGCTCCAAAATCACGCTGAATGAACTTCTGACTCAAATACCCTCAGAACTCACAAAACCTCTCGATCTTCACCCTCACCTTCGATCTTCACCCTCACCTTCGATCTTCACCCTCACCTTCGATCTTCATCCTCAGCCTCGATCTTCATCTTCCCCTTCGATCTTCATCTTCCCCTTCGATCACCTTCTATCCCCTTCGATTCAAGACCTCCGACCACCTTCGATCTTCATCTTCCCCTTCGATCTTCATCGATCCCCTTCGATCCCCTTCGATTCAAGACCTCCGATCCCCTGCGATCACCCTCGACCTGCGATTCACCACCCATTCACCTTCGATTCAAGACCGATTCACCCTTCGATTCACCACCGATTCACCTGCGATTCACCACCGCCGACGACCTGCGATTCACCTGCGACCTACCGATTCACCTTTGATTCAAGACCACCGACGACCTGCGATTCAAGACCTACAGAAGGTTAAAATTGGTGAGACCTGCGATTCACCTGCGATTCAAGACCTGCGATTCAAGACCACCGACGACCTGCGATTCAAGACCTACAGAAGGTTAAAATTGGTGAGAAAATAGTTTTTATTTCTTCAATTCTTGTGCATTATTGTTCATTATTGTTCCACAGCCCTTTGATTCTTGTGCATTATTGTTCATTCTTGTTCTTTTAGCAACCTGTAATCTCTGTTATCTATGTTTTACCATAGACTATAATGAGGATTGATTTGTGTGACAGTTGTAATGGTTTAGGTTGTAAATTGGTTTGAATATTGATGGATTGATTTGTGTGACAGTTGTAATGGTTTAGGTTGTAAATTGGTTTGAATATTGATGGATGCTAGTTTATTATCAATGGTAGGTTGTAAATTGGTTTAGGTTGTAATAGTTTAGGTTGTAAATTGGTTTGAATATTGATGGATTGATTTGTGTGGTAGTTGTAATGGTTTAGGTTGTAAATTGGTTTGAATATTGATGGATGCTAGTTTATTATCAATGGTAGGTTGTAAATTGGTTTAGGTTGTAAATTGGTTTGTAAATTGGTTTGAATATTGATGGTTTGAATAAACTTTGGTTTACTAGTTTATTATCAATGGTAGTTTTTAAGTTTGTTTATTTTTGTATTGTTTGAAGAAAATGGCTCAAAAAAAGATTAGGGTTAATTGGAAGCAAGAGGGGGTTGAAAAAACTTTTCTAGAATCGTGTGTCCATGAATTGACACTTCATGGACGCGAGGGAAGCAGTCTTAAACAACTGTCTTGGAAGAATGTAGCAGAAAAACTGAAAACAGAGCATAATTTCATAGTTGATCAAAGACAAATGAAGAATCGCTATGATTACCTAAAAGCTAAATTTGCTGCCTGGACAAAGTTAAAAAACAAAACCGGCAATGTTTATGATCCCGTAACAAACACATTTAACTTGTCGGAAGAAGAATGGCAATTAGAGATGAAGGTATTTCGTAAATATATTTATGTAATAACTATACATTATATTCATTAATCTTAAATAATTTTTATAACTTTTTTCACACAGTCCAACAAATATGTAGAAGCTTTGAGAGGTGCACCTCTTTCTTACCCTAACTTTGTGTTCAATTATTTGAGGGTTCTACTTCCAATGGGTTTGACAGTTGGGGACCATCTTCAACAATTCCTCGTCCTTCTAAAGAGGTGTCTGATCAAAATGTAGATGGTATTGATGACATTGAATGCACTCAAATGGATCTAGATGTTAGTGAAGAGTCATCTGATAGGTCGAAAAATAAAAGGAAAATCCCGACTGCCGGTGTTAGTGAGGAGTCAACCATTCGGTCCAAAGCGAAAAAGGAGACACTAAACTCAAAACTAATAGAAGTTGGGGACCAAATATCGCAAGTTGCAAAGATCTTGATTGAAAAACACAACTTGTCTAATGATATGGATGCATGTATGGATAAGCTTGAAAGTTTAGGTTGGGGCATGTTTGATGCTAAATACCAAACTGCGCTTTTGCTTTTCGGTGAAAGTCCTGACATAAGGAAGGTGTGGTTGCGACTACAACCGTCGGTTTGCGAGATGTGGGTGAAAAATGCAGGGGCGAAGTATGGACTATTCTGATGAATTGTTAGGTTTTGGTATATTATATGTATGGATGTGATTGTTAGTTTTTGGTATAATATGTTTATGGGTTATTTTATGATCTTTAGTTTTTGGGATAATGTGTTTTTGGATATGATTGTTTGGTTTTCGGATATTATGTGTATGGATGTTTTTTGAATGTGATGGAAACTTTTTGGATGATTTGTTTATGGCTCATATGTTTGTAGGTTTTTAAACTTATGAATGTTAACAGGTAGCATATGGATTCGGAGGATGAGATTATTGCCGTGTTCATTTTACTTTGTTGGCAATGGTTACGGTTAGCTACAGGAAGAATTGAAAGGCCGAGAGACTTGAATTCTGCATTGACCGGCTATGCGTACACGCAAGAGTTGTTGCACGGATCTTCTACACAATGTCATGAGATGATGCGTCTTTCACGTGAAGCATTCGTACTAATATGCAATCATTTTCATCAAAGAAATTGGTTACAAAGTAGTAGGTCGATAACCTTTCAAGAAAAGTTGGCTATGTTTTTTATTATCATAGGACATAATGAACGATTTAGGATGGTTAAACGAAGATTTCAACACTCAACAGAAACGATTCATAGATGTTTTCATGAGGTGCTAAATGCAATGATGAATTTCGCAAAAGAAATTATAGTTCCAACATCTTCTAATTGCATCACAAATACTTCGGAAAGACATAGAAAGTTAAAACAAATATTTCCTGGAGCAATAGGTGCGTTAGATGGAACTCTTATACATGCAGTCGTACCAGCCGATCAACAAACTCGTTATAGAGGAAGAGGAAAAGGTGAATGCTACCAAAATGTGTTAGGAATTTGTGATTTTGATATGATATTCACGTTCGTATGGGCTGGATGGGAGGGCATTACGCATGATTCTCGAGTTCTAAAAGAAGTTGCCTTTAACTCGACATCCGGCTTTCCTTTCCCCCCACCAGGTTCTTAATCATTTTTAAAATTTTTATTAATTACAATATTTGTTTTCTTTTGTAATACATTTGTTTCTAACATTGCAGATAAGTATTACCTTTGCGACGCTGCGTACACCAACACTCGTGGGTTTATGGCTCCATATCGTAGTACGAGGTATTGGTTAGCCGATTTTCGACGACAACGTGCATTAACTAAGGAAGAAAGATTCAATCATGCTCATGCACAACTTAGAAATGTTATTGAGCGCGCATATGGTGTGTTGAAGGCAAGATTCCCAATCTTAAAGCAAATGGCTCCATTTTCGTTTACAATTCAAAGAGACATAGTTATTGCTTGTTTCGCCGTTCATAACTTTATACGGAAATGCAACATTCATGATCAGTTGTTTATGGAATACGACGAGAACACATTGTTTGCAGAAGCACAAGGTGGTAACAATGATGATCAGTTTATTCATGATATAGAATGGGGTTCACAAGGCATTAATTATATGAATAATTTACGTGATGAGATAGCTAGTCAATTAGTTTCAATTGATTAATATTTGAATTACTTTGTAATTGGATATTAGTATGTTGTATTTGAAAGTGTATTTGGATATTAGTATTTTGTATTTGAAATATTTTGATTTTGAATTTTAATATGTTGTATTTTGTTAACCTATTGATCATTCACGTACAGTCATTCAGACATCTAACCAAACAGATACATTTTATTCAGCCCAAAATAATTCAGAGGGGTAAATTTGTCATTTTGTACAGTCATTCAGAGATTCAACCAAACAGCACATTTTGGTTCAGCACTTACTGGTTCAGAGCCTCTTAACCATTCAGACCTCTTAACCATTCAGCACTTAATAATTCAGATCATACCAAACAGCCCCTTAGTGTATATAATGTGAAGAGTTTCGCTCCTTAAATGGATGAAAACAAATATTTAACTATACAAGGATACGCCAATTTACAAGAACGCAATTTGATTTGATTACATATCGATAAGTTATAATAAATCTTACAACTTTAATTTAAATAATTAATGTTTAATAATTTGTTATTTTTATAACATTTTAATTTGAATGATCACTTATAGTTACACAGAAACACTAAATACTAGTTCATCAAACACCTTTAATATTTTAATTAAATTCTTTTAATTATTTTATTGAAATCCTTTCTTTTGTCACACACACTACATTATAAAAGTAAAAAAAGATGAAGGCGTCACGGACTTTGCACGTGGGATAGTTCCGACCATTGTTCTCTAGCAATAAGCCAGTGAAATTAAATATGTTTATTCCCCCAGACACCCTGTATTCTTGATTAATATCAATACAGTCCTTTAACTTCATTTTATTTCACTTTTACCTTAAAATATACAATTTCAGTTTAGTGTTTTAGAAAAGTGTCTCTTTGATCTTCCAATAACCTTTTGCATATTTTCCTAGTTTTAAGGTAAAACCAGACATCTTTCAAAATACGTTTAATAAACAATATATTAACTTTCCTCGGTTAAAAACTATAACTATAAGTAAAAGGTAAAAAGAAATGAAACAATTTGAATCTTTTTTTAATCCAGCTCTCGTGTTCAGTGACTAAAATAAGATTTTTTATACTAGGGTCACATTTTCGGTGCTCCAACTTCTATTAAGGTCATGTTTGGGATTGCTTATTTACACCTCCTTTTGACTTATCAAAGGGAGTTTTGAGAAGTTAAAATTTTTAACTTCTCAAAAACTCATTTTTCACTTCACATCTTCATCTCCATTCAAACACATTTTCATCTTTTTTCAACTTATCTCCTTTTCAAAAGTTAAAAGGAGTTTTTATTAAGCAATCCCAAATAGCCACTAACTTGACTATTGAATTTTCAGGTTGGATTTTATCATTAAAGTTACAATCAAGAACAACTAAATAGTTAATTTCAATCGAGTTTAAATTCCAATCAACATTTAAGTTCCACATAAAATTTCAACATTATTAAAGTCACAAAAGGTAAAAGTTGAAAGAAAAAAAAGCACTATAATATCAACTACCAAGTTTTAGATATAATTTCAGCTAAATAACTAATTTCAATCAAGTTTCACATACGATTTCAACATTTTGCCCAAAGTTTTCTCTTCAACAACCCTTTGGTA
Organism: Flaveria linearis; assembly: GCA_024085815.1. Classification (NCBI taxonomy): domain Eukaryota; kingdom Viridiplantae; phylum Streptophyta; class Magnoliopsida; order Asterales; family Asteraceae; genus Flaveria; species Flaveria linearis. The sequence goes on along the minus strand of CM044014.1, from coordinate 20,869,631 downwards.
ATGTTTAACTTGAATTTTGTACTTATCATAGCCAAGTCAAAGAAAAGTAAAACTCAATAAACTAATTTTTGAATGTTCAATCTTGAATTGCTAACACATTAGAGTCGGTTATGTAGTCAATTTTCCATATTGTATACACACACAAAAAACAAACAAATAAACAAATAAAGTTAATTTGGAAAGGAAATCAATAGAAAAGGCAACGAATATGGTTATAATTTAGGATTAAATGTCTATTAAAAAGGGCTAAAAACAAATATATGCACAAAATTTTCATGAGCATTGTATAAATTAATATAGATAGATACATGTTTTGTGATGTAAATGGTAAAACAAAAATAATTATAAATAAATATGGTTAGCTCTTACACATATTAAATTTACAAGTTTACGTTCAGAATAATAACATGTTTCACTTTCTCTATAAACCTCAAAACCCATTGGAGTCACTTGACTCCATTCCACACCATGTACATCCGCCCCTAGTCGTGTTTATCTATGATGGAGACAACATTTACATCTTTTTGTGTAGTAAACAATGTGAAAAAAATACATACAACACAATTAATTTGTCGAAGACTCGGAAATTCAAATTATTCATCTTAATTATAAAAAACAATACTTCTTCCCTCAGATCTTGTCGGGTTATGATTTTTATGACAAACATCACTAGTCAGATGCTTTAACTTAACCAACAACTAGTCGCAATACGAGTCACATGGCCACGACTCCCGTCGTTTACACCCCTCATCGATACACATATCATCAACCATACAATATTTTCAATCAACCCCTTCAAACCAAGACTTTTTACAATTTACAACTTATTTCTCTAGTCTTCCAACAACTCCTCACACAACCTTCTAAAATTCCAATATGATATCAATGTATCATAACACCACTTCCAAATACTTGAAAACCTACTACAAACATCTGCTAACAATCTCAAGTGCAAACACTTACAAAAAAACAAGAGCCCAAAAACAACAATAATAAAAACAGGGACCCAAATGCAAATAACCAAAACCCACACCACCTTAAAGAGACAAGAACACAGACAGACATACCCACCACCATCACCTCCTATTTTCTCTCTCTCTAGAACCTCTGCTTCTCTCTCTAAAACCCCATTCACCATTGCACCTTTTTTCTCCTCAAATTTCCACCATATTATCTCTTCAATCCAAACCCTAACAAGATTCATTAAAGCTTCACTCAGTTACTCAAAGATCTTATCAAGATTCATTCCACTCAGATCTCCCATGAGATCCCCCTTTCAGTATCCCTCTCAGTAAGGTATATACACTCATTCATCTGATGTTCATACTTGGATGTGTGTGTATGTGTGTGTGTAAGTGCAGCATTTGATGAACATTCGTGCATTCTTGTGATTCTAGGGTTTTTATTGACTGTGATTGTGTGTATAATCTTGCATTAGTTCTTTCAGCTATGAATCTTTGGCTAGATTTGAGAAAAACTTTAGATTTTTTTGTCGTTTTGTTTCTTGTAGTTTGAATTTGTGGGATGAGATTAGTACTTTGCTGATGTATTGTGTTGTTCTAAATTAGGGTTTTGATTGATTTGCTTTATTTTTTTTGGTTTCAGGCTTGAAGCACTCAGATCTGAAGCATTCTACTTAACTTTTTGAAGTTTATCAGGTCTTAAAGTTTAATTACTAAATGTATTATTTCTTTTCGTATTTATGATTATCTTAGCTCCATGCTCCACTAGGATCTGAGTTTAAACTTTGTCTGCCATTAATCTTTATAAGTTTAAGTAATGTAAGCATTGTTATTAGTTATTCTGTTTGATAGTCTGAAAACTTTTGATTGTTAAAAATCTGTTTTTTTTTTTCAGTTGAAAGAAAACCAAGATGATGCACAGACCTCCTCCTGATGATTTCTCCCTCAAGGAGACGAAACCGCATCTGGGCGGTGGTAAAATCACAGGGGATAAGCTCACCAGCACGTATGACCTCGTGGAACAAATGCAGTACTTGTATGTCCGTGTGGTGAAAGCAAGAGATTTACCGTCTAAGGATGTTACTGGTAGTTGTGACCCGTATGTTGAGGTTCGGATGGGGAACTATAAGGGAACAACTCGTCATTTTGAGAAGAAAACAAACCCTGAATGGAACCAAGTGTTTGCTTTTTCTAGAGACAGGATCCAGTCGACTATGCTTGAGGTCTCTGTTAAGGATAAGGATACGATGAAAGATGATTTCATGGGTTGGGTGTTATTTGATCTTACTGAGGTTCCAAAGAGGGTCCCACCGGATAGTCCTCTAGCTCCTCAGTGGTATAGATTGGAAGATAGGAAAGGGATGAAGCTGAAAGGAGAGGTAATGTTAGCCGTGTGGTGGGGTACTCAAGCTGATGAAGCGTTTCCTGAAGCATGGCATTCAGATGCTGCAACTGTTGGTGGGGCTGATGCTCTTGCTAATATCCGTTCAAAAGTGTATCTTTCTCCTAAGCTATGGTATCTCAGAGTTAATGTGATTGAAGCACAGGATTTGATACCTAGTGATCGGACGAGGTTTCCTGAAGTTTTTGTGAAGGCTGTTCTTGGGCATCAAGCTTTAAGGACTAGAGTATCTATGAACAAGTCTATTAATCCTATGTGGAATGAAGACTTGATGTTTGTAGCTGCAGAACCATTTGAAGAGCACTTGGTTTTGAGTGTGGAAGATAGGATTGCACCTAATAAAGATGAGGTTCTTGGAATGTGCGCGATTCCCTTACAGTATGTGGATCGGAGGTTGGATCATAAAGCTATCAACTCAAGGTGGTTTAATCTTGAAAAACATGTGATGGTTGATGGTGAAAAGAAGAAGGAAGTGAAATTTGCTAGCAGGATTCATATGAGGATCTGTTTAGAAGGTGGTTATCATGTTCTTGATGAATCTACTCACTACAGTAGCGATCTTAGACCAACAGCTAAACAGTTGTGGAAGAGCAGCATTGGTGTTCTTGAAGTGGGGATCTTGAGTGCTCATGGGTTATCACCGATGAAGACAAAAGATGGAAGGGCGACAACAGATGCATATTGTGTGGCTAAGTATGGGACAAAGTGGGTCAGAACAAGAACAATAATAGACAGTTTTACTCCAAAATGGAATGAGCAATATACTTGGGAAGTTTTTGATCCATGCACTGTTATAACCATTGGTGTGTTTGATAACTGCCATCTGCAAGGTGGGGATAAGGGTAACGGGGCAAGAGATTCAAGAATTGGTAAGGTTAGGATTCGTCTGTCAACCCTTGAAACTGATCGTGTGTACACCCATTCATATCCTCTTTTAGTTTTACATCCATCTGGGGTGAAAAAGATGGGTGAGATTCAGTTAGCAGTGAGGTTTACATGTTCATCATTGTTAAACATGATGCACATGTACTCACAGCCACTGCTGCCTAAAATGCACTACATTCATCCGCTAACTGTCTCCCAGCTTGACAGCTTGAGGCATCAGGCCACTCAGATTGTGTCCATGAGGCTTAGCCGGGCTGAGCCACCTTTAAGGAAAGAGATAGTGGAGTATATGCTGGATGTGGGGTCACATATGTGGAGCATGAGACGAAGTAAAGCTAATTTCTTCAGAATCATGGGTGTTTTTGGTGGCTTGATTGCTGTTGGAAAATGGTTTGATCAGATTTGTAATTGGAAGAATCCGATCACTACTGTTCTGATTCATATTCTTTTCTTGATATTGGTATTGTATCCAGAGCTTATTCTGCCCACTATCTTTCTCTATCTTTTCCTAATTGGAGTTTGGTACTACCGATGGAGACCAAAGAACCCACCCCACATGGACACTCGCCTCTCGTGTGCAGATAATGCACATCCTGATGAACTTGATGAAGAATTCGACACCTTTCCAACCTCTCGCCCTGCTGACATCATCAGAATGAGATATGACCGCTTAAGGAGTATTTCAGGAAGGATTCAAACAGTGGTTGGTGATCTAGCCACACAAGGAGAAAGACTTCAATCTTTACTCAGCTGGAGAGACCCGAGAGCTACAGCACTGTTTGTCATATTCTGTTTAATTGCTGCTATTGTGTTGTATGTCACGCCTTTTCAAGTCGTGGCCCTTCTGACAGGCTTCTACGTGTTACGACACCCAAGGTTCCGCCACAAGCTGCCATCTGTCCCACTCAACTTCTTTAGAAGGCTGCCCGCGAGAACAGACTGCATGCTTTGAGAAAACCGATACCTGTGCGACGTTGGCTTCATGTACCAAATTATCCTGGTAAGATGCATACAATTTTCCTGGAACAATGTTTTGTACATCTTGTGGTTCTGCAACCCTTTTACACAGGGTCTTCCTCAACCTGAAACCTGAATGTGTCACCTTTTGGTTTGTAGTTTTTTAGGTTATGATTTTCTCATTTTCATTTGAATCTATCAATAGTTGTTATTAGTAGAAACGGTATCATGTACTTGCAGTAGACTTCCATCTAATGTTTCTTGAATTAGGAGAGAGTTCCAGTTTCTATTGTATTGGTTTCTTGTTATTATTGAATCTTAATTTGCCTATGATCATTCTAATTTTTTGGTTTAGTAATCCTCTTGATTTGTGGATGCATACAAAATGATAAGACTAAAAATTTAAGAGTTCATGTTGTCATGTTGATGTGACACTCAAAGCAGGAATCTTTATTTTGGCTGAGGAACAACCATTATAAAAGTAATGAGACAAGATGACAAATCATTTTTTCTACTAAATTGGTGATGTCTTTTGTTTTAGTTTCAATAGTGAAATAATCAATGTTGGAAACTGACAAAAGTATGCACTTTTGGAATCATGAACCCATGTGCAGATGAACATGATTTTATTCCAGGCCTCTAGTGTTTATCTTGCTATCAAGCACATATCTTTATCTATTGTCTTGCTTTGTTTTCATTCGAATATTACAAAATGTTGTGTTGGAATTGTAATGTTATATGTGAGAATCTTGGCCCATGTGATTTTTTTTTTCATCCAAATATGACATTTGCTGGGGGTAGTCAATTGGGGATGACTGTCACAGGCATTTATTACTTCTTCTTCACTCCAATTATATTACTCTTATTATAAGGAATGTTCTTTTGTGTCTGGATACTTTAGATACAATAAAACATGGATAAAGAACTGATGCAGAAAAGCATCCAAATATAATATTTTAACCTGGTATTTTAATGCAGAAGATGAAAGGATATTCTTGCAAATGTGTAAAGGATATTCTTTTAACAAATGTATAAAAGGTAAAGAAATATAATTCTTTTAACAAATGTATAAAATAATTCTTGCACTTCTACTTATTGGAGGACAGGACTCATTTTTCGAGAAGCCTAAAATCGACTATACAATTGGGGTCTTTTTAAATTTTACTTAAAAAAAGGTTTTGAATGTAAACCGAAACCGATTTTGAAACCAGTTTGGCAATGACCAATGCGAACATTAGGGTTGTGACCTCATTTTTAAAACTGGTTAAACCCTCTCAAGAACCGCTTTGTGAACTTAAACCGCTTGACGAAAAGTTGTTTTGACTTTGTTTGAACCCTGAACTGGTTTATTCTGGCTTAGGATCGACACGATTATAAACTAAAAAACCCATGTAGTGCAGGATAACCTCAATGGGTTGTGGTTTTTTTTTCTACCAATTGGCTTGTAAGCCGATTTTCTAGTAGACCAAGATGGTGTAGAACTTATTTAAGATATACCTATTTTAGATATACATGCGACTATGTAAGGAAATATTGTCGTTCTCCTCGATGTGCTTTAGTGACCTCTCAACAAAAACTCCATTGGTTGTAATGTAAGAGGAGGGGGTGTTAATGCATATGGTTCTATAAAGATAAAGATACATACTTGAGGGAAACATTTAGGAATACCCTCATGCATTGGCTTTGGACAACTAAAAATTGCCTGAAAAAATGCATGTTTCTAGATGATTGAAAAAGACGATCACAAGGTAGATCACAAGGTACAAAGTGTTTGTAGAAAGAATAAATATTAAGTAAAAATGCAATTTGTGAATAGGTGATATCTAATATTTACAACTTTAAAACCCAAATAGCACATGATTAATGTATGAAGTACAACCTCAAATGCATGATACGTAACATGGGTTTGACTTGGACTCACGCTTGTGGTTTTAAAGTTGAAATATTACTTAATTATTATAATTAATTTTCATTATAATTTGTTTTTCACTTATAAATTTTAAAATATATTTTTTTTAAATTTCGGATACATTTTTGCGATATGTTTATTGTTATCTATGTTCAAGTGTAAGTTTTTTTCAAAACCCACCCAGGTCCAATATAGTATATTGTTATTTTCTTTTAAAAACGTAATATCTTTGGAAATTTTGAATATATATTGCAACGTGATTATCTCTACATACGTTCGGTAAAATTTTATTTAAAACCAAGTCACGCAAAGCGCGGCCAAAACCTGTGGTCCGAGCATAATATGTATATTTAGTTCTATTCAAACCATCGTGATTGTTTATATATTCTAAATACTAACGTTACGATATGCTTATTTTTACCCATTTTTTGATATAAATTTTATCTGAGCCGACGCGAAACGCGGGTAGAATTTTAGTTACTTAATAACTTTCTCATTTTTCTAATACAATACGTATGAGTCTCGATATATGCCATCACAGGAACCACCTACCATTACTAATTTAAATAATTAAATATGCACACACACAAAAGCCTATATGGATTCAAAGAGAAAAAAAATCAAACAAGCAAGAAGTTTACATTCTTTGCAAGATTATAGCATGTATAACAATGCTAACCTAAACAGTAGGAACCTTAAACAACGGTAGGAGCTATGATTAAACACCGGTTGGAACTTTAATCGGACGAATTAGTACTCCGAATACGTTCATAACAATAGCCTATGGTGAGTGGAATTGATGATTTGACCTGTAAAAATGATGTGGGTTCAAAACTTCAAATCCTTGCAAGTGCAACGTTGGATTGTATTTAGGTAAATAATTTCCTCCTATAAAAGACATAACAATAAATTTTTTTTTGGCCATATAAAAGATGAGCCCCAACCTTTGTTAAAGGCCTAAAATTGCCTGATTGAGTTCTAGCTTTTTTATTTTCAAATTCATGTTTGGTTTGTTTGTCCAAATAAGTTCTTAGATTCTTAAATTCATATGCTTTGAACATTACAATATACGTGATGATTAGACCGGAAGAGAGGAGAGACCGGAAGAGAGGAGAGACCCTAAGAGAGAAAAGAAAAGGGAGATGAAATATAAATTAGACGATTCGAGTAGCATAATCATTAAATAATTACAATCGATTTCACTAGATTTTGTTCATGGTTATGAACGAAACAAAAAAGCTTACAAGCAAAATCGAGTATAAATCTATTATTACTATACTGCTGATATCGTCTTCAACAACCAAAGTGAAAGTTAGAGGTGTCATTGGTCAACTTGTGAATGTAACCTATAATTATCGGTTAGTTGGTCATTCAAATCTAAATTTTCTATAAATAACAAGAGGGAAAAAGATTAATCATTTAATTTTGTACTTGTTTAGTTTTTCAGATTTTAAGATCTGAAAATTATCCATAGACAAAATTGTTTAGTAATATTTTTGGTTTTGTCTCATATTTTTTGTAAGAATGGAGATAAAACAATAGCCAACAATAGTAAAAATAATGAATTTGAAAAATTGGAAAAGTAATTAATTATCAAGAAACGAAAAAAATACATTCTAAAATGTAAATTAAACATAAGGCTTGCATAATGGAAAGAGTATAAAGTTGAGTTTCGTATCACTGGGAAACAAAAGTTAAGAAGAACAAATGGAGGTGGAAAGTCAAACTTTTGAACACAAAGAAAGTCAAACTTCTGAAATCTAAAGAACACAGCCGGTTAATCAATAATTTTGATGAAGTTTAAAAAGATATGAACACGAAAGGGGTTATGTTGAGGGCATAAAAAACGTCGAAATGAGCTCATAATATATACAGGACGCAAGTAGTAAAACAATGCAGATCAAGTAAGAACCTGAGTGTATTTTTTTATATAAAAGTCAGATATGTAGACATAGATGGATTCAATTGTTCAAATTAGTAGGATTTAATGATTTATAACTACTGAAGGGGTATCACCCCAAAATTAGACAAAACCCGAGACGATAAAAGATGATGACTAATTTTACGCCTAAAAAGGCGAGGTTGTCGCGGCTTGTGGGGGAAACAAGGCCAAGTGGCCGCAGCTTGGGGGAAACAAAGCAAAGTTGCCGCGGCTTGTGGGGGAAACAAGGCCAAGTGGCCGCGGCTTGGGGGAAACAAAGCAAAGTTGCCGCGGCTTGTGGGGGAAACAAGGCCAAGTGGCCGCGGCTTGGGGGGAAACAAGGTCAAGTTGCCGCGGCTTGTGGGGGAAACAAGGCCAAGTGGCCGCGGCTTGGGGGAAAGAAGGCCAAGTGGCCTCGGCTAGGGGGAAACAGGCAACGTTACCGCGGTTTGAGGGGAAGCAAGCAACATTGCTGGGGGAGCAAAGCCCTCGTGTCCAACACTTATGAATTCCACACATAAACTTGGTAACCAAGGAAGCCATTCATTGGTTACAAAGGGATAAGAAAGAATCACAAGATGACAAACGAGTAAGGCCAAAACATGGGCAGAAGGTCAGAGCAGCCCCAAAATCCCCAGGTCAACTACAGAGACAAACCACATTAATGACAGTCAGAAACCCTTTGCATTAGAAAGGTATAAAACCCCTGGCTAGGGGACTTCAGTCCCATATGGTTGACTACAGGTTTCCAAGAATAGAACCATATCATGTCTTATTCTCATGCACCAACACTATAAATACTTCTTCCATTCCAGAAGAAGAGATCATTCTCAGATCACTCACACTCCACTTAGCTATTCACTAATTAATCCTTTCAAATTCTCTCAACACATATACTTATTCTCACGCCGGAGTGTGGTCTCGGGGAGAAAACCCTTTCTGCCCGAGGCAAGGCTCACGGTGTTATTTTTGTCTCACAGATATCTGTTCAGTCGAAGTCCAGCTCAACCAAAGCCCAGTTCAGTCGAAGTCTTGCTCAGCCAAAGCCTAGCTCAGGCGAAGTCAAGCCCAGCCGCATCCTGTCAGGGCCGAGTTCCGGCTTAATCCTTGGTGATAACCCCATCCTTGCACTGCTCCCCGGTCTTAATCTCTTGATTAGGATTCGTGTAGCAACATTTGGCCCATCCGTGGGACCACTCGAACCAAAAGCCAACCACCATGGATTCAGGTCCAGGAACCCCTCATCATAAAAACACAAACCCTGATGAAAACCCGCACACCAATACCTCGGCACTAGGTACCACCCCGAGGGGAAATAATGATGACAACATTGTCATCACCCTGGACTTTGTTAGCAAAAACCGGGAACAGATCCTCTCCATGTTGGAGCAGGAAGAAAGAGAAAGACGATTGAAGGATATCCGGACACGTTTGGAATATGAAGACACTCAAAAGAACCAGGAGGGGGAGGAAGGCGATCAAGGCGATGCGGTGAAGAATGTTGAAAATAAAACAAAAACGAAGCAAGGTGCAGCCAAGGCGGGTGGAAAACCTACAGAAGACGATGACTTCAGTAAACCGTACCGTCCATCGACCGCACGGTCCAAGTCCAAGTTCACACCCAGAATAGCAGAATTCACTTTTCCTTCGAAACTGAAGATGCCATCCAATGCAGGCAAGTACAAAGGTTTGGGAGATCCCGATGACCACCTGACAATTTTCGTAGGTGCAGCTGAAGTGGAATAGTGGTCAATCCCTGTGTGGTGCCACATGTTTGTCCAAACCTTAACAGGTGCTGCAAGAGTGTGGTTTGACAGCCTCCCAGTCGGAGGGATAGGTAGCTTCAAGGAATTAGAAGAAGACTTTTTGAGGAACTTCAACCAACAAAGGTTATCTGTCAAGGACCTGATAGAGCTACACAACATCAAGAGGGGAGATGGTGAGTCCATCGACAACTTTATCACAAGATACTCAAAAGAAAGCATGCAAGTCAGAGGAGCTGGAGAAACGATTCGAATTTCGGCCTTCATCCATGGGGTGAGGAACGATCAATTGGTAGAAAGGTTCCACGAAGATCTCCCAAAGACGGTGGACGAAATGCTAGAAAGAGCAAAGGCGTTCGTCAAAGGAAAAAAGGCCTGCGAGCAACTGAAAGATAGAACTCCAAAGAAGCTCATGCCATCCACTTGGGAGCAGCAGAAAAGGCCGGGAGGTTCAAGATCATGGGAAAAACCACAGTTCCGACCACGGTACACTCAGTGAAGCCCCACTTTCCAACCTCGTTTCACGACTCCAACCAGAAACCCACAAGGTCCCAACGTAACACTTCCACCACTAACCAAAACCCCAAGCGAGATTCTCGCCACAGAGAATATCAACTTCACCAAGCCGGCTCCGCTAAAGCCTGGAGTAAAGAGGGACGCAAGCAAGTACTGTGAGTTCCACAAGGAGAATGGGCACATGACAGACGACTGCTTCTCGTTAAAATGGCAGATCGAACTGGCAATAAAAACCGGGAAGCTGGCCCATCTTCTGAGGGAACTGAAGAAAACACCACAGACAGGAGACAAACGGAAAGAGATATTCATGACAAAGATCGCAAGTTGCAATCTTAAGCGCCACTCTGATCATATGGAGCCATGGATGGCGCAGAAAATTTCGTTCCCTCTAATACATGGCGGAAGCTTTGCCAACGGCCCATTGACGATTTCAGCGGTTGTTGCGGGGCATCAGGTACACAGGATATATGTAGATAGTGGAAGTAGTTCAGAAATTATGTACGAACACTGTTTTTTGCAGCTTGACGAAGAGGTAAGAAGAAATCTGGACACCAGAACTCACCAGCTCACTGGTTTTGCTGGAGAGGTTGTGCAGACCTTGGGACAGATACAACTGCCTGTCGCAATAGGCAACAGAACGGTATGGCGGGAAGTTATCATGACTTTCCTGGTTGTGCGGTCAGACTCATCCCACAACATCTTACTTGGAAGACCGGGTCTGTGCATGTTGGGAGCAGTAATATCAACAGTACACACTACAATCAAGTTCCCCACCCCGACTGGTGTGGTCACCGTGTACTCCAGCAGGGAATGTAAAGATGTGAAGGCAATCACCCCAGGGGCATCGGCTGGGGAAGACGAACCTATGTTCCCCGTGTTGGAGAAGTGGGTGGTCAATCCCCTCTTTCCAGACCAAAAAATTACCATCGGAGGACAATTGGGAGACGCCACCAAGGAACGACTCCGTCATCTGCTGCAGCATAACTTGGATGTTTTTGCGTGGCAACCCTCTGACATGAAGGGCGTCCCCCGAGGCACAGTAGAACACAGGTTGAATACACGGCTGTCAAAGGAACCGGTGGCCTAGAAGCGCCGACATATGGTTCCCGAACGGAGCCGAGCCGTGATAGAAGAAGTTAAGAAGCTGGTGGAAGCAGGCATTATCAGGGAGGTACAGTATCAAACTTGGGTCGCCAACCCTGTCATGGTAAAAAAAGTGATGGCACATGGAGGATGTGCATCGATTTCAAAGATTTAAACAATGCATGTCCCAAGGATTGCTATCCACTCCCAGATATCGATTTGAAGGTTGACTCCCTAGCAAGCTTTCCCTTGAAGTGTTTCTTGGATGCTTACAAAGGATATCACCAAGTACAGATGGCACCTGAAGATGAGGACAAGATTGCCTTCTACACAGACATCGGCATATTCTGTTTCACAAAAATGTCGTTTGGGCTGAAGAATGCAGGGGCAACATACCAGCGTTTGATGGACGACGCCTTTTCACCCCAGATGGGCAGGAACATCGAGATCTATGTCGATGACGTGGTGATTAAGAGTCGTGACGAAGAGGCATTGCTCGCAGATATCGCTGAAACATTCCAAACGTTAAAAACCATCAACATGAAACTGAACCCAAAGAAGTGCTCATTCGGTGTAGAGGAAGGAAAGTTCCTTGGAGTAATTGTAACAAAGAAAGGGTTGGAGGCTAACCCTGAGAAAGTAGCAGCTGTCCTCAATATGCCATCGCCCAGGTCAGTCAAAGATGTTCAGACACTTAACGGGCGGCTGGTGGCCTTGAACAGGTTTTTGTCAAAACACGCTGAACGCGCACTGCCATTCATGACCACCCTGCGCAACTGTCTGAACAAGAAGAATTTTATATGGAAGAGTGAAGCGGAGGAGGCTTTTCAGCAAATGAAAATGTATTTGAGTAACTTACCCACACTAGTGGCTCCCTTTCCAAAGGAGCAACTAGTTATGTATTTGTCTGCAGGGGCAGAAGCCGTGAGTACAGTACTAATGACGAACAGGGATGGAGAGCAGGCCCCAATTTATTTTTTCAGCAGAGTACTCAAGGACCCGGAGACCAGGTATTCGCCAATGGAGAAGCTGACTCTCTCACTGGTACATGCTTCCAGAAGGTTACGAAGGTATTTCCAGGCACATGTAATCGAAGTCTGGACCAGCTAACCCATTCAGCAGATACTAAGGAGGCTAGAGATATCAGGGAGGTTGGCGAAATGGGCAATCGAGCTCGGGGCCTTTGAGATAGAATACAAGCCGAGGGTGGCAATCCGGGGCCAAGTCGTGGCCGACTTTCTGACATAGATACCACCAAAAGCGGGTAGTCATGACAGTTAAGAGAATGCTATAAGACAAGACGATGAAGAGTGGTGCTTGCATACAGACGGAGCGTCCAATGATGAAGGTTTAGGTGCAGGTATGATATTAGTTGGGCCAAGTCAAGAGGAAGTGACTTATGCTTTGAGGGTAGCTTTCAAGAGCTCTAACAATGAGGCAGAGTACGAAGCTTTGTTGGCAGGTCTGAGGATAGCCAAGCAGATGGGTATCCAAAACCTTCGCGCCCATGTCGACTCACTACTTGTGGCAAATCAGATCAATGGGTCTTACGAAGCAAAAGAAAAGGCAATGAAATTGTACTTGGAAAAAGCAAAGGCACTAATTAGCAACTTCAGAAAGTGCGATGTGTTACACGTTCCGCGAAGTAAGAACAAGAAGGCAGATGCCCTTAGCAAATTGGCTTCAGTCACTTTCAGCCATTTAGCTAAGGAGGTCAAGGTAGAGGTATTACAAACACCATCAATCGAAGAAGATGTAGTGGCTTCTATAGAAATAGGGTGGAAGAGTGCTGGATGAGCCCAATACTCAAGTTCCTAGAAAACGGGCACTTGCCAGAAGATAGAGAACAAGCGCATGCCATTCAGGCGAAGTCATTGCATTATGAACTTCACCAAGGGGTCTTATACCGCAAGTCATACATGGGACCGCTTCTGCGCTGCCTCACGCCGGATGAAGCCAATTACGTTATAAGGGAAATCCATGAAGGCATATGTCGAATTCACGCAGGCCCGAGAATGATGGTGGCCAAGGCAATGGGGGCGGGGTATTATTGGCCGGACATGCATAGAAGTGCCATTTCGGACATACAAAGGTGAGAAAGCTGCCAGAGACACGCCCCAACGTACCACCGGCCAAAAAATGACATGATCCCAGTCAGCGCGGCGTGGCCTTTTCAAAAATGGGCAATGGACATTGTCGATCCGTTCCCGGAAGCTGCAGGGAAGGTAAAGTTTCTGCTGGTAGCAGTTGACTATTTCATAAAATGGGTAGAAGCCAAAGCATTGGCATCAATCACTGGGCAACACGTCAAAAAATTTGTATGGACAGACATTGTATGTTGTTTCGGGTTACCCCTATTTATTGTGACAGATAACGGGAGACAGTTTGCTGAAAACCCTTTCAAGGCATGGTGTGAGGATTTGAAGATAAAGCAGATATTTACTTTGGTAGCTCATCCCCAAGGTAATGGCCAGGTAGAAAGGGTGAACAGGAGCATTGTAGAGGGAATCAAAACACGTTTGGGCGTGGAGGGCAAAAATTGGTTGGACGAGTTGCCAAACGTCCTTTGGGCTCACAGGACGATGCCAAAGACTAGTCATGGCGTGTAACATCTCGTAATTTTGGGTTAATTTAAAGTTAGCTTTGCTAATTCTTGTAAGGGCCTTTATTGCTATGCATGAAACTCATGGGTTGCTTATGCTTCTTGCTTTAATTTGTCTTTTTAATCCTTTAAAGATTACAATGATTATTATTATATAATAAATTATAACAATAACAATAATAATAATAATAATCATAATAATGATAATAATAATAACAATAACAATAATAATAATAATAATAATAATAATAATAATAATAATAATAAAAATAAAATATAATAAAGATTTATAAAAAGTTAGATAATTAATAAAATGATTAAAGCTTAAAGTTTGTTTAAAGTCCAAGGGGTTGTTTTGTTAATTTTAAAACTTTAAATAAAAAGTTTAGAGCATAAAATAATACAAAACAAACTGCAGGGACTATTCTTGTAAAATTGTAAAACCTTTCCCCCTCTCCCTGTCGGTTTCTTTGCCGCCAGCCACCGGCTCCGGCAAGCCAAACCACCAAAAACCAGTCGATTTTAACTAAATTAAACACTCCCGACACACTCACGTGGTAGATTCGAACCTGTGCCCCACTTTAATTTGAAAGTTTGAGTCGATTAGTGCGATCGACCCAACCACCCCACCTTCGGCCGGATTCCACTCCATTATCACGCACTACACATTATAATAATTCAATTAAACACGCATAAACGATCGTATAACTATCTAGAACCTATTCCTAGTTTCAATTCACTTGAAACGCGCACAAACACCCCGTTCGACTACCATCTTCGTTCGAACCTGCAACCTGGCCGAGGACCACCTTCGGGACTTCAAAACCTCAAATTGTTTGAGGGCTTTGGTTTAAAAGCTCAATCCGAAGCTTCCTGCAAAATTAATTCGATTAAGAGCAACAATTGCTACAAGAATCATCATCTATGTGGCCGCGACTGTTCTTCTACATGTTCATCATCGAATCGATCTTCAATTAGGTAATTGATTGAGTCCATAGACTTGAAAACACATGGGGATCAAAAGCCCCAATGTTGATTTCATTTTCATTTTGGTTTTGATGATCAATTGGATCGAAACGAATTCTAGGGTTTATGGATTGGGGATTTTTTCGTTAGGTTGAATATAAAAGCAATGGGAACCGGCTTATACCGCGGCTGAGGCCTTGGTTCACCGGTTCCATACACACTTGTAAACTTAGAGGTCCCGGGTTCGAACCCGGTCCCCCTCATATTTTTTTAAAAGGGCTTTTTAGCCTTAAAATAATTTTAGAAAATTTTTATTAAATATAAAAATAATTTTTATAACTTTGAATATTTTTTTAAACACCAAATAATTTCTGTAATATTTCTAAATTTAAATAATTTTTTAAAGGTTACTCATGGATTATTTTTATGGATTATAAATAATTAACGAAATATTAGTGACCCGGACTTTCCTTTAATCTTTATCGTTTAAATCACGATATTTTAAATGGAGATTCATTTTAAAACATTATAAATTCTTTTATGTAATTTAAATGATAAAATATATTATGGTTCAAATTTAGAGTATTTAAAATCTTATAAAATCATATGTTTAATGACTAATTATTCATCTAATCATTTTATATCATCATTAGTTAATAAAGTTATTCGTTAACTTTTATTTAACTTCTTGAAAATTTATAAAACAATATTCTCTTTATTTTGATTTTTAAGGTTTTGTATTATAAAACTTTTATGATAAAATATTCTAAAAGCTCAAAACTTTATAAAATGAGTTTAAATAATTTTAAAGTTATTTAATAAGTATTCGATTAATCACCCTTATTAAGTTTTAAATTAATTATTTCTTTTCACCCGTTATGTTAGTTCAATAAATTTAATTATTGAATCATTTACTATAATTATTGGTTCATACCATCATTGTTAAACCAAAATATAAATGACTCATTATTTTATTTAATTATTTAAACCCCCAAATTTCCGAACGAAACCCTAATTATTATTAGAACGTTAATTTTATCTTTAATTTAAACTTGTAATAGATTTTTAGGTGCCTTGAAATGAATACTTGGGATTATCTTTTGGATCTTACTTTAATCTTTATCATCATCTTGTATGCCTATATCAAAGTGAGTATTTCCATACCCCTTTTTCTTATTTTCACACTTTGGGGTGAAACATGTTAACTTATATCATTGCACTTGTAAACTTATTCGAGACTTGTAAACTTTATGGCAATTTACTTGTGTGTTGTGGTTAGTTGAACTTTTATGGTTACCATGTTATGGTGTTATATGTACAATCATTAACTATTGCTAGCCTGACGACGTCATAGATCTATGGGCCTGACAAGCCTGCTTGGTTGATCCAAGTACACTTAGCTAATTGTATATACTTTTAACGTTTGACACTTGTAAAACTTTGTCAAGGTTTGATTGTTGCATTGTTCATAACATCCCTAATCACTTATTTCACTAATTTACAACATGAATTGCCATCTTTTATATATTCTATGTATTGAAAACTATGGAATGCTCACCAACATTTTTATGTTGACCTTTTATTTTTAACATGTTTCAGGAAAAACCCAAGTATGCGTTCTACTCTTGAAGCTTATCACACTTAGGATTGGACTTAGAGAAATAAACGAATGATCTTATTACTTTTATTCTGGATGTATCTTTGTATGAACCTTTACTTGCAATGTTACAATTGAATCTTGATTAATATATTTGGAATTAATAATAGCGTTATGTGGCTGTGAACAATCGTAACTCTCACACCTCGACGATTCCGCCGTCAAGGTTGGGGTGTGAAAGATTGGTATCAGAGCCCATAACTATAGAGGATTTAGGTTATTAGAAATGGTGACCTAGACTATAGGTTATGCATGAACCTTATAGAATAATGTTTATATTCTTGCAAATATATACATTGTTCGCATGCTACATAATGTTATGCCTTCTTATGTGCAACTTGATGCCTTAGCATAGGATTGCCTTATGTATGCTTAAACATTGTTACCTGTCTCCCTAAACTTAACTTTGATTTTTTGACTCTCCCTGACAAATGAACTTTCTAAACCTATTCTCAACGACACGTGGAATCCACACTTATCATCGTGGGTTCGATTCCTTAGACTCTATGTCTAATCTATGAAAATCTCATCAAGGTTTTGATTTCATAAACCAAAGAAATTTGTGTGACACATAGACACCTGTATTCTGGATTTCCTGAAAAAAGGCCTTCGGGCTAAGGTAAGCATATCGTATAAATCTCATTATGAGACCAGTTATGCTTACCTGGGGATTTCTGAGATGAGTGATAAACTATGGTCAATACACAAGTCTCTAAGGCAAATGGGTCAAATTACCTTGACGTGTTCCAAATGGTAATGCGTTACCAAATGGAACCATCCTTTTTGTATCTTAAAAAAAATCCTTAAATCCTTGAACTGATTTATCACCAAACCCCTAATATCTTCTCATTCTTATTTTACGAAATATTCCTGTTGATATTAAACTCGTCTTATATTTCAACTCCTATGTTTAAACATTGTTACACGTTGATCGTTTCATGTAACTATTTCTATACCTCGACCAACGTGAACATGACTCTTAATATATCCAAAGATATAAGGAATCTAAACCGTATGGTCTTTAAAACTTTAAACCGTTACTTATCATTCTCAAATCTTCTTAAGGATGTGTCCCATAACTAAGAACATGCAATGCTGTAGGTGAAATTCCTACATCTCGGGATACTTTGCTAATTGAATGTTAACGTTGTTAATTTAAATATTATAAGTGGTCACTCATCTCAATGATCGAATAAACTAATTATAACTTTGTTACCACTTATAAGTACGCGTGTCTTCAATAAGGTTATGGATGACCTCATATCTTGAGAAGTCCATGTATTCCCTTCGATTGTGAATCGAATGTTCACATCTCATTGTGATGTCGGATCATTCTTGTCCTTGATTTTGTCTCCCTGATTTAAATTATTCAAGATTTGAACACTATCATAACAAACTCTGCTATCTCGAACTTTGATCTTAAGCTTAAAAGCATGATTTTTCCTTTGTTACACTAATATAACTTGAAATTTTCCGAATTTCCAAGTGATATTCTTTTCCTTTCGTTGTTAAGTCGAACCTTGAACCGTCTGCACCGTGGGAGATGCAAGAGTTTGTAAGTCAATCTATGACTAAGAACACTCGTACCTCCTAAACAATTCTAACTCATCAAAACAGGGGTGATTCCCTTACTATAATGATTCTTCATTCGTTTCGATAAATGGTTTCCAATTGTGTGTTCTATGAAATTTCATCCTCTGAACCGGGGTGATTTCCTGGTCTTGAAAACGGACTTCAATTATTTTCCTTGGAACTTGCACTTCACGAATGACGTAATCTTACCAAAATAGGATTGAAACCCGTACTTTGGTGACAAATGTCAATCCTCGATTGTTTTCTTGTTATTATGGAACTCAATCATCAAGATAGGCGTGAATTCCATACCTTGATGATATTTTCATTTTTATGTATTTTATTCTCTCAAATGAAACGATCTCATCAAAGTAGGAGTGAATCCTGGATTATGATGAAGAAGTTCATTTCGTTATATTTTGTTTTTGTAAGAACTTCACCGTTAAGATAGGAGTGATTTTTCTTACCTTAATGGTGAGTTACTTCGTCTGATTTCTGTGGATCCTCAACAATGAGCTAGGATCAAACTTTTGAGTTGGTAAGTTAAGAGTCATACCTTGGGAAATACACCATCAAGCTAGGAGTGAAAACCACACCTTGATGACTACTTTCATTTCTTGATCTTCAACTTACCATGGTTGTAATCATGTGACAAGAAGCATGTAGTAACTTGACGGGTGAAACAATGTTAGTGTTTCGATCTATCAAGCCAAAGCATGATTTCTGAACTTGAAAGGAGACCCGATCGCTCTAGGTTAACTTTGGTTCCGAGCTTGGAGCATGTAAATTCTTAAATCGCTTTCTTTCCCTTTTATCTTCATGTTTGACTCGATCTAGCTACATCGAACCATTTATTCCTTACTTATCAACTTTTATTTTGAGATATCATCAACACCTGATTACGTGATGGTAGTCTTCCTAAACAACCTTTTGTCAAATAAAGATAAAATCAACTTGTGATTATGTCTTTCTAGTCATACGAATGTTCTCGACTATACTTATGGGTTTGATGAATTACGTATGCAATCTATCTTTGGAAATTTGTTATCTTACAAAACATGTTTACAAATACCTATCTTATTGTTTACGTCATTTCTTGAATCGTTTTTAAATCTTTAACCTTGAAAATCATTGAAATTCTAACTAGGTTTTGAACAACAAGACTTGTTATTATCCTCATTGCGATATGGATATAAAGGTTCATAAAATTTCATAATTTGTAGTCATGGGTTTGGCATAAAAGAAAAGACATAACTTGGCATGTTTCCAAGTGTCTTACCTTCACATATGACAAAACCTAACCTCCGTGTTCCCGTGAATCTCCTGTTTAACTTTTCATTCACTAAGTGCTTCTTATCTTAGCTGTCATGATAACAATTGGTGCATTATAGACCGATTGACTAAAATCTCATAATGACTCATGTGAGATAATGGGTCGAGAAATTGACCTGTATCTGTTTCAAATATTCGTATACCGTGGTATAACGTTAAAACATCGATCGTTATTTTGAATGGTTGATTCATTTTCTGCTTTTAATAATGTTCCTAGTCATCGTCGTGAACTCATTCCAAAATCTTCGCATATCGTATTATTCTTAGACTGATGGTTGGTCAAAGGAGAAACACATACTTACAAGAAATGCGTTAAGATCGTTTTATATAGTGACGTTTGGGATTTTTAAAACCCGACGTGTAAGGTCCCGTTCCCGGGACGCTCACAGTTGGTCATTCACAGCATAAAACATACATGTTATAAATTTAAGCAGCGGAATTAATTTTTAACAAAAACCCATTCATTCATTATAAACACTGTTGTTAAGCAATACATTCTAGTTCATGGATCACAAAATAATTAGTCAAATGAATTACAAAACAACAGTATTGTCAAAACATAAATGGATGTCAGTCTTGCCCGCCAAATAGCCATCCCCGTGTGCCATCATCAGTAACCTGTTACCTGCCAACTGGAAAATACATAAAAGTCAGCGTTGCTGAGTGAGTTCTAGTTTTATAATTAAAATACTTTGCTTTTCATCTCAAACCGTTCATCATTTGTATGTGATCACACATCATACGTACACGTAGGTAATATCATTATTATCTTCATCATCGTTCAATTCGTACTTTTATCATTAATCTTCACTTAAGCTGTGAGTCTTTTGCGACACCAAGTCGCTCACCTCTAAGCCAATCATAAAGATTGACTTTCATCCTGTGAGTCTTTTGCGACACCAAGTTGCTCACCTCTAAGCCAATCACAAAGATTGACTTTCATCTGTGAGTCTTTTGCGACACCGAGTCGCTCACCTCTATGTCAATCTCAAGGATTGACCTTGTGTGCATCCTTCGGGGTAGCGAAACCGCATCACAGTTGAACTAACACCTGCCAGGGGTGTGCACCTTCATACATTTGCTTGCAAGCCTTTCTTACGTTCATTTACATTTCATTCTTCTTTATCATTAATCTTTCACTTTATTAATGATAATAATTCCTGTCTTGATCATGATCATTCCACGTAGAGTCATACAATATTATTATTAATAAGCATATTAATAATAATAATACTAATAATATTAATAATAATATCAATAATACTCTTAATAATAGCCCTAATCATAATATTAATTAAAATATTAAGAAAAGGGGTATTAAAACATAATCATACGCATTTAATAAAGTCCTAGTCAACATTTATGCGAAACCCTACTGCACAGTCTCCAAGAAAATTCTGTTAAAAATTCTAAGTGTTTGGGCGTAAGAGCCCTGTTCAGGCGTTTCACCACTGTCAGACTTACCAGCTTTCACTTAGAAAATTTTCGACTATGGGCGTATGAGCACTGCTGGGCGTATGAGCCCTGTTGGGCGTATGAACCCTGTTGGACTTCTCACATTACACTTAGAAAAATTTTCTGGTCATACGACCACTGTTCAGACTTTTCACCTCCCATACTTAGTAAATTTTCTAGACTTATGAGTACTGTTGGGACTCATGAGCACTATTGGGACTCATGACCTTACTTGGAATATTTTCTAAGACAAAACCTCGGGCGTATGAGTACTATTTGGACTCATTATCCTGAACTTAGTTTTCTAAGTTCCACATTTCAGACACATGACTACTATTTGGGCTTGTTAGGCGTATTAGCAACCTGTTCATGTTTCTAATTCATATTCCAGTCCCCAAACATCATAATACCTAGTTCTAAACATGTACACATGATTTCAGGCATAAACTTAACATAAACATAACCATACGTTCATCCCAAAACATACTCTATACACATACACATGTATATATCATACGGGTATCATACCCAAATTTATAAAAAAACATACATACATGCATTTTCCAGCCCCAAATCATTTAAAAACGGGTAAAAAAGGGGTCTAGAAACTCACCTTTGTTGTTTCTTCAATTTCACACTCTTCACCCGAGCCTCTTCGACTGTTCTAACACCTAAAACACACACACCATACCACCCGAACACACAGGTCACATTTATAAGCACATATATGGGTCTAGAATCATCTAAAGCTTCAAAAACTCGAGATTTCTTACCAAAAACTTCGAGTTTTCTGGTTCTTCTTTCAAAAATCCCGTATCTTGCTCTTTCTCTCTCTAGAATATCGAATGAGAGGATATGCAGACAACATGGGCGGCCATGCCTCCCTTTTTGTACAAAATAAATGTGATTTTTGTGCTCTTGACACTTTTGACCCCTCCACTTTTGGTTGACATTAATTTCTCCCCTTTCCCCTTTCTCTTTTATTCTTTTATTCATCTTAAATAAACTTACGGGTGTTACACGACGATAACCTTTCTTACAATTGTTGGTCTTTTATTGATTCCAAGACAACACTTTACCACGTAATTGCATTCTAGAAGTCTTGACTTAAAAATCTAAAATACCATGGTAACTCGTCATCGTGTTCTAACGTTCCATATGTCAAATCTCAAAGAGAGTCTCACAATTCTCTGGAAGAGTTCAAATTGGCATACATTATGTCAAGAATCTTGTAAAAGATTCTATAGAAGTGAAGCGTCTCGTCTGTAATTAAACGACAATCACTGTCCGCTTGTACACGTACCCTTCATTATAATTCCTTTGTTCATTTAAGTTTCATTCTTAATTTCGGGACGAAATTCTTAAAAGTTGGGGAGACTGTAACATCTCATAATTTTGGGTTAATTTAAAGTTAGCTTTGCTAATTCTTGTAAGGGCCTTTATTGCTATACATGAAACTCATGGGTTGCTTATGCTTCTTGCTTTTAATTTGTTTTTTAATCCTTTAAAGATTATAATGATTATTATATAAATTATAACAATAACAATAATAATGATAATAATAATAATAATAATAATAATAATAATAAAATAATAATAATAATAATAATAATAATAAATATAATAAAGATTTATAAAAAGTTAGATAATTAATAAAATGATTAAAGCTTAAAGTTTGTTTAAAGTCCAAGGGGTTGTTTTGTTAATTTTGAAACTTTAAATAAAAAGTTTAGAGCATAAAATAATACAAAACAAACTGCAAGGACTATTCTTGTAAAATTGTAAAACCTTTCCCCCTCTCCCCGTCGGTTTCTTTTGCCGCCGGCCACCGGCTCCGGCAAGCCAAACCACTAAAAGCCAGTCGATTTTAACTAAATTAAACACTCCCGACACACTCACGTGGTAGATTCGAACCTGTGCCCCACTTTAATTTGAAAATTTGAGTCGATTAGTGCGATCGACCCAACCACCCCACCTTCGGCCGGATTCCACTCCATTATCACACACTACACATTATAATAATTCAATTAAACACGCATAAACGATCGTATACCTATCTATAACCTATTCCTAGTTTCAATTCACTTGAAACACGCACAAACACCCCGTTCGACTACCATCTTCGTTCGAACCCGCAACCTGGCCGAGGACCACCTTCGGGACTTCAAAACCTCAAATTGTTTGAGGGCTTTGGGTTAAAAGCTCAATCCGAAGCTTCCTGCAAAATTAATTCGATTAAGAGCAACAATTGCTACAAGAATCATCATCTATGTGGTCGCGACGGTTCTTCTACATGTTCATCATCGAATCTATCTTCAGTTGGGTAATTGATTGAGTCCATAGACTCGAAAACACATGGGGATCAAAAGCCCCAATGTTGATTTCATTATCATTTTGGTATTAATGATCAATTGGATCGAAACGAATTCTAGGGTTTATGGATTGGGGATTTTTTCGTTAGGTTGAATATAAAAGCAATGGGAACCGGCTTATACCGCGGCTGAGGCCTTGGTTCACCGGTTCCATACACACTTGTAAACTTAGAGGTCCCGGGTTCGAACCCGTGCCCCCTCATATTTTTTTAAAAGGGCTTTTTAGCCTTAAAATAATTTTAGAAAATTTTTATTAAATATAAAAATAATTTTTATAACTTTGAATATTTTTTTAGACACCAAATAATTTCTGTAATATTTCTAAATTTAAATAATTTTTTAAAGGTTACTCATGGATTATTTTTATGGATTATAAATAATTAACAAAATATTAGTGACCCGGACTTTCCTTTAATCTTTATCGTTTAAATCACGGTATTTTAAATGGAGATTCATTTTAAAACATTATAAATTCTTTTATGTAATTTAAATGATAAAATATATTATGGTTCAAATTTAGATTATTTAAAATCTTATAAAATCATATGTTTAATGACTAATTGTTCATCTAATCATCTTATATCATCATTAGTTAATAAAGTTATTCGTTAACTTTTATTTAACTTCTTGAAAATTTATAAAACAATATTCTCTTTATTTTGATTTTTAAGGTTTTGTATTATAAAACTTTTATGATAAAATATTCTAAAAGCTCAAAACTTTATAAAATGAGTTTAAATAATTTTAAAGTCATTTAACAAGTATTCGATTAATCACCCTTATCAAGTTTTAAATTAATTATTTCTTTTCACCCGTTATGTTAGTTCAATAAATTTAATTATTGAATCATTTACTATAATTATTGGTTCATACCATCATTGTTAAACCAAAATATAAATGACTCATTATTTTATTTAATTATTTAAACCCCCAAATTTCCAAACGAAACCCTAATTGTAACACCCGTAATTTCTTATTAAAGAAATTAAAAGAACAAAATAGAAAGAGAAAAGAAAGAAAACAAAAGTCCACTTTTGTTTAAGGGCCAAAAGTGCCAAATGGGCAAACTTTCCATTTATTTTGATACAAAAGTGGTATGGTCACCCACTCTTGTTCACATCATCACCAACTTCGGATTTTTAGAGAGAGAAAGCACAAGAGCAGAGAATTCTCGGGATTTTTGAAGAAGAACCTGAAAAACTCGAAGTTTTTGGTAAGAAATCTTGAGTTTGAAGCTTTAGATGATTCTAGACCCGTATATGTGCTTATAAATGTGTCTTATGTGTTCGGGTGGTGTGGTGTGTGTGTTTTAGGTGTTAGAACAGTTGAGGAGGCTCGGGTGAAGGGTGTGTGATTTGAAGAGAACAACAAAGGTGAGTTTCTAGACCCCTTTTTACTCGTTTTTAAGTGTTTTGGGGCTGGAAAATGCATGTAAGTATGTTTTTATGAAGTGGGTATAATACCCGTATAATATGTGTATGTGTACATCTATAGAATATGTTTTGGGATGAACATAGGTTTAAGTTTATGTTAAGTTTATGCCTGGAAACCATATGTGCATGCTTAGAACTAGGCATTTTGATGTGTGGTATTTGGAATATGAATTAGATACATGTCCAGGTTGCTAATACGTCCAACAGGGTGGTCGTATGACCAAATAATTTTTCTAAGTGTGAGTTGAAGAGTCCAATAGGACTCATACGCCCAACAGGGTGGTCGTATGACCAGGTGATTATTCTAAGTGTATGGTGAAGAGTCCAATAGTGCTCATACGCCCAACAGGGTGGTCGTATGACCAGATGATTATTCTAAGTGTAGGGTGAAAAGTCCCACAGGGCTCATACGCCCAGCAGTACTCATACGCCCAGGGTTGAAAAATTTTCTAAGTGTAGGCTGGTAAGTCCGACAGTGGTGAAACGCCTAATAGGGCTCTTATGCCCGAATACTTAGACTTTTTAACAGATTTCTTTTCTTGGAGTTTGTGCAGTAGGGTTTCACATGGACGTTGATTGGAACCTTATTGAATGCGAATGATTATGTTGAATGTAATGATATCCCTTTTCTTAATATTTTAAATAATATTATGATTAGGGCTATTATTAAGATTATGATTAATATCATTAATAATATTATTAGTATTATAATTATTATACTTATTAATAATAATACTGTATGGCTCTATGTGGAATGATCATGATCAGAATTATTATCATTAATAAAGTGAAAGATTAATGATAAAGAGGAATGGAACGTAAACGAATGAACGAAAGTCTTGCAAGCAAATGAATGGAGATGCACACCCCTGGCAGGTGTTAGCTCAACTGTGATGCGGGTTCGCTACCCCGAAGGATGCACACAGGGTCAATCCTTGAGATTGATATAGAGGTGAGTGACTTGGTGTCACAACAGACTCACAGGATGTAGGTCAATCTTTGTGATTGGCTTAGAGGTGAGTGACTTGGTGTCACAACAGACTCACAGTATGTAGGTCAATCTTTGTGATTGGCTTAGAGGTGAGTGACTTGGTGTCACAACAGACTCACAGTATGTAGGTCAATCTTTGTGATTGGCTTAGAGGTGAGCGACTTAGTGTCGCAACAGACTCACAGCTTAAGTAAAGAGGAATGATAAAAGTACGAATTGAACGACGATAAAGATAATGAAAGTATTACCTATGTGTACGTACGATGTATGATCACCTGTGAAAATAAGGAACGGTTTTTGAACGAAAAGTAAAGTATTTTAACTATAAAACTAGAACTCACTCAGCAACGCTGACTTTTATGTATTTTCCAGTTGGCAGGTGACAGGTTGCTGAGGATGGCATACAGGGGTGGCTACTTGGTGGGCAAGACTGACATCCATTATGTTTTTGACGATACTGTTGTTTTGTAATCCATTCAATTAAATATTTTGTGACTTGTGAACAAAAAAGTATTGCTTAACAACAGTGTTTTAAATGAATGGATGGTTTTTTTTTGTTTAAATAATTCCGCTGCTTAAAATTATATTATGTATGTTTTATGCTGTGAATGACCAACTGTGAGGTGCCCGGGAAGGGGGCCTTACAAGTTGGTATCAGAGCTAAAGTTTAAGTGAAACGGGTAAATTTTCAAAATAAACCTCAACTTAAACTGAGAATGGGACGGAAAGAGGGATGTCAGCCCGAGTAGCCATGTGCCATCAGGTATTGCTTTCTTAAAAATCAACCAGACTTATGTGCGTGTGCTATATGTGATTTATGTGTTCTTAGTAGATTTAGATACTGATGTAGTCAGGATAGGAAATGCTTGGGGTGTGAAGAGTAAAGTAAGTGGCTAATCACAACTGGCCACTGTAATTAGGGACTTACTATACTTGACATAAACTGAGCTATTACCTTGAATGACTGTTTTAGTGTTTGAATCTTATAGTGCATAGGAAAATGGCTGGGAAGAAACCTTCTAAGGCTGCTAGAGGTAGAGGTCGTCCGCGTACGACTAGGAACAACACTAAAGCTCCTGAGACGGCTCCTGTGAACCCTGAGGTTCCTGACCGGAACGAAGAAACTGAGAATGCGAGCCTGAATGCCTCAGCTAGGGAGGCGATTGCTGATGAGGTACACCAGATCCTGCAGGCAGTTATGCCATCTGTGGTGACCGACGTTATTCGAGCTGTGAGAAATGAGGAGAGGAAGGAGAAAGAGGACAGGAGAGGGTCAACTGGGAAGGAAAGCAAGGGAGGAGAGGAACGACCAGATCCAGAGATAGTAGTATCTGATGAAGAGGAAGATGATGTGGTAGGAGTGACGACTAAGGGATGCAATTACGGGGCATTCCAGAGGTGCAGGCCCCCGACTTTTGACGGAAATGGCAATGCTGCTGCTGCCCACCGTTGGGTAAGGGAGATGGAGGCGGTACTCGAGATCAGTGAGTGCCGGGAAGATCAGAAGGTGAAATTTACCACCCACTCTTTTACCGACTCAGCACTATGTTGGTGGGACAATATTGTCCAAGCTGAGGGCAGCAGGGCTATAGGCAAGATGAAGTGGCCCGAGTTGAAGAAGTTGGTAGTTGAGGAATTCTGTCCTCACCGGGAACTTGACAAGATTGAGAGAGAGTTCCTGCAACTCGAGGCGGGAACCATGAACCACCAGCAATACACTGCCAAGTTCAATGAGATGGCGAGGCTGGTGCCAGATCAGGTGACACCGGTATCTCGCAAGATTAACCGGTATGTACAGGGGCTGCCAGCCGACATTCGTAGGCATTTGATTACTGCACGACCAAGCACTTTTAGGTCGGCCGTAGATTTGGCTGGGAGGCTCTATGATGAGAGGGAGGTAGCAGATGCGGAGGTGAAGAAGGCTGGTGGTGGTGACCGGAACTGGAGTGGGAAACGGTTCGGGCGTGGTGGTTTTACTCCGAACAACAAAAGGATGAAAATGGATGACCGAAGGGTGGGGTCATCAAGCTCGGGGCCCAAAAGGTGCGGCAAGTGCGGGAAGGAGCATATGGGTGAGTGCAAATCGGGGCTCAACGTGTGTTTCAAGTGCGGGAAGCCGGGTCACATTCTGAAGGATTGTAAGGATCTGAGGTGTTATAACTGCGGTGAGGCGGGCCATATGAGCAAAGACTGCAGGAAGCGGAGGGTGGAGAGTTCCGGGGCAAAGAAGACGGCCGGGACTGAAGGGCAGAGGGCGAGCGCCAGAGCTTTCACCATGACCAGAGAGGAGGCTAGGACGGACCCCAATGTTGTGTCAGGTACGTTTCTAGTAAATCAAACTCTGGCTTCTGTGTTATTTGATTCTGGTGCTAGTAGGAGTTTTATTTCTGCCACTTTCTGTGCTAAATTGCCTATTAGTAGTAAATACATTGATGAGCCCTTTGATGTAGAAACTGCTATTGGTAAGTCCACTAGAGTTACTGATGTGATAGAGGACTGCACCATAGAGTTAGAAGGCTATAGGTTTACCGCTAGATTACATGTGATGTCCCTAGGTGGGTTTTATGTAGTGCTAGGGATGGATTGGTTGGCAATCTACGAAGCGAATATCGTATGTCGGAAGAAGATGATTAGACTGACGGCATCTGACGGGAGTCTGGTAACGATATACGGTGATCGAGTCACGATGATTCCGAAGGTGATTTCGATGGCGGTGGCAGGCAAGAGCATGAGGCGTGGGTGCAGCGCCTACTTATGTTACGTAAAGGATGTGGAAGCGCCAACACCACAACTATCCGATGTTCCGGTTGTGCGTGAGTTTCCGGACGTGTTTCCCGAAGACTTATCGGGATTGCCACCTGACCGTGAAATTGAGTTTCAAATGGATCTGATACCCGGTGCCCAACCTGTGGCTAAAGCACCGTATCGATTGGCTCTGACTGAGATGAAGGAGTTGATGGAGCAACTGCAAGAGTTGCTTGACAAGGGCTTTATTAGACCGAGTATCTCTCCTTGGGGTGCTCCGGTCTTGTTTGTGAAGAAAAAGGACGGTAGCATGAGAATGTGTATCGACTACCGTGAATTGAACAAGTTGACAATAAAGAATCGGTATCCGTTACCAAGAATCGATGACTTGTTCGACCAGCTCCAGGGTGCCAGTTGGTTCTCGAGGATAGATCTTCGATCTGGCTATCACCAGTTGAAGGTGAAGGAGCAGGACATTCCTAAAACAGCTTTCCGTACGCGTTATGGACACTATGAGTTTCTCGTTATGTCATTTGGTCTAACTAACGCGCCAGCTGCTTTTATGGATTTGATGAACCGAGTGTGTCGGCCAATGTTAGATAAATCAGTAATTGTGTTCATCGATGATATTCTGATTTATTCGAGGAGCGAAGAAGAGCATGCCGGTCACATTCGGGAAGTGTTGGAGACTTTGAGGAGGGAGAAGCTGTATGCTAAGTTCTCCAAATGTGCGTTCTGGCTACGCGAGGTACAATTTCTGGGTCACGTGGTAAATGCGGAAGGAATAATGGTGGATCCAGCAAAGGTTGAGGCTGTGATGCGATGGAAATCACCAAAGACGCCATCCGAGATTCGTAGCTTCTTAGGATTGGCGGGCTACTATAGGAGATTTATTCAAGACTTCTCCAAGATAGCCTCCCCTTTGACAAAATTGACCCGTAAGGACGTGAAATTCGTGTGGGGTCAAGAGCAGGAGAATGCCTTTGAGGAGTTGAAGACAAGACTAACACAAGCTCCTGTTTTGACTTTGCCCGAGGGGAATGAAGACTTAGTGGTCTA
Source organism: Flaveria linearis (assembly GCA_024085815.1). Lineage (NCBI taxonomy): Eukaryota > Viridiplantae > Streptophyta > Magnoliopsida > Asterales > Asteraceae > Flaveria > Flaveria linearis. Next base: position 20,840,049 of record CM044014.1, on the reverse strand, counting down.
TTCAGATGCATCTTATTCTGGGCTAGGTTGCGTGTTGATGCAACGTGGAAGGGTAATAGCCTATGCATCTCGACAGCTGAAAACTCACGAAGTCAACTATCCCACGCACGATCTTGAACTAGCTGCGGTGGTTTTCGCGTTGAAGATTTGGCGGCACTATCTATACAGGACGAAGTGCACCATCTTCACAGACCACAAAAGCTTGAAGTACTTCTTCGAGCAAAAAGATCTAAACATGAGGCAAAGGCGATGGTTGGAACTCATAAAGGATTATGACTGCGAAATCCATTACCATCCGGGCAAGGCCAACGTGGTGGCCGATGCCCTTAGCCGAAAGGAACGGCCTGAGCCGATTCGGGTGAAGGCTTATCAGCTGATCATGACCCCCGATGTGATGACACAGGTTAAGGAGTTCCAAGACGAGGCTTTGAAAGAAGATCGTCTTAACTCCGAGAGGATGAGAGGCCTAGTTACGAAATTGGGTGAGAACACTCTTGGTGTTAAGACCCGATTTGGGCGAATGTGGATTCCTCGATACGGGGATCTACGTGGTAGAATTATGGACGAGGCCCATAAGACCCGATACTCCATTCACCCCGGTGCTACCAAAATGTACCACGATATGAAGAAATACTATTGGTGGCCGGGTATGAAACGCGACGTAGTGGAGTATGTAAGTAAGTGCTTGACTTGCTTACAAGTGAAGGCGGAACACCAGAAGCCCTACGGGAAGATCCAACCATTGGATATACCCGAGTGGAAGTGGGAACACATCACCATGGACTTCATTACGAAATTACCACGTACCCCAAAAGGGTATGATGCCATATGGGTGATAGTTGACCGCTTGACCAAGAGTGCCCACTTCCTACCGATCCACGAGACGTACTCATCTGAAAGATTGGCGGATCTGTTCATCAAAGAAATTGTAGCTCGTCATGGTGTACCGGTGTCTATTGTGTCTGATCGTGACACCCGGTTTACCTCCAAGTTTTGGAAAAGATTTCATGATGCGATGGGGACGAGACTACACATTAGTACAGCATATCACCCTCAGACAGACGGTCAGTCTGAGAGGACGATCCAAACCCTCGAAGACATGCTTCGGGCGTGCGTGATCGACTTTGGAGGAAGTTGGGACAACCACCTGCCGTTAGCAGAATTCTCGTACAACAACAGTTATCATGCCAGCATTGGCATGCCACCTTACGAGATGCTATACGGTAGGAGATGTAGGACGCCCGTGTGCTGGGGAGACATTGGGCAGAAAGAGTTGGGAGGTGTTGAGGTAATTGAAGCGACGACTGAGAAATTAGAAAAGATCAAAGCCTTCATGAAGGCGGCAAAAGATAGACAAAAGTCGTATGCTGACAAGAGGCGAAGACCGATAGAGTTCAAGGTTGGTGACCGAGTCATGTTGAAGGTCTCGCCCTGGAAGGGAATCATTAGATTCAGGAAACGAGGTAAGCTAAGCCCGAGATATATAGGACCTTTCCGAATTATCGCACGAGTAGGAGAGGTGGCCTATCGACTTGAATTGCCAGATGAGTTAAGTGGAATTCATCCCACATTCCATGTATCCCATCTAAGAAAGTGCTTAGCTGATGAAGACATGGTTGTACCACTGGAGGATATTGAGGTGGATGAGAGGCTCAACTACGTGGAGCAACCAGTGACAATCATTGATCGTAAAGAAAAGAGGTTAAGGAATAAAGTGGTTCCTCTTGTGCGTGTACAGTGGAAGCACGGGAAGGGATCCGAGTCTACGTGGGAGACTGAAGAAGAGATGAGACAACACTACCCACATCTGTTTGAGGAATAACAGGTTTCGGGGACGAAACCTATATAAGGGGGGTGGACTTGTAACACCCGTAATTTCTTATTAAAGAAATTAAAAGAACAAAATAGAAAGAGAAAAGAAAGAAAACAAAAGTCCACTTTTGTTTAAGGGCCAAAAGTTCCAAATGGGCAAACTTTCCATTTATTTTGATACAAAAGTGGTATGGTCACCCACTCTTGTTCACATCATCACCAACTTCGGATTTTTAGAGAGAGAAAGCACAAGAGCAGAGAATTCTCGGGATTTTTGAAGAAGAACCTGAAAAACTCGAAGTTTTTGGTAAGAAATCTTGAGTTTGAAGCTTTAGATGATTCTAGACCCGTATATGTGCTTATAAATGTGTCTTGTGTGTTCGGGTGGTGTGGTGTGTGTGTTTTAGGTGTTAGAACAGTTGAGGAGGCTCGGGTGAAGGGTGTGAGATTTGAAGAGAACAACAAAGGTGAGTTTCTAGACCCCTTTTTACTCGTTTTTAAGTGTTTTGGGGCTGGAAAATGCATGTAAGTATGTTTTTTATGAAGTGGGTATAATACCCGTATAATATGTGTATGTGTACATCTATAGAATATGTTTTGGGATGAACATAGGTTTAAGTTTAAGTTAAGTTTATGCCTGGAAACCATATGTGCATGCTTAGAACTAGGCATTTTGATGTGTGGTATTTGGAATATGAATTAGATACATGTCCAGGTTGCTAATACGTCCAACAGGGTGGTCGTATGACCAAATAATTTTTCTAAGTGTGAGTTGAAGAGTCCAATAGGACTCATACGCCCAACAGGGTGGTCGTATGACCAGGTGATTATTCTAAGTGTATGGTGAAGAGTCCAATAGTGCTCATACGCCCAACAGGGTGGTCGTATGACCAGATGATTATTCTAAGTGTAGGGTGAAAAGTCCCACAGGGCTCATACGCCCAGCAGTACTCATACGCCCAGGGTTGAAAAATTTTCTAAGTGTAGGCTGGTAAGTCCGACAGTGGTGAAACGCCTAACAGGGCTCTTACGCCCGAATACTTAGACTTTTTAACAGATTTCTTTTCTTGGAGTTTGTGCAGTAGGGTTTCACATGGACGTTGATTGGGACCTTATTGAATGCGAATGATTATGTTGAATGTAATGATATCCCTTTTCTTAATATTTTAAATAATATTATGATTAGGGCTATTATTAAGATTATGATTAATATTATTAATAATATTATTAGTATTATTATTATTATACTTATTAATAATAATACTGTATGGCTCTATGTGGAATGATCATGATCAGAATTATTATCATTAATAAAGTGAAAGATTAATGATAAAGAGGAATGGAACGTAAACGAATGAACGAAAGTCTTGCAAGCAAATGAATGGAGGTGCACACCCCTGGCAGGTGTTAGCTCAACTGTGATGCGGGTTCGCTACCCCGAAGGATGCACACAGGGTCAATCCTTGAGATTGATATAGAGGTGAGTGACTTGGTGTCACAACAGACTCACAGGATGTAGGTCAATCTTTGTGATTGGCTTAGAGGTGAGTGACTTGGTGTCACAACAGACTCACAGTATGTAGGTCAATCTTTGTGATTGGCTTAGAGGTGAGTGACTTGGTGTCACAACAGACTCACAGTATGTAGGTCAATCTTTGTGATTGGCTTAGAGGTGAGCGACTTAGTGTCGCAACAGACTCACAGCTTAAGTAAAGAGGAATGATAAAAGTACGAATTGAACGACGATGAAGATAATGAAAGTATTACCTATGTGTACGTACGATGTATGATCATCTGTGAAAATGAGGAACGGTTTCTGAACGAAAAGTAAAGTATTTTAACTATAAAACTAGAACTCACTCAGCAACGCTGACTTTTATGTATTTTCCAGTTGGCAGGTGACAGGTTGCTGAGGATGGCATACAGGGGTGGCTACTTGGTGGGCAAGACTGACATCCATTATGTTTTTGACGATACTGTTGTTTTGTAATCCATTCAATTAAATATTTTGTGACTTGTGAACAAAAATGTATTGCTTAACAACAGTGTTTTAAATGAATGGATGGTTTTTTTTTGTTTAAATAATTCCGCTGCTTAAAATTATATTATGTATGTTTTATGCTGTGAATGACCAACTGTGAGGTGCCCGGGAAGGGGACCTTACACTAATTATTATTAGAACGTTAATTTTATCTTTAATTTAAACTTGTAATACATTTTTAGGTGCCTTGAAATGAATACTTTGGATTATCTTTTGGATCTTACTTTAATCTTTATCATCATCTTGTAATGCCTATATCAAAGTGAGTATTTCCATACCCCTTTTTCTTATTTTCACACTTTAGGGTGAAACATGTTAACTTATATCATTGCACTTGTAAACTTATTCGAGACTTGTAAACTTTATGGCAATTTACTTGTGTGTTGTGGTTAGTTGAACTTTTGTGGTTACCATGTTATGGCGTTATATGTACAATCATTAACTATTGCTAGCCTGGCGACGTCATAGATCTATGGGCCTGACAAGCCTGCTTGGTTGATCCAAGTACACTTAGCTAATCGTATATACTTTTAACGTTTGACACTTGTAAAACTTTGTCAAGGTTTGATTGTTGCATTGTTCATAACATCCCTAATCACTTATTTCACTAATTTACAACATGAATTGTCATCTTTTATATATTCTATGTATTGAAAACTATGGAATGCTCACCAACATTTTTATGTTGACCTTTTATTTTTAACATGTTTCAGGAAAAACCCAAGTATGCGTTCTACTCTTGAGGCTTATCACACTTAGGATTGGACTTAGAGAAATAAACGAATGATCTTATTACTTTTATTCTGGATGCATCTTTGTATGAACCTTTACTTGTAATGTTACAATTGAATCTTGATTAATATATTTGGAATTAATAATAGCGTTATTTGGCTTTGAACAATCGTAACTCTCACACCTCGATGATTCCGCCGTCAAGGTTGGGGTGTGAAATGGCGAGACCCCGTTCAGCTTGACTTACGGATCCGAAGCCATGATACCTGCTGAAATCGGAATGCCTTCCGCTCACGTGTTGCAAGCCTCAGAAGCAAACAACGAGTCAAAACTTCGCCTAAACCTCGACCTGCTAGAAGAACGAAGAATGATAGCAGTCATCCGGGAAGCAAGACACATGAAAGAAGTGGAAAGGTACTACAACTCCAGAGTAAAGAAACTGTCATTCAGACCAGGGGACTATGTCCTCACGAACAATGAGGCAAGCTGAGTCGAAAGTCAAGGAAAGCTCGGACCCCGCTGGGAAGGCCCTTATCAAGTAATCGAGGTCGGAGAAAATGGGGCATACAAGATAGGGAAGTTGGATGGTATGGTTATACCGCGAACATGGAATGGGGCTCAGCTCCGACGATGCTACATGTAATCAAGTGATAGTTAGGAATGTTGTAACTCATTTTTCCTAAAAGAAGGTGCACGCGAGCACCAGCATTTATAACAATTTCTTTTGTAGCACATAATCTCATGAAACCAAGCAACCATACGAATAGAAATCAGAAGTAAAGTAGAATCATAACTAATTAATGAAGCCAACATGACAAGCAACTAAACAATTTGGTAAGAAAAATCAAAACAAACAGACGAAACTATGGGATATTATGTCCAAACACATAACTTTATCTTGTTCCCAGCCAATAATGGTTAATATCAGTATTCGCAACCAAGCTATAAAAAAAGGCGTGTGGTTAAAAGTACAACCACTTTATGACAAACAACCAATGTCACCAAAGTTATAAGCTCCCTGCACATGAGAAACAGCAAGTGTTAGAAAAGTGACTCCCAATAAATCCTTTAAGTTATAAACATGCCTACCAACTGCGGCTGAAATCAATGGCAATAACCACAGCCCATGATAGATCACACCCAGCACACGTACAGCCAACGAAGCGGTGTAAACAGACAAGTAAGACATCACAACAAAAGGCTAAGTCGCAACCACAACTAAGCCACACCGTTACAGGTGTTACAACCATCAAGCCGCGGCCAGGTAGGGAAGTATAGCCCAGCCGCGATACCATGACTACGATCGATAAGCGTCATTTGTGGCGTCTCCATAGCCATCTCGGTCACCGCGAGCCACGCCAAACGTCAAAAGCGACCAAAATTCAAACATTCAAGCTAAGCCGCAGCCAAGGGGGGAGCCCCATTCAAGCTGCGGTCGTGGCCCACAAAACATACCCCAGCCGCGGCCAGAAAGGGGTGGGGGGACACTGTGTAAAAGTTCGGCCATTTTGTCTAGGTCACGATACAAACTCGTCGAGATAAATCTCAGTAAAAGCATACATGATAAAGCCAAATGTCATTTGTACAAACGACGCACAGTTGATAAAACATACATGATAAAACCAGATGTCATTCACACAAACACCGCACAGTTGATAAAACCAAGTGTCAACCACAAAAGATATCACAAAAGTCAGAATACAAGTCTGGAAACATTACATCAAAAGGAAATACAAGTAAACCATCTAAACACCAGCTGCACCCAAAGCCGGAGCTGCACCAGGAGCCGGAGCCGGATCCGGGGGAGCCAAGAAATCCTTTATCTCCTCAATATCAGCATCACACATGGAAGCAATCTTCTCCGCCATAGGAAAGACAACATGGTTAAAGCGATCAGACTCAACCTGAAGCTTCTTGAGAGCACGCCTGTCAAAGTTATGAGCGTCCTCAGGTCTCTTACCCTCAGCAGCAAGGAGAACACCATCTGATAGGCCGGCGTTGTAACCCAGTTTGTCAGAAAGGCTTTTAATGATAGCAAGAAGGTCAAGACACTCATTGCTGTCGCGGATTGTAACATCTCGTATTTTTGTTATATTAAAAGTTAACTTTGTTAAATCTTAAAAGGGCTTTTTATGCCATTTTGAAACTTTTAACAAATTAATTTAATAATGAATAATAATAACATTATAAGTGTTATAATGTTTAATTATTATTATAAAATTTAAGGTGATAATAATCTTAAATAAAATAATAATAATAATAATAATAATAATAATAATAATAATAATAATAATAATAATAATAATATTAACACTAATAATATTAATAACAATAATAATCATAATAATAAGATTAATAATAATAATCATATTAAAAGTAATCTTGTAAAAAAAATATAGAAACAATACAAGTTTTATTATTTTAAAACTTGTATTTAACTAGTTTTAACATAAAATAATAACTTTTTAAACTTTAGGGGCCAAACTGTAATTTAATTAAAACTAAAACCTAAGGTTTGGAACTAATGAAATTAAAACAAAACTATAGGGACCATTGTGTAATTTCACTAAAAGCCCAAACCAACCCCCCATTATCCCGTAATTCCGGCTGCAGCTCCGGCCATGCTCCGGCCGAGCTGCGGCAACCTTAAAATCACAAAAAAAAACCGCGAATTGTAGATACCGAACCGTTCTAATGCATGATTCGAGCTTAAATGCATCACTTAATCGAAGTTAAAGCATCGGTTACCACATGAATGATCACATAACCGAAACCCCTTAAAGTTCAGAGCCGTTCGAGCTCTAAACAACAATAATAATTCAATTAATTCAACCTAAATGATCATATAACTATCCGTAACCTATTCCTAGTTTCAATTTCACTTGAAACAAACTTAAACATCGAGTTCCATCATCATCCTCATCGTCGACCTGCACCGAGGTCGTTCACCATCTTCCACCCGAGTACTAGGGCTGTTCATGAGCCGAGCCGAGCTGAGCCAGGATGAGCTCGGACTCGGCTCGAATTATAAACCGAGCCAGCTCGGCTCGACTCGGATTTACAACCGAGCTAAAAATTAGAGCTCGAACTCGGCTTGGTTTTAAACCGAGCTGGCTCGGCTTGGTTTTGTTTGGCTCGGTTTTAAAAGAAAATTTAATACACATCTCTCAAACTTCAAAAGTCCAAATATAAACGCATAGTTCAAAAAACATACTAAAAATCAGTTCAACATCATAGATTACAAGCCCCAATCTAATTCAACCAACGATACACAAAAATAATTTAACAATTTAACGTTCATTAGCATATGAATTAACCCGCATAAACATTCTCTTGCACTTCTAAATACCTGCAAAAAATAATCAATGAAATAAATCAATATCAATTACTGGATGTGGTATTTTCATGAGAGCATTGGCTAAGGTAGAACAAACGGGAAAAAAACATCTTGGTATTTTATGTAATTTGTTCACATCATAATTATGTGTGAAGATTGATTGTGACTATTAACATGATGATACCATAGAGTTGAATAATGAGTAGTAAAGAAGATAGTAATGAAAAGAAAGTAACTTCTCCAGGCTGCACAACAATGATATGTGGAGTGAAACCAAATCCAGCTGATCCTACAAAAATTAAGCTTTGCCTTGTAATAAAAGGAATTATAGGAAAAACTGTTGCAAAATAAAGACTTTGTCATGATGGATTAAACCAAACACAGAAGTCAGACCCGTAATAAATTAAACACGCAAGTTCAACATGTTCTACTCTGTATGCAAAAATAGATGAAGTCACAAAAACACCATGATCTCGCATCCTAGGTTTTAGCATACAGATCTAAACCGCAATCCATATCACAAAAGTCAACTAAACTGAGGTCCAAACACATATTGGAATCATTCAATGGTAGACACTATAAATAGTCAACTCAAACAAAAACACTAACAGAAAGCAGAGCCCACCAGACATAATCCTAAAACATAGAATACAAATGTAAAATAGGAACATAGAATACAAATGTAAAATAGGAACATACCAAACATATCAATCATTTATTTGTAGCATCATTCACCATTATCTTTATTTCTAGATTTTCTTCTTCTTTTGCGGATTGCTACGCGTAAAAAGAATGTAAATATTAGTACATAAAAGTAGAAATAGAAAGAACAACAAAAAATAAGAATATAACTCACTTCTAATGTTTGTAGAGTGATTTTTGATGCTCCCTTAATCCAATCACTTCCACAAACAAGTAATTCAACCATATCTTTTGAAAGGGAGCTTCTATAGTCGTCCAATATACGCCCCCCAGCACTAAAGGCTGATTCCGAAGTAACAGTGGTGATTGGAATGCAAAATATGTCACAAGCCATTTTGCTTAAAATAGGAAACTTGGAAGAAGCATATTTCTAAATACCCAAATCACAGATTCGTAGGTAGAAGGAGAGGGAAACATAACTATCTCAAGATATACCTGACCCAAATCACAGATTCGTAGGTAGGCAAGCACCGAACGGGACTTGGGAGAGTGCGCAGCAGCCGTAGTGGGGGTAGGCGGGCAGGCGGCGGAGGCGACCGAGGGGAGGGACGAGGGAGTGACGGATGGCGTGGGTGAGTGGTAGGCGGGAGGGAGTGACGGACTCGGGAGAGTGGGAGAGGGAGACGCTGAGATAGGACTCGGGAGAGTGCGCAGCAGCCGAGTGGAGGTGGAGGACTGGGGTTTGGGGAGTGGCGAGTGGGGACTTAGGGTTTTCAAACTTGGGTGTGAAATTGTGAATGCAGACTTGCAACCAACGAGCCAACCTAAAAGATTTAATTTTTTAATGTTAGTGTTATTATAATATTATATATAAATATTATATATAAATATTATATATAAATAATATATATATATATATATATATTACATATTTAGTCGAGCCAGTAAACGAGCCAACGAGCGAGCCAACGAGCGAGCCGCCCTTGGCTCGGACTCGGCTTGGTTTTAAACCGAGCCGGCTCGGCTCGGCTCGTTTTTAAACAGAGCCGATTCGAGCGAGCTTTTTTCGAGCTTTTTTCGAGCGAGCTCCGAGCGAGCCACGAGCCGCGAGCTATTTGAACAGCCCTACCGAGTACAATCAAAATTGATACAGGGCTTTTGATCATCGAGACCCTTAGAAGCTTTATGTACAACGGATTTGATTATCATCCACGTTTACATCTAGTTTGCACATCTACTCGGCCGCGACCTGTTCTTCGTATTGTGGCATCTAATTCTAACAATTTCCAGGTAATTGAACACACCATTAAGCTTGGTTTTACTTTGGGAATCAAAGCCCTAACTTTAATCTCGTTAACAAACTTGATTTAATCTTCAATTTGAGGCCAAACGATTCTAGGGTTCTTGAGTAATTTGGGGTTTTCTTGAATCAATAGATTTATAAGATTATTTTGAATCTTAAACAGATATGGGCTGTAGCCCAACTGGTAATCCGTGATCCCAATAGGCAAGAGGTCCCGGGTTCGAACCGGGCCTCTGCCATTATTTTTTTTATTTTTTTTAATTAATTTTTAGTGTATAATTTATAATTCAGAAAATTATTATAAAATTACAATAAAAACTATTTTTGTTAATTAAATTAATACAGAAACTATCAAGTTAATTTTGTAAAAGTTTTAAACACTTATAATTCTTGGATTTTAAGTAATATATATATACATATTAATTTAATATAATATATATATAAATATATATATATATATATATCAATTTAATTTATATATATATATATTATCAGTCATCTATATTATAAGTATATTATAATTCAATGGTTATTTAAATAATTAATTATACAAATGATTATTTAGATGATTATTTACATAATTAATCATTCAATGATTTATTTAACCATGGTAAATCATAAATAGTTTTATTCGTCAACCTTTATTCTTGAAATTTATAAACAAATATAATTTACTCTCATTTTTCTAGGGTTTTGTATTATAAAACTTTTATGATAATTTTTTTAAAATTATTTTAAGTACTTAATAAATTATCTTATCAAATAATTGATTAATAAACTAATTATTTCTTCTCAAACTTAATTCCTATTAACTCAATAACTTAAATTGGTCTATGATAACTTTATTAACCCAAAACATAAACGATTCATTATTTTAATTATTTAAACTTCCAAAATCTCAATTGCAACCCTAGTTCACGTCTAATTGTTAAGTCTTATCATTAACCTTATTGTGTAATAAATATTTAGGTGCCTTGTAATAAATACGTTGGATTATCTTTTGGATCTTTTATATCATTTTGTAATACCTATATCAAGGTGAGTATTTCTATACCCCTTTTTTTATTTTCACACTTTGGGGTGAAACATGTTAACTTACATCATTGCACTTGTAAACTTATTTGAGACTTGTAAACTTATGGCAATTCAACATGTAAAGTTGTGGTTAGTTGAATTTTTGTGGTTACCATGTTATGGCGTTATATGTACAATCATTAACTATTGCTAGCCCAGTGAAGTCATAGATCTATGGGACAGACAACCTATTTGGTGCTAAAGTCGATGAACTGCCGACTCCTAGGAGCCGTATGCTTGTGCACTAGGGAACCAAATACACTTAGCTGATCGTATATACTTTTAAAGTATAAGACTTGTAAAACTTTGACGAGGTTTGATTGTTGCATTGTTCATAACATCCCTAATCACTTTATTCACTAATTTACAACTTGAATTGCCATCTTTTATATACTTATGTATTGAAAACTGTGGAATGCTCACCAACATTTTTATGTTGACCTTTTATTTTTAACATGTTTCAGGTTACTCTTTGAAGCTTATCACACTTAGGATTGGACTTAGAGAAATAAACGAATGATCTGGATACGTTTATACTTGTATTCTGGATGTATCTTTGTTTGAACCTTTACTTGTATTGTTACCATTGAATCTTGATTAATAAATTTGGAACTAATAATAGCGTTATGTGGCTGTGAACAACCGTAACTCTCACACCTCGACGATTTCGCCATCTAGGTTGGGGTGTGACAGATTGGTATCAGAGCCAGGGTCGGGCCGTTGTGCCAGCGAGGACGCTGGGCTCCCTTAGGGGGGGTGGATGAAACATGCCTGAAACATGGCTATTTGCATCCCACATCGGTTGGGAAGGAGAACTAAAGTCTCTTTATGAGGGGCTGGATACCTTCCCCAATGTGACGCGTTTTAAAACCGTGAGGTTGCGGCCAAAGCGGACAATATCACGTTGCGATTTCCTTGGGGTTGTTACAGTTGGTATCAGAGCCCGTAACTATAGGGATTTAGGCTATTAGAAATGGTTACCTAGACTATAGTTGCATGAACCTCATAGAAAGATCCTTATACTCTTGTGCTTACTTATTGTTTGCATGCTACATAATGCTATGCCTTTTGTGCAACTTGATGCCTTAGCATAGGATTGCCTTATGTATGCTCGAACTTAGTTACTTGTCTCCCTAAACTTATCTTTGACTCTTTGACTCTCCCTGACAAATGAAACTTCCTAAACTTATTCTCGACGACGTGTGGAATCTACACTTATCATCTTGGGATTAATTCCTTAGACTCTATGTCTAATCTATAAAAATCTCATCAAGGTTTTGATTCTATGAACCAAAGAAACTTGTGTGACACATAGACACCTGTATTCTGGATTTCCTGGCAAAAGGCCTTCGGGCTAAGGCAAGCATATCGTATAAATCTCATTGTGAGACCAGTTATGCTTACCTGGGGATTTCTGGGATGAGTGATAAACTATGGTCAACATACACAAGTCTCTAAGGCAAGTGGGTCAATTTACCTTGACGTGTCAACGATTCCAAATGGTAATGCGTTACCAAATGGAACCATCCTCTTTGTATCTTAAAAATCTTTGATTCCTTGTACTGGTTTCTTCTCATTCTTATCATACATAATGTTCCTGTGATATTGAACTCATCTTACCTTTCAACTCCTACGTTTAAACATCGTTACATGTTAGGCGTTTCATGTAGCTATTTCTATACCTTGATCAACGTGTACATGACTCTTGTTATACCCAAAGATATTGGGAATCTAAACCGACTGGCCTCCAAAACTTTAAACCGTTACTTATGGTTCTCAAGCCTTCTTAAGGAGGTGTCCCATAACTAAAGACATGCAATGTTGTAAGCTGGAATTTCTATATCTTGGGATACTTTGTCTAGGCAAAGTGTAACTAGTGATCTGATTCAACCATTGAATCCGGTTACTTGACATGAAATCATTGAGATGAGTGACCACTTATAAGTATACGTGTCTTCAATAAGGTTATGGTTGACCTCATAATTTGAGAAGTCCATGTATTTCCTTTCGATTGTGAATCGAATGTTCACATCTCATTGTGGTGTTGAATAATTCCTGTCATTGATTTCGTTTTTCCGATTTAAACCATCCAATATTAGAACACCACAACAAAATCTGTTATCTTGAACCTTGATCTTAAGCTTGTAAGAATGATTTACTCTTTTGATACATTGATGTAACTTGAAATTTTCTGAATTTCTAATTGATATCCTTTTCTTTTCGCTGTTATGTCAAACTTCGTACCGTTTGCATCGGGGGAGATGCAAGAGTTTGTAAGTCAACCTATGACTAAGAACATTCGTATCTCCTAAATGATTATAACTCATCAAAACAGGGGTGATTCCCTTACTTTGATGGTTCTCTATTCGCTTCGATAAATGGTTTCCAATCGTGTGTTTTATGAAATTTCATCCTCTGGATTGGGGTGATTACCTTATCTTGAGGATTGACTTCAATTATTTTCTTTGGAACTTGCATTTCACAAATGACATGATCTCACCAAAATAGGATTGAAACCCGTACTTTGGTGACAATTGTCAATTTCCGATTGTTTTCTTGTTATTATGAAATTCAATCATCAAGATAGGCATGAATTCCATACCTTGATGATAATTTCATTCTTATGGATTGTATTTTCTCAAATGAAACAACCTTATCAAAGTAGGAGTGAATTCTGGATTTTGATGAAGAAGTTCATCCTATTATATTTTGTTTTTGTAAAACTACACCGTTAAGATAGGGGAGACGTCCCTTACCTTAATGGTGAGTTACCTCGTTTTATTTCTGTGGATCCTCAACAATGAGTTGGGATCGAGCTTTTTGATTGGTAAGTTAGAGGTCATACCTTGGGAATACACCATCAAGTTAGGAGTGAAAACCACACCTTGATGACTATTCTCATTTCTTGATCTTCAACTTACCAAGGTTGTAATCAAGTGGCGAGAAGCATGTAGTAACTTGAAGGGTGAAACAATGTTAGTGTTTCGACCTATCAAGCCAAAGCATGATCTCCGAACTTGAAAAGAGACGGATCGCTTTAGGTTGATTTTGGTTCCAAGCTTGGAGCATTTAAATTCTTAAAATGATTTCATTCCCTTTATCCTCATGTGTTGATCTGATCTAGCTACATTGAACCATTTATTCCCTGCTTATCAACTTTCATTTTGAGATATCATCAACACATGATTGTGTGATGATAGTCTTCCTAGACAATTTTTCTGCTAAATAAAGACATTATCAACTTATGATTAAGTCTTTCTAGCCATACGAATGTTCTCGACTGTACTTATGGGTTTGACGAATTACGTATGCAATCTATATTTGGAAATTTGTTACCTTGCAAAACATGGTTACAAATGCTTGTCTTATTGTTTGCGTTACTTCTTGAATCACTTTTGAACCCTTAACCTTGGAAATCTTTAAAAATTCCATCTTGATTTCGATCAACAAGACTCATTATCATCCTCATTGCGATATGGATATAATGGTTCATAAACCTTCGTAACTTGTAGTCATGGGTTTGGCATAAAGGAAAAGACGTAACTTGGTGTGTGTCCAAGTATCTTACCTTCACATATGACAATACCTAACATTCGTGATCCTATGGATCTTCTGTTTAACTTTTCGTTCAATTAAAATGCTTTTTATCTTAGAGGTCATATTAACTCATAACGGATCGAGAAATTGACATGTATCTGTTTCAAATATTCGTATACCGTGGTATGGCGTTAAAACATCGATCATCATTTTGGATGACCGATTCATTTTCTGCTTTTAATAATGTTCCTGATCACTGTCGTGAACTCATTCCAAAATTTCCGCATATCGTATTATACTTTGATCGAGGTTGGTCAAAGGAGAAATGCATATTCACAAGACATGCGTTAAGATCGTTTCATTATATATAGTGACGTTTGGGATCCTTAAATCTCGACGGTTAAAATTTCTTAACATTGTTGGTCTTTTATTGATTTCAAGACATCACCTTACTACGAAATTATATTCTAGAAGTTGAGGCTTAAAAATCTAATATACCACGGTAACCCGTCATCGTTTTCCAACGTTTCATCTCGAGACGTCTCGCATTTCACTAGAAGAGTTCAAGTTGGCATGCATTATGTCAAAAGACTTGTAAGATCCCATAAACTGAAGCGTTTCATCTGCAATCAAATGTTAAACATTGTCCGTTGTACATTTACCTTGCATCATAATTCCTTTATTCATCTAAGTTCATTCTTAATTTCGGGACGAAATTCTTTCAAGTTGGGGAGACTGTAACATCTCGTATTTTCGTTATATTAAAAGTTAACTTTGTTAAATCTTAAAAGGGCTTTTTATGCCATTTGAAACTTTTAACAAATTAATTTAATAATGAATAATAATAACATTATAAATGTTATAATGTTTACTTATTATTATAAAATTTAAGGTGATAATAATCTTAAATAAAATAATAATTATAATAATAATAATAATAATAATAATAATAATATTAACACTAATAATATTAATAACAATAATAATCATAATAATAAGATTAATAATAATAATCATATTAAAAGTAATATTGTAAAAAAAATATAGAAACAATACAAGTTTTATTATTTTAAAACTTGTATTTAACTAGTTTTAACATAAAATAATAACTTTTTAAACTTTAGGGGCCAAACTGTAATTTAATTAAAACTAAAACCTAAGGTTTTGGAACTAATGAAATTAAAACAAAACTATAGGGACCATTGTGTAATTTCACTAAAAGCCCAAACCAACCCCCCATTATCCCGTAATTCCGGCTGCAGCTCCGGCCATGCTCCGGCCGAGCTGCGGCAGCCTTAAAATCACCAAAAAAACCGCGAATTGTAGATACCGAACCGTTCTAATGCATGATTCGAGCTTAAATGCATCACTTAATCGAAGTTAAAGCATCGGTTACCACATGAATGATCACATAACCGAAACCCCTTAAAGTTCAGAGCCGTTCGAGCTCTAAACAACAATAATAATTCAATTAATTCAACCTAAACGATCATATAACTATCCGTAACCTATTCCTAGTTCCAATTTCACTTGAAACAAACTTAAACATCGAGTTCCATCATCATCCTCATCGTCGACCTGCACCGAGGTCGTTCACCATCTTCCACCCGAGTACAATCAAAATTGATACAGGGCTTTTGATCATCGAGACCCTTAGAAGCTTTATGTACAACGGATTTGATTATCATCCACGTTTACATCTGGTATGCACATCTACTCGGCCGCGACCTGTTCTTCGTATTGTGGCATCTAATTCTAACAATTTCCAGGTAATTGAACACACCATTAAGCTCGGTTTTACTTTGGGAATCAAAGCCCTAACTTTAATCTCGTTAACAAACTCGATTTAATCTTCAATTTGAGGCCAAACGATTCTAGGGTTCTTGAGTAATTTGGGGTTTTCTTGAATCAATAGATTTATAAGATTATTTTGAATCTTAAACAGATATGGGCTGTAGCCCAACTGGTAATCCGCGATCCCAATAGGCAAGAGGTCCCGGGTTCGAACCGGGCCTCTGCCATTATTTTTTTTATTTTTTTAATTAATTTTTAGTGTATAATTTATAATTCAGAAAATTATTATAAAATTACAATAAAAACTATTTTTGTTAATTAAATTAATACAGAAACTATCAAGTTAATTTTGTAAAAGTTTTAAACACTTATAACTCTTGGATTTTAAGTAATATATATATACATATTAATTTAATTTAATATAATATATATATATCAATTTAATTTATATATATATATATATATATATATTATCAGTCATCTATATTATATGTATATTATAGTTCAATGATTATTTGAATAATTAATTATATAAATAATTATTTAGATGATTATTTACATAATTAATCATTCAATGATTTATTTAACCATGGTAAATCATAAATAGTTTTATTCGTCAACCTTTATTCTTGAAATTTATAAACAAATATAATTTACTCTCATTTTTCTAGGGTTTTGTATTATAAAACTTTTATGATAATTTTTTTAAAATTATTTTAAGTACTTAATAAATTCTCTTATCAAATAATTGATTAATAAACTAATTATTTCTTCTCAAACTTAATTCCTATTAACTCAATAACTTAAATTGGTCTATGATATCTTTATTAACCCAAAACATAAACGATTCATTATTTTAATTATTTAAACTCCTAAAATCTCAATTGCAACCCTAGTTCACGTCTAATTGTTAAGTCTTATCATTAACCTTATCTTGTAATACATATTTAGGAGCCTTGTAATAAATACGTTGGATTATCTTTTGGATCTTTTATATCATTTTGTAATACCTATATCAAGGTGAGTATTTCTATACCCCTTTTTTTTTTCACACTTTAGGGTGAAACATGTTAACTTACATCATTGCACTTGTAAACTTATTTGAGACTTGTAAACTTATGGCAATTCAACATGTAAAGTTGTGGTTAGTTGAACTTTTGTGGTTACCATGTTATGGCGTTATATGTACAATCATTAACTATTGCTAGCTCAGCGAAGTCATAGATCTATGGGACAGACAACCTATTTGGTGCTAAAGTCGATGAACTGCCGACTCCTAGGAGCCGTATGCTTGTGCACTAGGGAACCAAATACACTTAGCTGATCGTATATACTTTTAACGTATAAGACTTGTAAAACTTTGTCGAGGTTTGATTGTTGCATTGTTCATAACATCCCTAATCACTTTATTCACTAATTTACAACTTGAATTGCCATCTTTTATATACTTATGTATTGAAAACTGTGGAATGCTCACCAACATTTTTATGTTGACCTTTTATTTTTAACATGTTTCAGGTTACTCTTTGAAGCTTATCACACTTAGGATTGGACTTAGAGAAATAAACGAATGATCTGGATACGTTTATACTTGTATTCTGGATGTATCTTTGTTTGAACCTTTACTTGTATTGTTACCATTGAATCTTGATTAATATATTTGGAACTAATAATAGCGTTATGTGGCTGTGAACAATCGTAATACCCTCGACCCAGCATCCATGAATCTCAGCAAACGAAAACAAACCATTCACCACAGCCAAACAACCGGCATTCGACAACTCCTTGTTTTTTAGAGCCTCCCCACGATAAAACTCAGCAGGCGTACGAGACGCGAACAGGAAGTCCTTACACGACTCTGGAGTTTCAAAGGTAATACCATTGGTCAAATCCCAATCAGGAACAAATTTCTCCTCAGCGTTCAAGTTAGTATCCTCAGAAGAAGCGGTCATTTTCCCTTTACCAGAATCACCGGATTGGTCATTGTCAAAGTAAGAACTAGTGAACCCGGATGATGAAGATGCCCCAGCCACAGCTGAGGGTCCCCCTTTGCCAGCCGCGGCTGAGGGTTCCCCTATGTTAGCCGCGGCAGGGGAGAAAGGCGGCGGTGTCTCCCGCGGCCGAAGCCCCGGACCACCTAACCCCTGTCCACGTTTCATTTTGGGTCGGCTTGCGAGGGTAGGAGTTCCATCAACACTTTTTCGTTTACGGGAGGGCGGCGACACAAATTCACCCGGCTGAACAATGAAGCGGGCGGTCGTTTCCAATATAGGAGATACACCCTCAGGCAAAACTTCAACCTCTTCTGAAACATCCTCCTTGGCAGAAAGCTTCATGCGCTCGAATAACCCCATACCTGCAAAAAGCGCAACACATGAACAGTAATTAGGTACATAAACATGTACATTAAGGCGTAAAGGGGTAGGCCACTTACGTTTCCCTCGATAAGTCATGAACGGAACCATGTCAAGGTCAACCCAGTTACGACTGACCGGCCATCACAAGAAAATGCTCAGAATAGCTACGAAGAGGAGTTGGCTCGGCTTTCAAGAGCTCATAAGCGGACATGTCAAACGTATCGGGTTTAGGGAAAGGATCCTGAATACACCTACTAGTTTCTAGCCAATGCATCTCGAAGGGAACTACACGAGCAGAAATAAAGAAGAAGTGGTCCTTCCAATGTTTTAAGCTGGTTATGGTTCGTAACACTAAAGGGGGTTTGGGTGCTTTTCTTTTCTCAAAAGTTAGCCAATCACCTACCCTGGTCAACTTGTAAAACGCCCTAAAAAGGTTGGTTTCGGGCTCTAAGCTAAGGGCACGGCACGATATCTCAAAGTGGTATACTTTAACCAAACCTAAAGGAACTAGTGACAAATGAATATCATAGTACCTAAGAAGCAAGCACAAGAAGCGGCTAACCGGTACAAAAACTAAAGAAAGAAGTATAAAGAGCTATCATCCCAACCGGTGCATCCCTCACGGTCGACGATCGGGGAGGAACGGTGGGGCTAAACTCGGGGGAAATACCATAACGGAGCACAAAGTTATTCAATAAATCTTGAGAAACAAGAGATATTTGAAGACCCATATCATTCCTACAATCCATTACAAACGCAAAAGATGAAAAAAGTGTTCAAAGAACTTACCAGAAAGATTCATGTTCTTGGATGAGAGATATGAGAGAAAGCTTGAACAAAGGAAAAATGAAGAAGAAGAAGAGTGGGTGAAGAAAAGAGATTGGTGGGCAATTTATAGGAAAAAGCCCTAGGGGGCTCGGTTTGCAAGGGGCGGCCATAGGGCCACGGATCGAGGACTAGGGACGCGAGTAAGGGGGCGGCGGCTGGTAGGCCGCGGCTCGAGGCAGGTACAGCCCGCGGACCAAGGTCGAGTGACGGCTATAGGGCCGCGACGAGACACCAACGAGTTGAGTGACATAGACAGGCTCGGGGCTCGAGAAAAGGTAGACAGGTATCTGATTGATGGAGACTTGGGCCGAAGCTCGAGGTAAAGGTGACTTAAAGGTTGATGGTGACAAAGGGGACACATCAACACAAGGAACAAAGGCAATAATTATTCCAATGACATGGTTATAACCATGACATTAGACTGGGGGGACATGAAGGGGTATCACCCCAAAATTAAACAAAACCCGAGACGATAAAAGATGATGACTAATGTCACGCCTAAAAAGGCGAGTTTGTCACGGCTTGTGGGGGAAACAAGGCCAAGTGGCCGCGGCTTGGGGGAAACAAAGCAAAGTTGCGCGGCTTGTGGGGGAAACAAGGCCAAGTGGCCGCGGCTTGGGGGGAAACAAGGCCAAGTTGCCGCGGCTTGTGGGGGAAACAAGGCCAAGTGGCCGCTGCTTGGGAGAAAGAAGGCCAAGTGGCCGCGGCTTGGGGGAACAGGCAACGTTACCGCAGTTTGGGGGGAAGCAAGCAATATTGCTGGGGGAGCAAAGCCCTCATGTCCAACACTTATGAATTCCACACATAAACTTGGTAAGCAAGGAAGCCATTCATTGGTTACAAAGGGATAAGAAAGAATCACAAGATGACAAACGAGTAAGGCCAAAACATGGGCAGAAGGTCAGAGCAGCCCCAAAATCCCCAGGTCAACTACAGAGACAAACCACATTAATGAAAGTTAGAAACCCTTTGCATTAGGAAGGTATAAAACCTCTGGCTAGGGGACTTCAGTCCCATATGGTTGACTACAGGTTTCCAAGAATAGAACCATATCATGTCTTATTCTCATGCACCAACACTATAAATACTTCTTCCATTCCAGAGGAAGAGATCATTCTTAGATCACTCACACTCCACTTAGCTATTCACTGATTAATCCTTTCAAATTCTCTCAACACATATACTTATTCTCACGCCGGAGTGTGGTCTCGGGGAGAAAACCCTTTCTGCCCGAGGCGAGGCTCACGGTGTTGTTTTTGTCTCACAGATATCCAGTTCAGTCGAAGTCCAGCTCAGTCGAAGTCCAGCTCAACCAAAGCCCAGTTCAGTCGAAGTCTTGCTCAGCCAAAGCCCAGCTCAGGCGAAGTCAAGCCCAGACACATCCTGTCAGGGCCGAGTTCCGGCTTAATCCTTGGTGATAACCCCATCCTTGCACTGCTTCCCGGTCTTAATCTCTTGATTAGGATTCGTGTAGCAACAACTACTATTTCATTGAAATCAAAGTTCTGACCTTTTTCTCTCTATCTGCCGTTTTGTCATATGGGGTCCTCTTGGATATATGCAGTTACTTCATAACTACCTTCTGAACAATGTCAATTGAGTTAAGCAGCAGCAGCTTCTGGCGTGAGTCTTCTTCACCTTCATAAGAAATGACATTTAAGATCAATGGAAATGTTTTAGATGCTAGTTTCGGCTTTGGAGTCGCTAAACAAACCTCGCGCTCAAACTGTGCACCCTATGCTGAAGGATCTTCACCAGCAGACTTATTTGTTGGCCCCTCACCGTCTCCAATATGAACACTGCTTCTTCTTTCAATAGCCTATGTAATAAGTTTATCAATGTATTAACATGGTTGCTCAAGAAAGACTCATTCTATTTGAGAGATGAACAATGAGTAATAATCAAGAGTCTATTTAATTAATAAAACATGATTAAACTTAGATTAACAAAACCTCATGACTAGATGATTATATCATCATCCAGAATTCCAGAAAGATCCTTGTTTTACCTGTTGACATCAGACGACATATTTAAGTTTCTGCAACTTCGTTGTTCGACCTTGATACTCTAGCCCTTGCTTCTGGCTTGATTAGTCTTTTGAACCGCAAAATAAATACAATATAAGTCAACAAGCGAATCAGTGATGCTGCAGGCACCCAAAAACCACTAGATAAGTTTTAGAAAAATTGCAATTCAACCACACATAATTTCTGAAAACCGAGAATCATTGACAAGGATGTACCTTAAAAGAACCCATATTCATAGAAATCAAAGGAAGCCACCAGAAGGGAACAATAACTGACAAGAAACAACTTGAGAATGGAGAAAATGATGTTTGTAAGAGTTTCTTTCAGCATAATCATTTTCTTAGCTATTTGCATTCACTGGTCTGTTGTATTTATTTATTTGCATAAAACACCAATGACTTACACTACAAGAAATGGCAGCAATAGCGGCGCCCCCATTAGCGGCGACTGGAGCATTAGCGGCGACAGCAATAGCGGCGACGCTATTAGCGGTGACATGTCATATCCTAAATGTGATAAAATATGTAATACACATTCATATCCTAAATGAGATAAAATATTCAAAAAGCAGTCCCAAAACGGGGACAACCCGAAATTAATTACTAAATCAATTTCGGGCGGGTATTTCTAAGCTCGTGATGATTAGAATGAAGTCACGAAACGTAAACGCTCATAATGTAAAACAATAAGCAATTACTATAACAATTAAATGAAATGTGATCATTGTTTCAAATAACACAACTAAGCAACTTGTCTATACACAAATTACTAAACAATAAATTTCAAATCCTGAACAACTTGTTACACGACTATTATAACCTAAATAATCTAATTATTAAGTATTATTAACATAATAATTTTCAACCAACAAAACACCTAAACTAACATCTAATTAATAAACATTATAAATAAATAATTTAACAAATAACTTGTATAACTAAATTAAAGATTCACACAACTAACATAACCTAAAAATTCGTCTAATAACACAACTAAATCAAAAATTCTACCTAAATAATGTTTCAACACAACTAAAATCAAAAATACATACTAAATCCCAAATTTATACCTAAATAATTCACCCAATAACACAACTAAATCAAAAATTCTACCTAAATAATGTTTCAACACAACTAAAATCAAAAATACATACTAAATCCCAAATTTATACCTAAATAATTCACCCAATAACACAACTAAATCAAAAATCATACATACCTAAATAATGTTTTACCACAACTAAATCAGACATTCATCAAAATCAAAATTTATACCTAAAATCAGTGGTGGTGGTGGTGGGTTGCAGCAGCGATGGTGGGGCTGGAGGGTTGCAGCAGCGGAATGCAGTGGTGGTCGGCGGTGTTCGGTTGTTTGTGGTGGTGGCTCGGGTGGTGGATCAGGTGCCACGCAAGAGGAGGAGAAAGGGGGCGGTGACCGGAGGGGGAAGGGGTCGGCAGCAAGAGGGGAGAAAGGGGGCGGTGCTAGGCGGGGTGGTGCTCGGCGGGATGACCGGCCGGAGGTTGGTTCTCGGTGGGGGTGGTGCTCGGCGGCTCGGCGGGAAGAGGAGGAGAAAGGGTCTCGATCGTGTGGTGGCTGGAGGGTGGTGGTCGGAGGGTGGTGGCCGGAGGTGGTGGCCGGAGGGTGGTGGCCGGAGGGTGGTGGTCGGCGGCGGCAGCAGAGAGTGTGGAGGGAAAGAGATGGAGGGAATGGAAATGTGGAGGGAAGTCCACTATCTCGCTGGTATATTTTTAACCAATAGCTGCGACAAGTCGCCGCTAATAGTGTCGCCGCTATTGGTTAGTACGACCAATCCCTGTCCGTTAGATCTGTTGCACGATCAACAGTCAGAGATCTACTTGAAAAAATTGGAAACGGATCAACGAGCAATAGCGGCGACATGTCGCCGCTAATAGCGTCGCCGCTATTTCTGTCGCCGCTAATGCTCTAATCGCCGCTAATGGGGGCGCCGCTATTGCTGCCATTTCTTGTAGTGTGTGATTTTCGTTTGGTTTTGCGAATGATAATAATTAGAGTAAATTACCATTTGCATACCTGAGGTTTAATGATTTTGATCATTTCTATCTCCACAGTTTAAAAATCCTCATATACCCCCTAACGTTTTACTTTTGTTCCCATTTGCATCCAAATTACTAACGACGTTAAATAATTTTGTTAATATTTTATGAAATGATAAAATTACCCTTAACTCATATCCCCTTTTAACTTCCCCCACCTACTCCCCACTCTTTCTCTCTCTATCTCTTAACCCTTATACAAGAAAGAAGAAGCCACCACCGGAGAATTATCAGGCTACCCACGCCTCATCTCTGTCAACCACCCCCCTGCCACCGCCGACACACCACCGCCACCGATCTTCTGCACAAACTACGTCTCCACCACCAAATACACTTTCTTTAACTTCCTCCCCATTGCACTCTTCGAGCAATTCAACCGTGTCGCCAATTTCTACTTCCTTGTAGCCGTTGGGTTGACCTTCACCGATTACACACCCTTTGACTGTCCCAGCCAAGTTGTACCGCTGGCGTTGGTCGTCGGTTCAGCATCACGGGGATGTGTGTTGATCTTCATCTCGATTATTAGTGCTTTGGGGTTTGGTTTGATGATTAGGAACACGGTGCGCTCACGGTGGTACTTGATCCCAGAGGTGCCTGGAGAAGATTTTGATGTAAACAACTTCTTCGTCTCGAGGATGCGGTGCGAGTTGTGGTGGGGCGGCGGTGGGGGCGGTGTGGGTTGTGGTGGGGGCGGCGGTGGAGACTATGTGGGTTGTAGTGGGGGCGGCGGTGGAGACTGTGTGTGTTGTGGTGGGGGCGGCGGCGGAGGTTGTATGGGTTGTGGTGGCGGAGTCAAACACCTGACGAAGATTCCGATGGTTTTATTCAAAGCGTGTCCTTCTTCAGATCTATTTCTCTCTTCTGTCTGATCTGGTAAATCTATACATACAAATCTTTGTCTCTAACCCCAAACACACACAACACATATACATACACACATATACACACATATGTATATTTGCATAGATGCTTATACTATAATGGATTTCAATTATGTTTTTGATTTTCCCCTAATTTTGTGCACTCAGAGGAAGAAGATCAGAAGCTTCGAGCTCTCGTGTCGTTTCTTTTCGCTCAATTTGATTGATTCAAATCGATCGATATGGCTGCTCACCAGCTAGAGCTCGTGCGGATTACGATTACCTCATCAAGCTCCTTTTAATGGGCGACAATAGTATGTGATATTGTCGTTTTGTTGTGCAAATCTCGAATTGACGAATTGCTTCGTGTGTGTGAGTATATCAATATCTATAATGTTGAAGAAATATGTGCGGTTTTCGTTTGCTAGATCTCTTGATTTATGCATTTGAATGTGTTTGTGGTGGCGTAGGAAAAGAGGGGCGATGGTTGTTTTGAATATGATTTTATGATTTGGTGTTGTATTTTCAACTAAGGTTAATTTAGTCTTTTTAACAAAAGAGTTAACAGAAACTCTAACGGTGTTAAGATTTTGGATGCAAATAGGAACAAAAATAAAACGTTAGGGGGTATATGAGGATTTTTAAACTGTATGGATGCAAATGGTCAAAATCACCAAACCTCGGAGATGCAAATAGTAATTTACTCTAATAATTATGAATGAAATAGAGAAATGTTCGACGAAATTGAATGAAAATAAAGCGTAAATAAATGATAATTATGCTACTAATTTTGTGCTTGTCAACAAAAATAAAAGGTAAGATTATCATTGACAAAATTAATAGTATAAATTATTATCGACCAATATGTTGTAGTTTAAATTATTAAAATTTAATTTACTTAAGAAAATTATAATTTTATATTATTTTTTTAGAACTTGAAATTGAAAAGAGAGGGAAGAAATATAGTGTATAAATATGTAGGAATCAGTAGTACAATTTGAAAGATGTATTAGTGTAATCAACATCTGTATGACAGAGATGTTCACAAACCGTTCATACCATTTCAACCGGACCTAACCAAAGAAATTTGGTCTGATTGATCGGTTTAGAAATTATTGGTTCGGTTTATGGTTTGCGTTTTGAAAAATCAGTTTTAATGGTTTGGTTTTTAGTTTGCATTTTAGATTAAACCGTGTGAACCGGACCGGTCATATTTATGTCTATATATATATGTACGTGTGTGTCTATATATATTATCATCTTAACAAATAAAAAATGTAAAAATTAAATTTAACACTTATGCTTTTGAATAATAGAATGTTTTTTTACTTATAAATATTATTATAAACTTAGAATACTTCGCTTTTGTTTGAAATTTAAAATGGATTGCGTGACTTACATTTTATTTTTATGTCTTTTAATAATGGATTCCTATGAGAGAATCACTTTCCAGTATGTGTTTTATAATTCTATGAATTAAACGGTTACTCATGTGTAAGCATTTTTCATGTTTATATGTAACTAATCAAAATATAGTTTAACTCCTAACAAGTTATAAATATCAAGAACAAGAGTAAGAAAGCAAGTTGTTGAACTTTAAGTGAACTAAGAACTTTAAGTGAACTAACTCGTCAACAGATACGTAACAAATTTTTAAAAATTGGTTCAAACCGGTAAACCGTCGAAACCAAAATGCCTTTACTAGTCTGGTCGATCTAACCAATTTGACCGGTTTGCTTACTATAAAAAAACTGTAGCTACTGATTTGACCAAAAAAAAATATTAAAACCGATCAAACCGGACACGTTCCCCAATCCAACTTTAGGTAGTTTTAGTTCTAGGTTTTAACAAGGGTCAGTTTTATAATTTTCCGACTACCTAAGGACAAATATGCAATTAGTCACCATGAAACCTGCAAATGACCCTATGGTAATCGCTTTATGCAGACAAAACTCACAACCCTCAATTTTCCACTTTTCTCTTTACTCTCAAGACTCTGCAATCGGAAACCCTACAAGCAAAGTTTCCACTGTTCATCCTCAAAGATACCATCTTTATCTTAATAATTATCTGGGTTTGTATGCTCCACTGTTTGCTCTGCGTTAATGGCGTGGGCAGTGGTTCTGTGGGTCATCTTCTTTACAATGAATGTGGCCCTCATCGCCTCTAATCTGTATCAGGTATCGCATCATCATCTTCTCTATTTTTATAATCAGATAACGCCATTGTTGTTTCTATGAAACGCTGTTGAGCTTGATTTGAATGTAGGGTTTTGATTTTTAGGTTCCCCCCTTTGCGCTATATTGATGAAAAACAGTTGTTTTCATTGCATAATGTTCAATTAATGGGCTTGTTGCAAGGAATACAAGGCAAAGCTACAAGCATCTTGTGTTGATAGGTTTAAAGTATCTTGTGTAGTATGTAGAGAAGATTATGTACCTGGTGCTGCAAACAGCTCCCGCGTTTTCGCAGGTCCAGGGAGGGTCCGTCCCATTTAAGGGAAGATGTACGCGGTCTTTCCCCCACATTTTGTAGAGAAGATTATGTAAACATGTTTATATGGTTGCCTATTGAATCGTCAATGTGTAAAGCGAAACGAAGTTACACACTTGGTTAGAGTTTTAAGTCGAATCACTATTGGAGATTTGGTAGAATTTTAGGGGTTAGTCTTCATTTTCAATAATCATCAAAGTTGTAAACTTGGCTAGAGTTAAAAATTGAATCAGAGCTTGTTCTCATATGCCACTGCGGCCACTACTTGCGCATGGAGTTATAGAGAAGCACTTGATGGATGATTGGCTTCATAGACTGCAAATCATAAGAAATGCAATACAAACATAAAAGGGAGATTGTTGCCTAGGGAAAGCTGCAATTTACCTTATGCCGTTGGTTAGGAGGGTATTGGCACATTCATTGAGTTTACCAACAACAGGGGTCACAAAGGAAAACATAAAAGGGAGCATGCGACACACCTTAAGATTTGTAACTGAGACCTTCCAGATTGCACCATGATACCAATACCATTTAGATTAACATTAAGAGGTTGTAATCAGATAAAAGGCACGACATAAAGTGTTATCAAATTAAAAACGCTGTTTGGGAGGGTGATGCCAATATGCCATCCATTATGTCTAGGATGACAATGATGCTGGCTGCTGGATGGATTCTCTAATTGGGCAGAAAGAAAACCTACATCTTATGTGCAAATAAACTTATTACAGCATGGCGTCACTGAAGTGACATAATGTTACAACTGTTTTGTCTTTTGTTAATAACCACAAGACACATGATTTAGGATAGGATCTGTATGTAGGAAACGTCCATACTTCTCATTTATTACTATTACAAACTGCATATGTTACATGGGTTCACTTACTCCTTTTGTAGCTTGTTTTGGGCAAATTTTCTAATGATAAACTTGTAGATTGTGTGCCTAACAGATTTGGAGGCTGACTATATGAATCCTTATGATTCATCAGCTCGCATTAATGCAGTCGTAATACCTGAGATGGTGGTCCATGGTGTATGGTGTGGTCTTTTCCTTGTCACAGGGCATTGGTTCATGTTCCTGCTTACACTCCCTATTATGATTTATAATACTATGTTGTAAGTTCCTTGTTGCTGATCTACCATGGTTTATCTATATTATAATGATATATGCGCCGTGTAGTTCTAGATTTTTCTGTCTTTGCGATGTGGTTGGTGCCAGAACTATTATAACTGCTTAAGACATTCTTTTGGTTCCGTTATAATAGCAATAATTTCTTTAGTGGGCTATGTGATATTTCCCTTGTAAATTTGAACATTCTCTCTTTCTTGGCAAAATTTGAGGCTGAAGTTGCATATTTGCACAATTGTCAGTTGTCATCATGAAAGTTTAGCGCCATTAGTATTGTACAACAAGATTTACTCTAGATTAGATATGAAAATTATGTTTTAACACGTTCCTGTATTGTGTAGTAATTGAAGGATACTTTAGACATAAGGTGAAGGGAGTAATTTACTAGTGACATAAATTATAAAGGCAGTTGTTGCAACTTTCATAAGGTGAAGGGAGTAAATTACTAGCGACATAAATTATAACACAGATTTTCTTATATTTCTCGGCTATATGGTGTGATGTAATTAGGAACAAAAATGCTGTAATGTAGCATAAAAAGTTGCAAAATGTCATCATGCTCAGCTCAACGCCTGAACTTCACCTTCTAAGCACTTCTTTTCTTGAGTTTCTGATAATTTCCTGCGTATTGAAAAAATTTTGTATCTTTTTTCTGTTTCAGATACTCAAAAAGAAGACATCTTATTGACGTAACTGAAGTTTTCAGATCAATTGATGCTGAAAAGAAGTATCGGATTGTTAAGCTCGCCTTTTATTTGCTCCTCTTTGTTCTAGTCATTATCGGGTCAGATGTCTTTAATTGCTTAATTACAGTCAGATTATATATGAAAATAGAAAGCTTTTTTGACTTTTGTACACAAACAACTCATTTCAAACACTGAGTATATAATAATCCAAACACAAGTGTATAATATTATCTAAAGAACACACCATGGTAACAAATTAAGCTTAGAATCATATGACACTATGGTAAAAAAGACGGGGCTCTGATTTGTTGCTGCTGATAATCGTGCAGGATGGTAATATCGATTGTTAACAATTTGATAGACGATGATGAAGAAGTCTTACATGGGTTCGGAATATATTGATTCATGGGTTTGTAACATTAGTTGTAGGTTTCTGGGGCAGATGATGCCACATGGTTTGGATATCTGTTCTTTAGGTTTTGTAAAGTTGGTGTACTGTTTGTTATTTAGGTTGTGTTTGCCGGTTATCGTCATGATTGACCAATTTTGATTATATTGATCAAGATTTACCCTGTTTGACTATGGAATTATTTATTTTTAGAATCATATTTTAAGTTGCAGAATTTGTGTTCTTGCTACTTATAATGACTTCGTAACTAAGTATTGTTCTAATAAATTCATTCATTATCATGTATAGCTGCGAAAGTTTTTGTAATTGTTTGAATTGAATAAACTACGTCATATAATCATGAAACTTGATTATTATCATACTTTAGCTTAAACGTTAAAACCTTAATTTCTAAATCATATGACAAAGTGAAGTACTGAACAAAGCTAATCGTAGTACCCAGGTAATCAAGCTAAAAAGATAAATGCACTAGCAGTTTTTTATACGCTAATTTTGTGCTTTAAGTCATCTTTTGGGCATGAATTACACAATCTAGGCTCGTGCAACACGGGAATTCCTAATAGGTATGAACCGAGAAGGTGTGCGATTAACGAAGAAGGAACTTGACTGGCTAGCCTATTCAAAGATACTCTAATAAAGGCAAGGCTAAGGGTGGTGAAATTTCCTTAGTGAGGTTATTATGAGAAATATCAAAGTAAGCACAAGCAAGACTGATAGTGATTCTAAAACTCTACCAAATAAATTGTTATTAACCAAAGACAATGAAACCATCTTCTTACACTCGTTCAGCTATGGAATTTAACCTGGAAAGGTTAAATTAAGACATTAAAAGAGACCAACGTTTCAAGAAAAAATTGAATTATTGAAGGTAAAACACATGTTAGGTTGTTCTGAGAGGGAGGTAAGCAATGGTCTAAGGATTCATTACTATTAGCGTCTCACTGTTGCGATGGGTATGAGAAGAGAGAAAAACAGAGAGGGAGATTACTCAACAACATACACATACCTTCCATTATTCCAATCTATCGGTATATAACGAGCTTAACTAATGATCGTTAAGCCGTTACAATCCGTTACAATATTACAATTCAATCCAAGACTTACAACAATTACACTTTACACCCTTTAACTATTGTAATATGAACATAACTGCAACAATTCTTCCCCCTTAAAAGAATTCTTGACCTCAAGAATTAAAAGAAGGGAAACGAAGAACAAAATCATCCAGAAATTCCCAAGTAGCGTCAGTGATAGGTAGGCCGTCCCAATGCACCAAAACTTGAGTCACCAATGATCCCCCACGGCGTCCCAAACGACGATCTAAGAGAGCTCGAGGATGAAACATAAAACGTGGGCCACTAGGCAATGGTAGAGAAGGTTGATGTTCACCTCGAGCAGGCTTTAACAAAGAAACACGAAACACTGGATGGAGCTGAGAATCCTCAGGCAAATCCAATTTATATGCCACCGCACCCACCTTGGCAATAATCAAAAAAGGACCATAATAGCGGGGGCTCAATTTGGAATACTTCTGCATGCGAAGAGAAGACTGGACATACGGTTGCAGTTTAAGATAAACCCAATCACCCAACTGAAAGTGACGTTCAGTGCGGTGAAGAGCAGTCATCTGCATCATTCGATTTCGAGCATTAGCAAGAGCAGCCTTGAGATTTTTAATCATGGCTTCCCTATCACGATGAACATGTTCCACAGCATCAACTTGAGTATCGCCGGGAATGTAAGGAATATGCAAAGGAGGTGGATAACCATAGAGTGCCTCAAATGGGGACATTTTAATCGAAGAGTGATAGGTGGTGTTATACCACCACTTCGCCAAAGGCAACCACTGCAGCCATGTTGTAGGCGCATCCATGGCCATACAACGCAGATAAGATTCCAGACATCTATTTAAGACCTCTGTCTGCCCATCACTTTGAGGATGGTAGGCAGAAGATAAAGCCAACTGAACGCCTTGCAATCGCATAAACTCTTTCCAAAAATGACTAAGAAAAATGGGATCTCTATCGGACACAATGGTAACTGGATTCCCATGCAATTTAAACACATTATCCAAAAAGACTTGAGCAACCTGAGCAGCTGTATAAGGGTGCGAAAGGGCCAAGAAATGTCCATACTTAGTGAGTCTATCGACCACCACTAACACAGTATCTTTGCCTCGACTTCGAGGTAAGCCACTGATAAAATCCATAGTGATATCAGTAAAAACATGTTGGGGAATAGGCAGAGGTTGCAAAAGGCCAGGCGTGGCTACCACCTCATACTTGGCTCGTTGGCAAACATCACAAGTACTGATGAAAGACCTGAGATGTTTCGAACAGCCATGCCAATAATAGGAAGCCTTAAGCCTTTTCAAGGAAGGTAAATAACTTGAATGCCCTCCCACTGAAGATGAATGGACCAAGCTCATGATATCCAATTGCAACTGTGAATCATGTCCCACCAACAATCTACCCTTTCGTTTCAATAACTGCCCATTCCAGCTATAGTGAGGAATAGTTGCTCCTTGTTACAGCTTCCCAAGGATGGTAGCTAGATGCTGATCAGTGTGCCACGAATCTTGGATTCTCTTTAATAATAAAGAATCACACGAAGTAGAATGCATGGTAAACAAGGCAAGGCCCGGTACCCGAGATAAGCCATCAACCACCTTATTTTCAACTCCTCGTTTATAAGTGATATCATAGGAATAACCCATCAACTTAGCAAGCCATGTTTGTTGAAGAGGAGTGGTGATCTTTTGAGTCAACAAGTATTTAAGGCTCTTCTGATCCGTATGAATCTCAAACTTTCAAGGAATAAGGTAATGATGCCATTGTTTGACAGCTAGTAAGATTGCAAGGAGCTCTTTCTCGTATACTGAATAGGCTTGTTGTTTGGTCGTTAAAGCCTTACTGATGAAAGCAATAGGATGATGAACCTGCATAAGGACTGCTCCCAAACCCTTAGAAGAGGCGTCAGTCTCTACCACAAACACTTTGGTGAAATCAGGAAGGGCCAAAACAGGAGCAGAAGTCAATGCTTCTTTAAGATTCTCAAAGGCTTGCTGAGCTTCTATGGACCATTCAAAAGAATCTTTTTTTAAAAGATTAGTCAAGGGTCGGGCAATCATGCCAAAAGATCGAATAAATCTTCGATAGTACCCAGCTAAGCCAAGAAATCCCCTTAGCTGCTTAACGTTAGAAGGGGATGGCGATTGTTGAATAGCAGCAATTTTAGTGGGATCAGTGGAAACCCCACTAGCTGAAATTATATGTCCTAAGTATTCCACTTATGACCCCGAAAAAGAGCATTTAGATTTCTTAGCCACCAATTGATGCTTGCGTAAATGAGGAAGTACCTTTTGCAAATCGAGAAGGTGTTGATCCATAGAAGAACTATAGACCAAGATGTCATTAAAGAAGACCAATGTACATTTGCGCATTAAATCTTTGAAAACTGAATTCATAAAAGATTGGAAAGTGGCCGGAGCATTTGTGAGCCCAAAAGGCATGACAACGAATTCAAACAAGCCTTGGTGCGTCCTGAAAGCAGTCTTGTGAATATCAGGAGCATGCATACGTACTTGATGGTAGCCTGCTCTCAAATCCAACTTCGGAAAGACCGTAGCACCACCCAATTCATCAAGCAATTCCTCAATTAAGGGAATTGGAAATCTGTTTTTAACAGTGGCATCGTTCAATTTTCGATAATCCACACAAAACCTCCAACTACCATCTTTCTTACGAACTAAAACCACTGGAGAAGCAAAAGCACTTTGATTGCTACGGGCAACTCCAGAGTCCAACAACTCTTGAGTGAGTTGTTCTAAAATGTCCTTCTGACCAGCAGGATATCTATATGCTCTCTGGTTGATAGTGATGGACTCATCCTTTAATGTAATCTTATGATCACATGATCGAATAGGTGGCAAAGAAGTAGGTGTTCGAAAGACATCTTCATAAGCATGTAACAAAGAATCCAACGAAGGATTAGAAGAATTCTTAGAAATTGTTGCTTCATGTTGGAAACTAGAATGGCCCACCGACTGTAAGCTGAAAAGATGAACATTAGCCAAGGAATTGGAATGCTCTAAAAAATGAGTTATCTTCTCACTGCTACATAGAGTAGGCAGATTATTAACTGTGCCTTTCAGAGTGAACTCATAACCTCCTACCTTAAATTGCTTTGTGAGAGCTTTGAAGTTCCACACAATGCTATTTAAGGTTTGTAGCCACTGTACACCCAATACCATGTCATAGTTACTGAGAGGTATGAGCAAGACATCGGTAGTAAACCAATTACCTTGCATAAGCCAGCGAAACTCTTTACATAATTGGTCACAAATCAACTTATTACCATCAGCTATAGTAATAGGCATAGGATCAACCGTAGTAACTGGACATTGCATCTTAGTGGCAAGATGAATATCTAAAAAGTTATGAGTTGATCCAGAATCAATGAGTATATGAAGTGGTTTAGTACCAATAGATCCAGTTACTCGCATTGTGGAATAAGAAGCCACCCCCGTAAATGCATTCAAGGAAATCTGAGGATGACATGAAGTATCATCACTAACATCCAAGTGATCCATTGGAAGTGCTTCATCAGCTTCAATAGCCTCCATCACATCAATAGAAAAGAGTTGCTTCCCTTTACATTTATGACCCGGTGTGAACTTCTCAGAACAACCGAAACATTCACCCTTCAGTCGTTTTTCTTCAATTTACTTTGGTGATAACCGACGAATAGGTCTAGCTTTTATAGGAGGGTTTGGTAACAAGGGTAAGTTGGAACCACTAGTAGAAGGGAGATTCTTTGTAAATGAATCTCCTCCTTTCGGCAATGGTGATGAATATTGAGGCTTATTAAACTTGTTCCAATTATTCGACTGCACCTTGGATATTGCCTCATCTTGAATTCTGGCTAGCATATAGGCTTCAGGAAATGATTTTGGTCTTAATAAGCGTAATGGATAACCTATCTCCGGTTTGACTGCCCTTAGGAACAGGCTCACAGCATACTCATCGCAAATCGAGACCTTCGTCAAAGCTAAATCAAAAGCTTGACAGAGCTCTTGCAAGGTACCTGTTTGTCGTAATGCAACCAAAGCTCCCATCGCATTTTGACCAAGAACTAGAGCAAATCTAGCTGAAATGAAATTCTTGTATTCAGACCATAACATTCCTGTAATCGAGCCTCCTCGAGATTGAACGAACGACTGATGCCACAACAAAGCCATGTCTTCCAAATGAATGATGACATATCTGACTTTCGATTGCTCAGGCGTTTCATCAATCGTGAAGAAATGTTCTACTTTACACAGCCATCCTTCAACGTTTTCACCATTGAATTTTGGAAATTCAATCTTAGTGAGTCGATTATTGCTTCGATTGTTGTTACAATCAACATTGCCTGAATGACTATCATTGCCACTACTCATACTACCATGATTATTGCCTATTGCTTGTAAATTCTTAAGAATTTCAGCCATCTGAAGCTTAATGGACTCCATATCGCTCGAATTCTTCGTCGCTGCAGCTTTAATTGCCTCTAATTCCGAAAGGTTCCGGCCAGTTGCCGTTTCCAATCGAATCAGAGACGCCTCATGATCCTGCACTCGTTGCTCCAACGTTTGATTACGCGTCGTCATCTTTACAATTGATTGAAAGAGCTTGTTCCGATGAAATTCCGATCAAAAGTCTCCGATGGAATCGAAGGCTCTGATACCAATGTTGCGATGGGTATGAGAAGAGAGAAAAACAGAGAGGGAGATTACTCAACAACATACACATACCTTCCATTATTCCAATCTATCGGTATATAACGAGCTTAACTAATGATCGTTAAGCCGTTACAATCCGTTACAATATTACAATTCAATCCAAGACTTAACAACAATTACACTTTACACCCTTTAACTATTGTAATATGAACATAACTGCAACACTCACCAGTCAAGTAATGGCCACATTTACAAACTTCTCACTAACATCACTGTCAACCGTACTGTTTTTTTCTCACACGACACATCGGCGTCATGTCAGTTTTCTCATTTTTCTTTGTTTTTCCCTGTTTTATATAGTGTCGTCCTATTTTTTTTCACGTTTTCTTTTTGGTCATACAACGGTTGAAATTTGTGGGTTGTGCACCGGTAAATCATAATGAATATTCAACGGGTAGTGACGCCATGGACCCGAGGGCGTGGTATTCCCAACCGGCACCGGTTTTTCCTGGGCACTCCGCAGCTTTATCTCGGCTCCATTCCGTCCCTCCTAAGGACGTAGCCATAGTTTAACATCTCACTATTTTAGCAATGATTACTATTTTAACATCTCACTTAAGAGCACCCATATTAGAATCTCCATCTACATTCTCATCTTTAAAGTTTAATATACATGATATGGCTTTATGTCTCGTCTACATTAGAAACCCTAAACCCCAAGCTCCATCTCTAAAAATTGATAAAAACATAGTGATTTCCTTAATAAAGTGATTTACTATTTAGTCTGTATTTATAAATTCCTCTTATAGTTTAAATAGGGAGAGTCATCCCCTATTCTTGTGCCTGGTACATTGTCTTGTGACTTGATATATTTCTGCGGCTGGTTTTGATTGTGTGTCACCTGTGTTTTGTTGATCTTGCGTGAGTGACTGCTTTTGTTTATGCTTTATTAGTGTTGCAACCTCTTTTTAAGGGGTTTCTTGTCACGCTGGGTGAGTGAGGTATAATAGGTAACAGGAGACATTATGCCGCCCCGAGATCATGTTCGGTGACAAGAGATGCAACTACAGGGAAAAAGGAGGGTTATAGATTACGACTGGCATCGTGGAATGTAGGAACCCTTACTAGTAAGTTATTAGAGTTAATAGATATGTTAAGGAGACGTAGGATTCAGATAGCGTGCCTTCAGGAGACTAGATGGCGGGGTGGGAGGGCAAAGGAGTGTAATGGGTATAAACTATGGTATTCAGGGTCAGATGGAACAAAAAATAGAGTAGGGTTTCTAGTTGCTAAAGAACTTCAGGATAATGTAGTGGAGATTAAAAGATATGACGATAGACTTATGTTGTTAAGGATAATAATAGGGGACGAAGTAGTGGCTATAGTTAGTACGTATGCACCACAAGTTGGATTAGGGGAGACGGAAAGAAAGAAGTTCTGGGAGAGTTTAGACCACATTATGGGAGACATACCTCGACAAGAAAAAATATGCATAGGAGGAGATTTTAATGGGCATATCGGTAAGGACAACGATCATTTCCCGTTGGTGCATGGAGGCTTTGGGTATGGTCTGAGGAATGACGTCGGTAGGGAGCTTCTTGACTTAGCATTAGCGCATGAACTAAGCATCGTAAATTCGTTTTTCAAGAAAAGAGACTCGCATCTAATTACGTTTAGCAGCGGCGGGAAACACACACAGATAGATTATCTGTTGATGAGGAAAGAAGATCGTAGCTCATGGAAGGACTGCAAGACAATACCGGGACAGACAGTAGTCACTCAACATCACATATTGGTGGCAGATCTACGACTGAAGAGAGCAATTGTCCAACCAACTAAGAGAAGTAGACCTACGATCAGATGGAGACAACTCAAAGACGAAAAGATTACCATCTTTAGAGATAAAATCATACCAATGAACCTGAGTGGGCCACAGGAAGACGCCAACCAAAAGTGGGAGGCTATGGCAACTAGAGTCATTCAAGCAGCTAAAGAAACGCTTGGGACTATAACAAATAAGACAGTCGGCCATAAGGAATCCTAGTGGTGGAACGAAAAGGTACAGGAGAAGATAAGAATTAAACAACAAAGTTTTAGAGAGCTTTTACGCTGTAATAATGAGGAAGAACGATCAGAGCTAAAAGATAAATACAAAGAGGCTAAACGACAGGCGAAAAAGTCTGTGTCAGAGGCAAAGAACACAGCCTATGAGAGGATGTATAAGCGATTAGAGACGAAAGAGGGTGAACATGACATGTTTAAGATTGCCAAAGCAAGGGAAAGTAGAAGACAAGACTTGAGAATGGTGAAGTTTATAAAGGTCGCGGATGGAAAGGTCTTGGTGAGGGAGAAAGACATCAAGGGGAGATGGAAAACTTACTTCGATAACCTTTTCAACATAACGAACCGTAATCAACAAACGTAGATCGATGAAACAACTCAAACGACGCAACAAAACAACTGTTATTGTAGAAGCATCACAGTCGATGAAGTTACGAGAGCTTTGAAGAAAATAGGAAGGGCTAAGGCGGTAGGGTCAGACAACATTCCGATTGAAGTGTGGAAGTGCCTTGGAGATGAGGGCCTACAATGGCTAACGGACTTATTCAACACTATCTTTAAGACCGGAAAGATGCCAGAGCAGTGGAGAAGCAGTGTCATAGTCCCCATATATAAGAAAAAAGGAGATGTCCAATGTTGCACAAATTACAGGGGAATAAAGCTATTGAGTCACACGATGAAACTATGGGAAAGAATTGTTGACACGAGAATTAGAAGAGAAACTCAGATAGCGGTAAACCAATTTGGATTTATGTCAGGACGTTCTACAACAGAAGCTATACACGTCATAAGGAGGTTAATGGAGAAATTTAGATAAAAGAAAAGAGACCTACATATGGTATTCATTGACCTAGAAAAAGCCTATGACAGTGTGTCGCGGAAACTCATCTGGGAAAGTCTACGACTTAAAAGGGTATCAGAGAGGTATATCAAAATAATACAGGATATGTATGACGGGGTAAAAACATGTGTACGAGCACCTGTCGGAGACACAGACTTCTTCCCGGTGGAAGTGGGACTCCACCAAGGATCGGCATTGAGCCCATTCCTCTTCACAATAGTGTTGGACGAGATGACCAAGTCTATACAAGAGCCAGTCCCATGGTGTATGCTGTGTGCGGATGATATTGTCTTAATATCAGAATTTAAGACGGTGCTTAACGAGAGATTAGAACAGTGGAGAGCAGCACTAGAACGCAAGGGCTTAAGGATAAGTCGTTCTAAGACAGAATACATGCACTGTAACTTTAGTGGTGAAGCCGGAGAGGACACCCAAATCTGTATACAGGGCATGGTGGTCCCCCGAACGTGTAGGTTCAAATACCTTGGCTCGTATGTACAGGAAGACGGAGAGACACACAGCGATGTAGCCCACCGTGTGCAATCAGGATGGTGTAAGTGGAGAGCAGCATCAGGGATTCTATGTGATAAGAGGTTCCCAGCAAAACTAAAGGGAAACTTATACAGAATGGCAGTACGTCCAGCTATGCTATACGGCACAGACTGTTGGTTTAACAACCCGACAAAAATCAGGTCAAACGTCAACTCAATTCTTCGAATTTTAAGCATTAAATTATTACCTTAGTTGACTCGTTTGACTCTCTAAAGATTGACCAATGTTCTTCTTAGAAAGAAATGTCTTGCTGAATTTGGAATTTGCAACACAGTACATTGCACCCATGAGAGTCAATGATCAGTATTTGATCAATATTAACACAAAACCCGTTGACGGATAAACCGACTAAGACAAAACGTTTAATAATAATAAAATTAATAATAATAATAATAATAATAATAAATTTTAATTAATAAATAAATAAAATAATAATAATAGATTATTATTGGGTTGTAATGATGGGAAAGGATATATTTTGCCAGCCAAAAATATTTCTTGGAAGTCTACACATGCAAAAAAAATCTCTACAAACCCACTAACCTACCTTGAAAACCCACACACAAACACTTCATCTTCATTCTCTCTTCTCTCTTCCCTCTCTCTCGGGTGCCAACCCCACAACCACCACCTTCACCGTCGGACCACCCTCCCGCCGGACCGCCCATCGCCGCCACTGCCAAGGGACGGCAGTGGCATCACCCCCACCTTCGGCCACCGGTTCCACCGCCCTCTCTTCTCCCCTTCATCGACAGCCACCACCACCTCCACCCCACCCGACACCACAATCGCCGCCACCAAACACCACAACCACGACCATCATCACCCGACACCACAACCGCGCCCAACATTCACCACCGCGACAACCACTCATCACCTTCACTATCAAACCGCCGACCCCCCCCCTTCGGTCACCATCGCAAACACCCCCCTCACCTTCGGAATCACCCCCCTTCGGTCACCACCGCGACAACCACTCATCACCTTCACTATGAAAACTTGTCTTAACTTTAAGTATGTATTATGAATAAGTCTAAGGATTTGGTAACGATAATCATGTTTCTTATAATAACCGTTTGACTATAGTCGTTGGTAAAATTCCAACTTCAGTTACCGCCCTTCCACGTGTTCATCTTTGGTACAAATCAGTTTTTAGGGTGTGACAGAAGTTGGTATCAGAGCCAAAGGTTATAGGGAAACTAGAAAAATTTCTTGAAAAGAAAAACTAGACTATAACCGGAAAAAATGGGTCCCGAAACAATCCCGTCATTCCCAAGCACGGTTAGTGAGTGTTGCTTAGAATTACATAAGATTAACTGATTTAAGACGTTAGCATTATGGGTAGATTAATAGCATATATATATACGTAATTTTATGTAGATGGTCGGTCAAACCAATGGAAAGGACATCTTTGACATCAGTAGTGGCACCGAGGATTCTCCTCAACAAGGACCACCTAGGTCCTGGTACCAGCGCATCCGACCACATTTTGCCACCGGGATGCAACCAGGCATGGAGAACTCAGGGAATGGATGGATATCTGAGGATAGTGTCGAAGGCCCTAACCGAGTCGAAACTACTTTGGAGCTAACCCCGGGAGCTCAAACTAATAGTGAGCTTAGGAGATCGACTAGAGTCATACTGACTACGAAGAAGTCTGATGATAACCATGCAGCATGAGCAGATACATCGTTGACAGTCACTACTCCTACTGCACCCATTCCACCTATGCAGCAACCACCGAAGATTCGATTGGTATATGAGAGAAGGAAGAAAAGAAAGGCAAAGGAGGTTATGCGAGGTAGTAGCGATATGCGGGAGACACCTAAACCCAAAAGAAAGCAAGCTAATACAGAGAGATGGGATTGGACTAGGAGCATCATGAGAAGGTGGGCACTTATGGATGGAGTTCCTTCCACCTTCGAGACAGGAGAGTCTTCCACAGCCCATCATGGCATGTACATCGCTGGCGAGTCTATAGAGCATATGATGATGATTCTAACTAACCGTTGTCTACATTAGGAGAAAGAATTGTCCTACATGAAAGAGAAACTGAAGGTGCAAGAGGAAGTCAATCAAGCTCTGGATGGGAAGTTGATGACTGCTGAAGAAGAGTTGATATTGGGGGACAATGCACTCCATCAAGTGCATTTTCGAGTGTCTGATTTGGAAGCTAGTTTGCTGGAAACTAGGAACCGACTAACTATGGCTGAACAAATGGTTGAGGTGGCAGAAGCAGCTGCAGTTATGACTCAACAGCAAGTGTTGGTAATGGAAGAAAGGGTTGAAGCTACTATGCAGGTGGCTACGTTTTGTCTGATGATGGTATCACACCTGATGCACACTGGCAGTGCAACATCGTTTTAGGGATTGTGATGCAGTTTAATTTTAATGTTTAAGTTACTTTTGAACAATATTTTGCTATGAAAACTTGATCGTATGGATGTTTATGTTTAATGTATGAAATTATGTTTCCTTTAAAAAAATCCGATGATTATGGTTATGATTAACTACTATGATTATGGTGCTTGATATATACTATTATAATTAAGAGGAATTTTGTAGGTGCTTTTGGTTACTAGAAAATTTATATCGATACATTAAAGTCGTGTCATCTTTAAGACCTTTATCTGTTTTGCGTGACAGTAATAAGATATGCCACCTAGAACACGGACTACATCGTCAGGCGGAAACGCCAACCTGCCCACGACCGCAGAAGAACTAGCTCAACTAATAGAGCAACATGTTCAAACAGCTCTAGAGCAACATGAGGCCAATATGACCATGGGCTTGGGCAGAATACGTTGTGGAGCAAACAGTAACCATGGGAATGGAGTGGGAAATGGATCAAACATCGGATCCGATAGTGGTGTTGGAATAGGGGGTAATAACGGTTTTGGATCGGATGGACATCCTGGGAATTCGACGAATGGTCAGATAATGGGGTGTTCATATAAGACATTCCAGGGGTGCAACCCAAGAGTTTTTACCGGCGCAGAAGGACCGCTGGATATTGTTCGGTGGATTGAAAGGATGGAAACTGTGATAGTTATAAGTAATTGTGCGGACAATCAAAAGGTAAAGTATGCAACCTGCTCGTTTCAAGATGCGGCGCTATCCTGGTGGAATTCTCAACGACAGATCTTGGGGGACGCAAATGCTTATGAACTCTCTTGGGAACAGTTAAAAGAGATGTTACTTCGTGAGTACTGCCCGCGGAATGAACTACAGAAAATTGAGACGGAATTCTGGAATCACACAATGGAGGGTGCTGACATACGAACATACACGTCGAGGTTCAACGATCTTGCTAGATTAGTACCTCGAATGGTAACGCCAGAGTACGTCCAGATTGAAAGATATATATGGGGATTATCGCCACAGATTCGAAGTAGTGTTACAGCATCCAACCCTACTACCATACAAAGTGCCATAACCATTGCACACACTCTAACCGATGATGCAGTGCGCAGTGGAACATTGGGTAAAAAGGCGGGGGAAGTGGAAAAGAAGATTGTGGATATGGAAAGGAGGATACCGGACGGTAAAAAAAATAGAATGGAAATCCCAATGATTGGAGAAACAACAAAAAGAGTTTTAAGACAGGACCTGGGAAGGCGTATACAGCTACTTCAAGCGACTTTAAGGGGAAGCGAGGATCGCCGGGAGGATGTAATAAGTGTGGGTATTCACATAACGGTGAATGTCGAATTTGCTCGCGCTGCAAGAAGTTTGGTCACCTAAGTCAAAATTGCAGAACCAAACCCTTCGAGAAAGCACAAAAGAACAGTCCGGTTTGTTTCGGATGTGGGAATACGGGACATTTCAAGAGAGATTGTCCTAATCTAGGTGAAACCAAGGCCAGGGGACGAGCTTTTGAGATGAATGTGAAAGAGGCACGTCAGGAACCGTCAGTTATTAATGGTATGTTTCTCATTAATAACCATTATGCATCCGTATTATTTGACACCGGTGCTGATTTAAGTTTTGTGTCAAAAGAATTTGAACCATTGCTAGGAAGAAAGCCTTACAAGTTAGATGGGAAATATATAATCGAATTATCTAATGGGAAGAAAATAGAATCTGATTATGTGATCAAGAACTGCACCATTCAACTTAACGACCACCCATTTAGCATCGATTTGCTACCTGTTACACTGGGAAGCTTTGATGTAGTGGTAGGAATGGATTGGCTTTCTCGAAACCATGCTGAAGTCATTTGCTTCAAGAAGCTTATTCGATTGCCGACGAGCAGCAGTAAAGTTTTGATTGTACAAGGCGACAAAGAGAAGCCCTCCCCAAAGGTTATTAATGTTATGAAGGCGTATGAATATATAAGCAAGGGATACCAGGCTTTCCTAGTAAAGGCCACTGACATAAACAAGGGAGAACGAAGAATCAAGGATATTCCAGTGGTGAGGGAGTACCCAGAAGTGTTTCCCGAGGATTTACCAGGGTTGCCTCCACAACGACAGATTAAATTTCAGATAGAGTTGGTGCCCGGAGCAGCCCCATTGCTCGATCGCCGTACCGACTAGCGCCCTCTAAAATGCAAGAGTTGTCAAAACAATTGCAAGAATTGTTAGATAAGGGATTCATCCGACCAAGCTTTTTGCCCGTGGGGAGCCCCGGTATTATTTGTCAAAAAGAATGATGGATCGTTCAGAATGTGTATCGATTATCGAGAGTTGAATAAACTTACAATAAAGAATCGATATCCATTACGGAGAATAGATGATCTGTTCGATCAGTTACAAGGATCCAGTTACTACTCAAAGATTGATCTACGATCGGGTTACCATCAGTTGTTGATAGCAGAGGAAGACGTTCTGAAAACCGCTTTCAGAACACGATACGGCCACTATGAGTTTCTAGTGATGCCGTTTGGTTTAACCAATGCCCCAGCAGTGTTCATGGATCTCATGAACAGAGTCTGTAAGCCTTACTTAGACAAGTTTGTAATAGTTTTTATCGATGATATTCTGGTATACTCAAAGTCCCGAGAAGATCATGAGCATCATTTACAACTCGTCTTGGAAATGCTAAAGAAAGAAAAACTATATGCGAAATTTTCAAAATGCGAATTCTGGCTACGGGAAGTTCACTTCCTTGGGCATCTTATAAACAAGGAAGGTATTCAGGTAGACCCTACAAAAGTTAAAGCAATAAAGAATTAGGAAGCACCCAAGTCACCAACAGAAGTACGACAATTCCTAGGGTTAGCTGGCTACTATCGTAGGTTCATCGAAAATTTTTCAAAAATAGCACAACCACTAACTCTCCTGACCCGTAAAGATCGAAGATACGAGTGGAGCACTGACCAGGTTGAAGCCTTTCAAGTGCTAAAGCAAAAACTGTGTAGTGCACCTATTCTATCACTCCCTGATGGAACCGACGGGTTTGTAGTATACTGTGATGCTTCGCGTTTAGGTCTGGGATGCGTGTTGATGCAAAGAGACAAAGTCATTGCTTACGCATCAAGACAACTAAAAACGCATAAAAAGAATTACACAACCCATGATCTCGAATTAGGGGCAGTGATTTTCGCTCTGAAAATCTGGAGACACTACCTCTATGGCACAAAGTGCGTAGTATACACAGATCACAAAAGTTTACAGCATATTTTCGATCACAAAGAGATGAACATGAGACAGCGACGATGGGTCGAGCTATTGAATGATTATGATTGTGACATTAGATATCACCCAGGCAAGGCTAACGTGGTTGCAGACGCACTCAGCAGGAAATAAAGAGAAAAGCCTTTGCGCGTAAGAGCTTTAAAGTTAACCATATACTCCGATCTCTTAACTCGGATACGTGATGCATAAATGGAGGCAATAAAAGACGATAATTTGATGAACGAGAATCTGAAAGGAATGATCAGAGAATTAACACCTAACTCCGATAACCTGATGCGGTTTGCAAATAGAGTATGGATTCCAAAGTATGGGGAATTACGCCAGGTAATTCTTGACGAGGCACATAAATCAAGATACTCAATCCACCCCGGATCAGACAAGATGTATCATGATGTGAAAGAATTGTATTGGTGGCCCAATATGAAAGGTGATATAGCGTCATACGTAAGCAAATTTATGACATGCTCCAAAGTAAAGGCAGAACACCAAAGGCCATCTGGACTCCTACAGCAGCCTGCAATCCCAACATGGAAATAGGAGTGTATCGCTATGGATTTTGTAACAAAATTACCCAAAACATTAAACGGCTACGATGCAATTTGGGTAATAATCGATCGTTTAACAAAATCGGCACACTTCTTGCCTATCAAAGAGACGTATGGCATGCATAAGTTGGCCAATTTATACATCAAAGAGGAGGTATCTCGCCACGGAGTACCAATATCAATTATTTCTGACAGAGATAGTCGAT
The DNA here is from genome assembly GCA_024085815.1 of Flaveria linearis. NCBI lineage: Eukaryota > Viridiplantae > Streptophyta > Magnoliopsida > Asterales > Asteraceae > Flaveria > Flaveria linearis. The sequence goes on along the minus strand of CM044014.1, from coordinate 20,795,350 downwards.
TTACCTTAAGATTTTGGCAAACTTTACACGAGGCTATGGGCACTCGCTTAGACATGAGTACTGCCCATCACCCCCAAACGGACGGTCAAAGCGAGAGGACCATCCAGACGTTGGAAGATTTGTTAAGAGCATGTGTGATGGACTTTGGTGGGAATTGGGACACTCAATTACCATTGGTTGAGTTTTCGTATAACAATAGCTACCACACCAGTATTAAAGCGGCTCCATTTGAGGCTTTATACGGGAGAAAATGTCGTTCTCCCCTCTGTTGGGTAGACATTGGCGAAAGACAATTAACCGGACCCGAAATCATTCAAGAAACAACTGACAAGATTGGGCAAATCAAAATGAGACTAGAAGCGGCGAGAAGTAGACAAAAGAGCTATGCGGATAATCGGAGAAAGCTGCTAGAATTTCAAATTGGTGATAGAGTATTTCTAAAAGTATCACCATGGAAAGGCATAGTAAGATTCGGTAAACGAGGAAAACTCAATCCCCGATTCATTGGACCGTTCGAGATAACCGAACGTATTCGACCGGTTGCATACCGTCTTAACTTACCATGTGAACTCGGAAATGTTCATAATGTGTTCCATGTATCCAATCTTAAGAAATGCATGTCAGATGAATCGCTAATTATTCCACCGGAGGAAGTTTACATTGACGACAAACTTCATTTCATCGAAGAACCAATTGAGGTTATGGATCGGAAGGTTCAGAAACTCAGATGAAAGCAAATCAGACTAGTTAAAGTAAGATGGAATTCGAAGAGAGGACCTGAATTTACATGGGAACGAGAAGATCTGATGCAACAAAAGTATCCCCATCTTTTTAAGACTCAGCCTAACAGAGACCCTGCAGCGTAATTTTCGGGACGAAATTTCTTACACAGGGGGAGACTTTAACAACCCGACAAAAATCAGGTCAAACGTCAACTCAATTCTTCGAATTTTAAGCATTAAATTATTACCTTAGTTGACTCGTTTGACTCTCTAAAGATTGACCAATGTTCTTCTTAGAAAGAAATGTCTTGCTGAATTTGGAATTTGCAACACAGTACATTGCACCCGTGAGAGTCAATGATCAGTATTTGATCAATATTAACACAAAACCCGTTGACGGATAAACCGACTAAGACAAAACGTTTATAAATAATAAAATTAATAATAATAATAATAATAAATTTTAATTAATAAATAAATAAAATAATAATAATAGATTATTATTGGGTTGTAATGATGGGAAAGGATATATTTTGCCAGCCAAAAATATTTTTTGGAAGTCTACACATGCAAAAAAAAATCTCTACAAACCCACTAACCTACCTTGAAAACCCACACCAACACACAAACACTTCATCTTCATTCTCTCTTCTCTCTTCCCTCTCTCTCGGGTGCCAACCCCACAACCACCACCTTCACCACCGGACCACCCTCCCGCCGGACCGCCCATCGCCGCCACTGCCAAGGGACGGCAGTGGCATCACCCCCACCTTCGGCCGCCGGTTCCACCGCCCTCTCTTCTCTCCTTCATCGACAGCCACCACCACCTCCACCCCACCTGACACCACAATCGCCGCCACCAAACACCACAACCACAACCATCACCACCCAACACCACAACCGCGCCCACCATTCACCGCCGCGACAACCACCCATCACCTTCACTATCAAACCGCCGACCCCCCCCTCGGTCACCATCTTAAACACCCCCCTCACCTTCGGAATCACCCCACTACTACACTAAGGACTCATATTGTCCTTTTGGAGTCAACATCAAGAAGGATTTACAAGTCAAAAACCGGTTTAGTGTTCAAAGGTGAAATCGAGTCGGAAACGTCGTGAGCTAATGTTAGAAACCAAGGATTTAGACTCAAGGTATAACGATTTAGACTAATACTCGATGTTATATTCTTGCATGGATCATCAAGATTAAAATCTTGATTATTTGGTTCACCCACTTGTTGATTTTGGAAAAATGAGTTTATTGATAAAAATGGATCTTGAAATGGCTTGAGAAATCTGAAAATTGGATTAGGAATAGTGCTAGTTGGTGGAATCATGTATGGATTTGAGTTAGGGTTGTAAGAATATACATGGATGTATGTATGTGACATGTAGGTATGTATGCATGATGATATGATGTAAGGCCCCGATCCTGGGACGCTCACAGTTGGTCATTCACAGCATAAAACATATACATATTATAAATTTGAGCAGCGGAATTAATTTTTATCAAAAAACATTCATTCATTAAAACGCTGTTGTTAAGCAATACATTCTAGTTTCTAAGTCACAAAACAAGTAGTCGAATGAATTACAAAACAACAGTATCGTCAAAACATAATTGGATGTCAGTCTTGTCTTGCCGAATAGCCATCTCAGTGTACCATCCTCAGCAACCTGTTACCTGCCAACTGGAAAATACATAAAAGTCAGCGTTGCTGAGTGAGTTCTAGTTTTATAATTAAAATACTTTGCTTTTCATCTCAAACCGTTCATCATTTGTATGTGATCACACATCATACGTACACGTAGGTAATATCATTATTATCTTCATCATCATTCAATTCGTACTTTTATCATTAATCTTCACTTAAGCTGTGAGTCTTTTGCGACACCAAGTCGCTCACCTCTAAGCCAATCACAAAGATTGACTTTCATCCTGTGAGTCTTTTGCGACACCAAGTCGCTCACCTCTAGCCAATCACAAAGATTGACTTTCGTCCTGTGAGTCTTTTGCGACACCGAGTCGCTCACCTCTATGTCAATCTCAAGGATTGACCCTGTGTGCATCCTTCGGGGTAGGGAACCCGCATCACAGTTGAGCTAACACCTGCCAAGGGTGTGCACCTCCATACGTTTGCTTGCAAGCCTTTCTTACGTTCATTTACATTCCATTCTTTTTTATCATTAATCTTTCACTTTATTAATGATAATAATTCCTGTTTGATCATGATCATTCCACGTAGAGTCATACAATATTATTATTAATAAGCATATTAATAATAATAATACTAATAATATTAATAATAATATCAATAATACTCTTAATAATAGCCCTAATCATAATATTAATTAAAATATTAAGAAAAGGGGTATTATTACATTCAAACATAATCATACGCATTTAATAAAGTCCCCGTCAATATTCATGCGAAACCCTACTACACAGACTCCAAAAAAATTCTGTTAAAAATTCTAAGTGTTTGGGCGTAAGAGCCCTGTTCAGGCGTTTCACCACTGTCGGACTTACCAGCTTACACTTAGAAAATTTTCGACTATGGGCGTATGAGCACTGCTGGGCGTATGAGCCCTGTTGGGCGTATGAGCCCTGTTGGACTTCTCACATTACACTTAGAAAAATTTTCTGGTCATACGACCACTGTTCAGACTTTTCACATCCCATACTTAGTAAATTTTCTAGACTTATGAGTACTGTTAGGACTCATGAGCACTATTGGGACTCATGACCTTACTTGGCATATTTTCTAAGGCAAAACCTCGGGCGTATGAGTACTATTTGGACTCATTACCTTGAACTTAGTTTTCTAAGTTCCACATTTCAGACACATGACTACTATTTGGGCTTGTTAGGCGTATTAGCAGCCTGTTCATGTTTCTAATACATATTCCAGTCCCCAAACATCATAATACCTAGTTCTAAGCATGTACACACGATTCTAGGCATAAACTTAACATAAACATAACTATACGTTCATCCCAAAACATACTCTATACACATACACATGTACATATCATACGGGTATCATACCCAAATTTATAAAAACATACATACATGCATTTTCCAGCCCCAAATCATTTAAAAACGGGTAAAAAAGGGTCTAGAAACTCACCTTTGTTGTTTCTTCAATTTCACACTCTTCACCCGAGCCTCTTCGACTATTCTAACACCTAAAACACACACACCATACCACCCGAACACACAGGTCACATTTATAAGCACATATATGGGTCTAGAATCATCTAAAGCTTCAAAAACTCGAGATTTCTTACCAAAAACTTCGAGTTTTCTGGTTCTTCTTTCAAAAATCACGTATCTTGCTCTTTCTCTCTCTAGAATATCGAATGAGAGGATATGCAGACAACATGGGCGGCCATGCCTCCCTTTTTGTACAAAATAAATGTGATTTTTGTGCTCTTGACACTTTTGACCCCTCCACTTTTGGTTGACATTAATTTCTCCCCTTTCCCCTTTCTCTTTTATTCTTTTATTCATCTTAAATAAACTTACGGGTGTTACATATGAGACTTAATGAATTATGGCATTCTAAGAAACTTATTAGGAAGAAATATTTGGATGATTATTGTTGGTTATAATGAAATAGAATCATGACTAAGTTGGAAATATTGGATGATATTGCTAAGCAAAAGATTAAATAATGATCAAGATAAAAGGTATATAAAAGGACAAAGATGAATACTTGAATAGGTTATTATGTCAAGATTTAATAAAAAGGTTTGATAAACAATAAATCGAGAACTAGAATTCTAGGCTTGACTAAGATGACATTTGGGTCCTCAAGATGATATAAGAATTTGATCAACACAAGACTAAAATAAAAACAATATACCTTTTTAGAAATAACAATGAATAAATGTTGTAAATCTATATATAAATATATATTTTAATTAAACAAACTTCCAAATTAAAATACTTAAAATTTAAATGTTTTCACCAAAAAAAAACCATATATGTTTCTACTAATTAAATTTAGTTATAAAATAAAATATAAAGGAAGAATTGTATAAAATTCTCTATTTTACAAAATTATTAATTACAAAGACCATAGGTAAAAACCATATCGAAAATAAATATATTTAGATTTATGATTTGAAAATAGATAATTAAGTAATGTAAGATTAGCATAAGATTTATAATAGACTAATAGTACGTATTGGACATCAACGTATTAGGGTTAGCTTATAAACCAGCGGATTATAAATCATATACATTTTTTTAAAATAAATAAAGCTTTACGAGAAATTTGACCAAAACATTTTAATATAATATAAGCTGGGTGAACATCATTTCCATTAAACAGGAATTACCTCGTATTGACAAATATATATATATATATATATATATATATATATATATATATATATATATTTAGGGTTTGTCGGTTCGGAGAATTTACATATTGGCTTTTCTGATCATACTCAAGGTGAGTACCTCGGGTTCAATTTTATTAAATATTGTTTTATTTAAAATATTTTGGTGGAAAAGCATGATTAAAGATATGAGATATCTTATATATATGATGATTGATTGAGAAAACGAATATATATTAATTGATGGTATAAGTTAGGTCAGTTATATGCGTACATATTACTGGACCCCTAAATCCCCCATAATTATTAACCTCAGGGAGGCCAGAGACTTATATGGGTAGATCTATCGGGTTAGAAAGACCCGCTCTCACGACCAGTCGCTCTGGTCAGGATTGTGAGGGAGTATATATGTTTGGACTGTTGTGGGGCAACGACGCGTTTCTTGGTTTGATTATGGACTTATAGCCGAAGTTATCATATGACCTAGCTAGTCTATGATACATATATTAATTTCTCTATAATCATAATGAAATTGGAAAATAAACTGTTTTTCTTTTAAATTCTGAAAGCCCGAATGCTTACCAACTTTTGTTGACCTAGTATTTTCTCATGCTTTTCAGGTCCGTAAGAAATCTTAATTGGGAATGATGCGTAGGGATTTCGGAAAGGTCAAACGGTGTTGGGAGATGATGACGGAACGTCAGGTGTAGTTTTTCGTCAGCTACCCTTTTTGGGTGTTACATGTCGCTTTTTATGATGTGCGCACTATCTAATTTTGCATGTGATATTTACCTATGTGTTGTATGATATGTATTATGATTGTTACGGTTACTGCCTTTGTTAATGAGTCGGGGGTCTCTTCGGAAATGGTCTCTCTATCTCTCAGGATAGAGGAAAGACTTGCCATCACATACTTCTCCCAGACCCTGCTCTTCAGTGGGATACACTGGGTATGTTTGTTTGTTTGTTTGTTTATAGTTTTGTTAGTGTGTGTGGATGAAATAAAAATAATTAATTCAAGAATAAATCAATATTATTTAGTTGTAATAGGGATAGATATGAAGAAAGACATAAGAGGTTTTTTGAAAGTTGAACAAATTTTAGGGACGAATGTGTTTTTTAATTAAATTCTTATTCTCCATACTAATAGTATCCGTATAATTTGAGGGAAAATATATTGTTATTATGCAATTTAGCACTATATATGGATTAATTACATGGACCAACTTATCATTCATCTATACTATATTATAATACACGAAGAAGGGACGATAACCAAATTTAAGAGATTTGAATCTTTTATGCATAACGTACAACTTAGAAACAAGCATTTACGAGGGCAATATAGACAATCTAACCATGCAATAAAAGGGGAGATTCAAATACATTTACAAATTAATCCCTTTATTTGTATAGAATTTCATATTATCCTTGCTATAAACGTGGTAAAAAATTATATTTACACATTGATACCTTTAATTGTTAATAATTTAAAATTCCTGAGGTTGTTAGATCATTATACATAAATTACGGAATGTTTATTTTACAACTAAAAATAAGAAATAATAGATTTAAAAATAAAATCTTACAAATACAAACTAAATACAGTCCAGCTTATAAAGTGTTTACCAAAAGATTTCGAATTATTAATTTTACAACTATTAAAATGAGTATTTCAGCATCTTACCACAAATGTCATATTATGTCGGTAAACACAAAAACTATATTTTGTAAAACCATCAGATTCATTTTTGTTACTTTAGACCTGAAAAAAATAACAAATGTATTACGTAATTTAATAAAACCAAAATATTAAGCAAAAAATATAAAATATATACATGTTTCCCGCAAATGTCGCAACAGTTATACCACAAATGCGAATAGTAATGCTGCAATTTTGCAAAACCAGTTACAACAAATTTGAAGGATAGTTTTTTAGCTACTAATATTTACCCAAATTAGCTGAAAAAATATAAAAAATATATACCTGTTACCCGCAAATATAGCAACTGTTATACCACAAATGCGAATAGAAATGCTGCAATTTTTGCAAAACCATTTACAAAATATCGGAATAATATTTTTAAGTTACAAATATTTACCCAAATTATAAAAATATGAAATATATACCTTTTATCCTTAAATGTTGGTAATGTTATACCACAAAACCTTGCAGAAATACTGCATAACTTAAAAAATAATATGTAAAACTAAAATACATACACATACCTCCGTAATTAATTTCTGTGATTACTATGACTTTAATTCATAAAAACTGAATATAAATGAGAATACATGTTTTTATGTTGCATTAAATAAAATAGAACCATAAAATCATAAATATCGGGTACATATTTCTTTCAATGAGAATACATGTAAATATAAAATATACCTTATCTAAACACAACTAATATAGATAAATAAATACAACATGACTCATTTATTAAAACTAAAATATTTGTTTAAAATTATAGTACAAGTAATAAAATATTAAATATAACTATAATAAAACATGAAACATATACACATACCTCATATGAATATGAAACAATTTAACAGATTAAAAAGTATTTAATATATAACATACACTAATTTTATCTAAATCCCCAAAAAAAGTTATATAAGCACTATAATACATTAAGATTAAACCATAGTTTTCAAATATTAATGTAAGTATTATGTTGTTATTGTTTTATATAATAAAATTTAAACATAATCAGATTTTATTGTAAAAAAACATCTATTTTAAAAGATTTTAATGTACCCTTTTTATGTTTCTTCAGTTGGTTTTAAATTTACACCATATAAACTTAAAACCCGAAGATATTTTATAAAAAAATACAACCATTCACATAATATCATTAATAACAAACCAAACAACAGACCTATTTGTAGGGGAATCCCTAATTTGGTTGTTATGCAGGCGCCAAAAAATTATTCAAATACCTAAATATCAGCCTATAAATACATACCAGCACACAGCTTTTTAAAATCGATATAACTGACCATGGCTTTGGATGCTGCAAACATTCGTGTATACCAACCGTTTTAGAAATCACCTCTAGAGCCTCTGCACACTGATATCAACAAATCAAAGGTACAAACATCAAATTTTTTTTAATTGAATTGAGAGAAGAATACGATTTAATACCTTTTTTAATTGTATATTATTTGGCGTGCAGGTTGTTTCTCGCAACAATGTTGGTTTTGTACTTATTTAGTCTTGTTTTAATTTTATATATATTATGGTTGTAATTATTTTTTTAAATCAGGTTGAGGATGAACATATAGTGCAGAATATTGCAGATCTTGATGGTGATTTAAAGGAACCTAATCATAATAAGGTGAATGAGTTCCATTTGTTTTATGTTTAGGGTTTACTTTGTAAATTAACTATATTTTTCAATCTCATATATCTTGTATACAGGTTGATATTAATACTGAAAAAAGTGTTGAGATCATTTGTTGTGGTGCAATGTTTAGTCCCTACAAATTAGATCTTCAACGTGAATTTAGTGAGGAGGTATTAATTCTACTATTGTTTTTGTTTTTAAATGATGTATACTAACTATTTTATTTTTTAAGGACCGTATGTTTGAAGCCAAGGCTAGGCTATTAGAAAATAAAAAAAAAGAGAATCAAGAGGCTAGATGATTGGAATTGGAGTGAGGTTATTGAGTTAGATGGTCCAGATATCATTGACAAAGAACATGAACTAGAAGACACAGCATGTTCAGCCAAGAAACATAAAATAAGGATTAAAGTACCTCGTGTGACAGTGCAAAAGCGAACTAGACCTCATCTTATTTAGGCTTATGTCTAAACATCGTAATTTAATTTTGTTTCTTTGTTTTTTGCATGTTTAATTAGTATAATAAATATTGTATTTGTTTTACAAGCATATCTCATGCTATGTAAGTAAACAAATCTATCATATATATGAAAATTGTTTCTTTGTTTTTTGCATGTTTAATTAGCATAATAAATATTGTTTGTTTGTTTGTTTGTTTGTTTGTTTGTTTGTTTATTTATTACATTAAAGCATTATTTTTTTTAATGATGTAGGTTAAATGTTATAAATTGTATAATATAAAAGTCTTTTACTTATTGGTATTAAGTTGGATAATATTACAGATTAGTGCATAATATATTGTTATGATACAATAATTATTATATATAATTCAGTGATCAGTTTGTTATTTAACTTTAATTAAATAGGTCATAAAACACCTAATTAGTTTGTTATTTAAAACAATGTTATTATCATAAAATTAAAAGTTTCAAACTATCCGGATTGATTATATATTTTTAATCGGCAATTAATAATTATATTAATTACACTTTATCTTAATTCACATCAATTATAACCACAACTATGCTTAGTTAGTTAGCGACAACCTCATCACCCTAATTATGATTCCGTTTTTAAGAAAAAATAAATAAAATGATACGATCATATTTAATATGTTGTATATTTTTTAACATATAATGCGAATAAGTAATTTTTTTTTAAAATCAAGTTTTCCAATGAGTAAGTAGGTATTGTTAGAAGCTTTAAAGACTTTTAATATTTATAACCTAATGATTTTAGGATGTTTATTCGGTTCATAAATTAAATTCAAACATGAAATTTAATTACGATAAAAATTATCACCAATAACAATAGCTTGAAATTTTAAAGGTAGAAGTTGTTGCAGTGTTTATAGGGCTGAATTTATCTTTAGAATTTTGGCCGGTTCAACGTATCTACACATAATTATAATACAATAAAACTAATTATAACATTGCAACAAACAATCTAACCAAAATTTTCTTCTCAGTGACTAACCCTGCTCCAACTACTGAGGTGCCAGTCAAAGTTGAAAAGACAGATGATATTAGTACGAATAAAGATGTGGCAGATAAAGACGATGAGTCACAGCATATTCCGGGGTCCCCTATGGACGAAGAATGGTGGTCGAAGAATATCGATGAGATCATCAAGCTCTATGAGGCGTACGATTGATTGTTCTAATCATGCAACTATCTTCACGTTTATGATTTAACTTATGCTGCTTTGGTTATTCAAAAGGTACTTTTGGTACCGTTGGGAAACCACCGGCCACCACTGGTCAAAGACTACTCCACCGGAGGTCGACGTCTCACCGGCCAGCGGTCACCAGCACCATCACCGGAGGTCGAAGGCGGCCTCTGCACTGGTCACTTCACGCCACCACCGGAGGGGAAACCGGTCACCTCACCGAAGCCACCTTCACAGGTCACCTCTACCGGCAACCTTCACCGGAGCAACCTGCACCGGTCACCTCACCGGCCACCCAACCCACCCAACCCACCTTCACCACTCAACCCACCTTCACCCTACCGGAGTCACCACCCAACCCACCTTTCACCATCTCCACCGCAACCCTCACCGCATCCCCACCCCTTTCAACGCCCCACCACCATCTCCTCCTCCCCTGCTCCGCCACCCCAAACCCAAACCCAACCCAACAGCTGCATCATTGTACCTCTCATTGTTCCATCCGCCGCCGCCGTCGTGCCGGAGTTGAACAATAGTGGTATTTCAGACACAATAGAACTTGTTCTAGGGTTTGAAGGTTGCTCGCTCGTGCTCGCTGGTTTGTTAGTGCACGGCTGATTGTGCTGTTGACCTACGCTCGTGCTCGCTGGTTTGTTTTGGTTCACGGCTGAAACTTTCGGTTGGTGTTCTAGGGATAAAACCCTAGATATATTGATAAAGTCAAAGTACCAAATTGGGTGGTGCTAGTTGGTTCTGGTTGTTTTGCTAAAGGATTGAAATACCGTAACTTGGGTATCCCTGGGTGAGTTCGTTCCATCATTCTCTTCTTCCTGTTTTTTTTATTATTCTGCATCACAAATATTCTCTTGTTTTAGGCATTGTTTGGGCTGGGTTAGGAGGACCAGCACTGTTTTAACAGGGAGAGCCATCCCCTGTCTCTATTTGTGTGCATCTAATTGTGTTCTAAATTGTCTCTGTTCTACCTGTTTGTGGGAACCCCCCGCTGTCAGATCTTTCTATCCTTTTATATTTCCTGTTTTTAGTTCTAGAATAACTTTGGTAAGATCGTTCCATACCCGGGTTACATTTTCTCATTTCTAGCTATTTGAAATATTGCTGTTTTCCCGGTATTTGATTTATCGCGTATATCTCTAGTTGTTTGTGTTCTTACTTGTTGAGGGTGTTTAACGTGTGCTTGCTTTCTTCCTAGTGTCTTGGCTGTGTTTTTATTGTTTGGTGGTTTTAGTAGACCCTGCCTGGTATAATAGATAGTACGACCCAATATGCTGCCCCGAGATCATGTTCGGTGAGGAGAGGTGCCAAGACAGGGAATAAGGTTTGTAGATTAAGAGTGGCATCGTGGAATGTAGAAACCCTAACTAGTAAGTTACTAGAGTTAATTGATGTGCTGAGGAAACGTAGGGTCCACATAGCATGCCTGCAGGAGATTAGATGGCGGGGTGGGAGAGCAAAAGAGTGCAATAGTTATAAACTATGGTATTCAGGGTCTGATGGAGCCAAAAACGGAGTAGGTTTTTTAGTTGCTAAGGAACTCCAAGATAATGTAGTGGAGGTGAGAAGATACAATGATAGAATTATGTTGTTAAGAATAGTAATAGGAGATGAGGTAGTGACGGTAGTTAGTGCGTATGCACCACATGTTGGATTAGGAGAAACGGAAAGAAAAACGTTCTGGGAGAGTTTAGACCAAGTTATGGGCGACATACCTAGAGAGGAAAAGTTATACATAGGAGGAGATTTTAATGGACATATCGGAAAGGATAATGAGCATTTCCAACTGGTGCACGGTGGCTACGGATATGGTCTTAGGAATGACGGCGGTAGGGAGCTTCTTGAATTTGCAGTAGCGCATGACTTAGGCATCATAAATTCGTTCTTTAAGAAAAGAGACTCACATCTAATCACGTTTAGCAGCGGCGGGAGACACACGCAGATAGACTATCTATTGATGAGGAGAGAAGATCAAAGCTCGTGGAAAGACTGTAAAGCAATCCCGGGAGAGACGGTTGTGACGCAACACCATATGTTGGTGGCGGATATACGCGTCAAGAGGCCAATTGCCCAACGGAACAAGAGAGTTACACCCAAGATCAGATGGGGCCAGCTCAAAGACGAAAAGATTACCATTTTTAGAGATAAAGTCATACAAAAGAACCAAACTGGGACACAGGAAGATGCAAACCAAAAGTGGGAGGTTATGGCAAATAGGCTCATCCAAGCAGCTAAAGAAACGCTTGGAGTCACAACAAAAAGGGCAGTTGGTCATAAGGAATCATGGTGGTGGAACGAAAATGTACAGGAGAAGATACGTATCAAACAACAAAGTTTTAGAGATCTCATACACTGTAACAATGACGAAGAACACGCGGAGCTAAAACAAAAGTACAAGGAGGCTAAGAGACAAGCGAAAAAATCGGTGTCAGAGGCAAAGAACACGGCGTATGAAATGATGTATAAGCGACTAGAGACGAAAGAAGGAGAGCATGACATGTTTAAGATAGCCAAGGCAAGAGAAAGAAGAAGACAGGACCTGACAATGGTCAAGTACATAAAGGATGCGGATGGAAAGGTTTTGGTGAAGGAGAAAGATATCAAGGTCAGATGGAAAACTTACTTCGATAACCTATTTAACAATAGGAATCAAAATCAACAAACTGAGGTAGATAGAATAACTCAAACAACGCAACAAAACCAATGCTATTGTAGAAGCATCGCAGTTGACGAAGTTACAAGAGCTATGAAGAAAATGGGAAGGGCTAAAGCGGTGGGGCCAGACAACATACCGATTGAAGCGTGGAAATGCCTGGGTGATGAGGGTCTCAAATGGCTAACAGATCTATTCAACACTATCTTTAAGACAGGGAAGATGCCAGACCAGTGGAGAACCAGTGTCATAGTCCCCATATATAAGAAAAAAGGAGATATTCAAGGTTGCGAAAACTACAGGGGAATAAAGCTACTGAGTCACACGATGAAACTATGGGAAAGAGTTATTGACACGAGAATTAGACGGGAAACCCAGATAGCAATAAACCAATTTGGATTTATGCCAGGACGCTCTACGACAGAAGCCATACACGTCATAAGAAGGATAATGGAGAAATATAGAGAAAAGAAAAGGGACCTCCATATATTCATCGACCTAGAAAAGGCCTATGACAGTGTACCGCGACAATTAATTTGGGAAACTCTACGACTTAGAGGGGTACCAGAGAGGTATACCAAATTAATTAAGGATATGTATGACGAGGCAAAAACGCGTGTGCGAGCACCGGTAGGAGACACAGACTCATTCTCAGTGGAAGTGGGACTCCACCAAGGATCGGCATTGAGCCCATTTCTCTTCGCACTAGTGTTGGATGAGATGACTAAGTCTATACAACAGTCAGTCCCGTGGTGCATGCTCTTTGCGGATGATATTGTCCTAATATCAGAATCTAAAATGATGCTTAACGACAAGCTAGAGCAGTGGAGAGCAACGCTGGAGAACAAAGGATTAACGATAAGTCGCTCTAAGACGGAATACATGCATTGTAACTTTGGTGGTGACGAGGAAAAGGACACCCAAATCAGTATCCAGGGTATGCCGGTCCCACGGACATCTAGGTTCAAATACCTGGGCTCGTACCTGCAGGAAGACGGAGAGATACACAGCGATGTAGCTCACCGTGTCCAAGCAGGATGGTGCAAGTGGAGAGCAACATCAGGGATCCTATGTGACAAGAGATTTCCAGCAAAACTTAAGGGAAAACTATACAAAGTCGTGGTACGCCCAGCTATGCTATATGGAACAGACTGCTGGGCCATAAAGAAATCGCACGAGAAACAAATAGAGGTTGCGGAAATGCGAATGCTAAGGTGGATGAGTGGCCATACAAGACTGGATCGGATAAGAAACGAAGTGTTTCGACAGAAGTTAGAAGTGGCTTGTATTGCAGATAAAATACGAGAGGGAAGATTAAAGTGGTATGGACATGTCAAGAGGAGACCAATGGTGGCACCGGTCAGAGCAGTGGAGAACATCGTCATAGAGGGTAGGAAGAGTAGAGGAAGACCTAGGCTTACTTGGGAAGAGATAATTAGGCGAGATATGGCACACTTGCACCTCTCTGAGCACATGATCGGGGATAGGAGCGAGTGGAGACGTAGAATTAAAATTAAGGACTTTTAGTGGTTTCTGTAGCTACGAAGGGACTTTCATTACTTCTTACGGGGCCTGATGTGTATGTAGTACACTACGACCTTTTTTAGGAAAAATTTGTTGCTTCCCTGATGCAGGCTTGTTCATTTTATATTTCTTTTTGATGATATTTTAATGTTTGCTGTTTCATATATCATATATCATATAGCTTATATCATATGTTTGATTATATGTTGATTTCCTAGCTTTATTGCTTTTGTTATCGAGCCGGGGGTCTCTTTGGAAGCGGTCTCTCTATCTATCGGGATAGAGGAAAGACTTGCCACCACCTACCCTCCCCAGACCCTACTTTTGAGTGGGATATACTGGGTTTGTTTGTTTGTTTGTTTGTTTGTTTGCTTTGGTTATTCAAGACTTGAATTCTCGGATCCGAGTGTTACCTTAATTCATTATCGTTTTAATTTTCGTACTTTCATAACTAATATAAACTTTGTGCTCTAATATTACGAGTAGACTCATCTCAATGATTTCGTAGTAAAAGTTTAAAATAATAATATTTGCATACGTTTTTTGGGAGCCACGAATCCCGCGATTAATACTGTCGCACCCCCCGCATCGCGCGGGCACGCTACTAGTTATGTTTAACAACTATTATTTATTCACTACATGTATTTCATATAATTTATTTGAGTAAAAGAAATAGAAGAAAATAATAAAAAAAATAAATAAACAATTATTATTTAATTACTTAGAGTTAAATGTAAAGAATTAGATGTGAAGTGTTCTAAGAAGATGAACAGAATTTATGAATGTACGTGAGTGATGTTGAGCTAAATTGTAAGATTAAAGATGAATAATGAAATGTAATTGCTTTTATACATTTTTTTGAACAACAAAAGATTAATTTTATATGTTAGAATTCTAGCTAGAGGTTAGAAAAGCCATATGAACAACTTTACAATCGGAACCTACATCATACACCCCAATTAACGTTATCTATCTTTCCCCTATACTTAATTCATAAAAAGAACATCGTTTATACTTCACCAACTAAAGTGTCTGTCTTCAAGTTTTTGCCATCAAAGACCTTTTTTTTCCTGTTTTTCCATATCAAATATCTAGTTATATATATTATGGCTCTTAAAATCTCCTTTTGATTCCCCTGCTTTTATACATATATGGATGAAAAAGCTATTGTCAATGCTAGAAGTTGGTAGTGATAACATGTTAACATCTTTTAACATCCATTACAGTTTCTCACTAAAATGATAGTGATCACCGTTACAAATTTCCATAATATTAAATTATTAATGATGATTATCTCATTTAAATACACATGGGTGGTGAAGAAGAAAATCACAATGATCTCACAAACATATCTTAGAGTTTTGAACTTTTATCATTACTTTTTTATACTTTTATCATTATTTTTTTATACTTTTATCATTACTTTTTTATACTTTTATCATTACTTTTTTAATAAAATAATATTTTTTTATATTTTTATCATTACTTTTTCTCTCTGCTCAAATCACAAGCACTTATAATATATTAAAAACAATATAGAGTTTTGAACAGTATTTCTAAAAAATACAGATAAAACATTAAATTTTTTATATCCTTTACTCACAACTAGACCCGGCAATTTTGACTCAGATGGGTATATTTGGGTTGATTTGGGTAGTAATAATTAAGTAATGAGTTAGATTGGGTTAAATTATATTTCTAAGAGGGTCAAGTTGGGTAACTCTAAAACTAGAAAAAGTGATCAACGGGTCAAGATGGGTCATAAAAAACAAGGAAAGGGTCAGGATCTAAGTGATAGCGATAAACATATTGGACTTATGAACGATAAACAATCTTTCTCCACGTCATTTTTTCTCTAAAATCCGCACATAGTCACACATCTAAGTGATAGCGATAAACATATTGGACTTATGAACGGGTCAAGATCGGTTTACGGGTCATATGAGATGAATGGGTCGGCAGCCGGGTCGGCAACCGGGCGTCGTAAAAGACCACAATATAATGCACAACCCACGTCTACCATCACCAAGCAGTTTATAACTTTTTATTTTTATTTTATAAATATTTGCTTAAAGTTTAATTTTAAATGCGTTTGTCTAGTTGTACCTTAAGGTAGGGTTGTTCACGAGCCGAGCCGAGCCTAACCGAGCGGACATTTGCTCATGCTTGGCTCGTTTTCAAACCGAACCGAGCCAAGCGGCTCGTTTACAACCAAGCAGAAAATCGAACAAGCATTTTTCGAGCCTTAGATTTTCGAGCGAGCATCGAGCGAGCGCAAACGAGCGGAAAACAATTTATACAACCCAGCTATTTTGTGTGTCATACGATTTATACTTCAGCGAATAAGGTTTAATGACTTAAAAATAAACCACATTTTATTATATAATATTTTCGTGAATGACAATACGTTGTGGCTAACGATGAAGTTAAGGTTGTATCCGATAAGGCGAAGAGCATATTGCAGATAATGATGACGGTGAGAGCGGGAGATGATCTAAAAAATATCTTTTTAACGGCTTAGGATTTCACTTTTATGTTTAATGTAGAATTCTTTATCAGGTTGAGTGATCAATTATGCATAAATATAATTATATATTTGTATAAAATGGTCAAATCTACTAGAGTGCTACGTATAAACTATAAATACATATTAATTCAATCCGAACCGAACTGAGCGGACATTTGCTCATGGTTGGCTCGTTTACAAACCGATCCGAGCCGATCGGCTCGTTTACAACCAAGCAAAAATTCAAACGAGCATTTTTCAAGCAAAAATTCGAACGAGCATTTTTCAAGCAAAAATTCACACGAGCATTTTTCGAGCAAATTTCGAACGAACATCGAGCGAGCAGCGAGCTGTTTAAACAACCCTACCTTAAGTTATTAGAATAATACTTAGTTATATTTTTTCTTTCATTAGAATATAGTTGTCCACTACGTTGGATTGATCTATGTATGGAATTGTTAATCCATGTGGTTTTTTTAGTCTAAACCCATTTTGATCCGACTCATCCTGACCTAAACCCATCCTGACCCAAATCCATTCTAACCCATTTTTAAATTAGTGCATTCTGATCCAAACCCATCCTAACCCAAACCCATTCTGACCTGGCACCCGACCCAACCCGACCCGCCCATCTTGCCAAGTATACTCACAACCACTTATAATCATACCATATAATATAGGGAATACACTCACATCAATTTAATGGACGAACTATGAATGCTCTAAGAGAATGCCTAGGGATATTTGAGCGATTCATACCATCGTTACTTTATTTAATTTAACTTGTCTTACCATGTTTTTTTATGATTTTCTTAAGATATTCCTATGCTTTTTTTATCTTGAAGTAAATGTGAATATTCAGTTAAAATTACTTTGTTTAGTAGTCATGACTTTGTTTTTCTTAAGAATTACTTTGTTTTTTAACGGAAATTACTTTGTTTTTTATTTCAAGAAAAACAAAGTCATGACTACTAAACCAACCATGACATTGAGAATGAGAGCGAATCAAGAAACACCGAGCGTAGTGGAAGATCTCATTGTGACAACTTTCGTAATGGAGAGAAAACCATAAAACAAAAAAACATAACAGTAATTTCCTAAATAAAAAGTACCGTTATATATCGGATCAATTCATTTTGTAAAGTTTATAAATAATGACCAAATTCTATTACCTAACTATGTAAAAACCTACCAATCGCAACCCAAGGTAATGGTTCTATCAACAAACAATAATTATTTTGGACTAAACACTTGCAAATAAAACTAGATGTTACACTTTTTCCTTTCTAACAACCTAAACGGTTCAAACTTCAAACTAATTTCACTGATATTACACTTTCACCCCGATGACATACACACTCATTTCGCAGCTTACACCAATAAAAAGGGCATTATAGTAACTTCACGGGAGCAAAAATCACCCCGCCAAGTGCCAAATGACAAACAAATTTGAATTTTGAAAAACTTCACTGAAATCTCACTCTCACACTCACTCTCAAAATTCAAACTTTTTAGTTGTTTGATTTTCGATTCTGTTGTTATATAAAACCAATTCAATTTCATTTCAAAAATTCGCCATTGTCATCTCCCCAAAGCTCTAATCTCTTCTTCTTCTTCTTCACCAGTTCATCTCCAACATCTTTAAAAGTAGAGGGTCTTCAATTCTTCATCAAAATCTACCCCCCTGAATCACGCCAGTTATCAGGTAAATTACAGCTTACATCCTCTGGCTATAATCGAAGACTGAACTTTAATGTAGAACAGTGTAGTTTATAAAACACCCATTTCGGCATTTCGCTTGATACAATGGAATTGCTTCAATTTGCATTTGTATCACTGTACGTGTTAGTTGAATGAAAACCCTAGATTTGGTTATCGATCGATCATTTGTCGTTGAATTGCATTTTTTTCAAAAATAATGTAATGGGTGTTTGGAATTCGATTACCTTGCTCCTTCAATCGTCTGATTGTTGATTTACGGTGTATTGATTTTGCAGTTTAAAGATTACCAATGCCGGAATCAAGGGATCGGTTATCGAGATCGAACAACGGAGTTGCAGAGACGTACAATCTTCGTCGAACGTCTGTCGGTAGAACAGGGATCCTTCCGGATAACGACGATATCGAAATGGGTGTTCACCGGACTCCTTTCAGGTGGGGTGCGACACCGTTGACCGGTGAGGGTTCAGGTCAACGGGCAGGTGGGACTCTTTCTACTAGGACTACAAGAGGAGGTGTTTCCGGTGGAAGAACACTTTTTGGGACGCCGGCGATGGCGTTCCGGCGTGGTGGCCGTAGTCAGAACTCGCCGCCGTCCGGTGGTAGTCTCCGGCGAGGCAGAGGAGGCGTGTTACCTTCTTGGTACCCACGTACGCCTCTTCGCGACATCACTCATGTCGTTCGGGTATGCCAATAGTTGTAATGATAATAATAATAATCATCATCATCAGCAGCAGCATCTACACTTGAAGTGCTGTTAATCAATGTGTTATCATGTTCAATTAGTTAGACTATTGATTGTTACTTACTGTTACTGAGATTGAATGAGTCTTTCTTGATGAAGTCCGTTAATTTATTGTTAAACTGATTATGCATAGGCCATTGAGAGAAGAAGAGGGCATATGGGAGATGGTGAAGGTCTAATTTTGGGGAGCCCGATCGCAGGTCAAGATCCTTCATCGTTTGGTGCTCAGCTTGAGCACGAGGTTTCTATGGTGACTCCGAAGCCAAAACTAGCGTGTAAGACGTTAGGAAAGGTTCCATTGATCTTAACCGCGATTGTCAAACAAGGTGAAGGAGACTCAGAGTTGTTAACACCGCAGAAGAAGCTGCTAAACTCAATTGACATTGTTGAGAAAGCGGTGATGATGGAGTTGAATCGGTTGAAGAGAACGCCTACTGCACAAAGGGTCGAGAGGGAGAAGAAAGTAAGAACTTTGATGTCTATGAGATGATTGATTGAATCTTTCTTAGATTTGGGGTGCATTTGAAGAAGGCTCTACTCTTGTTGAGCGCACAAGGATGATTAAGGAGGTGTGTTTGATTGATCATCTACTGATGATTGGGCTCCTGGTTGTTTACCTTTTTTCTTTAAAAGGTTTAGTTTTGTTTTGGTATAGATATGATGCAACTGCTGGTGATATTTCTTGTATCCATAGGCCTTCAATTGGTAGTGCATTGGCAGATGGATTAACAAGTGTATTTTGAATTGATAGAATGAATAAAAAAGCCTATTACTTTAAGGGTATTAAATAGATTTCTTATGGTTTGTTGTTGGATGCTCTTTAATAGTGATCACTTGTTTATCTTGTCAAGCAAAGGGTTGCTAGGGGCCTGTCAACCTTGGAATTTTTACCTAATCAGTCAATTACACTTGGAAATCAATGGTGGTCAAATTTTCCATTGGGCCTGCTAAAGGGACGCCCTCCAGGATATCTGGACACCCTGCTTACGGGCCGTAAGGTCCTTCACGGGCCGTATGGTCTGTCGCAAGTCAAATCGGTCATTCAGAAACGTAATTCAAAAACGTAACGGCCCGTGAATATGATCACGGTCGTGTTTATTTACGGCCCGTGAATTTCTTCACGGCCCGTATGGAATTCGTCTTACGGGCCGTGAACTTACTTACGGTTCCTAGTTTCACTTTTAATAATTTGACGAGATATATATTATTCCTCGTTTTTCGTGTAATTTTGTATTTATTACGTTATTTGATATGACGTAATATTTCTCGATAGTCGTGTAAATTTGTATTTATTACATTATTTGATATGACGTAATATTTCTCGATATTCGTGTTAATTATGTGACGAGATGCAATATTCCATTTCAACTACTATATAAACGTTAGTTTATAAATTCATTTCATAATTCAACGATATAAATTCATTTCATTTCAACTACTACATAAACGCAATATTCCATTTCAAGTACTATATAAACGTTAATATCTAACGTTACGATGTCTTTCTGGGATAGCAACTATTTATTCGGTTCGGAATCTAACTATTACCCTCAGGAGGGTTACGGTTATTACGATGAGGCTGCTTCAAACTATCTAGGACAGTTCGCGTCCAATTACGGCGGGAATGACGGCGGCGATGACGGGGGTGATAACGGTGGCGATAGCAGCGGGGATAATGACGGTTCTGGTTCCGGTAAAAAGGGTTTATACGACACGAATCAGGTTATAAGATATATCATATTTAATTTTACTTTCATTTTACTATCATTTAGTAATAACTAACTAAAAATATTAAATTGATTAGGTTTTCTCATCTCGTGAAGAATTAGTTGATTGGTCAACTAACGTGGGGCGAGATAAT
The DNA here is from genome assembly GCA_024085815.1 of Flaveria linearis. Classification (NCBI taxonomy): domain Eukaryota; kingdom Viridiplantae; phylum Streptophyta; class Magnoliopsida; order Asterales; family Asteraceae; genus Flaveria; species Flaveria linearis. Next base: position 20,774,235 of record CM044014.1, on the reverse strand, counting down.
GGGTTCGTTATTGTCACCAAACGTTCAAAAAGAAATTCGAATGGTTTGGTGGTTAAAATTTGGTTGAAATGCGATCGGGGTGGTGTATATAAGGGAGCATCCACTCTAAGAAAAAGTGGCATGAAAAAAACAAACTGTCAATTTGAATTGCAGGGTAAGTACCAGATGCAGAGAGACGGGTGGATTATAGTTGTTGTGGATGATACTCATAACCATGAACCTGCTGAACATCTGGAAGGACATGCATACGCAATGAGGTTCACCGAAAATGAGCTTTCTACTGTAAAGAATCTGACCGAGCAAAATATTGACCCTCGAAACATTCTAGGCACGTTGAGGGAACAAAATCCCAATAACGTGTCTGGGTTACGAACCGTATATAATGCTCGGGCAAAAATAAAAAAGTCCACCAGAATTGGTGAAATCCCAATGCAGGTTTTTTTTTCTATACTACAACAACATCAATATATTTACACCCCTCACATTGAGGAACCGACAAATACCGTCGACGGGGTTTTTTTTATACATCCCACATCTCACACATTATGGTGTGCTTACCCACACGTGCTGATGATTGACACAACATACAAAACTAACTTGTATAAAATGCCTTTTGTTCAAATGGTTGGTGTGACATCCACCCTGAAATCTTTTTCTGTTGCTCACGCATTCATTGATTATGAGCGTGAAGCCAACTTCAGATGGGTGTTAGAGCAACTAAAAGCAACGCTGGAAGATAAGTGTATGGAGCCCCGTGTTATACTAACCGACCGAGACCTCGCTCTGATGAATGCGTCAGAAGAAGTTTTTCCAAGTGCTGTTCGATTACTTTGCAGATGGCATATTTCGGAAAATATTGCTAAACATTGTAAGGCGAGTTTTTCAAATGAAGAGTGGGGTGCTTTTCAGCATGTGTGGTCGGTACTTATTAACTCTGAAACGGAGGACATATACGCTTATAATTACGACCGGCTTTATCGCAGATTGGTGTCCAACCATTCAAGTAAGTTTTCTAGTGTTATTCTTAAAAATATATGTATATTTATATAAAAATAAGTGCATTTTTTTAATAGGAGTGCTGATGTACCTAAAAAATAACTGGTTGGACCCCTACAAAGAGAGATTTGTGTCAGCGTGGATAAATAGAAGTTATAACTTCGGTCAGCACACAACGAACCGAGTTGAGAGCCAACATTCGTTGTTGAAAAGTTACCTGAAAGCAACCAATAGCACCCTGGATAGATTTATTCCTTTCATTAATAATATCTTAGCTACCCAGGAAATTGCTATAAAAGAAAGTTTTACCAAAAGCAAAATCATGCTTATGGTGCAGCATAATCATGAAGTGCTTAAATTGCTGCGAGGTAACGTTTCTATTGCGGCTTTGGATATGTTAGTCGGTGAGATTAACAGGATACATCATCTAATTATATCCAAAGAATCATGTGGCTGCCATCTTTTTACCAGCTTTGGTCTTCCGTGTGCTTGTAAATTAAACAATTACTTTCAAACAGGTGAATGTTCTTTTACGTTTTTATTTTTTCATGAAAACTTTTATTATATTTTATTTAATATATTATTTTATAGGTCAATGTATCCCGCTCGATGCCATTGATGTTTTTTGGAGGAAGCTAGATTTTTCACCCGCGTATATTGTACGGGAGGTTCAAGTAGATGTACATAAAGAGATGGAGATGGTGACAAAACATTTACTTGTCCAACCCGAAAGCGTGAAAAGATCTTTGATTAATATTTTCAAATCTTTCGTTACTCCTTCAAAAACGGATAAAAAAGCTCCTAAAGTCCAAACAAATACACGGGGTCGTCCAAAAAAAGATAAGCAAAAAGAAACAATATTAGACGCCCCCAGACATAGTTCATATGTTCAACCGAGAGAAAATTTTGAAGGTCCGCCAACATATTCAAGTTCGGTGGTGAAGTCAAAACAAGGGCCTTTGCAGCGCAGTCAATCCATGTCTTCAAAATCAAGAGCCAAAGATGGATTATCTCAACAGAGTTCCAAGTTTTCATATATCCCGGGCGACGAAGATAAAAACAATTTTTTTCCGGTTTAACCGCTGGATTCCATCATTCTTTTTCCCGTATATTTCAGGTGCGGATGATGTTTTAGCGGACGGCAATTGTGGTTTTCGTGCTATAGCACTCGCACTGGGATATGGTGAAAATCACTAGCGTTTTATACGTACGGAACTTATATCTGAGTTGGATGAAAACAGACATAGGTACGCTGCGATGTTTCCTGATATAAACGAAATAAGGGAATCATTAAACTGGAACGGGTTAGGTGCGGCTCCACACAAAAATTGGATGACAGTGCCACCTGCTACAATCCTTATTGCTAACAGGTTTCGAGTGGTTATAATTTTTATATCGATCGGCAACTCCGCTACTTTTTTCCCGTTCTGGTTATCTCCTCGTGATATCAGTGAACATCATATAATTTCAATTGCTTATGTTCAAGATTGCCATTTCATTAGAATTCGATTAGTGAGTGACTATCCAATGCCTGTTCCGAGCAAATATTGGCATTTGTACAAAACAGAAAACGCCAATGATTGGGAGGCTATATACGGAAGTCGAATTCAAAAATATCTTGAACTAAGGCCCGTAGACCCGGTTGAACATGTAGATTTAGTATAGTTTACACATTTATCAATTCTTTCAATTCTTTATTTATTCAATTCTTTATTGTTGTTGAATTGTAAACATGTAATCAATTCTTTCGTTTTCCAAAGAAAAATGCAATAAGAAGATTATTGAATTTTTCTTCAACCTTTGAATTTTGTTTATATGAGCTGGGCATTTGGTTAGTATAAAAGGTGTGTAGGAATGTTAATGATATGAGATGCATAATATATGTTGAGATTCAAGTATGTTTTTCAGTGCAACTTTTCCGACTGAGATTCAAGTATGTTTATATAATTGCAGAGCCTGGCGTCGGATTTTCTGAAGGATTATATATTTCTTTATGTGGGACGAGTAGGTTCAAGTAATGATTTTATTCTCCAAAGGTTGATTTAATATTATTCGTACAAACCACTTCCTCCACAAGCACAACCAATTGTAAACATATAATTAAACATTTAAACGTCATCCAAAATAACTCATAATATATAAACATAATTTTTCAATTTTTTTACATGAAAGGTAAATAAAACAATAAAATCCTACTATCTATGCGTCATGACCACCACCAGCATCACCACCACCAGCATCCTCCGCATCACCACCACCAGCAGCCTCCTCGTCATCACCCGCAGGTCGTCTGACAAACGGAGGCAACTCCGGCCGAGGGGGGAGGTCGATACCCTGGTTAGCAGCAAAAATGCTGCACGCATCCGCCGTCCATAATAGCAAGGCCTGGGACTGGCGCAACAAATGTAGTGCCTCCGCCATAAACTCCCCCGTCGGCGGAATCTGCCGAATGATGGTCCTGGGAACAGGCGGTGGGACGGGTGGTCCGGCGTGTGGCTGGGGCTGCTGCTGCGGCGCCGGCTGCTCCTCCTCCTCACCAACGTCCGGCACCGGCTGCCAGACGGTCCGACCACCATCAGTGGACCATCGGAGGTCGTCGCCAAATTTAGCGGCAATCCCCATGGCCATGACGGTCTGTCGACCCAAAATCCGAGGCGGCGTGTCCGTAGTCTGCCTCGCAATTAGGGCGTCCGTAAACAACCCTAAGCGCGAGGCAATGACGGTGATGTACGAGCCGCAAACAATCGGGCTATCCATCTGCAAAACAATCAAACAATAGGCATAATTATGAATCGCATAATAGATAATACTTATTTGTTAACAATTAGTAGAAATATTTTTCACCTTGCCCTGAATGACGCTCAAAAAATAGGCGGCCATGCAGTGAGCTAGATTCACCCGTCTGGGTGAAAGCAAGGCCCTCAAAAAAAATAAGTCAAGGAGCGACACCTGCTCCATGCTCTGGTCTCTGCCGGCAATGGTGCCGGCAATGCACCGGTGTAGATACCGGTGCAAAGGATCCCTAATAGAGGTCGCCCTAATGGCGCCCTCCCACGGCTGGTCGGAAATGGTCGGCCACCATCCGACCAAAGGAGCCGGCTCCGACTGGACCTCGTCAGAATAAAAACGAGGATCCTCCGTCTCCTCGTGGGTGTAAAACCCAAGAGTCACCGCCCACTGGGCGAGGGTGAACTCGTACCTACCGGTCCCCAGCATAAATCGAACCGCTATGTGCTGGCGGGGGTCCTAATCCTCAAAGGCGGGAGTGAACAGAAACGTACACAAAAACTGCAACGTCAGCTCCCGGTAGCCCCTCCTCGATCCCAAATCAAACATCCGCCTCCACGACGTCTCTCCGTCCAGCCCGATGATATCCTGGGCACGTGCTATGTCTCCGACCTCCTCCAGCACGTCCCAGTCGATGGTGCGTGTCCCCTTCAGGGGACGTCCAATCAGCTTCCACAGCTTTTGCCGTGGCTGGGTCTCCCTCGGAAAACAAGATCAGGGAGTGGGTCCAGAAAGTCACCCTGACCTCGGGCTCAGTCTCCGGACGTGTACGTTTGCGGGGCGGCATAATCTGTAAAAAAAAAATAATAAATTCACCAGAAAAAAAAAGGGTTACGGCCCGTGAAGATCCCTCACGGCCCGTAACCCATTGAAGTTTCAAAGGGTTACGGCCCGTAAAGGAGGGTCACGGCCCGTAACCCTTTGAAAATTCAAAAGGTTACGGCCCGTGACGACCCTTCACGGCCCGTAACCCCCAAAACATTTCAATTTTCCAGTTTTTTTAAATATAATTTTGATATATTTAAACGAAAAATACACAAAAATAAAATACGGATTTGAATACGTACCGTAGTAAGGAGTCGGATGTATGAAAATGATGAAAATACGGAGGTCGTGACGGAGTAAATCGTATGTGTGTTTTGGGGGCGTAAATGAACAAATGGCCGTGAGGTCCTATATATTATCGGACCTCACGGTCGTGAAGGGTCTCACGGCCCGTTACCAATTTATCATACGGCCCGTGACTGTTGTCACGGCCCGTTATGCTTTGTAGTTTTTAAAAACAGACCGTTTACACTACACGGCCGTATGGGGACATTGTCACAGCCCGTAAAGACCCTCACGGGCTGTATAAAACTTTTTTAATTCTATAAATTCAGCCGCTTGACACAAACAATTCACACAAATTTACTCAATACCCAAAACATGAGTGCTACAAGTGATCAAAATCCGTGGACGGATGAAGAGGAGGTGACTTTAGTAAGATCTTGTATCGAAAATTCAGGTACTATCCCGCCAAATTCAATATTTTGGAACCGGGTTTCAACTCGTTTTCATCAAATTCTCGAACGTGAAGAATATCGCACCACTTGTGAACTTAGCAACAAGTGGTCTGACTTGAGAAGGAAAGTCACGACATTTCACCAGCTCTACAAAGACGTTTACAACAATCGAAATATGTTATGGAATGATACGGATATTATGACAAGAACTCAAGAAAGATATCGGGAGAAATTTGGAATTTCCTTCAACCATTTTGCGGCTTGGATCTTTTATAAAGATCAAGAAGATTAAAAATTATGTGTTTTATTTTTGTGTGATAATAACGGTTTATCGTTTTTAAAAAAGTGTACTAATAAACGTTTATGTTTTAATAAAATATTTCATTACTGTTCTACATTACACGTCTAGAATACAGTTCGTCTGCCATAAATCTTCGGAATCTAAAGCAAGCATCCTGTAAGCTAACCTTTTGCCACTCTAAAGATCTATTTTGAACCAACCTACGCAATAACATACAAATTACAACTCCCGAATCTCGACCAATATGATCGGCGTTAGGGGGCCAAACGGTTTCACCCGATACCACCAGTTCTTCGATTTCTTCTTGTCCGGAGTGCTGCCAATATTGTATACGTGACAGAAAATGTAAAAAGTACGATTCGAATTGTACGAAAATCGTTCGCGCATTACGATGAATGCACCATGAATCATCACACGTATTTGGTCGGCATTCGTATGGAGAATATATACGAACTTGTAGTGAGTCCATAGAAATCTTAAAAAGATACCAATTTTCTTCGTCATCAGTCATTGGTACGTAAACCTACAAAACAATTTAATTCACGGTTATAAATTTATGATTTTTATTGTAAAACATGAAAACAGTATTACCGTATCAACTTCCCATAACGCGAGATATAGACAGTCACTCCCGTCTCCATATTCGTTACCATTAACGGACCCGAGTATATTAAGTTAAACCACTCAAATGGGAGAATCGTCCAACGATCACTACCCGGCAACTCTTCGGTTCTACGTATTTCTTCGTATCTCCATATTGTGAGTCTATTTGTCCACGCCCGAACATGCTATAAAACAACAACTTTTTAATTGTTAGAATTTTAAAATAAAATAAAATATATAAAAAAACTTTAAATCATACCTCTGTACCTAAAGACACGTTTCCGAGTAATTCACGCCAAAATTGTAACGGAATATCGTAATGACCCATGTAATACACTCTACATGTTTGGGAGTCACCGTTACGTATAAAGTGAATAATATTCTGAGACCAGTTCCTCCCGTTCTGCCAATTATGGTTATCTATTAGATCAGGAATACTTTCCACAATATCTCGTGAGTTTAAAGATGACTCATTTTGACGTCTTCTCCTACCTCCACGAGAAGACATTTTAACTGTTTCGTTTCTCACTAACCATATAACAAGTCATATATAAAACGGTTTATATAGAATCTTAAATCAAATCAAGGAATAATACGTCGCGTCACATAATTATAAAATTTAAAAGCGCACGCAAATCGAGGAAAGTAAATTCTCAGAAGGACAATTACGGGCCGTGAGAGAACTCACGGGCCGTTATGTGAGATGTTCACGGTCCGTGGGGATGGGATTTTACGGGCCGTTATGTATTACACGGCCCGTGAGTAGATGTTGGTGTGAAAATTAAATGTTGAAACCCATACGGCCCGTGAGGCCTTCACGGGCCGTGACAAAAGTCAAAGGGCGTATGTTTAACACCTGACAGGGTGTTTAATTAGCTGGGGCGTTTTCCATTACATGAACCTAGCTGGTTCTAATCGGCTAAAAATCAGAAATCTTGGTGAGATTCTAACAAACTCTAAAAATATTAATGAAACTGTAATATTCAGTTTGATATGTTTATATATATATAACTAAATATTCCTATAAGAACTACATATAAATATATGGAGTAAATTACATGAACAGTCCCTAGGATTTACACATACTGCAACTTTAGTCCTTACTTTTTAAAAATTATAGATTAGAGCCTGAAGTATGCATGTTTTGCACACACGTAGTTGTTAGCACTAATAGAGGTTAACTTAACCCGTTAAGTCTATATGAGATGATGATATTACCTTTTAACTATAAAATAAAATTACTTAAAATCATATTAAATAGCGAGACCCACGTTAAAAAAAGCAAAAACATATCAATGCAATTACCACTTACCAGTTTACCACACCCACCCCCTCTCCCGATGCATATTCCAAAAGCACCACTGACACCTCTGATGACATTCCAGCAGCCACCACCATCACGCCACCATCATCTTCATCTCTTCATACCATCATCACTATCATTGCACCGTGAGCTCTTTTTTCTCCTAACCACCACTAGCATCATCCCATCCTTCCAGTGGCGGAGCTTGAACATCCCGTAGGGGGCGGGGGCGAAACTAATTTTGTTTAGGGGGGGCGAACTCTAGATTTATATAAAAATTTACACTACCGGGCCAAAAATTTACACTAACGAACTAAAATTTGACAATACCGACGAAAAAAATAGGGGGGGCGGCGGCCCCCCCCCCCGGCCCTCACCATCCTCCGCCATTGCATCCTTCTTTTTGCGTGAAATCACTGGACACCCCCACCGAAAGAACATGAAACCGACCTCCCTACACAACCCTCTAAAACCTTTAGACCTGATTTGTAAGTTGTAACCATCATCACCACATCTCAGATCCCGTCGGTCGATTCGAAAATGACATTTCTGAAACAAAAAAGTCTTCATTGTCATTTTGGGTCTCCTTTTTCCAGCACTAAAAGCAGGTATTTGGTGACGATTATGACTAGTGGTGGTGCCATTGTCAGGTGGCGGTGACAGCGACCAGTGGTATTGGTTGTGACCGGTGGTGGTGTTTGCTGTCTCATATGAAGTTGGAGAGGTGGTGAAGTTGAGTGATGAAAAAGAAGAAGAAGATGTTAAAGATGAAGAAGTGATTAACTTTTGATTTATTAACTTTTAAAAAATTAATAAGTTAATAAATATGTTTGGTAATATTTTAAAAAGTTGATTTTAGAAAGTAAATAAGTTATTTTGAGAAGTTAAAAAGGATTAACTTTTAAAAAGTAACTTTCAAAACATGGATGAAGATGAAGATCCCGGAAAAAAAAGATGATAGAGAGGAGGTGAGGTGGGTGGGGTAGGATGAGGTAAGTACGGCTTATTATCATTATTTTTTAAAGGTTAGGGGTGTTTTGGTAATTTCATATTGACTTAACAGATATACTTAACCCTTGTTAGTGTCAAGAACCGTTAGTGTGCACTCCTTGCATAGTATAGGCCCGCATCTGTAAATTTCTTAAAGTAAGGATTAAAGTTACAGTGTGTACAAACCCCAGGGACTGTCGGTGTAATTTACTCTAAAAAATGTGTGTGTATATAAAATAAAAACTATATGTAATAAATTCAAACTGATCAATCCCGACTAAAATCTAGCTGGTATTCCACTGTCTGATCAGCGTGTAGCGACTTTACCGCATTTTGTTCATGTATGTAAGATCAGTGTTTTCACGCCCAGATCGGACCGGCCGATCCGAACGGTTCAACCGGGGATCGGTCCGGTGGCCGGTCCGGTCAGGTACGATTCGTTTTTGAGTGGTCGACCGGCCGGTTCTTCCCGAACCGGTGGTCGGACTGGGAAACCGGACCGGTTTTTGGTATTTTTTTTTTGATTTTTTGAGTAAAAACAGGATGTTAAACTATAAACTATTGTGTTAGATATACAAATATACTTAAGTTTTATTTATAACTATAAAATACATATATAAATCATATATAAATTACTTATATTTGATTATATATATAACTATATATATATATAATATACTATATGTATAATATAATATATATATAATTATGACGTTATCCGGTTATTAAATCCGGTCCGACCGGTCCAACCGCCAAACCAGTAAGACGGCCATCCTGTTCTGAAAACCTTGTGTAAGATGATGGTCATGCAGACATCCATGAGTCCATGACTACTTCAGTTCATATTGTTTAAACAAAAACAAAAAAAATATTTTCTTCACAAATTACAGCATCAAACATTTGATAGCATGTTTAATCCATTTATTATTACAACCCATCAACTTATAACTTATTTACCACATATTCAAGCTTATTCTTTTCACAATCACAATCACAAACTCAAAGCTTGTTGCAGGCTCTTACAATCCACCAAATACGCAAACCCATACGCCATATTCATCAACGTCGCCTGCTGCAGCTCCTCCGTCACCGTCGCCGTCGCATCCGTCGAGAAAAACACCCTAAACCCCCTCACAAACGCCTCTCTCGCCGTCGTCTCACAGCACAAGTTCGTCATCACCCCCGTCACAATCACCTCCTCCACCCCCATCTCCTTCAGCATCTCCTCCAGCCCCGTTCCCCTGAACCCACTGTACGTATCCTTCTCCACCACCGCCTCCGCCGCCCGCCGCCCCACCTCCGGCATCAGCTCCGACTCCGGCGAGCCGTCGAGGATCAGGTCGTTGTTCCACCACTCGCCGAGCATGGCGTAGTCGGCGGGGGACTTGTGGCGGTGGCGCGTGAAGATGACGGGGATGGAGGCGCGGCGGCAGGTGGCGATGGTGGAGGTGAGTGAGGGGAGGATTGGTGTGGCGATGGAGGAGAAGTAGTTCTGCATGTCGATTACGAGTAAGACGGAGGTTTTAGGGTTAGGGTTTCGGTCTCTGATTTGGTACTTTTCGTATGAAGAATTGATTGAAGCCATTGATTGATTTGGTGATTGGTGAAGACGTACGGAGTGAAGAATGATTAGTTTTGGAGTTATATTGAGGATTTGACGTGTGTGGAAAACGCTGGAATTCGGGTCGGATCGTGGGTGGCGGGTCTGGATTTTTTAAAACGGATCTTGTTACAATAGATGTTCTCAGGGTTTTAACGAATTAAATGAATACGAACGAAATTTTGTTCGAGTTTATTTATTAAGTAAATGAATCTGTTTATGAAATGTTCGTGAATATAAACGAACACAAACAAACCAAATGAGTTCTCACAAACATACGTGAAATAATCAAAATTTTCTAAGAAAACAAATACAAACCATCATATATTGATTTTATAATTAAATTTAAAAATATTATTTAATGTCCATCAAATATAAATAAGTATTTAACATAATTATCTTAAACATAATTTTTATATGAACAAACACAAACGAATGTTAACAAATACATTATCGAACGTTTACGAACATAAATAACGAACACAACATATGTTCATGTCTGTTTGTTTAATTAAACGAAAAGAATTTTCTTGTTCGTGTTAATTAATTTATTAAGTGAATATAAACGAACTTATTATCGAACTGTTCACGAACTGTTCGTTGAATATTTTATTTATTTACAGCCCTAGATGTTCTACGATTAAGTTTATCATACGATTTTATAAGACAAGTCATACAATAAGCATCTTAAGTTACAAAAGTAAAATATATATTCAGTTCAAGTATTTTCATGTTATATTTTTATTATAATCATATTACGAATACCTTATATAGTCATGAGTTATGTCACATTACAGTGTACTTATTTTGTCTCGTGTATTTTAGTTTATTTCTTGCAACTAGAGCAAAAAATTAAATAACTGAGTTTAAAAGAAATCCTAAATTGATTTGTGAACAAAGGTAGAAGATGATTTATAGAAGAAGACTAAAAGTGGATATGTACTTGGAGTGATAAACTAACGAGTCATTCTCTTTTTTTCCTGTTTAATGCATTCTTTCTTTCTTATTTTGATTCTTGTCTATAAAGATCTGTTCGACAAAAATATATATTGTACAATATAGCCTACAAAATTATAATGGAAATCCAAATAAACTTATGGCAAACTCTTGAAAACCAAATATTGAAGGAAGGTAATGGTATCAATATCAAAATAATTCTCCAAACCACAAGGCCATTCAACTCTAGTGTCTTTGTCTCTTCGGTCTCTTCTTCGAATAATTTTTAGTAAGGATGTAAACGAATCAAGCCGACTCGCAGAATACTTAGAATCGATTAAAAAAAGCTCGAATTGAACCAAGTTTAAACGAACATGAGTTTGAGCTCATATTATGACTCATTTACTAAATGAGCTCGAGCCCGAGCTTCAGATATTGAACTCGAGCCGGTTCGCAAGCCTAAACGAGTTTTTTGTGTATATGATTTTTTTTATTTACATATGCAATATGTACAAATATATATTTACATAAATAATACTACTATATATTATGTTATATATATTAAGTATAACTAAAAATAAATATAGAAGTAATTGTAAAAAAATAGAAATTTAATAATTTATTAATAAATTATCTGAATCCGAGCCGAGCTCGAGCTTCAGAAATAAAATTAAAACATAACTAAAAACGAGCCGAACTTAAACCTAAATGAGTTCAAGTTCGGATTCACTCGTTTACACCTATACTCTTTGGTATCTTCAAATAATCATATATTCATCGTTATAATGTGCTAAATTATATCAACGTTTCGCCATGATTTTTCTTTTGCAAAACAGAGTTGTCAATATAATTTTTATTTATATCAAAGTATTGAATACTAATATAGAAGTAAACAAAATCAAATGTTATAAATTTTAAAAACTCACGACAAAGCACGGGTTAACACACTAGTCTTAAAAAACATATCACATAAACTATACTAAAATAAGCTTGCGGTAAGAAAGTTAAAAATTGACACAAAAAATATATAAAACTTCTATATGAGTGTACCATTAGGTGACAGTAACTCAAAAGTGTTTGAAGAGACAAGACAATTAACCCTTAAACTCTTGGGTATAATTAGAGGCTTAATTAACTCAAAAATTTGCCTCAAAACCACGCGAATATCTCTTTGTCTTCACTATTCACTCTCGCAGCCATGAGCATCACCACCGTGAAGCTACACACAAACCCTACATCACCGCCGCTGAGGTCCGCCACCGCCACCGGCCGGACCTACACCACCGCCGCCGCCGCCTTCCGCCGCTCCTCTTTCCATCTCTACCACCGGAGAAATGCTTCAATCACGTGTTCAGCCTCCCCTATCGCCACCGTCGAAGAAACCACCGGTGAAATACCCCGCCGTATCGAGTCGTTAGCTCAGGTATCGGCGGTGTTGGGCTGCCAGTGGGGCGATGAAGGCAAAGGCAAGCTCGTTGACATATTGGCGAAGCATTTTGATGTCGTTGCTCGTTGTCAGGTAGTTTGGTTTGACCTAATGGTTGTTGAATGTTTGAATTGGTAGCATGAGTTCGTATACTGATTGGCGATTATTACTGGTTTGCCGATTATCTGTTAACTGAATTCATTTGACTCGACGAATTGTCGAATTGTATGTACAATGTTGAAGTTATTAGGTTTAACGGAGTGCTTATTAAGTGTTTGAATTGGTAGCTTGAATTCATATACTGATACCGTGTATGATTGGGGATTTTATTGGTTTAACAGTTATCTATCAACAGAATTTGTTAGAGTCAACGAATTATATGTACATTGTTGAAGTTTTTAGGTTTAACAGAATGTTTGTTAAGTGTATGAATTGGTAGCATGAATTCATATACTGATTCTGTGTACATGATTGGGGATTATTATTAGTTTAACAGTTATCTATTCAACTGAATTTGTTAGAATCAACGAATAATATATTTAACTATTTATATGTACAATGTTGAGATTATTAGGTTTAATAAAATGCTTGTTAAATGTTTGAATCGGTAGCTTGAATTCACATACTGATTCTGTGTATGATTGGGGATTATTATTGGTTTAACAGTTATCTATAAGCTGAATTTGTTAGATTCAAGGAATTAGGTGTACAATGTTGCAATTTGTTAGGTTTTGGTTATAGGGTTGCGAAAAGTTACTATTGTTGTTGATGTTTATTAGGGTGGAGCTAATGCTGGACACACTATCTATAACTCTGAAGGCAAGAAGTTTGCTCTTCATCTTGTGCCCTCAGGGATTCTTAATGAGGACACAATGTGTGTGATTGGGAATGGAGTAGTCGTTCATCTTCCTGGGCTTTTTAAAGAAATTGATGGTCTTGAATCCAATGGGGTTACATGTAAGGGAAGGATCTTAGTTTCAGATCGCGCTCACCTATTGTTTGATCTTCATCAAGATGTAGATGGGTTGAGAGAAGCAGAGCTAGCTAAGTCATTCATTGGGACTACCAAGAGGGGAATTGGGCCCTGTTACTCTAGCAAGGTTATCAGGAATGGTATACGAGTGAGTGATTTGAGGCATATGGATACCTTCCCTGATAAGCTTGATCTTTTGTTATCGGATGCAGCTTCAAGATTCAAGGGGTTTAACTATACCCCTGATTTACTCAAGAAAGAAGTGGAAGTGTATAAAAGATTTGCAGAGAGATTGGAACCATTCATTTGTGACACTGTGCATTACATGAATGAATCTATATCACAGAAGAAGAAAGTTCTAGTGGAAGGTGGTCAGGCGACCATGTTGGATATTGATTTCGGGACTTACCCTTTTGTAACATCTTCAAGTCCATCAGCTGGTGGAATCTGCACTGGTCTCGGTATTGCTCCAAGAGTCATTGGTGATGTCATTGGAGTGGTGAGTATGATTTATTCTTAATTGCTTCTGATTGTATTTATACAGCTTTTAATGGCTTTCATCATTTAGGTTAAGGCCTACACTACAAGAGTTGGGTCTGGACCTTTTCCTACTGAATTGTTGGGCAATGATGGGGATCTTCTGCGGGCAGCTGGGCAGGAGTTTGGTACAACCACGGGTCGCCCTCGTCGTTGTGGTTGGCTTGATATTGTTGCTCTCAAATATGTTTGCCAGATTAATGGGTTTTCCGGTCTGAATCTTACCAAACTTGATGTTTTGTCGGATCTTTCTGAGATTCAGCTGGGCGTTTCTTACAAACATAGTGATGGCACACCCATGAAGTCATTTCCTGCTGATTTAAGTTATCTTGAGCAGTCAGAGGCAAGTTTACTATCTTTCTTGTTTTTATCTTCTAAGTTTTATTTAGAATATGTGTGGTGCTTATGGGAAGGAGAATATCAGGTATTAGCTTTGTTAAATGATTAGATGAATGATGCTCAAAAGTAGATATGCAGGTTTGCCTAACCAACTATTTGGGTCCTCTGTAAGAACAATTGAGTGTGTAGATTACAATTATGGTTGTGGGTCAAAATGGGTTCAGGTTGAAATGATGGACTTTCAGTGCAAGTAGAAACAGGTCATTTTTAAGATGGGTTGAAATAGACCAAGCTGACCACTTGACCCACACACACACATTTTTCTGTTATATTTAATAAATGATGAATGCCTTAATTATGATTACAGAAGCAATATATATCTAATAATCTGAAATGTTCGAATAAAATAGTTTAGTAGGTGTATGCATAAAAAATAGACTATGGGTGACTTTCAACCTATTTGACCCATTTCACATTAGCTAATTTGTTTTATATTTGGCTCATTTGGATCCGTTTGAGTTAAAAGACACCCAAATCGACCCATTCATAAGTAAACAAGTCATTTTCACCTTTGGTTACGGTCATGGAGCTCCATTTCTTTATATGCATCTTACAGCATATATAACTTCTATAAGCAGGAAATTAGATGCTTTGTTACCTGCAAAAAAGAAGAAAAAGAAAACCCATTAGCATGGTCAATGATGATGAATGTGGTCCACAAGGTTTAATTGAACATAAAACTTAAGAATTCTCTTTCATAAATTCTCTACTTTGGCATGATGGAAGGGTATCCTAGACGTTTTAACTAATAATCAACTTCTTATTTTAGCATGCTATAGTCAATTCTTGGAATTTTTCATGGAAAGGATGAATATGCACTAGTTTTTAATCAAATGGATCTCATTCTAAGATGTTGATGTATCATGTTTTAGGTGGAATACGAGACAATGCCAGGGTGGCAGGCTGATATTTCCGCAGTAAGAAACTATTCTGATCTTCCAAAGGCTGCACGTCAGTACATGGAGAGAATAGAACAACTTGTTGGTGTGCCAATCCATTACATTGGTGTTGGACCTGGACGTGATGCTCTTATATACAAATGAAGCTGATGCTTGAATATGGATAAGAATTTTAGTCTGATATGATCTCTCGACTACCGATTTTGTTTTGTTTACATAACGGTTTATGCAGATTGAGAGTGAATTTGCTTCTCATTTCTTCTATAAGCATAGAGGGTGGAGTATTTTACTAGTCAATTGGTTTCTTAACATCTTTTGCCATTGGTTGTCAAATAAAGCAAAAGTACCACCTGTGTTCAGAATTCCAGTTGTTGCCATGGTCTCTATTTGGATTTTAGAGAGCAGGTGAATCATTTTATCATATTCACAAGCGTCCACTCATAAACATTCCTAGGTGTGACACAAGCAAAGCACATTTAGTATACTCATCATTTTACGTCATTTTTCCTTGCATAACGCAATTATGTATATTTCACAAGTCAAAGTAAAGTATATACAAAATAAATTTGTAAATACCCCAGTATTTCTAAACTTCTTTGTTTTTTATAATAAAAAAACATAATTTTCTACTCTATACTTTTAAACGATAGATAGGAGTGGTGTTGCATAAACAATCGGTTTCAGACCCTGGATCTGACTACCCTAACTGGTTCCGGTTCTTACCTGTAGAGTGTAGAGAGTGGAACAGGTCCCTATATAAGAAAACCACTGGTTCTAAACCAGGTATCGTCTTAAACCATCCGATTCCAAAACATAATCGTATCGGTCAAAAATCGCTCCAACTGGGAAAAACTAGTCAAAGAACTAACCAAAAACCAGTCACCAGAACCAGTTTCAACTCAAATCGTTTTGACTTAAAACTGGTACCTAGATTTAACCAGAACCATAAAAAACTGATTTGTACCCCTCTAAATGGGAGTACCGCAATTTGCAAACCAATATTTCAAATATATTAGGTTTACTAGAGCAAAGCCATTTATACGTGGTTAGCAGGTGTAAACAAACCATTTAGGCTGAACCAAACCATATATTTTAATATAAAATTTAAGGAGAGAACTACGAGAACAGCTTATATGTTGTCTTTGATGGGCGAGAATGAAATGGTTCTTATGTAACATATGTAGTATATGCAGTTTCTCACAGTTACATGCTTAAAATAAGTTATATATCAAACTTAAATGTGTTTATATAATACCAATACTAGCAGCATAAATAAATGAAAATTTTGTATTGGAATTATATACATCAAGTGTACCTTACCTGTTACAACTAGCTCAACAACAACTTGCTCAAGCTACTCTAAACAAATCAAATCATACCAGCTTTAGAACTGCCCCATTGTCTCCGTCGCGCCCTTCTTTTCCTACCATCATTTTTGGCCGTAATTTTCTCCTTCAAATCCCTCTCACCGCGCCTTTTATACATTTTAAAAGTTATTTTCCTCTCGGCAGCCATCTGTCGCACCTTCTCCGTGATCTCAGCAGCAATCTGTCTGTTATACAGTTTTCTCAAACCCTTCATAAGCTTCGCAAACATGTCTGGCTGTGGCATCACACCAGCATCCATCATGTCTAAACAGTAAGAACAAGCATCCTTCACATGCCCTTTTGTAAAAAGGGCGTGAATCCAAATCGTCCAGGCGTAAACATTAAGCTCACACCCCTTGTTGATAATACAACTCCATACATCTTTACTTAACTCGATCTTATCACCTCTTAATAAAGAATTCATCAGATCCTTCAAAAGCCCATACTGAGGAGTGGAGAAAAGACCTCTTTCAACCATTTCTTTGAAGTAGTCACAAGCTTCAATTAGACATTCTTGATCGATAAGTCCATGAATCATAGTCACAAAATTGTCGAGCCCTGGGCTAAGCCCACTTGCTTCCATCTGGTTCCAGACTCGAACCCCTTCTTTAACCTCTCCTAACTTAAACGCTAACCGAATAATAGTATTGTAAATGTTAAGATCAGGATAACAACCAGCCTTCTGCATTTCGTTTACAAGTTCCAGACATTCTTCTAACTCGTCTTTCTTTTCATGAGAGAGTAAAATATGTAAGTACGTTGTTTGATTTGGAGCATGCCCCCTTTGTATCATGTGGTCCAAAAGCTCGTAACCTTTTTGGGTTTTTCCCCGTTTGCAAAACCCGCTTATCAATGTAGTGTAAGTAACAACATCAGCCTCACAGCCATGTTTCTCCATGTCTATGAAAACCTGCATCGCGGTTTCCATTTTCTCTTGACCACAAAGTGCTTGAATCAAAATGGTGAAAGAAGTCGCGTTTGGATCACAACCTTTTTTCCTCATTTCTTGTAAAAGATCAAAAGCATCCACCATCTTCCCCGCCTGAGCATACCCGTTAAGCAAATTGTTATAGACAACAATGTCAGGGTCAAAACCGGCATTTTTCATCTGTACCAATACAAATTTGGCCTCCATTAGTTTACCTTCTTTACACCAACCGTATAGCAACGAGGTGAAATGCTTGATTGTTGGTGGAAACCGAACTCTCATGTCTTCAAAAAGTGAAGCAGCTTCTTTAACGCTGTCATTTTTACACAATGCATCTAACAGGCACCCAAACACATACTCATCTGGCTCACACCCGTATTTAGGCATGGCATCGAGCACCTCAACTGCCTTCTTAACCATTCTAGCAGAAGCAAACCTTCTAATCAATACAACAAACACCTGAGGGGTTATAAGTTGTGGGTTCTCTCTCCTCATTTCTTCAATAAGGGCCCATACTGCCCCAAATTGCCTCATTTTCCCCAAACTTTTGATCATTGCTTTGTATACATCATGGCTGTGACTATAACCAGGTTGTTTAGATGCCCAAGCAAAGAAGCTATATCCCAAATTCCCCGCATCCCCACAACGGTCCAACACACGTTCAGTTAACCCTGAGCGGACTGTCACACCAGATTCTTGTAAAGCAAGTTCTAATTTTGGAACCCGTGAGTGAAACTTCCTTAAGATTCTATAAATCTTCTCAACATCAGCTGAAAATTCATCATAGGGTTGACCATGAAGCGTGTCTCCAAGCTTGTTATCTAGGCGAATGAGCCCTGACCATCGCGCATCCTTCTCATGAGAAAGACTAGTTTTGATGTTGAAGCAAATGTACCCTAAAAAATATGAATTCCCATCATTATGATACAATAACTGTAAACATATAATATAATAGTTTCATTAAAAATGTGCATTCCTAACCTCTGAACTTCTTCTCTGAATTCCAGTTAGGGTACCATTCACAGATGCATCATCTATGCCACACTGTTACACATAAACACCAACCTAAAATTCCCATTATTGCATCAGAAACAAAAATACTAAAACAAACAAACTCCCACTCAAGAGCAGGGTCGGGAGGGTGGTGTAGGCGAGTCTTTTCTCTATCTTTGTTAGGTAGAGATAAAGAGACCGTTCCCAAAGAAACAAAAATACTAGAATCCCATATTATGTTAATGCAGACTTTACTTTAAAATCTTCATCATTTAAACCGCGATTAACATCATCGTCCACAATCCCTGCTCCAAAGAAAGAATCTGCATCATCCAAATTAGTCGATGTTGTCAGTTCAGGTTAATCACAGAATCAATTCAGGAATACTAACCCCAACTGATTAAATACCCAAATTACATAAGAAGAAGAGATGAAACCTGAGGGGTATGAAGAGTGATTCCGATTGGATTGGAATTGGGCGAAGGGTATTGACGTGGATGATTTAGTTGAAGGTGTGATTGTTGGAGGATAAGAAGAGGTGAATGAAACTCCATTACAACGAGCTGCAAATACTCTTCTCATCTTCTTCTTGTGGTATCGGCAATATCTCCGCTAGGGTTCAGGTCACGAGCTTCAGTTCACAATATGACGGAGTAAAGATAGTAACTACATTAGTGGTCATTCATTTTTGTAAAATTTAATTAATATTAATTAAACAATAAGAAGACAAGTTACCGTAGCTAACACTACCTTCCATCATGCTTAGGTGCTGTTCGACAATACCTGAATGATTAAACGCTGAACGAATAAGAGGACTAAATCATTAAGTGTTGAACCATTAAGATGTCTGAAATATTAAGAGCTAGTATATCGTTTAACTATTGACCGGCTTGTCGCGTGCACTAGTCAAAGATAGTATTTGTATAGTTCCTTAGTACCAAAACTATGTAGCAAATGGTAAGAAGGGTGTCGAATCACAAGGAGTATGTGGTTTGTGTTTAGACTTGAATTGGACTATCGAGTTAATTATGAAGCTTGCTATTTTGTTTATAAAAGCTTTAATATGTTTACTTGAAATTGGGACCTTGTCCAACACAAAGAAATGAACAAAACAAAAAGGGTACTTAAAAATGATTAATAAAACTTGAGAACTTAGAACAATGGTTAACAAAACTAAGTTTAATAACAAGGTTCACCCCCGGTTGATATCCTAAGATTATGGTTCTACCAATCCAACTAACTTGCATCAAAGGTATGATTTATGCTAATGAGTTCATCGTTACAAGGTTTAGGTGTCAAGAATTGTCAACGTTAACACGGACAATAATACACTTCATTACACAAGAACATTCAAACTCTACATATACATAGCACACATGAACAACTCCATTTCTCAAAGACAAATTTCATAATCATTCATTCAATTTGGGAATTCAAGTTAAGCTCAAAGTACTAGCATAAATGTTTCAAGCAATCAAATACAAAACACAAGGATGCAATCTAGTTTTCAAATGTTAACAAACCATAGTCTTACAATATGCAAACCGGGGGAAAACCCAAAGAAGATTAGCCTCTCATGTTGTTTGAGGCTTGGATTCCGGGTGATGATCTTGTTTGTAATTCCATATCACTTTGATGTTGCTTGACTTTGTTGATGAAGAAAAGCTATACTTGTCAAAATTTCTCTCTAAAGCTTTATGGATGATTTTGGTGATGAAGAAAATTCTTGATGATAAAGAAGATGGTTAATGATAAAAAAATGGTTAATGATGAAGATGATGGATCTTGGAGACAAAAACAAGTGAAAGGGTCATAGCCTCATGTGTGTTGGTCCTTTTTCCTCCTTTTCCTCCTTATTATATGGCCTTTCTAGCTTCCACTTGAAAAACCCCGTTTTAAACAAGTCAAACAATACAAGTGGGCATTAAAAATCCGATAGGAGGATAGAGGGGGCGTCGGCGACGGCCTGTTAGGGCGTCGGAGACGGGGCTTCAAAACAGCAGTTTTTTCTTTTGTTTGTTTCGCGTATCCGACTGTTCCGGGCTCCATTCCGACATCCCATATGACCCTCGGAGTGTACTCTTAATTGTTCCGGCCCTAACAAACACAAACCACATCAAAATAGATCATTTGAACTCGAAGTTATGCTATAAATATGTCGTTTTGTGCTTTTAAACCCGAGCTTTTACCCGCGTATCACATCCCCACACTTATCTTTTACTTGTCCTCAAGCAAACTACCATACAATATTTTTCAAAACATTACAAGATATTTAGAATTTCTCACCTTCTATCAAGTTAAGGTCCAAAGTCATACCCGCCCCTCAAGTTCATAAGTGAATGATATATGTAATAACAAACCAAGACTTGTCTAACTAATCCTACCATGCTTTAAACTCTTGCACTCATGTTTCATACCCCTCACAATGATACGCTCCTCTCGGCTATTTTGTGGACTAGCATGTGATGTGCTAGTATGTTTTTCACTCAAAACCATATGCAATAATGTGAGCATAAGCTTGTAAAGCAATCGTGCCTCCACCGCTTTAATGGAATAATTCCCAGATCAAAGGACTTTTGTGGTTTTTGGGCTTAGGCTTGGGTGAGGAATAAGGCTTTATTTAGTGGCTAATGTGATGAGAAATCCAAAACAATACAAACTACTAATAACGGTATTCGGGTAATTTCTATCCCAACGCTTTTCTTATTATATTTTTTTTTCTTTTTCTTGACATCTTTTCTTCAAACACGATGTATATATCCTTTTCATTTCATTTTTTTTATATACTAAAGAACACTAATTTGATTAACACATGGACAAAATCAATTGGATTCTCATCAAAATTTTCAAGAGGATACTTTTGATGCTCGGCTAGTGGGTTGACAAACGAAAGGACAATTTATTACACACACTTGTGTTCGCATAAATAAGCTCAAAATTGGCAACTAGGGGTATAGTTTTGTAATCTTTATGGGTAATAGGGAATAGTGGGGGATCCTAGTGCCTTCTCATTTCCGTTCACATATTCTTTGCGGTCTTAGCACGTATCAACCATACAAGTTCTACCAATTAAGCGCATGATGATCACACTCAACAAATGAACTTTTATATATATGTAAGTGATCTAGCAATCTAGGTAAGTATGGCTCAAAACTCACATGATGGAGGAGAAATGGGTTGCCGACATGTAGCATGTGTGACTATTTTAAAGCATGCTAAAACTAGCTAGGCATCTCACTTAAAGTTTTCTTTAAAGGCACTTGGTGAGACTATTCGAGGCAACCATGACTAACGACCTTTTACCCAATTTTCTCGGTTTGAAATTCTTTTGGTGACAATCTAAGTTGTTTGCATAAAATGAGGACCAAAAAGTGTTTGAAAATTTGAAAAATTTTCTATTTTTCCCCCATCCCCACACTTAATGTTGACATTGTCCTCAATGTGGGTGAAAATCTTTTCAAAACATATGGGATGTGATACAAATTTCTTCCCCAAAGGTTTCCCCGGCCTAAAACAACGTTCCACTTATTCAAGATACTAAGATAATCATTCTAAAAGGAACATGTGCACCTGGATTTCTTCACTTTTTCTTGGCATTAGCTTTTCAATCCAAAAAGCACACATCCTGCAACTGTAAGAAAATTGTGTAGAAGCAAGCTTCTCACCTCTTTTACAACCAATCAATTAACATGAATTGTGGAATCTCAATAACCACTTAATAAAAACAACTACAGAATTAAAAGGAACAGAAAAAAAAACAAAGACACTCAAACATTTAAATAAACTGTACAAACACATAAGTCATACCTCGCCACCTATCTTTGGTAGCGCTCATTTGGATCTCTTGGCGGGTATGGTTGATAAGGATATCCAGTCAGAGCAGAAAACATCTCATTGAAGTTGTCAAATGCTCCCCCTTCAGTTGGTGGTGGCGCAGGAATGGGAATGAAGCTGGACGCCACGCCCTGGGGCCAATGCACTGACTGCTGCACTGTTCTGGTTGGTCCCTGATGGTCGAATAGTCTGTCCACGGGGTAAACTCTTGATAGCTTCGACCTGCTTCAAGATCCCGGTGATGCCTTTCCTGTTCTTGGAGAATGTAGGCGTTGTTGACAGCCATTTGTTGGGCTGTTGCAAGGGCCATCCAACGCCTGTCTTCTAACTGCTCCCTTTCCATCCTTCGGGCTTCCTGTTGTGCCTAATGTTCCTCTTGCTGCAGCCTCCACACCCTTTCACTCTCTCTTCTTGCTTCCTCCACTTCTCTCATTTCTCCCATCAAAGCAGACACATTGTCATATGTCTGCCTGTGCCCGACCTGCAAAGATTCCCAACCGGCTGCCTTCGTCTCACAGTGAATTCAGCTACATTATCAGACACCTCTCGATGTTGACGGGCAGTTCGCCTTCTTGCGGGCCTTGTTTCCTCGGGTTGTGCATCTTCTTCCTCCATGGCTTCAAATTCATCCGGTGGAGGAGCATCTGGGTCTCTTGCAGTAAAAGACTGTCCGGTTTCAGTATCCCGGACAACAAATGTAAACCCTTGCTGTTCAACAAAGATCTTTGATGCTCTCATCTTCTTAAAATCAAAGTAGTCCAACGATTTACTGACCCAGAGTGCCTCTGGAGGAAGGCAATCTTGTTGCACGATCATAGCACTAATCAATCGAATATATGGGACCATTTTCCTAGCATATTGCTCCCTTGATTCCCAAATATTCATCATCACTATATGTCTCCATGAGAGTTTGGGGCTTCCATACAGTAAAGAATGTAAGATTCTGCAATCCCAGGTTCTTAGTTTCCCTCGATCTCCCAATCGTACCATCACATTTTCAAGGGATATGTTTTGTAGAATTTTCCTTCGAGAGATAAATGGTTCCTCTCAAGTTCAGCACCTTCACGGAAAGGTTGACTGATTAAATTTACCGGATCTGCTTCTAGAACGGGCCTTGAAAAAAATCGATCCATATGATAGTAATAGTAATTGCCCTGGCCCAAAGAATCAAATTGGGCGATCCGGTTCATCGTCTCAAAAGACATCACCATAGTACCCGCACCGGTTTCCCCTGATAACCTCCATTGTGATGGATGGCTGCTTTTGTTTTCAAATCTTAATGAAGCCATCCATTCGGCCACCGCCCCCAAATAAACCCCGTGTGTATTTGCAGCACACCAATCTAAAGCTCTCTCCCACCCTAGAGCTTCGAATTTTTGTGTTATCCCTATCTTTGAGAGCTCTTCAGTATTAACCACTCTCTCCGGTACACACACACCTGGGACGCCATATTGGACCTTTGCCATTTTCCACTTCCACAGACGGATTTCAGTAGCTCTATTGTGAAAGTCGGATAATCGTTTTTGGGCGTCGGATTCCCATTTCTCCCCGATTCTGTCATTCTTGTGTTGTGTCTGAAGGAATTGATCTGCCCAAGATACATATTAAATTGATGTGGCTAGTGTGATATGATCCAAGTCGGGTCATACCCAATAACAAGCTTGTCAAACACCAATAGATAATTTATTTGTAGATAAGATCATACAAATAAATAATGACACCAATTTAGAAAAAATGGATTTTCTAAATTATTGCTTATGCAAATGAACATTATTATATGAATAATTGTTCATGAGATATTATTTGTTTTTCATTATTTAGTGTTACTAAATGATAACAAATAAAAGAGTGTTTAATTTATAAAGTTTATAAAATTAGTTTTAAACTTTATAAACTTGAAATAAATATGTGTTAAGTGTGTTTAAGTTTTAAAAAAGGGTGGGACCCTTTACAATGAATGGATTTACTTTCCAACACATTCCATTCTCATTGTCTAGTAAGTAGACAAAAACACTACACATGCTTTTACTTTCCAACACATTCCACTTTCTCTTTTTGCATAAAGACAAGCTCTCATCTCTCAAGAATCTCAATCTATCTTACGGTTTTTGAAAGAGAAGAAGAGCAAAAATTATTTCAGCATTCAAAAGGGTTGAAGAGCAAAATATTTCAGCTTTCAAAAGGGTTTTGCTTGCTGAAAATCGGTGTCAAAGATTCCTAGCAATCAAGGGTGTTTGAAGAAGCTTCGGGTATAGCCTCTTGAGAGCTTCTTCTTTGAAGTTTCAGCCACAAGAACACATCCTTTTTCATCTCTTTAATTTCGGATTTCTGCAGCTCCAAAGGTTGTGATTCTTATATTTATGTTCTTTCATTTGTATGCATTATGTATAAAGATCCATGGGTTCGGGTTCTTTGTTAAAAATGGTTTAACAACTATCTTTGTAACATGTTTTAAAATATAATTCCGCTGCGTTTTCATATAAATAAGTTGTATGAAGCTTTGATAAACATGTTAAAACCCCAACAATGGCATCAAGAGCCACTTATACATATGCATACATGTACTACCTTCTAGTTCACGGTTTTTGTGGTGCTTGACACCAAACATCCGTGAGTTAGGGGTTGGATTTTGACCCCTTATGGTGTTTTAAAGATGCTACTTTATGCATACAAGGATCTTTAAAACTCTAGTTTATTATATGATTGTTTATGTGTTCTTAACCCACTTGTTCTTGGTTTATGTTGGCCAAAAACATGGGCTACAAGGGGCTGAAAAATCGACTTCTTATATGTTTGGACATATTGTTGTTGATTATGCATAACAAAGCCTTGACCTTTTGGATTGAATGATTGGTTGTCATGTTATATTCATTTGGGCATGTAATAATTTAATTTTGTTTCAAGTCTAGTCTTGTAATTTATTTATTCATATGGTTTGTAATAAATAGATTAGGAGTTTATCTTTACTAGAAAAATGTATTAGGATACATATCTTGTAAGAAAGCTCAAGATCAAGACTTGAAGAAAAGATGGACAAAGAGGATTCTTGAAGATATGGTTTCAAGTGGGAGTCCCCTTTGGTCAACCATGTGTCATGATTCTTAACCCTTAGGACATGACCATTTGACACACTTGTTTTGGCTAAACAAGTGTGATCAACTTAGTATGCTTTGTTATGCATATATGACTTGTTTTGTTTATGTTTGGTTGAATGCATATGATGATGTTTGTTTTGAATATTTGGATGTGATTAACAAACCGTCAACTAAAACAAACAATAAACAAGTAATTGGTTCTCAAATCATTAAGCATAAATAGAATAGTTCTATAAAAGGAGTTAATGGTTTGCAAAATAAAATGGGTTTTATTTAAAAAGAACCAATAGGGTACCATATGGTTGAATGCATACAATCATATGGTACATAGACTTTTCTAAACAAGAATTGTGAAATTGTAAATCCCTTTTGAAAACAAGTTAAACACCATCCTTTTACACAACACTTAGGTTACTTGCAAACTCTTAGTGGGATAAAGGTCACCTAACCACTTTGAGGGAACTTGTAACTTAAGGTGATAACACCATGTTTGTGGGATAAAGGTCACCTAACCACTTATGTAGTAAACTCACACGTGTGTGTAAGTAGGACAACTTGATTTGTAAAATATATTAAATGGATCACCTAAAATATGTTTTACAAAAAGTGTTGATGGGATAAACATGCCGTTATAAACATGAGATGTTCAAACGATCCCATACCACTAGAAGTTACAATAGGTTGTAATTGTCATTCGTGACTACCTTGTTTATTTAAATAATGGGATAAAGGTCACCTAACCAATATTTAAATATAACGTTGGATTCTAAAATTTTATTTATTAATGGTCTATGAGACATAAAGGGTATTGATAAATGAAATATAATTATATCAACGATTACTAATAGAACTTTGTAAAATCTTGTAGATGGCCGACAACAACAACGCTAATAATGATGTACCAAACCAAAACAACCAATCCCTAAGGGCAATCCTTAAAAGGGATCGTCTAACACCTAACAATTTCATGGATTGGTACCGCAACTTGAGAATTGTTCTCAAACAAGAAAAGCGGGCCTACATCCTTGATGACCCCATCCCCGATGAACCTGACGAGGAAGATGTGGAAGCGTACAATGATTGGGTTAGATATGTGGAAGACTCCGTCCAAGTCTCTTGCCTAATGTTAGCAAGTATGACACCCGAACTCCAAAAGGAGTATGAACTCCATGGAGCTTATGACATGATCACTCAATTGCGGGAAATGTTCCAGCAACAAGCTAGAGTGGAGCGCTACGAAACGGTTCAAGCGCTTAATGCATGTCGGATGGAGGAATCCCAATCAGTTTCATCTTATGTTCTTAAGATGAAAAACCACATCGACCGCCTTCAAAGGCTGAACTGTCCCGTCTCAAAAGAGTTGGCCACGGATTTGATTCTTAATGGCCTTACTAAAAGGTTTGAGGCATTCGTCATGAACTACAACATGAACGGATGGGACAAGAGCATTAATGAACTTCATTCTATGCTCAAATCAGCTGAGGCGGGAATGGGTAAAAAGGTTTTACCCGTTCTCACCATAAATGAAGGTGGGAAAAGAGAAAGTCTCTACCCCCTCCTAAGGCGACTGGTGTCAAAGGAAAGGGGCATGTTGGGGGAAAGGGAAAGATGGTTGTTAGGGCGCAACCTCCGAAGCCCAAGGAGAAGAAGCAAAAGGTTGCTGTGAACGACCCATGCTTCAAATGTGGTGAGATAGGGCATTGGATGAGAAATTGTCCAGTCTATCTCAAAGAGTTGAGAGAAAGAGGGATGCGGGGCAAACCTCAGGTATAATTTACATGATACATGTTGAGCTGAATGTTATTTCTTCTAACACATGGGTATTAGATACCGGATGTGGAACTCACATTTGTAATTTGTTGCAGGGGTTCAGAAGAAATGAGCATTATGAAAAAGGGGAAATAAGTCTCTTCATGGGTAATGGTGCAAAGGTTCACGTGGAAGCCCAAGGAGACTACATTTTGAAGCTTCCAAGTGGTTTGGAAGTTATTTTAAATAATGTATTATATGCTCCTAGCTTGACTAGGAACATAATTTCTGTTTCCCGTTTAAGACAATATGATTATGATTTCAAGTTTGTTGACAATGATATTCATGTTTCTTTAAATCATGTATTTTATTTTAAGGCTATACCTTGTAATGGCATTTATGAATTAGTTCATGAAAACACAACATATGATAGCTCTATATACCAGGCAACCACCAAAAGACTCAAATTAGATTTGAGTGATACCTACCTTTGGCATTGTCGTCTTGGTCATATAAACAAGAAACGTATACAAACGCTTCAAAAGAATGGTCTTTTAAAAACAAATGAATGTGATTCATTTGATGTATGTGAATCTTGTTTACAAGGAAAAATGACTAAGGCACCCTTTAGTGGAACTAACGAAAGGGCGAAAGATTTATTAGGTATCATACATTCGGATGTATGTGGTCCTTTTAAGCCAATGACTAGGAATGGTAAGAGATACTTCATTACCTTTACCGACGATTATAGTCGCTATGGGTATGTGTATTTATTAAGACACAAAGATGAAGCTTTTGAAATGTTCAAAATCTTCAAGAATGAAGTAGAAAATCAACTCAACAAATCAATTAAAGTTCTCCGTACCGATAGAGGCGGTGAATACCTAAGTGATGTTTTTCAAGATCATCTTAGGAGTTGTGGGATTGTCTCACAACTCACTCCACCTGGAACACCATAACATAATGGTGTGTCTGAGAGGAGGAACCGAACCCTATTGGATATGGTTCGATCTATGATGGCTAGAAGCACATTGCCTATATCATTTTGGGGTTTCGCTTTGCTCTCCGCGGCCCGTATTTTGAATATGGCCCCAACCAAAAAGGTGGAAAAGACACCTTTTGAGATATGGCATGGAAGAGTTCCATCCCTATCATACTTAAGGGTCTGGGGTTGTGAGGCTTATGTTAAGACTCCCACCCCAAACAAATTAGATGTCCGATCCACCAAGTGTATCTTTGTTGGATATCCTAGAGATTCTATGGGATATTATTTCTATGACCCACTGGAACAAAAGGTGTTTGTTGCCAGAAAGGGCGAGTTTTTAGAAACAAAGTTCCTTATGGAAGGAACTAGCAGTAGAACAGTGGATCTTGAGGAGGATCAAGACTCACAGCCTGATGCACGTTTGGTTGAAACTAGCACTCAACATGAGGATGTTGAGAATGATCAAGCGGTTGATCAATACACACAAAACGTTCGCAGAAGTGGTAGAACTAGTAATCCACCTGAAAGATACGGATTTTTCATGGATGGATGCTACGTGGTAGATTCAGATGAACCAACCACATATCATGATGCAGTGTCCAATTTGGATTGTGACAAATGGCTTGAAGCCATGAACGTTGAGATGCAATCCATGTATGACAATCAAGTTTGGGAACTTGTCGTACCACCTCTTAATTCCAAAGTAGTTGGAAGTAAGTGGGTTTTCAAGAAGAAAACCGATATGCATGGAAACTTGGATACTTACAAAGCTAGACTTGTAGCAAAGGGTTTCACTCAAACTTAAGGGGTTGACTATGATGAAACCTTCTCACCTGTTGCAATGCTAAAGTCTATAAGGATATTGTTTGCCATAGCTGCTCATTATGACTATGAGATTTGGCAAATGGATGTCAAAACCGCTTTCCTAAATGGATATCTTGAGAAAGATGTCTATATGGTTCAGCCTGAAGGTTTTGTCGATCCAAAACATCCTGATAAAGTATGCAAGTTAAAGAAATCAATCTATGGATTGAAGCAAGCATCGAGAAGCTGGAATCACCGTTTTGATGAGGAGATAAAGAAATTTGGCTTCATCAAAAACGCTGATGAGGCTTGTGTGTATAAGAAGGCTAGTGGGAGCATAATAACCTTCCTAGTATTGTATGTTGATGACATACTACTATTTGGAAATGACATCCCAACCTTGGAAGGTGTAAAAACCTGGCTTGGAAGTTGTTTTTCCATCAAGGATCTTGGTGAAGCTGCCTATATTCTGGGAATAAAGATCTATAGGGATAGATCAAGGCGGCTGATTGGTTTGAATCAAAGTGCATACATTGACAAAATCTTGAAAAGGTTCAAGATGGAAAACTCTAGGAAAGGTAGTGTACCTATTCAAAGAGGGACAATATTGAGTACGACTCAATGTCCAAGCTCAAAGGAGGAGCAAAATAGAATGAAGGCAATCCCATATGCATCTGCTATAGGATCCATCATGTATGCAATGATATGCACTAGACCAGACGTGTCATGTGCTTTAAGCATGACAAGTAGATACCAGCAAAATCCTGGTGATAGTCATTGGATGGCTGTCAAAAACATTCTGAAGTACCTAAGGAGGACTAAGGACATGTTCTTGATCTAC
Source organism: Flaveria linearis (assembly GCA_024085815.1). Taxonomy (NCBI): domain Eukaryota; kingdom Viridiplantae; phylum Streptophyta; class Magnoliopsida; order Asterales; family Asteraceae; genus Flaveria; species Flaveria linearis. Next base: position 20,744,387 of record CM044014.1, on the reverse strand, counting down.
GGGTCTGGTGAAGAGGAACTCGTTGTAAAAGGTTACACGGATGCGAGTTTCCAAACCGATCGAGATGATTCACGATCTCAATCAGGGTACATCTTTATTCTGAATGGCGGAGCTGTTTCTTGGAAAAGCTCAAAGCAAGAAGTTGTAGCGTTGTCTACTACAGAGTCAGAATACGTCGCCGCTTCAATGGCTGCACAGGAAGCTGCATGGCTGAAGAAATTCATAGCCGATCTAGGGGTAGTCCCTTCCATTCAGGATCCCCTAGAGATCTTTTGTGACAACGAGGGTGCGATTGCTCAAATCAAGGAACCTCGTGCTCATCAAAAGACTCGGCACATTGAACGGAGATTCAACTACATAAGGGATGAAGTTGAAAAAGGAAAGATATGTGTTCGTAAAGTCCACACTGATAAAAACATTACGGATCCACTCACAAAGCTCCTTGAAAGGGCAAAGCATGAAGGCCATGCTTGTGCCATGGGACTTAGATATTCAAGTGACTGGGTTTGATGTTGTATTTTGTATTTAGATATTGGAACTTATGTTATTTGACTTAATTGTATGGTTATAATTTCATTTGTTCTTCTATTTTAGCATGTTTAAATCCGTGAATAAATAAGTTATTCTAAACGTCCGTAGTCGATCATACTTGTGGGAACAATTATGAATGTAAGACTATAATGAAATTGGATTGGTTGATATTCATAAGGTATGAATATAGAGCAAGAGGTTGCTACCAAGGTTCATTGATATCTATGGGATATAGATATTGGACTGACCCGCTCTCAATTATTTCTGCATGGAATCTTTGTGATTAGTCATAAGAGATATTGAGTAAAGGCGAATATCATTGTATCCTCAGACCTGAGATATATATTGGGTCTTGATATTCACCAAGTATTGTACTTTGACTTAGCACTTTGCTATTCTGAAAAATTGGCAGTACATAAGGCTGAGTTCAGGTATGATATGAGGTGATTGTGAGAGACGTATGTAGTCAAGATGGAATTTGTTCCTCTTATTCGTTGAGAGTAAGATGTCTAAGGCCTGTTAAAGTTAAATCATCAGAGAATGACAATTCTGTGTCTCTTGGATTTAACATGACATCTGCAACAAAAGGATAGATGATTAATTCACCTAAATCATATTCAGGTAAGGTACTTGGAAGGGATGATGTTATTGAATGGCACTTAGTCATATACATTAGGGGTAGCAAACCGTTGCTAGGCGTTATTTGCTGCTTACATCAATCTTCTATGAATCTTGTGCAAGTGGGAGATTGAAGGAATTGATCTGCCCAAGATACATATTAAATTGATGTGGCTAGTGTGATATGATCCAAGTCGGGTCATACCCAATAACAAGCTTGTCAAACACCAATAGATAATTTATTTGTAGATAAGATCATACAAATAAATAATGACACCAATTTAGAAAAATGGATTTTCTAAATTATTGCTTATACAAATGAACATTATTATATGAATAATTGTTCATGAGATATTATTTGTTTTTCATTATTTAGTGTTACTAAATGATAACAAATAAAAGAGTGTTTAATTTATAAAGTTTATAAAATTAGTTTTAAACTTTATAAACTTGAAATAAATATGTGTTAAGTGTGTTTAAGTTTTAAAAAAGGGTGGGACCCTTTACAATGAATGGATTTACTTTCCAACACATTCCATTCTCATTGTCTAGTAAGTAGACAAAAACACTACACATGCTTTTACTTTCCAACACATTCCACTTTCTCTTTTTGCATAAAGACAAGCTCTCATCTCTCAAGAATCTCAATCTATCTTACGGTTTTTGAAAGAGAAGAAGAGCAAAAATTATTTCAGCATTCAAAAGGGTTGAAGAGCAAAATATTTCAGCTTTCAAAAGGGTTTTGCTTGCTGAAAATCGGTGTCAAAGATTCCTAGCAATCAAGGGTGTTTGAAGAAGCTTCGGGTATAGCCTCTTGAGAGCTTCTTCTTTGAAGTTTCAGCCACAAGAACACATCCTTTTTCATCTCTTTAATTTCGGATTTCTGCAGCTCCAAAGGTTGTGATTCTTATATTTTATGTTCTTTCATTTGTATGCATTATGTATAAAGATCCATGGGTTCGGGTTCTTTGTTAAAAATGGTTTAACAACTATCTTTGTAACATGTTTTAAAATATAATTCCGCTGCGTTTTCATATAAATAAGTTGTATGAAGCTTTGATAAACATGTTAAAACCCCAACAGTGTCCACGTCCAATCTTGGTGGAATAGCCTTGCATCATCTTCAGTAACTGAGCTTTCTTGTTCCCAGTTCATCACCCTACGAGAGGATGAACTTGTAGCTCTTGAGGCCTTGCTCCTTTTTCTACTCGCCATTGAACTACAACACAACAACCAAACACACCCATTAATTACTTGCATTCAAACAGTTCCAACAAATAGGCATAGATCATGGTTTTGTAAGCATATGGTCCTCTTGCAATTCTGAATAAACAAGTATGTTCTTGACAAACAATATGTTGCATTATCTTCAAATTTTCAAGTTTATTTTCAACAATGAGGTTTTCTTTTATATTTATCCATGACATACTATCATATGCTTACAACCATGTATACAAATTTTTATAACTTCCATCTTTGTTCTATGCCTATTTCTCAAGAGTAATTGTACTAGAACCCTCTCCCCACACTTGTTTTGTATCTACATTTATCATACATAATCTAAACTCAACCAAAGGTTCCTATTCAACAATCCATACATATCCAAAACTAGTTTCACTAATCACATTCATGTTCAAGAGACAATTTCTACAAACTATGTAATGCTAGTAATAGAATGAGAAGAAACCATACCTTATGTGCTTAGAGTTTCACCCAACAAGTTACAATAGAAAGATACTTGAAGAAAAACCCAAAATCCGAATTTTGCACCTTAGATTTCTCTTTAACAACAAGGAATTAGCAAAAACTATGTTAGGGGTTTTGTTTCTCACGAAAAACTAAACACCTTGGACACAAGAATCGTTGGATTTGGTTAAGTTTGGAAGAAGTTAGGTTATGGGGGAGATTTAGGGTTCTTGAGGATTTTTGTAGAAGAAGAGAGGAAATGTTGAAATGGTTGGATGAAAATGGGATTGGGAGTGTGTTTTGGGGTGAAATAAGGGTTGTGTGGGTGAAAAATCCGTAAGGGGTGTTTGTGTGGTTGAGAATGGGTTAAAATTTGAAGAAAAAGGAAAAATTTTTGGGTGGTGGAAGGGAGGGGCGTCGGCGACGGGCCTTCAAGGCGTCGGCGACGGGCTCTTGTGATTTCGATTTGATCTACGCGCTAAGTTGCTGCCTACGGAGTGCACGGTCTACGCTGACCCGCGTCGGCGACGGGGTATAGCGGCGTCGGCGATGGGCCTTGAAATCTCAGTTTTTTTTTTTTTTTAACACTCATATATAACACAAAAATTACACACAACATGGGAAGGGAAAAGGAAAAAAATAAATGAAAAATATGTAGATATATATACCTTATATGTATATATATCACCCCCGCGAACGCACGTGTATTGTCCCGAATACACACACGTCGCACGCGCAATATGATTTTGTGACTCGGATTTGGCTTGGAAATTCTAAAAAGGCTGAAAAGGTTTATACTAACTAAGCAATGCAAAGCAACAAATATGTACAAGTTACCTCTCGTGGGTTACCTCCCACGCAGCGCTAAGTTTACCTGTCGTTAGCCGGACTTTGCGGTGCTGTGATCAAATCGGTACCTCATCAAGAGTGCTTAACAACAAGCACTCGGATTGTTTGTCCGCCCCATTTATGTCATTTGGTTCAAGATATGGTTAAGGCGGTGCCCATTCACTGTTTGCCTTAAATGATCGTCAAAATCTTCAATCTCTACATCTCCAAAGTCGCCCACCCGAATGATCAAATACGGACCCGTCCATTTACTCTTTAGCTTTCCAGGAAATAGCTTTAGTCGTGAGTTATACAACCATACCTTTTGTCCGGGCTTGAATTCCTTCAAACGAAGCTTGGCATCATGAACCCTCTTCATCTTGTCCTTGTAGGCAGATGCGGTTTCATAGGCTTCATCCCTGATTTCTTCTAACTTATTCAGTGCCAATTGTCTTTGTTTACCTGCACACTCATAATTCATATTAACAGTTTTAACCGCCCACAAGGCACGATGAGTTAATTCTACAGGTAAATGACAACCCTTTCCATAGACCAACCGGTAGGGAGTGGTTCCAATAGGCGTCTTGTAAGCGGTACGATACGCCCACAAGGCATCATCTAGTTTAGTTGACCAATCCTTTCGATCGGGTCGTACCGTTTTTTGCAAAATTTCTTTGATTTGCCTATTAGAAACCTCTACTTGTCCACTTGTTTGTGGATGGTATGGTGTTGCAATCCTATGGTCAACACCATAACGTTTTAGAAGTTTGCCAAAGTTGAAGTTTTTGAAATGTGATCCCCCATCGCTTATTATCACACGAGGGATACCAAATCTTGAGAAAATATTGGTTTGGACAAACTTGCATACTACCTTATGGTCATTGGTCTTAGTGGCAATTGCTTCTATCCATTTAGAGACATAATCGACCGCCACCAAGATATATAGGTTACCAAAAGAGTTTGGAAAAGGGCCCATGAAGTCAATGCCCCAAACATCAAAGATTTCCACCACCAAAATTGGTTGCATAGGCATTTCATCTCTTCTTGTCACACTCCCCATTTGTTGGCATCTTATGCAATTCTTGGCAAATTCATGGGAGTCTTTGAAGATGGTCGGCCAATAAAAACCACAAGAAAAGACTTTGTGACCCGTCTTTTGTCCACTGAAATGTCCGCCACATGCCGATTCGTGAAGCATGCTCAATACACATGGGATCTCCTCATCCGGTAGACATCTTCGGATGACTTGATCGGCTCCGACTTTGAAGAGGTCCGGTTCATCCCAATGTAATGTTTTGCTTGAGCCTTGAAGTGTTGTTTCTTTCTTCTACTCCATCCTTCCGGCAATGTACCTGTAGCCAAATAGTTTGCAAAATGGGCGTACCAGGGGTTATTGGTGGTGATAGACATGATGTATTCATCCGGGAATTGTTCATTTATCTCCGGCGTGGTATCTTCTTCCACCGGTTGAATTCTTGACAAATGATCTGCGACTACATTTTCACTTCCTATCTTGTCTCGGATCTCAAGATTGAATTCTTGCAATAACAAAATCCAACGAATCAACCTTGGTTTCGCGTCCTTTTTCTCCATGAGGTACCTAACAGCAGAATGGTCAGAATAGACAATAACCTTGCTACCCCATATATAAGACCGAAATTTATCTAAAGCATATACCACCGCAAGTAATTCCTTCTCAGTTGTTGTATAATTAAATTGGGCATCTGAGAGGGTTTTACTTGCATAGTATATGGCAACGGGTTTCTTATCAACCCGTTGACCCAAAACAACCCCAATAACATAGTCACTCGCATCACTCATTATTTCAAAAGGCAATTTCCAATTAGGTGATTGCAAGATTGGAGCTTCAATTAGTTTTTGCTTCAAGATGTTAAAGGCTTTTACACATTCTTCATTAAACTCAAATGGGGCATCTTTTAACAGTAGATTACACAATGGTTTGGTTATGACACTAAATCCCTTTATGAATCTTCTATAAAAACCGGCATGCCCCAAGAATGACCTAATGCCCTTAACATTAGTGGGGTGAGGTAAAGTGGAAATAACCTTCACTTTGGCATGGTCTACCTCTATCCCACGGCTAGACACAACATGACCCAATACTATCCCCTCTTGAACCATAAAATGGCTCTTTTCCCAACTAAGGACCAAATTGGTTTCAACACATCTTTTTAAAACTTTTTCTAATTGAAGCAAACATAATTCAAAAGATGTGCCAAAAATTGAGAAATCATCCATGAAGATTTCTAATGACTCCCCCACCATATCTGAAAAGATACTCATCATACACCTTTGAAAGGTGGCGGGTGCATTACATAACCCAAAGGGCATTCGCCTAAATGCGAACGTGCCATAAGGGCAAGTAAATGTAGTCTTTTCCTGATCTTCAGGATGAATAGCTATTTGGTTATAACCTGAATAACCGTCTAGAAAGCAATAGAATTTCTGACCTGATAGTTTCTCAACAATTTGATCAATGAATGGTAAGGGGAAACGATCTTTTGAGGTAGCAGCATTCAATTTCCTGTAATCAATACAAATTCTCCACCCGGTTACTGGCCGGGTAGCTACCTCATTACCTGAATCATCTTTAATAATTTGGAGGCCCGCCTTTTTTGGTACAGTTTGTGTAGGGCTCACCCAAGTACTGTCAGAGATTGCAAAGATGATACCTGCATCTAACCACTTCAATACCTCCTTCTTGACTACCTCTCTCATGTTTGGGTTCAACCTTCGTTGGGCATCATGTGATGGTTTGACTTCCGGATCCGTGATGATTTTGTGCATAACAATTGAGGGGCTGATTCCTTTTAGATCCGCAATGGTCCATCCAATCGCCTCCTTGTTAGCAATCAACACTTCCATCAACGCACATTCCTGTTCAATGGATAGATTAGAAGCAATAATGACAGGTAAAGTTTCATTCTTACCAAGGAAAACATATTTTAAATGCTTTGGTAATTCTTTCAATTCAACTTGTGGTGGTTCTTGCAATGAAGGTTTCAACCCGGTGTCGATCTTCTCTTGTAGTGACTCCACTTGAACCGACCATGGTGGTCGTTCACTCCTCATGGCCGCAATCATTAGCTCCCTATCTTCCTCTTCTAGTTGCTTTTCAGTTTCCACTCTCAACCTGTCAAACATGAAACAATCCTCCATTGTGTTTTCCTCATCAACGACCATGTCGCATAGAGGTATACACTCATCAATAATGTCGGCTATGTAGCATTCATCATTGATAGGAGGGTTAGTCATACCTGAAAATACGTTAAGCCTCAACTTATTGTTACCAAATGTCATGTCAACTGTTCCCGTTTTGCAATTGATTTGAGCATTTGAAGTTGCCAAAAATGGTCTACCCAAGATAACAGTAGGTTGTTTGGTTTGATCTATGGAAACATAATCAAGTACTAAAAGTCCACCGGATAATAAAAATTCTCAACTTTTACTATCACATCGGTGATTATCCCACGGGGAAGCTTGGGTGTTAGATCGGCTAATACCACGGTGGTCTTAGCTTCTTGAAGCGGACCAAAGTCGTATTAGTCATACAAGCTACCCGGTAAAATACTTACACTAGCACCAAGATCCAAGAGTGCCCTTGTCATTTTGAATTCTCCCACTTGAAGAGGTATAATGGGCGCTCCCGGGTCTTGTAGCTTAGGTGGAAGGGCACCCGAAAGAATAGAGCTCACATTTTCAGTCAAATCAAGCTTTTTAGGGAATTTGTGAGCTCTCTTTTGGGTACATAGTTCTTTTAAGTACTTAGCATATGAAGGAACTTGTTTGATTGCATCTAAAAGTGGCAAATTAATTTTTACTTGTTTAAAAATTTCCCACATTTCATCTTGTTGTGGGCCTCTCTTCTTTACCACTTTTTGTAAGGGTGCCTTAAGAGCTTCGGGAAAAGGGACGGTATTACCCTCCACCACCTTTTCCTTAGCCTTAGGAGTTTGTGTAACCTCAACGGGTTTGGTTTTAGATTTTTCAGAAAAATTTTCATTTTGACCCGTTTGGCTACTTTCACCCTCATCATCACTTTCATCAGTAACATCTTCCACCACCCCTTCAACAAATTGGGGTGGTGGTGGTTTAACACCATTGTCAACTATCTTACCACTATGCAAAGTAAGTTTATTAATTGATACCTCGCGTGTATTTTTAGAATTGAACCTTGATGTTGTGGATTCACGGTTGTATCACTTGGCAATCTTCCACCGCTTCCCTTAAGTCGGCCCAAATCTTCGGCTAGTTGACCAACTTGCCTTGTAAGAGCTTCATGTGATTTATCTCTTACTTCATTTGCTCTCTTCATCTCCTTGATGTCATTGTTAGATTCTTTCACCATGTTCATAAGAGCATCTAACTTTGCATTCAACGAGTCATCTCCACCACCTTGGCTTCCCGATGGTCCACCTTGATTATTATTGTAATTTCTTTGGAAGATACCATCCCGATTGTAGCCTTGATTACCTCCTTGATTGTAGTTGTTCCTTTGGTAGCCACCTTGGTTGTAATTTCCCCCTTGATTGTTCCCTTGGCGGTTTTGATAGCCTTGTCCACCTTGATTGGCCGGTTGGAAGTTTGGGTTCATTTGGTTTGAAGGATTACCATACCTAAGGTTGGGATGGTTCCTCAAACCCGGATGGTAAGTGTTTGAGTTCATGTCAAAAGGCTTCCGGTCTCCATAAACTTGATTCACCTCTTCGGTCCCTTGAGCCATGTTTACTTGACAACTATCGGCTCTATGACCAATGTCCCCACATTCTTCACAAACCGCAAATTGAACCGCATTTACATCTTTCTTCTTCATGCGCGCTAACTCCCTTTCCAACGCGACTATTCGATCCTTTGCACTTGAGTCAATGTCGGAGGTGGATTTTGGAATAGGGTGCTTTGCTTTCCTATCCGCGGATTCTTCGGCTCTTGATTTCTTACTCATCCTTTCAAGGAACTCCCAATCCTCTTCCTCGGGGTTATTCAACAAGGTTCCATTGCTAGTAGACTTGAGGTATTTTCTTTCTTCTTTTGTCAATCCGTTCACAAAACTCTTCACTAGCTCCCATAGTTTAATTTGGTGATGTGGACATTTTCTTATCAACTCTTTGAAACGAGTAAAAGCTTCATGAAGTGGTTCTCCGGATTGTTGTTGGAATGTCCGGATCTCGTCCCTCATTTCATCCGTTTTGGCCATTGAATAGTATTCGTCAAGGAAGACTTGTTGCATTTCTCCCCATGTTCGAATACTATTAGCCGGCAAGGTTAAAAACCATTGCTTTGCCTTGTCCTTCAATGAAAATTGGAACAATCTTAAACGCACCTCATCTTGTGAGAAGTTGTGTCCTCCAATTGTGCCACATATGTCGGAGAACTCGGATATATGTGTGTAAGGCTCCTCCGTTGACATGCCATGAAAATGAGGTAAGATGTTGATGTAGTTGGGCTTGCAATCAAATGAACGCCTTCCCGGAATCGGTGGAACAATAGGAGAGACATTGTCCGATATGATGGGTCGGAACCTACCATTCACACCTTGTGTTCTAGCTCGTTGAGGTTGTTGGCGTGGAGGACCATTCACCTCTTGATGCATTGGGTATCTTCTTTGTGGTCCTTGATTAGCTACACCGACAAATTGAGGAATTTGGGTTGGGTTGGCATTTATGTTTGGATTCCTAAATTGGTTTTGTCTATGTTGACGGTTGTAGTTGTAGTTCTCATTCTCCATGTACCCATGGTTCCATTCATCATAATTATCACCTTGGTAGCCATAATCACCATCATACCCTCCTTCATTGTAGAACCGCCCATTGCCTTCATTGTCATACTCATAATCATCACTATCACCCGTGTGATAGGTGTGAACACTCACCCGCTCGGGTGATTGGTAAGATGGAACACTAAATGGCTCATCCTCATGAATGGCATTTCTTAGCTCGTCTAAGTTTGGTGGGCCAAAATGACCCATGGGGTTTTGGTTCACATGTTCAAAAAGTGGGTTACTATGGCTATGCGTTTGTCTACGGTTTGGGTTGGGGTTACGGTCATTGGTGGGTGGTGGTGGTGGATTTTGTGGAATGTTGTGTTGTGGTGGGGGTCGGTTGTTACTACCTCCCTCCATTTGGTTGGCTCGGTTCCTTCTTTCAAAGCGTTCAATTTCCGGTTCAAACACCAACGGAGAGGTTCTTCCGGATGCTCTAGTATGCATGCACTACCTGTGATCTACACAAATAACACACCAGCATAACAAGGGAAAAGGAATGATGCAAAATAACCAAACACTTAAACAGAAAATCACAAACTAGTCAACACAATTCTACACACAAAGCGCACTACTCCCAGGCAGCAGCGCCAAAATTTGACCGGCTTGTCGCGTGCACTAGTCAAAGATAGTATTTGTATAGTTCCTTAGTACCAAAACTATGTAGCAAATGGTAAGAAGGGTGTCGAATCACAAGGAGTATGTGGTTTGTGTTTAGACTTGAATTGGACTATCGAGTTAATTATGAAGCTTGCTATTTTGTTTATAAAAGCTTTAATATGTTTACTTGAAATTGGGACCTTGTCCAACACAAAGAAATGAACAAAACAAAAAGGTACTTAAAAATGATTAATAAAACTTGAGAACTTAGAACAATGGTTAACAAAACTAAGTTTAATAACAAGGTTCACCCCCGGTTGATATCCTAAGATTATGGTTCTACCAATCCAACTAACTTGCATCAAAGGTATGATTTATGCTAATGAGTTCATCGTTACAAGGTTTAGGTGTCAAGAATTGTCAACGTTAACACGGACAATAATACACTTCATTACACAAAACATTCAAACTCTACATATACATAGCACACATGAACAACTCCATTTCTCAAAGACAAATTTCATAATCATTCATTCAATTTGGGAATTCAAGTTAAGCTCAAAGTACTAGCATAAATGTTTCAAGCAATCAAATACAAAACATAAGGATGCAATCTAGTTTTCAAATGTTAACAAACTATAGTCTTACAATATGCAAACCGGGGAAAACCCAAAGAAGATTAGCCTCTCATGTTGTTTGAGGCTTGGATTCCGGGTGATGATCTTGTTTGTAATTCCATATCACTTTGATGTTGCTTGACTTTGTTGATGAAGAAAAGCTATACTTGTCAAAATTTCTCTCTAAAGCTTTATGGATGATTTTTGATGATGAAGAAAATTCTTGATGATAAAGAAGATGGTTAATGATAAAAAAATGGTTAATGATGAAGATGATGGATCTTGGAGACAAAAACAAGTGAAAGAGTCATAGCCTCATGTGTGTTGGTCCTTTTTCCTCCTTTTCCTCCTTATTATATGGCCTTTATAGCTTCCACTTGAAAAACCCCGTTTTAAACAAGTCAAACAATACAAGTGGGCATTAAAAATCCGATAGGAGGATAGAGGGGGCGTCGGCGACGGCCTGTTAGGGCGTCGGAGACGGGGCTTCAAAACAGCAGTTTTTTTCTTTTGTTTGTTTCGCGTATCCGACTGTTCCGGGCTCCATTCCGACATCCCATATGACCCTCGGAGTGTACTCTTAATTGTTCCGGCCCTAACAAACACAAACCACATCAAAATAGATCATTTGAACTCGAAGTTATGCTATAAATATGTCGTTTTGTGTTTTTAAACCCGAGCTTTTACCCGCGTATCAACTATTCAAAGACCGACCTCTTAACCATTCAGAATTAGTATAATGCTTAACCATTTAGAGACAAATATCTTAATCATTTAGACATTTGCGCGCGAAACAAAAAGTCTGAACCGTTAAGTGATAAACTATTTAGACATCTGACCCGTTAAGAAGCTGATTAAGAGCCTGCCAAACAACCCCTTAATGCCAACTCCTCATATTTTGTTGATTTTTATCAATTTTCGTTAATAACTTATTTAGGTTTAAAATTTTGAAAACAGCATAGAATAACTCTAAAAATCATAAAAGAGTTATTATAAGCGATTTTTACTATTGAACCTAAAACAAAGTTTTTAGAATTTTTATACACTTTTAATTATATATTTATATACATAATCGCACACTTCGTGTTAGTGTCAGTCGATTTTTATCGATTGTCGTTAATAACTTATTTAAGTTTAAACTTTTGAAAATAACATTAAGTTTAAACCAATGGATATTACTAATATTAGCTACTTTGTAAACACATCAATTCTAATTCAAGCGATTGACACATCAAACAACACACATACACACATTACATTACATAATATTAATAGAGCAATGTGAATGAGTAGAAAATTTTGGAGTTATTTAATTTTGGCCACAAAACTTTAAAGTTATTGTTTTGTACTTTAGGGTTTAAGTATGCATAGCATCATCTTCTTTTAGAGAGAGAAGTGTGTTTGTGGAAGATGATGACGGGTAAAAACAGTTGGCAAGGCGGACCTCAGGTGTTGTGTCATCCGGCCTTGTAATATAGCCATCGTCATCGGTGGTGGCTAACCGATAAGAGAAACTTGGAGAGTCATTGCGGTTCTAGCATGGTTTGTGACGGTGGAGATGCTCCGACATCAGTTGTCGCTTGGCCTCCCGTTTAGGTTGATCTGGAACTAGCATCAGTGGTGGCGATGGTGATGGTACGGCCACCTTTGTTGTCTCTCTACATCACAATTTATTCACTATCCTTTTAGGATTTTCAAACAAAACATTTTTTGAGCCTATTAAATCGCATTTATACCGCTTATGAAGTGTCATAACTGTTTTATACCCGTCGCGAAGTGCGGGTCGGTTCTAACTAGTTATTAGTAAAATTAAACCAATGGATATTACTAATATTAAACAGTACATATACACATTTAAGCCAAAAAATAACCTAAGATCAAGTCGCATTGTGAAGCTACATACCCTTTACAAACCCAACCAATAAGGCATACCACATTTCAAAGTAAAAACAAATCAACACTAAAAAACTAATAACAACCAGAAAGACTACCTAATTGAACAAAAAGAGTATAAATTCTACTAAAAAGAGACCAAAAACATACAAAAAAATATACATACACATAAATATTATAAGATAACCTCATTCAAACAACACAAAAGAAAGCTCATTTTCTATAAAAAAACAGGGATAACAAAACATCTTCAAATAAGAACAAATCAAAACACTATTATAAACAACACTAAAGGAATATCCACATACATACAGATATATCTAAAATAACCACATTTAAGCAGCATATACATTTTCAACAACACACATACACTAACATTCATTCAAACAACACTAAATAATACTCGGTTCAAGTTACAAAACACAACTCGTTATTAGCCCATAATAATACAATATTTAAACAGAACCCAAATTCAAAGAAACGATATGATTCACCCAAATTCAAAGAAACGATACGGTTCACCTATATCTCGATCTTTTGTAATTCTTTAACAACAGAAGTTGAAATAACTCTGTTTCTTTTGCAAAATAGGGTTTCTATTCCTCTACCCTCTGTATCTTTGAATGTTGGCCATTTAAGAAACAATTAATGATTTGGTGTGAAATTTCGGGGAGCCGTCTTCAATCTGAATCGCGTACCTAATTGTCACCAAATTAGAAGATTCGTTGAAGGAAGGCAACAATGACAAAGAATAAGGTACGATGCTAGAGAAGATATATGACACGCGTGGACTTTAAAAGTAGTTGTTTAAAGCAATGGTCGATGGCGTTGTAGCCACCGACATTGCTAAATAAGAGTTGAGTTAGAAAATTTGACAATAACTTTAGTCCTATTCCAACACATGATTTGTGCATGTGAAGTTATGGTGCTAGGAGCTTAAGTAATGAAATCTATGCAATTTGGACACTGCTTTATAAACCAAGTCCTAACTACACACAAATTTGGTTTTAAACATAACAAAATTAACATAATTATATATTTACTAATTTTCAACTTGGTTATGTATAATAGATTGTACAATGTGTTTAGTTGGTTATACTCATTTTTTGTCCTTTTTCTTTAATCTTTAACTTTTTTTATTTTAACCTAATAATTTTACATATTTTATAATTTAGTTCTAATATTTTTTTTACTTTCAACTTTGGTTCTCTATACTTTTCATATTTTAAAAACTTTTCGTTTTATGTTTCGGTCTAAATTTTACGAGTTAACACACCGCAGCGTGTGTGTAATTCAACGTTTTTACGCATATTTTTTCTCTGTTTAACGGTCGTGTCGCAAGGCGCTGGTCCTAAATCGACTTACTTATTGCTTTAGACGTTTTACGTTTCGTCTGTGTGGTTCAACGTTTTTACGTCTACTTATCGTTAAGTTTTTTTTGTTTTTTATTTTTTTTTAATACGAGCTTTTTGGGTGTTGATCGTCTGTGACGGTGGTGTGTCATTGGTGCTATTTGGTATGGTTTTACGTCCCCACTGTAACGCGGGTAGGCTTAATACTAGTTAGTTCTAAACATAACAAGAAAAAGTTCTAAACATAACAAGAAAAAAGTTCTAAACATAACAACAAAAACTCAATGAGGTTCTAAACATAAATAGATGAACATAATGTGGTTCTAAACATAAGAAAATGAACTTAGTTTGGTTGAAAACATAACAAGATAAACTTAATTAGGTTCTAAGTAAACAAATTACATTAAAAAAAAGGTGCAACAGGTGAAACTTGACAGCTGATGACTATTGCACGAGGTGATACACAACACCTGCATCAATAATAGAAAAGATTATGGCAACATCAGTTGACTTTAGTTATCACACGATAGATTGCATGGATACGGGAAAACAATAACTTACAATTTGCTAAATAGACTCTGGAGCAGCACCTGCAGCTACGTCACAACATTGCTCTCGCAGCACCTGTAATCATGTCATAAGGTTGGTTTTATGCTGATGGGCATTCCTCTTACCAATGCGTTATTTTTCATGATCATATGTAATATACTGATTTTACATATGAATATACGTGTAAGTACCTCAGTCAAGGTGGCTTTTGGGGAACCACTTAACAAATAGTTTTTCACTTCAGTAGACATAATAACTCTCATGTGTTGGTGCCACGGCAAACACAAAATTTTTGGAAGAATCTTCAAACTCCTCAAGTTAGCAAGCGGGGAAGGTTGATGTGCGATTAGTTCCACAGATGAATTCAGAAACTGTAGAAAATTCTATTCAAGAAAGCTATATACGAGGACAAAAATAAAGGAGAAAAATTCATGACTAATAGGCTAACTGTTGCGTAGTATAAAGAACTACTATATATTCTAGTGGGTTCATCCATCCAACTTGAAGAAACCTGAATACGGGATTCGTTTTTAGTTGAGATCATTCACCATCTTCACTGTTTTTGCAGGCATATAATTGATATTGTAACTAAAGAATTATTAGGGTCCATAACTATTGAAGAACAAATATGGAAATATATATGATAATAACATCGCATCTATGGTGCTGTTTGTTTTTTCTGCAGGAAAACGTCTGCAGTCTGCGGACCATATCTGCAGACATCTGCAGTAGAAGAGGTGGACCAAATGTCTGCAGTCTGCCAGAAAAAGACTGTTTGTTTTTATAACATCTGCAGAATACTGAAATATTCTGTAATTAAACTAAACCTATTTTTTAAACTAACATCCACAAACAAATTTATATTATTATCACAAATCTAGAGTATAAAACATGTTTCGTCGGTTAAAAAAAGAAAAAGAGCTAGATATACACATACAAACAAACATCGATTTATAACAAACAAACTTATATTATTATCCCCTCCGTCACCGGCAGACGGCACCGCCACCCTTTGCCGTCGGACCTTTTGCACCTCTGTTCGTCTGCAATTTCCGCCATTAACACAAAATCGAAGGTGATGTTGAAGGTTTGATCGATGAAAGAGACTGAAAGAGGGAGTTTTCAGAGAGTATAATGTGATCGATTTCTTTCATTATCATCATCATCATCTTCAATTGCAATGGAGGTCACGAAGGGGGATGGGCGCGAGGTGTGTGTGTGTGTGGGGGGGGGGGGGGTAGCGGAGGGGATGGTCACGAAGGGGGATGGGCGCGAGGTGTGGGTGTGTGTGGGGGGGGGGGGGGGGGTAGCGGGGGATGGTCACGAAGGGGGATGGGCGCGAGGTGGGGGGCAGCGGAGGGGATGGTCGCGAGGTGGGGATGGGCGTGAGGTAGGGGGAGGCGGCCAACGGCGGTGGGGGGAGGGGGCCGAAGGGGAGGGTAGCCGAAGGGGATGGGGTCGAAGGGGATGGGGCCGAAGGGGATGGGGCCGAAGGGGATGGGGTCGAAGGGGGGGGCGGTGGCGCGATGGTGAGCAGGCGCGGTGGTGAGCAGGCGACGGTCGGGGCGGTGGCGCGGTGGCGACGGCACGGCGGTGGCGCGGTGGCGACGGTGGGGGGCGGCCGATGAAGATGGTTGTGAAGAGAGGGGGAGGTGGGTAGAAAATGGGTGGGGAATGGGGGATCAGATGATGTTAGGGCTGTGTTTTATTTTAGAAGAGAAGAGGTTAGAAGATGTGTGAAGACATTGTTCCACCTCTTCTCCGTGCAGAGGTGTTGAAGACGTTTTTTAATGAAACGTCTTCCAGAAAACAAACAGTCTGCGAAGTAAAAACCTCTTCCCGCGTCTGCGAGCGCGCAGATGAAGAGGTGGGGAAGAGGTTTTTTCAAAAAACAAACACCCCCTATGTGAATGTTAAGGGCAGCACTTGAATGCAAACAACCTTACCCACGTGTCAGTGCAAGTGCTCCCACCTTCCTTGTTTAAAGCAAAGATTTCTACATATGACTCTACTAGCTAAAATGGTAGCTTTTCATGCCATTAAAAATAAAACCCTCGTGTCGAAAAAATAACCAACCTAGTTCTCTTTTACTTTGTAAGTTTATTGAATAGAAAATCTTTGTAAGATGCGCATTACGGACCAATACCAAATACCAATATACCTTAATGATTTCCATGCTCAGTGAAAGAACCTTGACATTGTGGAACGTTTGGAGCATACTAATAATAGTAGTAGCATCCGAGTCCTTTAGAGCCCCTAGACTGTGTAAAGAGAGCTGTGCTTTTTCCAAAGAATGGAAACCATCTGTTATGAACATTGAAGGACAATGACCTCTTATGATCAACGAAGCAAGCTCAGGTGCAGAAATTTGATATACTCCAAAATATCTTGAAAAAGTGAGATTTTTCAATCGAGGTGTAACCACAATGACGGTATATGCACTTAAGTATCCGTCTTCAAGCGTGAGATTAGAAAGTCGAGGATGACAGACCCTTAAATCCTTCGATCCCGTCATTTTGCAGCAACTTAAGGTCAGATTCTCCAAGTTGGGGCACATGAAAATGTGATATAATAAAGATGCAATGTTGTTAAAGATGAAAACTCCCCTGTTGGTGTGAGTATAACGTGATCATAAAAACTAGTCCTACTCAAAGTGAGATGTTTGAGGGTCTGAGACCTTGAAAGAATAAGAGGGAATTCAGCATTCTTGTTAATCAAAGATGGATTGTCCCCACACAAACATGTAATGTTCACTTGTTGGACACCGAGGGAGAATGCATAGTTGGTTATCGTTTGGGCAAGAACCTGGACATCCTTTCCACGAAGATAAAGCTTAAAAGAAGACAACTGGACTTGATTATTGCGACGAGACATGACATGGGTAACAAAGTCGGAGAACTTGTCCATAGTAGAGAAATCCTCACTTGAGAAACTGAGATGGGGAATTGAAGTCCACATAAACCTCCATCTGGATGACAAAACACTAGTTCCAATAGCATCTTTTAAACCTACAAAAGATAGGATTTTAAGGATAAGATCATCTTGCAAGCCACTTAGTCTGTCGCCTTGCGCATCCATTCTCATTCTATCGCGTCCAGAATCCATTCACTTTGGCTCCAAAACCTGAAATTTTGTATAGAATCAACACATAGCTCTTCATAATCCATAGAAATAATAACGAATTCACAGTAATCTGCTGGATAAATCCTATTATTCCTCCCTTTCTCCTTTGCAAATTTAGAGCCCACTTGAATCCAAGAAAAACAAAACCCATCAAGATCTAAACTATCATCACATTTTAACGAACTTTCAAGTTTATAACTTTTAATCAATCAGCTTCCCTTTACTTGATAATAAAAGAGGATCCTTTTCCAAAGAAACAATAAGTAATTGACAGAAAACCCATATGGATAATTCATCCCCTACTTGCTTTGAACAGATGTATGAGGATTATTAAGAGAAGGGCTAATGTTCTGTTCGAACAATCTGAGTATATAGCCCTAAAAACAAAGAATCGATTTCATGATGTCGAACAGTAGCAAACAGATTACTTGCAAAAAAATACCTTTTTTCCTGCGTGAAAGATGAGATCGTTCGTTCATTCACGAAGATGGATTTGCAGCGAATCTGAGACTTCGATTTCCAATTTCAATTTGAAATTTTGAATATAAAAGCTCGGATTCATTGGGGGGTTTTGGAAGGTGTATGTGGGATGTTTGGGAGTGTTTTTTTCAACTCCTTATGACTTTTCAACCGGTGAAAGGATCAAAATGTCACTTCAAAAATCACCATTTTTTTTAAAATTTTGAGTAAATTACTATTTTGGTCCCTGTGGTTTAGTCATTTTAATCGTTTGAGTTTAAAAATAAATTTTTTAACAAATCAAGCCCTATGGTTTGTATTCTATAACTATTTCAGTCCAATACACTAACAGAGTTAGATTTTTCAGTTAGTTTTAATAAAATGACCAAAATACCCTTGGACTGAAATGGTTATTTTTAATAACCTCAGGGACCAAAAAAGAAATTTACTCTTTCACACAAACATATTTTATATATATATATATGTTATATACACGGATTTTTTTTATTTTTATTTTTCAATTTTTTTTACATTTTAATTTTAAATCGCTCGGTTTTAAACGTCGTATTTAAACCATTCATTTTATCTAACAGAAAAATTAAAATCGTTTGGCTTATTATACTTTTTATTTAAACTATTAAGCTACTTAAATGTCCTTTTAATCTATTTGTTTTATTTAAACCGCAAATTATTTTTTAATTGTTATTTTATTTAAACGCGTTTTTTTAATCGCTCAAATCTATTACGCTTCTTTTTAAAAATTTTTGTATTTATACATGTTTTTCATTATTCGGCTAGTTTAAACGTAATTTTATCATGTTCTTTTATTTGAACGTCTTTTTCCTATTCGTTTATTAAAATGCTTTCTTTTTCAATAATTCATTTTATTAAAACATCTTTATTCTCTTTTTGATTCTTTGTCATAAATTTATGTCATTTGTATTATTTTAAGGATTAACTTGAGTTTTGATTATTACAATTAGGGCTTTTACGATATTAAAATTATATGTGTTTAGTTTATTTAAACTTTTTAAGTTAATCGTTGCGTTTGAATAACAATCGATTTGAAAGACGTTCAAATAAGACAAACAAGTTTAGAACGAAGTTTAATTTGTTGAACGGTTTAAAAAGCTATTTAAATAAAACATTTGAAAAGCGAAAAGATTTTAAAAGACATTTAAGTGAGATGAACGATTAAAAAATAAATTTAAAAAGCCGAATGATTATAAAAAATATGTTTAAAAAGCCGAAATATTTTAAAGCCGAACAATTTGAAGATTAGTGATTTTAAAAATTGTTTAGAAAACCAACCTTTTAAATTTTAAAAACCAATTGTATAAAGAGTGATGTTTGAAAACCAATGGTTTATAAACACTTAAAAATTGTTTTTTAGTAATTAAATTATCAGTTTAAAATCCAAACGGTTTAAAAATATATTTTTAAAACTTTACAAAATAAAAAATAAAAATATTTTAACATATACAGACATATATTAGTCAAACAGCTAAATAATTTTAACAGGTTGGTTTGAAAAAGAAAGCTTTTTAATAAACAAATAGTAAAAATACGTTCAGAGCGATAAATTACGTTTAAACGAGCCAAATAATTAAAAATATGTATAAATACAAAAAAATTTAAAAAGAAGCTTATAGAATTGAACGATGTATATATAATACAAAATAAATAATAATATAATATATTTATATATAAATAATATAATATAATATATAATATAATATATATATAATACAAAATAAATAATATAATATATTTTTATATAATATAATATATATATATATAATATATATATAATACAAAATAAATAATAATATAATATATATATAATATATATTTTTATATAATATATATATATATATAATTTGTGTGAGAGAGTAAATTACATTTTTGGTCCCTGAGGTTATTAAAAAATAACCATTTCAGTCCAAGGGCAGTTTGGTCATTTTATTAAAAAATAACTGAAAAATCTAACTCTGTTAGTGTATTGGACTGAAATAGTTATAGAATACAAACCATAGGGCTTGATTTGTTAGATAATTCGTTTTTGGACTCAAATGGTTAAAATGACCAAACCACAGGGACCAAAATAGTAATTTACTCTAAAATTTTTAACTTCTGGTGACTTTTGGAGGGGCATTTTGGTCTTTTCACCCCTCCAAAAGTCAAAAGGAGTTGCAATCCTTAATTCAAAAGAGCCAAAAGTGCGTATTTAAATTTCATAACATATGTGAGTTTGATCAAAATATATCTCCTTGCACCTTCTTATAAACTTACTTACGTATTTACCATCGTCTTTTTATATGTATACATCATTGTGTTTTTACATTTTTATAGTGTTGTCTTGTATTATTTTTATCATTGTTTTTGATATATTATATAAACTTATTGTTATTTTATTATAATGTTTTTTAATTATAAGTACATAATGATTTTGTTTCAACACTGTATTTTCAAAACCCATTATTTTAGAAAAATAAAATAGTGTTAAAGAAGACACAATGACAAACAAACAAACAAACAAACAAACATACCCAGTGTCTAGCTGAAGACAGGGTCTGGGAGGTATATGTGGCAAGTCTTTCCTCTAAAGAAGACACAATGACGAGCCCACAAACAAGTGAGACATTTTGTTACTATGTTTCATGTTTAGGGCTGTTCAAAATGTTCGTGGCTCAAAGTTCGCTCGAAGTTCGCTAGAAAAAAGCTCGAAAAAAACTCGGTTCGGAAAAGCTTGTGCCTAAACGAGCCGAGCCGAGCCGGCTCGATTTTAAAACGAGCCGAACTCGAGCTAGGGGTGGCTCGGCTCGTGGCTCGGCTCGTGGCTCGGTATATATATATATATGTTATATATTATATATAAATATATATTAAACCTAAACCTAAAACCCCTTCACCATTTCAAATTTCAGCTTTGAGCATTGAGCCGCCATCATCCCACATTCCCACACCCCCGACGGCCGACCCCCTGCGACACGCCTGTCGCGGCGTCGCCCTGCCCGCCTCCGATCAGAACCACCGCCACTGGTGACCGGCCACACCGCCTCCGACCAGAACCACCACCACCGCGACCTGAAGCTCCACCGCCCTGCTACACCGCGACCTGAACCACCGTCCGCCTCCGACCAGAAGCTCCACACACGTTCTCTATTTCGGTGAGCTTTCAATCTGCGAAAAACATTACATTCCATTGATTTGTGTTAGAGATTCCATTGAGCTTTCAATTACGACCTGCTACACCTGCGATGATTCGATTGATTTGTGTTAGAAATGAGAGTTTAGTCATGTTCTTTGTCTGGTTTGTACATGAGTAGATCTGGACATGATGGTTGTAGTCATGTTCTTTGTCTGGTTTCTACATAAGTAGATCTTTCTCTAATTTTGGATCTGTTATTGTATGTTTCATGTTCTTTGCTGTTAGTCTGCTATGGCTGTTGGTGTGTAGTTCTTAACATCATAAGATTGTTATCTTGGCTGTTTTTCATACAAATCAAAGTTGTACTGTTTGCTGTTAGTCTGCTATGGCTGTTGGTGTGTAGTTATTAACATCATAAGATTGTTATCTTGGCTGTTTTTCATTCTTTCAAAGTTGTACTGTTTGCTGTTAGCTGCTATAGCTGTTGGTGTGTAGTTCTTAACATCATAAGATTGTTATCTTGGCTGTTTTTCATTGTTTCAAAGTTGTATTGTTTGCTGTTAGTCTGCTATGGCTGTTGGTGTGTAGTTCTTAACATCATAAGATTGTTATCTTGGCTGTTGGTGTGTAACTTGGCTGTTGGTGTGTAACTTGGTGTGTAACTTGCTGTGTAACTTGTTGATTTGTATGTTAATGATGTTGTTGATTTGTATTTCATCAGATTGTTGATTTGTATTTTAATAATGTTGTTGATTTGTAGGATCTAATATGTCTTCTAACAAAGAATTGGTGGAGCTGATACCCTTAGTAATGATCATTTTGAGTTAAGTGACGAAGAAAGTGTCGAGCCAACTAAGGATAATGTTGAAGAAATTCCAAACATTGAAGAAGATGGTACAAAAAGAAAGTCTACATCCGTATAATTTGTATAATTTTATATTTTCATTGCTAATATATTTTGTATATTTTTATGTGTAGCAATCGGCAAAGGAAGAAGAAAACTTAGAAATTCAAGTCCAACCCAATGACGAGGTATTTAACTAGTTTGAAAGGTAATTTGTATAATTTGTAGCACTTGAAGTTTTGTAGCACTTGAAGTTTTTATGTGTAGCACTTACTAATATAATTTGTATATTTTTATGTGTAGCATTTGAAGTTTTTAAGGAAGTCAATAATGAAGAAAGGTAGGTTGCAAAGAATGCATGAAGAATGAAGAAAAGAAGTTTGATAAAAGATCAAGATTGTTTTTTTGGTGTTTTATGTATTGATAAAAACAATTAATTATGAACTTGGTTGTTTACATTTGTTTTTGTTACTAGAACTTTGTTGTTTGTTTTTTTATTATTAAAAACCTATAATGTTGTTTAATTACCCTTAATATCAGTTTTTTCTGTTTTCATTTATATAAAAATGTGAAAAAATATTTTTTTAAAAAATTCGAGCTGGCTCGACGAGCCACGAGCTGCTCGAGCTTTTCACGAGCCGAACTCGAGCTCGATTTTTCAGCTCGATAACATTTTCGAGCCGAGCCGAGCCGGCTCGTTAGGCCATCGAGCTCGAGCCCGAGCCCACCTTGGCTCGGCTCGGCTCGGCTCGTTTACAGCCCTATTCATGTTCTATATAATCTTATGTTATTTTTATTGTCTTTTTAAATATTGATAAAGTAGTTTTTTATTTATTATTATGTTTACATAGTAAAAGAACACAATGTTATTATCTCACCATTATGTTTTTCTGAATTTATCATTTTAGAAAATATAATGGTGTTCAAGAAATCACAATAACAAACATAAATAGTTGAGCTAAAAAAACATATTAAAAAAACATATTTACTTTTGTTTTTGTATAATGTCCTTCCCAGAACCACTTTTACTTTTGATAGTACGCTTACTATTATCAAAGTGCACTGCATATCCCTTTTTTAGTAGTTGCCCAACATTAAGAAGGTTATATTCAGTTTTGGAACATAAAAGACATCATTCAAAAACTTGAATTTATCTATACTAGAATGGATCTTGATTGTACCTTTACCTTCTACTGCAAGCTTCTTATTATCCCCAAGATGAACATCCAACTTGAATGTTTCATCGAGATGAACAAAGTTCTCCTTCAAACCTGTCATATGGTTTGAACATCCAGAATCAACAAACCAAAGGTGTGCAGACTTACCTATTGGAGCAGTGTGTGTCATCAGCATGAATTCATCATCATTGAAGGGGTATCACCCCAAAAGACAAACAAAGCCTAAACCGATAAAACGTAAGACTAGGCTGTAAGCCCCAGCCGCGGATCACACCAGTCGCGGATCACCCCAGCCGCGACCTACTCGGGCGGCAAGCCCCAGTCGCATCTCACCCAAGCGGCATGCCAAGCCGCGGGTCACCCAAGCGGCAGGCCAAACCGCGGGTTACCCCAACGAAGTAAAGCCTAGGCACACTTAAGCCACGGCTGAGAAGTCAAACCTAAGCCGCGGCATATACTTCCACTGCGAGACAACAGGAACACAACTTCAGTCTACACTTTTAAACACGTAGCATAAATACCTTTTCCATTTCATTGGTAGTAAGAGAACAAGAGAGAAACGTAAGATGACAAAACGAATAAAGCCAAAACACTGACAGAAGATCAATGTAGCCCCTAAAATCCCCAAGTCAACTACAAAGACAAATGACATTAATTCCAAATCAGAAACCCTTTGCACCAGGAAGGTATAAAACCCCTGACTGAGGGATTTCAGGCTCATGTTGTTACCACAGACTTCTAAGAATAGAACCATGTCATGTTCTGTTTCTATCCACAAACACTATAAATACCTCTTCCATTCCATGGGTAGACAGGACAATGACTCTCTCACTCCAAATCCTCCTAAGTCTTCAGCTCTCACTCCAAACCTCCTGAGTCTTCAGCTCTCACTCAAAACCTATTGAATCTTCAGCTCAACTCCATATATCCATAATCTTTATTCTAATTGTTATACGTTTATGATTATGTTTGATCCATTTCATACATATACTGACTTGAGCGTCGGAGTGCCCTCGGAGCTTAGGCTCCAGGGCCCTCTAACGAGTTTTCTGTGGTTGCAGCTCGTACGCTTAGCAAAGGCGAAATGAAGCTATATGACATATGGGATGAACCTGAACCGAATGAGTCACCCCCTTGCACTGCTCTTTCTTCGACTCGCCTCTAGGTGAGGAATTTGGAGCAACAATCATCATGTGGCATGGTGAAGGTCATGAGTAAATGTTGCTCATCCGGTTCTCCTGCTTCTTCATTCTCGTCATTTTCAGCCACATTTGCTTGGACCTCGTCATTGTACCAACAGTCCTTTTTCACATGCCCATACTTCTCTGAGGTACCTTGTTGCAATCCAGATTGGTTTTGCCACGACCACGTCCACCTCTAAATGGGGCACGTCCTCTACCTCGACCACTTGCAGGCTTGTGTTCTTCATGGACAACTTGAAGTGCTTGTTCATCTTGTCTTTCAGTTGTTACATCGTGACTGTGATGCGCCCATTTATTCGTTCTTCTTGGGACTGCAGCAGCCCCATAAGTTTCACCGGTGTAACCTTGGCTAAGTCAAAAGCCACTTCAATGGATGGAATCACATAATCAAAGCGAGGGGACAAACTTCTGAGAATTTTTTCAACCACCTTTTGATCAGAAACTTCTTCGCCATATGCTCTTTGTTGGCTAACATTAGCCATAACCCGAGAAAAGGAATTACCTACCATCTCGTCTTCTTTCACAATCAAGTTCTCAAAGTCATGCTGGAGACTTTACAACTTGACAGCTTGAACTTGTGAATCTCCTTGAAAATCTATACGAAGAGTTTCCCATGTAGCCCTTGAGGATTCAGTCGCAGCTATGCGCGAGAAGAGTTGGTCGTGCACTCCTTGTTGAATGAGTGCCATTGCTAGTGCATACTTTTTCTTTACTTCACGGTGGTTCCCCGGTCCTTCACTTACAGCAGTAACCCCGAGATTCACCACATCCCATAGCTCACGAGACCGTAGGATAGTTTTCATTCGGAGACTCCAGTGTTCATATCCTTCTCCTTTGAACACTGGAATGAGTGGGATTGTTGCAGAGGTAGTGATGGAGTTCTCAACCATTGATAACTGACTTCAGAGCCTGTGCTCTGATACCAAAATGTTGGCATTTGAGAGAATAACAGAAAGACAAACTGATACTTCAAGAATTCTTATTGAACTTTGAAAGATTGCATGCATACATCAATAGAAAGCCTCGACTTAAATAGACAAAAGAACTAACGGCTACTTCTAAAAAAATCCCGAAATACAAGAAAGATACTAACAACCCGTAAGACTAGAACAACCTAACAAACTAGTTGTTAGCTTTTATTTGAAATAGTAAACAACTTCCACGTGCATGCATGGACAACCAACGTGCATGCATGGACAACCAACGTGCATGAGCTTTGAATCATTTCATAACATGCTCAAGGGATTACATTTAATGATGAATGCATTATGTGGTAACAGTTATCTTTTGAGAATCAAATCAAACCAAATGCATCATGTATAATCTTATAGAAGTTGTTAATATCTAAATTCTTCTACATATTGTATTTAATTCAAGAGCAACTACAAACCTAAGCTTTAGTTTTGAAACAAAATTCAATAGCTACTTCTAACCTTGATTGCTTTTGAGTAGGGTGCAGATACAAGTACAACTATACAAACCGATATAACTTGTTTCAGTGAGTAGAATCTCTCCCTTTAATTGTCAGTGTCAAATCTTCCGTCTTCTTCGAGAGCATGGGCTTGCAGCAGAGGGCCGGTTTCTGTTTAGGTGGATGATGTTCTCATATAATGAACACTACCCTCTTCTTTGGCTTTTCCCCATAACACAGCATAGAATCCTAAAGATATTATTATGCCTCCAGCAACACTACAATAAAATTTGTCACCAACAAGTTATACATACACATACAAACAATTTTGATTTCTAACATCAAATTCAAGTAAGAGGAAAGACCTTCCAGGATGGAGAGAATCACCAAGGAATATGACACCCATCACTACTGCAATCACTATTGAGAATGGCTTGAACATGGCTACATAGACCAGCCCTTTCAACCGTAGAGCCCAAACTTGAATCAGACCGCTCAGAAATCCAGTAGACACGCCTATTTAAGGATATTTTAAAGCTAAAATGCCGTGTATTCATGAAAATTATGTTTCAAGTTTCTTACCATGTAGATTATAGAAGCCAACATCATATCAGGTTTTAGCTTCCAAGCATCTAAATCTCTCACCATAATAAGCCCTGCAAATGCAGCTACAATCAACCCACTTAACCCAAACACAAAAACAACCATTAGTTCCACTGGATAATGCATCATGATTTGTGCCTGCAGTGTCATTAAAAGTACTTAAATTCCCTAAGTATATGCCAGTATTTGAGAATTTTAAACCAGAGAATATGCAATTTCCATACCTGGGAAACCAAAATAAATAAACGTAGAAAATTCTGACTAGCAAGCAAAATTCCACCAATAATCCAATATAAGCTTGATGAATCCGCTGATAAGGTGGATGTACCATCGTACAGGGTCGCTACTAGTGCACCTGATATAGACACTACTGTTCCCATGATTTTTGATTGACTGGTATGACTTCTAAAATTCAATTTTTCCATCCTGATAAAACAAAAAAAAAATAATAAAAACATACTTGATATTTAGAGCAGACGAATTAAAGACATAAAATGATGTCGATTGTCACATTCTTGTTTTGCCAATCTATCTGTTTCTTTTAAAAAAACAAGCAAGTCAATACACTAGACTCTAGAGTACAAATTTGTACGAGTACCTAAAGACGAATGCAAGTATGAAGGTGAAAGCAGGTGCCAAATTGCTCATAACTGAGGAAAGTGTTGGAGAACTGTATTTGATGCCGACGTATCCAAATATTTGAGAAAAGTACCTGGAATTTACAGCATGTTAATCGTTATTTATTAATTGAGGAGTTAAAAGTAGGAATGGAGCACTACTAAGCATCACACGAACACACAATTACTAGAAGACTCCAAACATGTTTTTCCATAGTAAAAGACCTTCCAAACCTAGATATACATTACAAAGCCGGGTCATCATGCACCGGGTCTGTCCTTTTTACTAGTAAATTCAGGCCAGTTCCAGATCGAGTAATGACTTGTTACTACAGAATCATTGATAAATGTATATTCAATTAACCGATAACAGTTGCAGGTGATTAATTCAAGATTCATAGCTAACATAGTAACATGAGTGGTGAATATTCTGTGTTTCTAATTTCTATGTAGCTTTCTTTTTCGTTATGAAAATCCACTTCCAATTTGAACAAAAATCAGTACATTTTGATCAAAGCCACTCCTTTCAATTCCTTGTAATTGAGAGCAAAATCACAGTCTTCTTACTAGTGCAATTTGTAATGCCTGAAAAAGATTAAGGTTCCATCTAACCCTAGACCCTGGCACAACATCCTCCGTCCCAATCAAATTCAACAGATTCTAGAGATGGAAACAACCTAAGTTCGAAGGTAAATTACCCAATCAAACTAAGAAGAAAAAGCTTAACAACAATCGATAGCTTCAGCACCGGGGTATCCGACCTTCTAAAAAAAAAAAGAATTGAAACAAGTTAAATTCGAATTTGATCATACGAAATCATGAAGCGATTAGAGTACAAATTGCCTGCGGACGATGAATGCATAAGGTATGAGGAAGATGAAGCCGACGATTAAGACGTAAGTGGTGAAAACGTATGAGTTGATCCCTTGAGAAGTGGCTGATTTGAATAGTGTATTTCCGCCAACTATAATGCACTCGATCATCACCATTGCTGCAAATGGGTGCATCTCTGTAGCAGATTCTGGTTGTAGAACCCATTGATCTGTGTGTTCCTTCGATCTCTGCTACTGAACAACAAAATATTTGAAAGATAGAGCTGTGTCACTGTCACATAGTAGATGATTTTAACCAACCAAACAGTCACAATCAGAGTAGGTGAGGATCCCATACTGTTATTAATTAATTTATACATGACAAAATTCTATTATGTCATGAGCCGTGGCGGCCTCATACGTCGTGTGGTAACATCTCTGCCAGCCCCTCACGTTGTATTTGTTTGTGCGGCATGGCATACTCACGTCATGAACTATTGTGTTTGAAGTGATGTGATGTGATGTTGTGATGTAATGTGATATTGTGTGACATGATAAAATATTATTGGTAGGTATGTAGCGTGATGTAATGTGGGTACCCCTTCTATATAGAACAACTAAGTTAGTACCCCGTGTATTACACGGGTTGAATAAATAAAATATTAAATAATTATTAATAAAATTAAGGAATTATTAAACGATCTTTTGATATAAGATACGATTGACATTACGTACGAGTGATAAAAGAACCATATTATTTCTTAAACTTTTATTTATTATTATTATTTTTATTAAAAAGTTGACTTAAAAAAAATTCAAAACAAACCGTTTTTAAAAGGTTTCATTATTAATAATTTTTTATTATAACTTTAAAATTTAATTAATTATGTTTCATAAGAATATTATTTTTTTAAAACCACAAGTTTTAAATATATAATGTGTTTTTTAAAAGTTTGATGTTTTTTTTGAAAAACTTGCTTATTTTATAAAAAAATTATTTCTTTACAAATTGCATTTGTAGAAAGATTTTTTTATTTTAATAAAAAAAATTAATATGAAAAGAATTAAAAACTATCATTTGTAGTTAATTTGATATTTATTATGAGAGAGAAGCAGAAAAATAAAATTTAGTGGCTCTAAGTGACATGAAAAAATATTCTTTTATTAGTATAGATAGATATATAGATATTGTAACAAAAACAATGATTTCTTCTTTAAATTGGTAAGAATCAAGTCATTATTTCAATCATTTTCTGTGATAATGAATACAATTCATCTTAAAGCATTCACGGTAACTTTTTTATCTTTATCCATATAATTACACTAAAAATAATTATATTTTCTATTTTTTTCAATTAAAATAATACCTTCTATACTCTTGTCATTATTTTTTTCTCTTTCCTCCTCTCGCAACCACTTTAAAAGATATTAAAAAAATTATAAGAATTGAACAGTGATCCTTCAAATACACCAATCAATAATAACATTTTCTTTCTTCTTCACTATCAACCACTCAAAACTAATTCATATAATATACCAAACACACTTATATATTTTTGAGGATTTCACTGTGAATGTTCTTACATGTTCGTCATTAGATACTACAGTTACAGAAATTCAAGTTAATACCTACTTTATAAAAAAAGCCACAATTACAGCTAAATGAAGTAATCGACACTAACTTGATTTCATCTTAGGGGCTGTTTGATTGCGCTGACTGAGTAAGATCTGACTGAGTAAGAAGCTGACCCAGTAAGAGATTCTGACTGAGTTTGCATCTGACTGAAACTTGGCTGTTTGATTTAGTATCTGACTTATTCTGCTGAATGATAAAAATAACCTTATATACATACATACACATAAACAATATATACATATACATACACATCTACATACACATACATCTACATACACATCTACATACCCATATACATACACATACATCTACATACACATCTACACTATATATCTATACTATCAAAGCACCCAAACCACTTCCAAAACCCCATCCGCCTCTCCCCTGATTCTCTTCCAAAACCCCAATTACCCAAACCACTTCCTTTTACACCAATCATCAAAATCATCAACCATCTTCATCATCGCACCACTCCATCATCGCACCACTCCATCGCAGAGGGGCTGGATTAGGGCTCACGGGAGGATGACCGGCGCAGCGGTGTGGGGGATGACCGGCGCGCAGCAGCGGGAGGAAGGGGGCGCCGGTGAAGAGGAGAGCGACGGAGCTCCGGTCTACCTCGCTGGTCAGTCGAGTCAGTAGCTTCAAAAAAACTGTCTCGGTCAGATCCCAATCCACCTCGGTCAGACGCTCCGACCCGGTCAGCAAAATATCAAACACCCTGCCTCACTGACCGAGTCCATGGTCAGTGGTCAGCCACCTTGGTCAGCTGCATCAAACACGGCCTTAATCAAACTGTCTTAACTAAGTATGGTGAATGAGAATTCAAATTAAACCTCAACCATATTATGATCTAGACACTTTAGATCGTGTAAAAATGTTTTAAGTATAAGCCAACCACTACTCTTGTTGACATCATCTCTAAATGGTCTTGCTAGCTGTAATTGAGGACCACTTGTGATGTTGAAGTATTGTTGGTACATTAGAGCATTTACAGCATATTTTCTATATGTGAGTGTGTTTTTTATATTTTTAAAAATGATTGTAAGTGGTTGAGAGTGGAGGATAAAAAAAAGTTATTATTCATCTGTATATTTGGAGAATCATTATTCAATCCCTATAAATTTTTTAATAATTTTTAAAGTGGTTGTGAATGGAGTAGGGAGAAAATAAAAATATTAAAAAAACATTGTTTAACTAGAGAATGAGAGATAAAAGTTAGTGATTTTAATGTAATCATAAAAATAAAGATAGAGAGGCTGATGTGAATGCTTTTAATTTACTTATATGAAAAAAACAACTTTGATGAATAGTACTATTCATCGATGAATAGTAGTGGGATCCCTCTGCAACTTTATGCTTTCAACCACCAAGGTTATGGAGTGTACCATCGCCTCCCTCACCCACCACCTCTCCCGCACTCTGTACGGCAACCGCCCCTTCACGCTCAAGTACCAGCTCCCCAACGAAGACCTCGATTCATTAGTCTCAATCACCACCAATGAAGATCTACAGAACATGCTTGAAGAACACGACCGCATCACAAGCTCCCCTACACCCTCCCGCATCAGATTGTTCCTCTTCCCCATCAAACCCGAGTCCGTCGGATCGTTGTTGCTTGACCCGAAGTCGGAGTCGTGGTTTTCCGATGCATTAAAAAGCACCATGATTATTAACAGGGGGTTGTCTGATGGGTCGGGTATGGGTAATGGGTTGATGGGGTTGGATTGTTTGGAAAGGAATGGTGAGAGCTTGGTGAATAGTGCTGATTCGGGTAAGTGTGGTGGTGGTGGTGGTGATTCGGGTTCGGTGCCCGAATCCATGGTGTTGGGAACGTCTTCCTCTTTGGATCGATCAATTCGTCCGTTTCAGCTTCCAATTTGGTTCCTGTTGGGGTTTGTAATGAAGATGGTGGTAATTTGAATTTGATCGAGAAGAAGGTTAAAGTTGCTGCAACTGCTTCAATTGAAAGGTAGTGAACATTGAATCTTACCTTATACTTATTTGTATCATGATTTAAAGTTGCTGTAAATGCTTTAATCTTCATGATTTATTGAGAATTTATATGAAAATGCTGAAATAGAATTACAAAATTAGGAGTATGAACTATGAAGTAGGCTAAGAGTAGAGCATTGTTACTGTTTTGATGTGTAATTTGAAACCGATTATTGCGACTACAAAGTAACAGAGTTGGATGTATAGGTGCAACAGTTAGGGTTAGTTAAGTTGATGTTATAAGTACATTTTATATCAAGTTTCATTATCTTGGATTCTTGGTGGAAAATGAGTTGATTTTCTAGATTAACACCATTGTGTTAGTTGTATGATGAAACAGTTGCTTTAAGTGAATTAGATTATAGAGTGAGAAAACCATACTGATGTATTTTGTTCTCTTTCAATAGTGATAATTCTGCTCGGATTTATCAAGATCAAGTGCTTCGTGAGTCGGAGAGTATCATCTACAAACCTTTATCACCGCTTCAGATGCAAAAGAACGTTCAAGTTTCTGGTTATCAGATGCCATACATCCCTGACCAAAGACAGTAGCCGGTGCAATATATTCACTCTGCATCGCCACAGTACATCCAATACCCAACAGGAGTGCCATTACCTATGTCATCTTACTACCCAATGTATGTACCGCACCAGCAGCCACCGTCAAATCAGCCCTACCCCATCTACGTGTTGCCGGTCATTTGATTACAAACCCTAGGTGGCGGGATGCGGTTGCTTCTGATTTCCGGCCTCACACGGCGGAGAGTAAAAACCCTAGGCGGCAATGGTTGGTCGACGGTGGTGTGGGTGCGGCCGAGGCCGCCATTGCTGCTGGAGTTGGCTACGGTCATCCCAGCTCTGTTTTCTCAAACCCTACGCAACGATGGCTGGTTAGCTGGTGCCGTCGATTCTCGGTATGCCCTGCATGTACAGTACTTATCGCCCTGTATGTGACAATGTTCTAGTTCTTCATGTAGGGTTTTCATTTTTTGATTCTTACAGACTTCTAATGTTTGATGTTGATTTGGGTATTCCATGTGTTCACGAATTTGCCTGATATTGGTGGCTTCGATTCGCTGGATCATATGTTATTGCTTTATTTTAGGTTGTTCAACCATTAGCAGATGTTCTGCAGGTAGAGGTGGGGAACAGGTTTGAGCCAATGTTTTTTTTATCACTGTGCTATTTCGTGTTTCAATTTGTGGGATTGCGCATTATCGTTAATGTCGAGAGGTTCTTTGGCAATGATGATCCAAACAAAAACATGTTATTATCCTGGCGTGGCAACCATGTGTAGATGCTTTGCAGCCTGAGACTGTGCGTGGGTCTGAGCCAAAGCTGTATTACGTCGTCCTCTTATATGAACCTACATGTTTAAAACACAGATGTAATAAGTTGATGGTTTCGTGGTTTAGCCTGATTTTTCTGGTTTGGGTGGAGAGAAAGAATCGTTGTTTTGTTTGTTTGGTACTTCAATCGATTCTCTGTCCTGTTTCGTTATGGTATTAGGCCTTTCAGATCTGGTTCTTTTTGGCACATGCCATGGTGCTCTGCACCCACGTCGATGATGTTGAGCTTTGGCTCTTCTGAGATGGTCGTTTACACCATTATGTTGGGTGACAGTGTTCTTTACTGGTGTCGATGATGAGACCCTTCTGTCGATGGTTTACCTACTCCGAGATGTTGGCGTGCAGAATAAAGTTGGTGGTCTGGTTGTGATAAGTTTATATATTTCCTGCTTACCATGGTTGGATTTGTTCCACTGCTTTGGATGTAGTTCTAGAGTGATAGACTCTTTGAAATCATGGACGTCGCTGCCCGGAGTTGCCATTAACGGCTCTCTGTCGGCGGCGACATGTTCTGTGGTTGGGTAATCTGTTATGTCAATGATGATGAGTACTACCTCATCTGAGACATTATCGTTGCGTTGTTCACTTTGTTGATGATGATGACGGTTTTTCCATATGAGACCATTTGTTCTGGTTGTTCACAGGCTGTGATGATACCATATAACTGTCGTTGGTTGCCTTGGCTTGGCGACTGCTTTTGGTTTGCAGCCGTAACCCGACATCAGTACTGAGTCACCTTTTAACCATCACGCGTTTGTGGCTGTGATGATCTAAACTAAAAGCCTAGCCATCACTTCGGTGGTTTTGCACTCCGGTAACGTGCCCCTTTCCCGATATACAACATGCAACAACCCTGTCTTGATTATTGTTTATCTTGATGGTGGGGTTTTTGATGTAATCGTTGTTCAGATTAAATTTGGGTCAGTGAGCGTTACCGCGACAGAAATCGAGCCGGGGGGGGGGGGACGATGGTTGTGGTCTTGATGGCGGTGCTGTTGATGTTGCCGCTGTTGACGGCGGTGGTGTAGATGGCGGTGGTCCGACCACCTCTTTTCCTCCTGATGTTATAAAAAACCAATGAATATCAGGCTTTGCTTTGGTTGTTTGTTTGATGCGCTTTGACCTTGGTCCCACGTTGCCTTCGATGAGAATTTCTAATGGGTTGTGATGAGTTTATGGGTTCGATTAAGAATTGATTGAGGACATTTGTTAGTCGTCATAGGGTTGGAAGGTGGTAGATTGTTGCCTGCAACCCACCCTCCAGCCATGGTGTATTTACCTCCGTAGACACTCTGAGCCCAACATTAGAATGGAAACATCTTCGAACTCCACCGCAAAGCGCGGATCAAAAAAAAACCTAACGCGGATCTGCGAAAAAGACAGAAGCTAAATTCGCGCAACGCGCGTGCTGGTCACACACTAGTTAGTATTTAAAGTGCACTAGACTAACATCTCGTATGCATTTCAACATGTTTGTCTTGTGTTTGCATGATCAACAAGAACCTCACTTTAATACTTTTAAATGTATTTATGTTATATTAAAGGGTCTTTAAATTATGAGGTATAATTATGTATCATCCACTTCCCATCTCATCTGGTATTCAAATGTCGATTGGATAGGTTTTTAGAGATACCCATCGATCAATCTCTTTGTATAGTGTGTTCTTAAACATAATTTGTTACATCACTCTCTTAAGCATCAAGTTATTGCCTCTCACTTTAGGGTTGAGATTGTTTACTAAGTAGTTCTACTATTGTTTTCCTGACACGTTAGATACAAAATTCTACGTCTTGAGCTATATTTTCATTTGCTTTGTGCCTCTAGTGTCTACTTTGACATGCAATAACCTTATACAATGTCAATGTACTAAACATAATGAGATAGATGTTCAAATTGATAGGAAAAGCTGTGACATGTTAGCTTCACCTTCTTTATTTCATCAACCTCCTAATGTGACGACATGTTCACAAGAGTTTGTTGTCATCAACGGTTTTTCATTTTCACTTTAGTTCGACTCTCCATCTTATGTCATTCTAAACCAGAAGGACGTAAGGAGCATTATATATAATTCAAGTTTCAACCCATATATAATTCAAGGTTCAACCCACAGGTATTGAGCATTCGATTCAACTATTGTCTCTGAGTTACATACAAAACATGTGATTAATTTAAATAGTTTCGTTCGCATCACATGTTCCTTCTAAAAACAATGGCTTATTAATTCAGATATGATAATAATTTTTTTCTAAGATTTATTTGGTTATATCAACTATCTAGTTTTTTCATTTTCCGTTTTGATTAACATCTAAACTTTATTGGTATTGAAATATTATCAATGACCTTAAAGGTGGACGATATTCTTATCTGCCGATCTATTCGATGCTTGAGTTCGTACACTAGTCATAGAAGTTTCGAAATTGGTTCAACCTTTCGACCGCTATACCATCAATGGGAGATATTCAATAACCATATGGTTTTAAAAACAATTGTTTTAATAATGTAACACCAATTATCTTAACTCCAAGTAGTTAAAATAAGGTATTCAACACACTTCATTAAAATGAAATGTCTTATGTTCAAATCTTACACATGGTAAAAAAAAGTTACAAGTTGGATGAGTGAGTTTCCAGACCTAAGGTGAGTTTTATCCTAAGAGTGATCTTAGGTTTAAGATTAACGTGAACGAATTAATATACGAGCTCCTCAGCAGCAAGCTTAAAAGTCCCGAGATTTTATATTCGAGTAATAAATATAATTAGATAGACAGGTGACCTTCAATAACAAAAACAGAAACGTAACACGAAGAAGTTGAATTCCGGTATAAAATATTTGTTGTTTTGCTGAGCTGTTAGGGCTACCGAAGGTTATTATTTGGAGCCACTGCGAACATCATTTGAACTTTCGAAAATATTAACCAATCCTCACGCGACGTGGTCTCCCACCGATCCACATACTGTAAGTGCACTTCCGTCTCCCCCTTCGTGTAGTTAAGAACCCTTGTAACTATATGTAATCCATTGATCTTGAAGGCAAATCTGTGTTCAGAAGCTTGAGTTGTGTTTAGGACAATGGATGAGTGATTAACATCTGTAAAACGCTCTGTGTATCAAAGATTTCTTTAATTTATATTATTTTAGGTTGATTTATGTTGTTTGCTGATTTATGTCTAGAACCAGCTTTAATGGAGTAAGTGGAAGTTCCAGATTATTGGTATAGTGTTTACTGCTTGTCATCACATTGGATAAAGGCAAGATTAGCAAATTTGATAGGGAGATTATGTGAGAAGATGACACCAAACAATTAAACAGATATTAGGAGATGTGATATGAGTTTTAAGATTGAATGGGACTGAATTGTTCACTATTTTGAAGAAATGTTGCTGTCACTTGTTCTTTCTTTTGTAAATATGTTTACTTGACTTGTGAGTTAGGTTGGCATCTAGGGGTACAAAACTGAGTACCACAATGTTTCTTTTGGCATATTTTTGTTGCTAGATAAAGTAATTAGGATGATCGCTTTCTTTGATAGAATCATAGAAACAAGAAATGAATCGTATAGGATTCATACTTCCAAAGAGAAGTGTTTTGATAAACATGATGGATCCATTTGTT
This sequence comes from Flaveria linearis, assembly GCA_024085815.1. Taxonomy (NCBI): domain Eukaryota; kingdom Viridiplantae; phylum Streptophyta; class Magnoliopsida; order Asterales; family Asteraceae; genus Flaveria; species Flaveria linearis. Next base: position 20,707,942 of record CM044014.1, on the reverse strand, counting down.
AAGGGAGAAGTTTGATATCCAAAAACTATAAATGAAATGTTTTTTCAACTCCCTTTATATATTCGTTTGTTTGTTTTTTGGATAATTTCTCTGTTATCGTAGTAGTTGGTTTGTATTCAAGTTATTATATTCACACCAAATTGTTACAGCCCATGCATGACGTTTTCGAATGTTGAATCTTCCGCTACTTTCATTGGAACAACTTATCAGTTTAGTCCCTTTAACTTTCCCTAATTGACCATTTGATTAAGTTCTTCAATTTGATGTGATCCCTATTTTATGTCTCTTTATCTTAGCAGGTTGTATACATCTGTTAACATCTGTTTGTCTCTTATTTCTTTATCATTCTTCCTATGTTATTATTATTATTATTATTATTATTATTATTATTATATTTTATGGTTTAAGCATTAGTTTTTTTCGCGCTCTTTTTAACTTCATTACTTATTCATTACACCACCAAATTCGTCCTCCTTTTTCTACCTTATTTGAAATTACTCTTTTGTCACCCTCGAGGCGTGTATTGTGACTTATCCCACAATTCTGTTTACACCCTTACTTATTGTAACACAGTGGCTGACATGGATGTCTACTACTAAAAGCCTATGTGCCATTTTTGCACTAATTCCATGTATGGCATTGCTAGTTATGTATGCTAGCCAACAAAATTTTCAAACACTGTATTGTTGTTTTATCGTACCTTCTAGGTTGCTAAGTGTTGGCTGTTGAGCATCCTACCTTAAACTTACGGTTTCTATTAATATTATTCTTCTGCATCTCATTTTAGTGAGGAAAAGGAAGACTAATTGAAGTGCTTGTGCCATCAGCAAGTGGGTCACATGCTCATCCAATTACGGTATTTTTCTACTGTTCTTTAAGTTTTTTAGTTGCTATTGCTACAACCTGGCACTGAACCTATGGGTGCAGTAGGCTGGATTTTAAGTTCGAGAATGCTGCCAACTTGAGGTTCTTTTAATACAGTGCAAGACAGAAGAGTATGATCTAAAACAAGAAATACAATTTGGCATTTCATAATAAGCCTTTTGAGGCAAAGTTGTTCATATGTTATAGCATGTATTGTTGATAAAACCCTTTTTACATCTCATCGTATGATATTTACATTGAATCTTATGAATTGACAGTTGTGACATGCAATATTCCTAGATTTCCTTTGAAATTGACATCTCATAATTTTTACGTAAAACTAGTATGTCAGTAATTTTGATATAATCATTTATCTGCTTGGACGAATATGCTTAAGCTTTGGAGTTTTGGAACCTCAAGTCCTTTTTATGTTTATGTGTAAATCACTTTTTTTTTATCTTCTGTATTTTTCTCTAAAGTGGGGCATCATTCTTTACAGAAACTACACACTTCTTCCTTTAGCTTTGTCACAAACCAAATTCAGCAATAGAATGCATACCAGAGCGACATCTATCAAAGCAGAAATGGCATCTTCAGAGCATAACTCGAAGTCCGAATCAGATATCCGTGTTTTTGTTAGGAAAAAGAGATCGAGAAAGCCTCAAGTTATTGCAGAAAATATTGTAAAAGTAGAGCCTCAAGACCAGAAATTAGAGGGCCTACCTGACATTGAAGAATTTGCATATAAGAAGCCCAATATTAACTTACCTCAGAAAAAAGTTAAACCCATCTTGAATGGTAATGATCAAAATGAGGCACCATCCGATTGGGTCAAAGTTCTAGAAGGAATTCGTGAAATGAGATCTTTAGAAAATGCTCCAGTAGACTCTATGGGATGTGAGAAAGCTGGTAATTCTCTTCCTCCTAAAGAACGCAGATTTGCTGTCTTGATATCTTCACTTTTGTCAAGCCAAACAAAAGATAATGTCACCCATGGAGCCATACAACGTCTCCTTGACAAAAATCTTCTTAAACCGGAGACAATCGACAACGCGGATGAATCAACCTTAAAAGAGTTGATTTACCCGGTTGGATTTTACACAAGAAAAGCCTCCAACATGAAGAAAATCGCAAAAATATCCCTGTCAAACTACGAAGGAGATATTCCCAACACTCTTGAGGCATTGCTGTCACTTCCAGGTAGAGCTGACAAAATGAGTAGAGATGGGCGGGTTGGGTAACGGGTCAAAACATGTCATCTTTGTACCAGTCAGAATGGGTCAGGTCAGATTGTCTTTTAACCTGTTTTTTATAGCAAAATTTTCTGATTAAATATGTTTCGACTTGTTAAAAAGTATAACCATAACTGACCTGACCCCTTCATAGAATATATGTGTGTGTGTATAATTAAATTATGAGTAAAAATTTATACTATCTACTTCTAGGTATTGGTCCGAAGATGGCTCATCTTGTGATGAATGTAGCATGGAACAATGTTCAAGGGATATGCGTAGATACTCATGTGCACCGTATTTGTAACCGTCTTGGTTGGGTCCCACAGACCAAAACACCAGAGGCGACAAGAGAGGCGTTGCAAAAGTGGCTTCCAAAAGAAGAATGGGTCCCGATGAATCCTCTTTTGGTGGGTTTTGGACAAACTATATGTACCCCTCTTCGACCTTCTTGCAGTTTATGTGGTGTTAAGGAGCTCTGCCCATCTGCATATCGAGAGGCTACACCCAAGAAAACATCACGCATGAAAACAGAACGTAGTGAATCATGACATCTGTTACATCATATAAGTGTTTGTAGAGTGCTTTTGTTAAACCATTATATGTGCAGTGGTCTAGCTCGTTTAGTATAGCTCCCCGAGCGGCCTATTAACTAGTAGGCCCGAGGTTTTTATGTCTTGGTGATAACAGGGTCTAAACTCGTTGCTGAACTCATATGTGCATTCAGCTTTTCAGTAAGAGCACTAAATATTGTTGTACTTGTATGTTCATTAACTAGAGTCAAAATCCCTGTTGTAGTTTACTCTTATGTTGTCCTCGATGAGTTGATGTCAGATACTTTTCGCATAGGTGGCAAAAACAGGCTCGGGTTAAAACGAGTCGCACGTCACGTGTTAATTTGGGCATGTTTGACTCATTGGGTCAAACACCATTTTTATCTTTCAATTATTAATTAAACATATATAAAGGGAAAATGATGGTGTTTATTGGAGTACATCACTACATCCCCTTTGCAGTCAGCTCTGCAAGCTGTGCTTGCTTCGCTGGAGCACATCAACTATTTGGTTAAATGTCAAAACTCAAAACCAGTAGGATCAGCATTGAGCCAAGATCATAGTCCGGTGAGATGCTTAAAATATGTAAAGATGACCGGGTTCAAGTCTCTGAGCAAAAATGTTTAGGGTTGAGCCCTGATTTTTTTCAGTTATGTGTTTTTTTTGAAGGGGTTGGGGTTACGGTCCCGACTGGGAAACAGATAGGAGGTCCCAATTAGAAAACAATATCATCCGCAGATCGCAACAAGATCGTACATAATCACTTTGTTTAGAACAAATTCTACACACCAATAATCATTTAAATTTTATAAATCTCTTACTCAACTTCACAAGTAACCATCATAGACCAATCATACCGACATACCATATCTTGACGTGCAACATGCCACCACCTCTAAATTAGGTGCACAGCTATATCTTTGTGGCAAATGCCCACATCAACCAATTACTCATCATCGTTTAGTACTTGACGGGTAAACTAGCATGAACCTAAATTAACAATCTAACTTGATCAACAAGAATGAGATTATCAAGTGTGATTCTTACATGATTATTATTGTTGTTATGAACTTATTAATATAATTATATTACCAATCATTTTATTTATTTAATCATAATTATAAATAAAATAGGTATTATATTACTTAGTAGTATAACATAGAGGTGTACAAACCGGTTTTTCCCAAACTGGTTTAGTTTTTAAACCAAACCGGTTTTTTGTTATGTGATCAAACAATTTATTTTTCAAACCGGCTTGTCTAAATAAACACTCAAACATCTCACACCGTTTAAAAAAATGTTGTTTTTTACTTGTTTAATCGGTTTTTTTATTTGAACCAGTTCTAAAACCGGTTTTGAATATCGGGCTGCTAAACTGATATACAAACCACTGCTTCAAATCAAGCTGGAACCGGTTGGCTAAAACCGATCTCCTTAAACCGGACTGTTTTTTTTTTTTTTTTTTTTTTTTACGAACGTTTTTTTTAACCTCTAGAGTCTAGTATAGCAATACCAAAATCAACCTAACTAGCAATGAGGCCCATTAGGCCCATCCAATCTTGTAGGCCCAAGTTCCATCTTGTATAACCTCCTTAACTAGGGTTTCATCGGAGCACCATCACAGGCAGCGGTAAGAAGACGAATCACTTGTATATCGCCGGAGTAATTTTGCAGGTTCTTACAATCTCCATTTCACATCTATAAAGTTCATCTCTTTATCAGATGTATGTTCACGGCCATCTGTTAATTTGTTCGCTCTGTAATTGACCAATGTCTTCCAGATCCGCGAAATATATGCGTACAATGATTGTGAACGTGCAAAATTGAGTAAATTTGTAATCAACTAGACGCAAATTCAACAATTTGTGGTTTGATTTCCATGAATGTGATCTGTACATATGAGAGTTCTGTATTTGCTTTCATATGCTACTTTTGATGATGATACTAACAGTGTTGTTACAGGGAAGTATTTGATTTTGGGCTTGATGTATTTAAACGTCAAAGTAGTGTAATTATTTTAGCTCTGTTAATGGTTGATCATCCTCAATCCTGTTTTCAGTAAAATAACCTGGTTTTAGACTTTTAATTGCATTTGCTGGTGCTATTTAGTGTAGTTAAAAACTAGAGATTCTTTTGTGTTTTAACTTGATTTGGGCGTCAAGAAGTAAGCTCTGATTAAAATCATTATTGTGTTTAGTACACAGGTGCGAAAAATGGCGTATGCTGCAATGAAGCCGACAAAGCCTGGGCTGGAAGAGCCTCAAGAACAGATTCACAAGATTAGAATCACTCTCTCCTCCAAGAATGTTAAGAACCTCGAAAAAGGTATTATTATTATAACTACGGTTTTATCCACAGACTGTTCTGGTATGCCTGTTTACTTTTAACTACATATGTTAAATTGGTAATTGTTGTAAACTATTTAATGCTTTAGTTTTGATTCTTTGTTATTTTGCGTTCTAATGTAACCTCTTGTTAACATTATGCTTTAAGGTAATTGGTGACATGACACTTAATCAATGTGTATAAGGTGATGTCATATTTCAGTTTTATTCTTGTACTATAACCACCTACGATGGCAATCTAGCAAACATTGAACTGGGAAATGTGTTTGTGATTGTTTATTATGTTAAAATGTTGATTGCTATATCTGAATGGATGGCAAGATGATACTTTCAACGTAAATACATTGTAGGTCGTTCTTCTTTGATGTCGATCATTATGTGTACGCTCAAGGTTATTGTTTTCAGAGATTTAATGATTTACGTTATTTGTATTGAATAACAGTATGTTCGGATTTGATTCGTGGTGCTAAAGACAAGAGACTAAGAGTCAAAGGACCCGTTAGAATGCCAACCAAGGTTCTTCACATCACAACAAGGAAGTCTCCTTGTGGTGAAGGTATTTAACATTTTAACTTTTATCCCTTGTAGATGACAACCGATTGGAGCTTTTCTTTCTTTAACTTGTAAAGGCTGCGTGCATGTATCTATGCTAATGGACAAAGTTATATATGCGGGATAACTAATATTTCTTGCATCGTTTATTTGGTTTTGCAGGAACAAACACATGGGACAGGTTCGAGCTTCGTGTCCACAAGCGGGTTATTGATCTTTTTAGCTCACCCGATGTTGTGAAGCAAATCACTTCAATCACCATTGAACCTGGTGTGGAGGTTGAAGTCACCATTGCTGATCCTTAGACTGTTCTCTTTTTAGCCGATGCTTGATGTTAAGATCTTCTGATAGCTTTTTCATTTGAGTCAACAATTACAATTTTGTCGACCCGCAATGGACATGGAGTAAAAACAGACTTTCTTTTATGTTGAATAACTTGAATCTGCTTTCTATTTGTCCATTCTCAGTTTCATTGGTTGCTATAATTCGTTTGGAGACCTCTTTTTTGAAACTTTTGATGTTTGATGACTGAACTGAATATTTCAAATTATAAGTCATATGTTATATCCAAAAAAAGATTGTAAAAGAATATTGATTACATGTATCATGAACTATTAAAGTTAAATCAACACAACCTGTAGCTATTTATGTGATATTGAAAGTTGCAGATCTTATGTACCAACAAATGTCCTACTATGTTTAAAACAAATAAAGCTCATGTGTTCCGGTGGATGTTCTTCTATGTTTAAAACAAATGCAAGCCCTCTATTTCCAGAAAATGTCATATGTTCCAACGCTATGTTTCTTCTTTGTTACAAGACTAAAGGGCGTACCCGGTGCATGAAGCTCCCGCTTGCGCAGGGTCCGGGGAGGGGCCGGATCGCGAAGCGATCTGATGTACGCAACCTTTCCTTGCACAATTTTGTGCAAGAGACTGTTTTCACGGCTAGAACCCATGACCTCAAGGTCACAAAGCAGCAACCTTACCAGTTGCTCCAAGGTCCGCCCTCTTCTTTGTTACAAGACTAGCAGAAAATGACGGTGACGTGTATTTTGTTTTGTTTTTTTTGCTTTGTTACAAGACTAGCAGAAAAAAACAAAACAAAATACACGTCACCGTCATTATTCTCAAGCTCGAACAAAGAGAAAAAACCTAAAGTCACAATACGTAAACTTTAAAGGCCACCAGTTGTATAATTGTCTTTCACTAAAAACTCATGCTGCACAACTGTCCTCTGGGGTCTGACTAGTTAATCTGTTGAAGGTGATCATCTTCATGATATCTTTGCAAGTTAAAGCAAGAGTTGCTCATCTTCATGATGTATCTGCAAGTAAAATTTAGAGGAAATAAGGAAAAAAAAACAATCTGCCAATCAATAAGTGGGGTGACCTAAATGGTCAAATTAAGACAAAAAATAAGAGGAAACCCCATTTCAACAATCAAATCAAGAGGTTTTAACCTAAACATCTTTCAAGTTCATCACCAAAAACAAGTATCACAAAACAATCCTTGTTTGTAAAGAGCTTGAAGTTCAACTAAGTTGGCTGAGTAACGGAAGGCTTCTTGAAAGAATGGAAACCGTTGGTGACGACCTCTCAACAAAACACCATCATGCACCACTGGCTTCGACTTGTAGTAATGTGTTTGTCAAGGTGTAAATAAGCGTGCATGCAATCTTACATTTGTTAGTATATAAATTAGTATTTCACATATTCTTTTAGATTGTTTTCTTTTACACTTTATATGAAACTCATTTCTAATTTATGCTACAAATCATTTTAAAGACTCGTTAATCAATAATTTTGTGTAATACATGTTATTTGACATGTGATCATTGAAGCTCTAGTTGCCATATACATATTTCATTTTGCCTGCTCCCTTCATTAAGAGTGGATGAAACCACATTTAATTTGTAAAAAAGAAAAGAAAAAGAAAATCTTAAATGGTAACAACTATGACATATCTAATGCCATATCAACGATGACATATCTAAAGCCATAGGAACAGCGCCAAGAGGCATTGTAGCAAGGTTATGGCGATAAGAGCTGCAATGACGAGGAAATGAGTTATGATTTTGATGGCAAAGCAATTGAAGTAATACGAAAACAAATAAAACATAATTTATGCACATGTATAATACATCCATGGGATGATGAGAAGGAGAAGAGAATGAAAGTCGTTTAATAATGGGGATGATAGGGGAAGAGGCCAAAGGGCCAACAACCAACCAAACTCTAATAGTAAAAACGGATTAGAGAGATAGGAAAGAGGAGTAAAAGACGTATGCAAGAGCTATAAGGATAATTGGTTCAGTTGGCGGCATCAGGTGATACATGGGGACCTATGGTTTTGAAAGTTTATCCTTCTCCTGACTTTCTGCTATACTACTTTTAGATCATATTGTTACCATTGTTCCTTACTTGAATTCTTCCACCCAAGAGTGTTAACAAGAACAATGGTAACCTTTTGTATTTCATGTAACGGAGGACTTAATCAACTGCGGGCTGTATCAAAATATTTGATACGGCTGCAATTGCATGATACTTGAATATTACACTCATCCCATGCTGCCTGTTAGTTGGTATGATATTTCATATTAACACAACCAGATTCTTCCTTTGATTCAAAGATACAAAGTTTTGCATTTGAATAGAACAGATGCTCAGGTTTCCAATGGTGGTTAACTCATTGACCTATAGAGCTAAGGTGTCGAGTAAATATCAGTGGTCTAAGGTTCACTAGCCAAATTGTAGTATAGGTTGTTAACCTTACGAGACAAAGTGTTGTCAAGGAAGCCCATGTAGGCCTTAACAGGGACCCACAAAAATATAGGTTAATCCAGGCAAACCCAAAGAAGAAGATTACTTCTATGCAAAACCTGAAGAATGCTTACAGCCTTCAGACAATGAACCTGAGAACATTTTTCTATGCAAAGCCTGAAGAATGCTTACAGCCTTCAGACAATGAACCTGAGAACATTATCTAGTGATGTCACCGTAATGGTAAATCTAGTGATGTCACCATGATGGTAAATATAATTATAATGAATCCTAACAAATATATTAACTTAGATGATGCCCATAAAACTGTTTTGGTTGATTCCTCAGTATTCAATTGATGGTGTAGATCAGACTTACTTTTAAATAAGTGGACTTCCTATATTTATCAAGGAAAATCATCATTGAATGTGTGTATTTCAGTATTTGAGCTTTCAAAATAGAATAATGTAAAATGGTGTCAAATGGTTTACCCATATGAAAGAAAGCACAACATCATCAAATTTTGGTTCTGGTGTTATTCTCTCTTATCATTTCCCTGTAACTTGGTAAGCCCAGACTGGGTAGATTTGTGTGTTCTTGTTCCTCGTCCATCATCATCCGTGTCGTCGTCATTATCATTTCTTTCCATTCTAATTTGTTTACACGGTTCCCCTGAACCTTGCAAAACCTCAGCTGTTTTATCCTTTCCTTTGTGTTTTCGATCAGCATTTGTTGGTTCAAACTTCGAAGAAACATGCACATCAGTTCCTTTCAGTGGCGATGTTAGAGGGTATTTACTCCTAAGGCTTACAACATATGATGTGGGGTTATCCCTGGGTCTTTTGGCTCTTCCTGGACCATAAAGCTTCTCAAATCGGTTTAGCACTAGCGTCCTTTTCTGCTTTCTCCTTTTAGCTTGCATTGGCCTCTTACCCTTAGCTTTATCCAGCTTCTTATCTTGTGTCTTTTCCTCTGAATTACTACTAGAAGTAGTACTGCTACTTGAACTGCTCTCATCATCTTTATTTTCACCTTCGGTATTTGATGTTGACTCAGTTTGTCCTCTTGTTCGAAATGGATTAATTTTGAATCTCCGCGCCATTTTCTTTAACCGCAAAATCTTCAAATAATAGTTTAGTATGTGTTTAAGATGGTGTTGATTTCAATTAGGCTGAAAAAGAAGCTTCCTGCAAAATTCCACAAATCATAACAAGTTTAAGATCAGGAAATCCATTTCAATGCAGCCTATGTTTGTTTCGCCCCTCTCTCTTTGAAAAACAGAAAGTATATGATGTTCACTCGTGTAACCATTCAAATTTCAAAGTACCATTTATTTTCATATTCGAACAACAACATTAATGTTCAAATAAACCAAAAAAAGAGCTTGAAGAGACAAAAACATAATGGCTGTATCAAGTTGCAGAACACTGATCTAATGTATATACGGGTCGAAGTAGAAGAAAATAACGTTTAATGAAATGAAATTCTCTTGTAAAGGACATTCATAAAAAGATATCCCAAATAAGAATGCTCGGGTCAAAATCTGAAAAACGATACAAAAGACACAACTACAGCAAAGAAAAGCCTAAAAGATCCCCAAGAAACTGAAACATAAACCAAAGTAGAATCTCAACTCACATAGATAACTAAAATGAAGATATGAACACTCAATAGAAGTTGAATAACTTGAACAATATGAATATGATACTACCAAAAGATTTCAAGTTATAATGTCCAAAGGAAACTAAAGAACATAGTTATGATCAGAGACAAAAAACACAGATAAGAAAGCTTATTGGAGTGAAATTTATTCAATAACATCTTAATAAATAACTAATAAATTCCAGTTATAACAAATAACTAGAAGCTAATAATTCCTGATATTGAAATCCCTAAAAGAGTGACACAAATGTATGAAAGAAAGCACATAAGCAAACAGAAGTCTGGGCGATGTCAATCCAAATAAATGTCAAACAAAAGAATTAAGAACTTACTATAAACAAACCGTAATCGCATCCCAGCACCATTCAACCAATTGTAATCAAAATGCCAAAAACCCTAGAAAATATACAGAAGTTGCTAAATGCTAAACCCTAAAAAAACAATGAAAAAAAGAGTGCCAATGGTTAAAGAAATAATAAATTGAAGATTTACCTTTCCATATTATCAATAAATATAGATCAAATTCGCAATTTACATCATCATCAGAATTTAGAGAGAGTTTCTATCGAAGTGTGAAGTTCCTCATCGTCAATTGTTATGGGAAGTATGAAATGGGTATCAAAACAACTAAGACACAAATTTAAGAACTCTATTCCTAAATCAAAATTAAATCCATCATACAGGACAGATTATCAACTCGTCCTATGCTAGTAATAATAAACAGAGTACGCTTGATTGAACAATATGTAATCAAGATTTAGGGAATATCAAACCCTAATCAAACGATGCTGATAAAAAGATTAAGAGAGATTACCTCGAGGAGTTGAAGATCAAGCTCTCCGGCGAAATTTGATCGATGAGAGTCTCAACGGAACTGCTTACTGTAGTCTGTTACATACTTACATCTCATGCAAAATAGTATTAGGTATTTTAAAATGATTTTAAGGACCATATTTGAGAATATTTGTTTTCTCATAAATGCAATAAAAAATAACTTGTTTAAATGGGAAATTAATTAATTTCTTGGATTGTTGTAAATAAAAGTAGGTAATTACCTCTTATGAAATTACCAAAGGCGATGAACAGTTCCTGCTCTGATCTTGGTCGTCGGTTTTGGTGTGGGTGGATCTGGTGTGTTGGTTTTTTTTTTTTTTTTTCGTGTCTGTTGTTTTTTTTCCCTCAACAAATATGTTCCGGTTGAAATTGTTATTACTTTGTTGAGTAGATCAGATGGTTGGGGTTTTGTTTTTTGTTTGGTGGGTTAACGGTTTGATCTTTTGGGGTCCTTTTTTCCCTCCTTTTCTAAAATTAGTGGGGCACGTGTCGTACTGCTGTTTAAGTTCCTGATGATGTGCGCTTTAACGGAGTGGAGCGTCTCAGGTCCTAAAAGGGTGTTTCGCTATGTGGTTTCTCACTCTCCGATCGTTCTTCAGCCTTTGAGGTTTGTATTTTCTCCTTTTCTTTGTTTCATCGTCTACTTTTCCACGATCAATCTTCTTATTTTTGTAATCGGATGGTGGTATTTTGGGGTTGCATGTAGGTCTTCTTTGTGATTTTTACTATTGGTACTAAATCCTGATATTGTTGAGGTTTAGCGTTTTAGGGTTTTATTTGAATGTTTTGTTCTCTTTTTTTGGCATTGTTCAGTGTTTTTCTTTGTAATGACATTGTTAGGCAGATGTTTGTCGTTGTTAGAGGTGCTAATTGATGTTGTTTGTTTGGTTCTGTCTTCTCTGTTGTTAATTGCATTTGTGAGTTTGAATTGTGAGTTTTCATCTGTGATTGTTAGTTTCTATGTATTTTGGTCAATTGAATGTTATGTTGCTCTGTATAATGTTGTTTTTGTCAATTGATCATCTGTGATTGTTATGTTATCATCTGTGATTTTATTTTTTTATAGTTGAAATAACCTTCTTTTGCAATTTAACATCACATGTTACATCTTACAATTGTTCTTCATCTGGGTATGTATGTATACTTTTTTGCCTATTTATGCTGCATGTTAATGACATGAAGTTGTTGTCGATATCTGATGTGTTTCGCTGTTTTATTTTTGGGGATAGTGTTTGGATGAGGTTTTTATTTGGATATCTGCAGAGTATAAGCTTTTTAGGCTGCTTATACTCTGTTGTTAGTTCTGTTCTTCTCTGTTGTTAATTGGATTTGTGTGTTTAAATAGTATGTAATAAGAACAATTATTAATAAGGACTTCATTCATGAACTATAGCTTCGACCACCTATGTAAATCAAATTGTTTTATGTTCACCATATAATAATTATTCCACCATGCTTCCACATATACATATATACCTATACATACATGTACTAATATTTTGTTATTTGTTTGCAGTTTAACAACACACTGTTACATCTTACAGTTGTTCTTCACTTGGGTATGTATGTATACTTTTTTGCCTCTTTATGTTGCATGTTAATGACATGATTTGGGGATAGTGTTTGAATGAGGTTTCTATTTGGATATCTGCAAAGTATAAGGTTTTAGGCTGCTAATATTTTCTCCTACTACGTCTAGGTTGCTATTTGGATATCTGTAAAGTATCAAAATTTTTATCTACTAAAAAGAATATCAAATAGTAAAAAATAGTGATCATAAAAATCCACTTAAGAAAAAGAAAAGAGTAAAGTGATAACATTCATAAGGCAACGTCACCTGCTTATTACGCTTAACATTAGTCTGCACTCTGGTAAGACTCCTTGATGTCTGTAATGGTCAACAAAACAAACTCGAACAAGGTCTCTGATGTGATAAATAAAATTAAAGCAACTACACAAGCTAACATAAGGATTTCATACTTACTGTAATTAAAGAGAAATCGTATGAAGGGCACTATATTATGTCAATTTGAGGTTAAATATGTTTCTTTTTAATTTAATGCCTTCATTAGTCTATGAACCAACAATTTAAAACCACTTTGATTTCTTTTCTTCTCCTATTCTGCATTGTGTGGATTTCTTCATATATGTGTATGTACAGTTTTAGTTTTGTTATGCACAGTTTCTTTTGGGTTGTTTTAACAGTTTTTATATGGTAGTGGTTATTGTTGTGAAACTGATCTTTGTATGAATCTACTTTTGTTGATCAGATTTTAGCTCATGGTTTGATATCTACCTCATCAGCTGGTTATTTGCAGAGGTAACTTATACATTGAATGAAGCGCTTATGTGTTAACAGCTGTTGTTGACTATCTTTTTCTTTTCTTCTGCACTTTCTGGTTTCTTATAATATTTTGTGTCTGTTTGTGTATACAATATGGATTGGGTTAGTTTATATGATAATGTTGTATTTGTATGTGCACAGCATCTTTTTTGATTGTTTGATTATTGTTAGGATTGAAGTTGGGCATTCATAACAGCTTTTATTTAGTATTGGCTATTGGTGTCCACCTAATATTTGTATGAATATATTTCTGTTGATCAGATATTCGGTCGTGTTCTGATATCTACTTGATCGAGTGGTGGCTTGCATGCACAGTTTCTACATTCTCTGAACCATTGCACGATTATAGTTGCCTCTGTTCTTATATTTTTTGTCACTTTATGTTTCTGTTGGCTACTTGAGATCCAATATTTTTGGCACTCAGGTTAATTATTGCATTATGAAGATTGAGGGTGAAAGTTTGTTTCAGTTTCCTACTGATTTTACATAATTTTAACAATGATGAATTAAAATTTTTTTATGCTTTGTGCTAAAGGGTGGGTGAGGGTTAGCTGTTCAGTTTTTGGTTCAAATTGTTTAGTGTGTGTATTCCCCTCTCAATTTAAATTGTTTGATTTCACTGAGTAAATTTATTCTTATGCAGGTGTGTATAAAGTTGTTATTTTTTGTTGCTGTTCAAGTATCACTATATCCTTTTATTCTCATTTTCTTTTGACTTGTATGTTTTTTGTTGTGTTAATACTAATATTATCATATATTCTATATTCTTTTGTAGCGGTGTTGTGTTTTAGCATTGGTAGAATTATTGCTTTTTGCTGCCTCTATACGCAGGAATGTTCTTATATTGTATATGTTATCAATTTTTTACTAATGTGAAAGTATGGATTGTTTGATCGTTTAAGTTGGATAAAGTATGGTTTTATTAGCGGTAAAGTTTAGAACTGTGCTTATGTTTAAAGAGAGCGCTAAAGAACGTTGTTTCATGATTTTAGTTTGACGTTATGGCTCTTTCTATAGGTTTGGAATATGTATTTTTGCTTATTATTGATATTGCCTTTTTAGAATTCAATGCCTAAACGTAGACGTAAGGAAATAGATCCTTCGAACATTCCTTCATCTTCCACCTCACGGTTTGAGGCTGCAAGTCAAACCCGTTTACAATCCTTACATCGTATATCAATGCTTCGATCTTCCGTGCGTCCTGACTCACAGTCTATGCAAGATGTGCCTCTACGATCTGACATTTTCCGGATTGTACGATGAATAATGACAGTTCTTCGTTATATCTCCTGATTATGCGGACCTGGGAAGGTGTGATGAGGTTTACGAATTTTGCGTGCACTTTTTTGGTATGATGAACGTTTAGCATCTTTTCCTAGCAGTCAAAGACCTCGGTATCATAGATGTTGTAAGGCTGGAAAGGTTCTTCTGCATTATCCTGTACAACCTCCAGATTTACTTAAATCGCTTTTCTCAGATGCTAATTTTATATGTAATGTTCGCGCATATAATGCAATGTTTTCCATGACATCTTTTGGTGCTACTGTCGATAATTCTGTTAATCAGGGTGGATCTCCGTATGTTTTTCGTGTTACCGGTCAGTTCTCATAGATTAAATACCGCTATTTTTTCGGATATTTCTGCCCAACACTGTGTTATCCTTCTATATCCCACACGTCTCTATCACCAATTAATATTACCATATTCTAACGACTCTATTCTTCACCTACACAAGCTGCTATTCGGTATTCACTCCTTTAATAATTTTTTCTAAAATTTAATTCGTTTTTGGTTGTATAGAGTTTGAATGTTCTAGGAAATCTGTTTGCAAATATTTCAGCTAATAGCAAGAAGTTATGTAATTAGTTCTTTTTTGTTCAGAAGTTAACTTCAATTTTATATTTAATACCCCTTATTTTTTGGATTTGTGTCATTTCTGAGATCAACTTTTGTGCTTCTACTTTTGTACTATTTTGTATATCTTGCATTGATGATTAATGTTCATAACTATCTTTTCTGTTTTATTTTCTTCCTAGGTTCTCAGAATTTTTATAGTATAATAAAAACATGATAAGTTATAAGAACTTGACATGTTACTGTCATAAAAGAAACATAATTCTCATGCTTGATGTGTGCTAGACTACCTAAATAAAACTAACAAAAATTGATTCTAAACTAGACACTGAAAAGCTTTAAATTTAAAACTAAGACTAAGACTCGATTCTAAGCAACACAACCGGCAGTGTACCAGTCAATTGCAGAATAGCTTTAAAGTCCGAGTTATCGAACCCAAAGATTTCTGTATGGAAAACGTAAACTAAACTTACCTAAGACTCGACTAAAAATACTAAATGAAAGTAAATGGGGGGTTTGTTTTAAATTACTTTAAAAGAACTAAGACTGGACAGAAAACAAGGAATTGACTAGATTAAATCAGGAGAAGAAAACGCGACCTAGGCAAGAATCCTATACATGTTTTGGCTTTTCTTCTAACGTTTTGGAAATACTTGTGTAACCAGGATCTAAAGATACTAACTTAAAAGGGACCTAGAGAAACCTCGACACTTTCAAGGGAAGCAACTAGATTGACCTAATAAGCCGATAAAACACCGTTAATGGATTCCCTCACAGGTTCTCCAACTATGCTAACAAGGCACCCGAAAGACACTCTACCTCACGGCGCAAGTGACTCAATACCCTAAGACAGACACTCTACCTCACAGCGCGAGCGGTCCTAAGGCAAGGGGATAGATATCGGTTGACTGATCAGACTCAGTAAACAAGATGTGAAGGGTAAACTAGACAGAACTCCTCACAGAGACTCTAACCTAGCAATCGCACCACACTAGACAAACCGATAACCTATCAACTTCACAGTATTAAGATTAGTTGCATATTTAGTTAGTCAATTTCAAGACAAATCATTCCAATGACTCACTACGTCTAGCAAATCATCCAAAATCGCAAACATATAGTAAACGACCTAGCATGCACCTATTCTATGACAGACAATCACCAAGGCACACGTGGAATGATAAATCACTACTCAAAACTGATCTAAACACACGTCCACAACTGATCATTCAAACCAATATCTTCTCATTAGCAATTAAACACAATCATTGTTCCAAAAACCGATAAATTCATAATCAAACATGCATATTCATCAAAACCTAGGTAGCTACAGAAGTTTAGACAAGAACCATATCAAACAGTAGCTAAAGTTCATAAACAACTCAGTAAACATGATTCAAAAGCAAGAGTAAACAAGAAGAAGATGAAACCGATGAATAACACCCTTGAATCTTCAATCCTCTTGCTCAATCCTTGCTCCTTGATGCTTCCAATTGCTTGTTCTCTGCTTGGGATCTCCAAATCATCTCTTTTTTTTCGTCTGGAAGTCGGGGCTCTCTTTTAGAATGTGTTATACATTTTATTTAAATGTGAAAATTAGGGTTTGGCCGCGTTCTCTCTCTTCGCGCACCGCGTACAAGATACGTAATCTGTGCGCGCAGCGCTAGGGACAAAATAGTCGGGGGGCCGCGAATCCTCTCTTCGCGCAGCGCGTACAGTGTTAACTCGTGCGCGCAGCGCGAAGATCCTATTTTCTCTGCAATTTTTCTTTATTTTTCAAGTTTAATAACTTGCAACTCCTTCACTTGTCCAATGCCCTCGTTCCGACTCGTTTTCCATTCCTTCCTGCATCCAAACACCTGCAAATGACAAATAACGGAAACATTAACTTATTCTAATAAAATTAAAGACAATAGACGTATAAAGACTCAAACCCGATTCTAAAAACATATGTGTTTTGCAACACATCAAACATCCCCACACTTAACTCTTTTTCGTCCCTGAAAAAGTATTATGCTATGGAATCATAATCAGGTTTAAATCCGGTTCTCAAAAAAAATTAAAGTTAACGGCTTATATTAAGATCTAATAACATGTTGACCGCGATCACAGGTATATTTGTCCACTTAAACCCAACCGCCGATCATTCAGGTCCCCAATCGTATTGCAATTAAGTTCAAGTATTTGATTAATTCATTATGGGTCTCACACTTCGGTACCTATTCCCGCTTCAAGCTTTCTAGGCACAGAATAAATCAAATTTCTAAGATTTTTCTACCACCGTAACCCACTACCCAACTGTAATCCCTCTATCTCTAAATGGAATTTGTTTGTGCCCTTTTTGGCATCTTTTCTGAGCTTTTCTCATATATTTTTTTTCTTTTTTCTTTTTTCTGAGCATTGCCTTATTATACCTAATTCTCAGAGGTGTTGCAAGCAAGAGTCACTATCCCCCGCAAACCAACGCATGAGCCTTAGGCTTATTATACCCAATTCCTAGAGGTGTTGCAAGCAAGAGTCACTATCCCCCGCAACCAACGCATAGGCCTCAGGTTTTTAAGATTTTAAGTTCATTGCTCTCTTTTTTTTTATTTTTTTTTTTATTTTTTATTTTTCGATATATGGGTGGATTTCCTAAAGGCGCCGCCTGTTAAAGCGTGCCTGCTAGAAAAACTACAGCTGGGTCTTAACCTACAGTGGTACCCCTTATACTGTCTACGGTTTTGGCTTCCAATGGTGAGAACCCACAAGACTTAATAATGTTTAATTAAGTGTACTAAAATACTCCTAGGATAACCTTACAAGATCAGCTGGGCCTACCCGCACATCCCAAATCAGACATGTTTTTAATCAGTTATTCATCTTATATGTGTGCTATTTGAAAACCGAACACCTGATTTTTTCTATCATTTTCCATTTTTTTTAATATATGCAAACATCAAAATCAGGGACTTTTTTTCTTTTAAGACTCAAATAAACAGACAAAAATAATAAAATAACTAAACACACTGTAAAAACTAACTAAACACACTCAAATATTAAGACTGACTGACTCAATTAAATTAAACCTAAGACACATGTCTTCCTATCCCCACACTTAAATTTAATATTGTCCTCAATGTGGAAATTAAAAAGAAAGACATAAATAAGAAGAGTTTTGGAAAAGACTTAGCTGGTAATAAGCAGATTCCATCTATGCACAGTCTGAATCCAAAACCTCTGATCGTATAGCATTTCATTCGCGATCAGGAATCACTGGTTGCCTCCTTAAAAAGTGTTGGATATATTCACCCGAATGGAGATTGAGTACGGGTGAATTATTCCAAACCTGCAAAACAAACACTCTACCAAGCAAACACAGCATCAAACAGACTCAATAAAAATAAACAATCTGACTCAACAAAAACCGACACCAATTACCTAAAACTCAAGCAAACCAACTCTACAAACGGGTCACTACCCAAATACTATCTTCCAAGATCAACTTACGGGGGATCATGAAGACCTAGCTCACCCCCAAAACTAACAACCTCACCTCCAAACTCACCACTAAACAAGAAACCACCAAATTCAGAATCAATCAAATCACAACAATCCCCACACTTAGGTTTTGCTAATGGTGGCGGTTCTCTATCAAACTCTAACATCCCCACACTTGGGGATTTGCTATCCTCAACCACAAACTTCTCAAATTCACAATCAACTAACTCATCATCACTTTCACAAACTCGCATAAACTCATCCACCACTCGATCTAACTCATCCTCCTCCTCAACTGAATACACTCTCTCATTCTCCATCATCCTATCATCCACCTCACACGAATTGATCAAGGACACCGACTCTTTTGGAATACTAGGACCCCTAATCGATTTGGCAACCTCAAACACTACA
Organism: Flaveria linearis; assembly: GCA_024085815.1. Lineage (NCBI taxonomy): Eukaryota > Viridiplantae > Streptophyta > Magnoliopsida > Asterales > Asteraceae > Flaveria > Flaveria linearis. The sequence goes on along the minus strand of CM044014.1, from coordinate 20,689,047 downwards.
CTCTCCTCTCCCACGTGAAGTGTGATCTCACCCTTAAACACATTAATGTTAGCTTTAGCAGTACACAAGAAGGGTCTACCTAGAATGATAGGAACTCGCTCATCAGCCTCCATGTCTAACACTACAAAGTCCACGGGGAACACAAACTTACCAACCTTAACCAATAAATTCTCTACAATTCCCCGCGGATGCTTAACAGATTTATCAGCAAGGGAAAGTGTCATGCGCGTTGGGCTCAACTCACCTAAACCTAGCTTCTCATACAAGGAATAGGGCATAAGATTGATACTAGCTCCTAAATCCGCCAACGCGTGGCATTGAACTTCACTACCAAACAGACACGGGATTGTGAAGACCCCGGGATCTGCCAATTTCTCCGGTAGTTGGTTCATGACCACCGCAGAACACTCACCCGACAAGGAAACACTCGAAATTTCACCTAGTTTGCTTTTATTCTTCAAAAGGTCTTTCAAAAATTTAGCATACCTAGGCATCCACTTAATTACCTCTATGAATGGGAGATTGACCTTCAATTGTTTAAACAAATCCAAAAAGTGCCCGTAATCCCTTTCATACTTTTGATTCTTAAGCCTATCGGGAAACGGGAGACGGGAATGATCAATCACCGGAGAACGCTCAAACACACTAGGATTCCTAACAACACTATCCCCAGAGGGATTCTCTACTACCTTCTCACTCTCATTCTTCTCAAACACGACCTCCTCAACTATAGGGCCTCTCACCTCATCTAACTGCCTACCCGACCTAGTTGTAATGGCCTTGACATGTGCATTCGGGTTCTGTTGAGTATTACCGGGCAACTGACCTTGGGGCTTCTCATCTAACCTTCTAGCTATATCCCCTACAGTCCTCTGAAGATCTAGGAAAGCTGATTGCTGATTTTTCAATAAGATATCATGTTCAGCTAGAATCTGCTACGTCTTAGAATCCTTAACCACTAACTGAGTCAACAGATTCTCTATCCTACTTAACTCTCCACTATTCTGCCCTGACTGACCACCTGAACCACTACCCTGCCCCTGGTTTTGATTAGAATTCTGTGAGAAACCTGGGGGAGCACCTGAAGAACGCCAGTTGTTCTGATTTCTCCAACCGGAGTTATAAGAATTGTTACCTACATAACTGGCTTGCTCTTGACCTATCAAAGGGCACTCACTAGTGGCATGGTCACCTCTACATAGCTCACACCTATCAACCTTCTTTTTCAGCTCTCTAACCTCACGAACTAGGCTATCAAGAGCAGCAGCCACACTAGTATCCATGGTGACATGGTGAACTCCTCGGGATGAGGTACCAGTGGCAGGACTGGAATTCCTGTTTCCAGACCGCTGCTCATGTTCTGCTTGGGCAAAACTCTCAAACATCTCATTACATTCATTCACGTTTTTCTTACCCATGAGATGCCCACCCGCAGACGTGTCAAACCTAGCTCTCGTCTCATAATTTAACCCATTGTAAAACTTTTCTACTAAAGCCCATTCAGACAAACCATGCTGGGAGCAACGACTAAGGAGGTTTTGAAACCTCTCCCAAGCACGATAGTAAGGCTCATCGGGCTCCATCCTAAACGAATGTATCTCATCTCTAAGCCTAGATGCATTGGCCGACGGAAAATATTATGAAGAAAACGCTCACGAAGAGCCGGCCAGGTGGTGAAAGTACCAGCTGCATGAGATTCGAGCCAAGTGGCGGCTCGATCAGCAAGTGAAAAGGGAAACAGCTGTAAAAAGATGGCATCATCAGACGCACCCTGCAACTTAAAAGTTCTACCTATTCGCTCTAAGCGACCTATGTGTGCAGGGGCGTCCTCATCCTCTCGTCCGTGGAACTGACAGTTATTAGTGATAGCTGTCATGACGTAGGATGGGATCTGCCAGGAGTTATCATTAGCAATGGTAGGAAGTATGATTGGATTGCTAACTCCTGTGAAGCCATTGGTGGCTTGCTGATGAACAGTCTGATTTTCAGCCATATGTGTGTGTGGTGAACTAGGTGGGCTAGAATCTGTAGAAGAAGTAGAAGAAGGTGCTGTAGAAAAAGGTGTAGAATCAAAACAGAAAGAGAAGAAGTACCACCCTTAAATTTGGGCAACGCAAGCTGCAAATCTTGATCCGGAGGTGGTCCTTGTGATCTCAAGCGGGGCATAAACCTGCAAAACACAAAATTAAAACTGTAAGACTGACTCAAACAAATAAAATAAAAACAAATAGAATTGAAAACAAACTAATTAAAAAAAAACTTAGCACAAATAGCAATTAAATCAAGTAAGTCTAATTAACGCAATCGCCAAGAAATCCCCGGCAACGGCGCCAAAAACTTTGATGTGTGCTAGACTACCTAAATAAAACTAACAAAAATTGATTCTAAACTAGACACTGAAAAGCTTTAAATTTATAAAACTAAGACTAAGACTCGATTCTAAGCAACACAACCGGCAGTGTACCGGTCAATTGCAGAATAGCTTTAAAGTCCGAGTTATCGAACCCAAAGATTTCTGTATGGAAAACGTAAACTAAACTTACCTAAGACTCGACTAAAAATACTAAATGAAAGTAAATGGGGGGTTTGTTTTAAATTAATTTAAAAGAACTAAGACTGGACAGAAAACAAGGAATTGACTAGATTAAATCAGGAGAAGAAAACGCGACCTAGGCAAGAATCCTATACATGTTTTGGCTTTTCTTCTAACGGTTTTGGAAATACTTGTGTAACCAGGATCTAAAGATACTAACTTAAAAGGGACCTAGAGAAACCTCGACACTTTCAAGGGAAGCAACTAGATTGACCTAATAAGCCGATAAAACACCGTTAATGGATTCCCCTCACAGGTTCTCCAACTATGCTAACAAGGCACCCGAAAGACACTCTACCTCACGGCGCAAGTGACTCAATACCCTAAGACAGACACTCTACCTCACAGCGCGAGCGGTCCTAAGGCAAGGGGATAGATATCGGTTGACTGATCAGACTCAGTAAACAAGATGTGAAGGGTAAACTAGACAGAACTCCTCATAGAGACTCTAACCTAGCAATCGCACCACACTAGACAAACCGATAACCTATCAACTTCACAGTATTAAGATTAGTTGCATATTTAGTTAGTCAATTTCAAGACAAATCATTCCAATGACTCACTACGTCTAGCAAATCATCCAAAAATCGCAAACATATAGTAAACGACCTAGCATGCACCTATTCTATGACAGACAATCACCAAGGCACACGTGGAATGATAAATCACTACTCAAAACTGATCTAAACACACGTCCACAACTGATCATTCAAACCAATATCTTCTCATTAGCAATTAAACACAATCATTGTTCCAAAAACCGATAAAATTCATAATCAAACATGCATATTCATCAAAACCTAGGTAGCTACAGAAGTTTAGACAAGAACCATATCAAAACAGTAGCTAAAGTTCATAAACAACTCAGTAAACATGATTCAAAAGCAAGAGTAAACAAGAAGAAGATGAAACCGATGAATAACACCCTTGAATCTTCAATCCTCTTGCTCAATCCTTGCTCCTTGATGCTTCCAATTGCTTGTTCTCTGCTTGGGATCTCCAAAATCGTCTCTTTTTTCGTCTGGAAGTCGGGGCTCTCTTTTAGAATGTGTTATACATTTTATTTAAATGTGAAAATTAGGGTTTGGCCGCGTTCTCTCTCTTCGCGCACCGCGTACAAGATACGTAATCTGTGCGCGCAACGCTAGGGGACAAAATAGTCGGGGGGCCGCGAATCCTCTCTTCGCGCAGCGCGTACAGTGTGGTTAACTCGTGCGCGCAGCGCGAAGATCCTATTTCTCTGCAATTTTTCTTTATTTTTCAAGTTTAATAACTTGCAACTCCTTCACTTGTCCAATGCCCTCGTTCCGACTCGTTTTCCATTCCTTCCTGCATCCAAACACCTGCAAATGACAAATAACAGAAACATTAACTTATTCTAATAAAATTAAAGACAATAGACGTATAAAGACTCAAAACCCGATTCTAAAAACATATGTGTTTTGCAACACATCAATGCTATACAATAAAGTCTTTCAGTCAAATTTTAATGTATTATAGTTCTTGAACCTATTTAAAGTATATATTGTGTTATCTGCGATAGGTGTAGCTCACTAACAAACAATTAGGTACGTGGAAAGGAGGCTAGATAAGTACTTTTTATTAACGTGCAGGCACAAAAGACATAAATTTGGTTGATTTATTATAGTACAGGCACAAAAGGCCTGCATACCTTGGATCATGTTTAGAATCAATTTCTTAGAATTGTTTATTTCACATTTTTTTATTCTCCTTGCCGTAACAGGCAGTACATACTTGACTTCATGAGCTGTTTAATAATATTGTATACATACATATATACAGTGGCTAATACTGAAATTTTGTATCATATAAACACAATTCCAGGGACATAATTTCACACTGAAGGGAGCAGTAACAGAAGTACACACTGACAGGGAATGGTATTGCATAGGCTGCCCAAAATGTGATCAGTCCCTAATGAAAGTTGGAGACGAGTGGTTCTGTTCTATGCACGGAAACCTCAGCGTGCCAACTGAAATGTATACCCTCTACAACCGCTCTTTTTTTTTAACACAATAAACAACTAAAACATATTGTAATTACAGATATCGGATCACCGCCACAATCTCGGACAATACAGGAAGTATCCCTGTCCTAATATTCAATGATCCATCTGCATGCCTTACCGGGATGACATGCCCTGACATATTAGGAACTCACAACCCAGACGCCGCCCTACGCCAAATCATAAACAAGGCTGCCATATTCCACGTCCAGTCACATAAAACAACAGAGCTGAGATGTTGCGTTGTACCGTTACCAAAGTTGACATTATAAGAGACAGTACAACAACAGCAAGCACACCTGCACTGACAACACCATCATCATTCCAACCAATGCATAGAGCTGAAACAAGTACATCAACCAAAAGAACACTGTTCATAGAAGAAAGTAAGAAATAACATAGTTACGCAATAATTACCACTTTATCATCCTAACAACATTTTAAAACACAGGTACTCCACCTGGGAAAAAGGTAAAAGAAGACTAACAAGAAGCAACAACAACCTTTTGAAGATGTCAAAACTACCCAAAATGCCTAATGGTCTTGCCTTTTGTTAATACATGACCTCACCTTTTGAACAACAATAGCCTTTTGAAATTATCATATAAACAATGACATCCTTTGAATGTAATCAATAACTACTCTACATATGCTTTTGAATGTAGCTAACAAACGCTGTAAAAAAAGATGATATCGCGCAACGCGCGATTTGGCTCCCAACTAGTTTTATTTATGTTTCGACAAATATCAAGAGGTTAGGATATACGCACCTCACGATATTACTTGTCATACCTTCTTTTTCAAAAAAAAACAATTTTAAAACTTGTCATATTTTATCCTGTAATAAAATTTAGTTTTATAAAAAAAGTTTTTCTTTTTTTTCTAAATAAGTTTCAAAAACACGTTTTATATAACAATATAAAAATATTATTTAAATTTTCAAAACAAAACTAACAAACAAACAAACAAACAACCCAGTATATCCCACTCGAGAGCAAGGTCTGGGGAGGGTAGGTGTAGGCGAGTCTTACCTATATCTTGTTAGGTAGAGAGACCGCTTCCAAAGAGACCCCCGACTCGATAGCAAAGGCAATAGCAATAGCAAACCATCATAGAATAAATCATTCAGCACATAGCATATAACATACAGAGATATAACAGGTAATGAATAAGGAAAAGAAAAAGAAAAAGCATACATCAGAGAGCAGCAAGAATCACCTATAAAGGGCAGATGTGGAGTACGAACACATCAGGCCCCGCAACAAGACTTCAACTACCCTTTCTGCCTATAGAAACTACTAAAAGTCCTTAATTTTAATTCTACGCCTCCACTCACTCCTATCCTCGATCATGTGCTCAGAGAGGTGCAGATGTACCATATCTCGCCTAATTACCTCGTCCCAAGTCAACCTAGGTCTTCCTCTACTCCTCCTACCCTCTAAGATGATGTTCTCTACTGCTCTAACTGGTGCCGCCATTGGTCTCCTCCTGACATGCCCAAACCATCTTAATCTTTCCTCTCGTATTTTATCTGTGATACAAGCCACTTCTAGCTTCTGTCGAAACACTTCGTTTCTTATCCGATCCAGTCTTGTGTGACCACACATCCACCTCAGCATTCACATTTCCGCTACCTCTATTTGTTTCTCGTGCGATTTCTTTATGGCCCAGCAGTCAGTTTCATATAACATAGCTGGGCGTACTGCCACTCGATATAGTTTTCCCTTTAGTTTTGCCGAAAACCTCTTATCACATAGAATTCCTGATGCTGCTCTCCACTTGCACCATCCTGCTTGAACACGGTGCGCTACATCGCTGTGTATCTCTCCGTCCTCCTGCAGGTACGAGCTCAGGTATTTGAACCTAGACGTTTATGGGACCTCCATACCATGAATACTGATTTGGGTGTTCTCTTCCGCCTCACCACTAAAATTACAATACATGTATTCTGTCTTAGAGCGACTTATCCTTAAACCTTTGAGCTCTAATGCTGCTCTCCACTGTTCTAGCCTGTCGTTAAGCACCATTTTAGATTCCGATATTAAGACTATATCATCCGCAAAGAGCATGCACCACGGAACTGGCTGTTGTATAGACTTGGTCATCTCATCCAACACTACTGTGAAGAGAAAAGGGCTCAGTGCCGATCCTTGATGGAGTCCCACTTCCACTGTGAAGGAGTCTGTGTCTCCGATCGGGGCTCGCACACACGTTTTTGCCCCGTCATACATATCCTTGATTATTTTGATATACCTCTCTGGTATCCTTCTAAGTCGTAGACTTTCCCAAATTAGTTGACGCGGAACACCGTCATAGGCCTTTTCCAGGTCGATGAATACCATATGTAGGTCCCTTTTCTTTTCTCTGTATTTCTCCATTATCCTCCTTATGGCGTGTATGGCTTCTGTTGTAGAGCATCCTGGCATAAATCCAAATTGGTTTAATGCTATCTTAGTTTCCCGTCTAATTCTCGTGCCAATAACTCTTTCCCATAATTTCATCGTGTGACTCAATAGCTTTATTCCCCTGTACTTTTCGCAACTTTGAACATCTCCTTTTTCTTATATATGGGAACTATGACACTTGTTCTCCACTGGTCTGGCATCTTCCCTGTCTTAAAGATAGTGTTGAATAGATCCGTTAGCCATTAGAGCCCCTCATCTCCCAGACATTTCCACACTTTAATCGGTATGTTGTCTGGCCCCACCGCTTTAGCCCTTCCCATTTTCTTCATAGCTCTCGTAACTTCGTCTACTGTGATGCTTCTATAATAGCATTTGTTTTGTTGTGTTGTTTGGGTTGTATTATCTATCTCAGTTTGTTGATTTGGGTTCCTTATGTTGTAAAGGTTATCGAAGTAAGTTTTCCATCTCCCCTTGATGTCTTTCTCGTTCACCAAACTTTTCCATCCGCCGCCTTTATAAACTTCACCGTTCTCAAGTACTGTCTTCTACTTTCTCTTGCCTTTGCTAACTTAAACATGTCATGCTCTCCTTCTTTCGTCTCTAGTCGTTTATACATCATCTCATACGTCGCGTTCTTTGCCTCTGACACCGATTTCTTCGCCTCTCTCTTATCCTTCTTGTATTTATCTTTTAGCTCTGTGCGTTCTTCGTTATTGTTACAGCGTATAAGCTCTCTAAAGCTTTGTTGTTTAATTCTTATCTTCTCCTGTACATTTTCATTCCACCACCAAGATTCCTTATGGTCGACTGTCCTCTTTCCTGTAACTCCAAGCGTTTCTTTAGCTGCCTGGATGAGCGTAGTTGCCATGGCCTCCCACTTTTGGTTTGCATCTTCCTGTGTTCCAGTCTGGTTCATTGGTATGACCTTATCTCTAAAAATGGTAATCTTTTCGTCTTTGAGCTGGCCCCATTTGATCGTATGTCTAACTCTCTTGTTTTGCTGGAGAATTGGTCTCTTCACGCGTATATCCGCCACCAACATATGATGTTGTGTCACGACTGTTTCTCCCGGGATTGTCTTACAGTCCTTCCATGAGCTACGATCTTCTCTTTTCATCATAAATAGTCTATCTGTGTGTGTCTCCCGCCGCTGCTAAACGTGATTAGATGCGAGTCTCTTTTCTATCTCTTTTCACCAACATATGATGTTTGGGTTGTATTATCTATCTCAGTTTGTTGATTTGGGTTCCTTATGTTGTAAAGGTTATCGAAGTAAGTTTTCCATCTCCCCTTGATGTCTTTCTCGTTCACCAAAACTTTTCCATCCGCCGCCTTTATAAACTTCACCGTTCTCAAGTACTGTCTTCTACTTTCTCTTGCCTTTGCTAACTTAAACATGTCATGCTCTCCTTCTTTCGTCTCTAGTCGTTTATACATCATCTCATACGTCGCGTTCTTTGCCTCTGACACCGATTTCTTCGCCTCTCTCTTATCCTTCTTGTATTTATCTTTTAGCTCTGTGCGTTCTTCGTTATTGTTACAGCGTATAAGCTCTCTAAAGCTTTGTTGTTTAATTCTTATCTTCTCCTGTACATTTTCGTTCCACCACCAAGATTCCTTATGGTCGACTGTCCTCTTTCCTGTAACTCTAAGCGTTTCTTTAGCTGCCTGGATGAGCGTAGTTACCATGGCCTCCCACTTTTGGTTTGCGTCTTCCTGTGTTCCAGTCTGGTTCATTGGTATGACCTTATCTCTAAAAATGGTAATCTTTTCGTCTTTGAGCTGGCCCCATTTGATCGTATGTCTAACTCTCTTGTTTTGCTGGAGAATTGGTCTCTTCACGCGTATATCCGCCACCAACATATGATGTTGTGTCACGACTGTTTCTCCCGGGATTGTCTTACAGTCCTTCCATGAGCTACGATCTTCTCTTTTCATCAATAAATAGTCTATCTGTGTGTGTCTCCCGCCGCTGCTAAACGTGATTAGATGCGAGTCTCTTTTCTTAAAAAACAAATTTATGATTCCCAAGTCATGCGCTACTGCAAAGTCAAGAAGCTCCTTACCGCCGTCATTCCTAAGGCCGTATCCGAAGCCTCCATGCACCAACTGGAAGTGGTTATTATCCTTACCGATATGCCCATTAAAATCTCCCCTATGCATATTTTTTCGCCTCGAGGTATGTCACTCATAACGTGATCTAAACTCTCCCAGAAATTTTTTTTTTTCGTTTCTCCTAGTCCAACATGCGGAGCATACGCACTAACTACTGCCACTACTTCATCCCCTATTACAATTCTTAACAGCATAATTCTATCATCGTATATTCTTACCTCCACTACATTGTCTTAAAGTTTCTTAGCCACTAGAAAACCTACTCCATTTTTAATTCCATCAGACCCTGAATACCATAGTTTATAACTATTGCACTCTTTCGCTCTCCCACCCCGCCATCTAGTCTCCTGTAGACACACAATCTGAACCCTACGTTTCCTCAGCACATCAATTAACTCTAGTAACTTACTAGTTAGTGTTCCTACATTCCACGATGCCACTCGTAATCTAAAATCCTTTTTCCTTGTATTCGCACCTCTCGCACCGAACATGATCTCGGGTCAGCAAAATGGCACCTGCTGTCTATAATACCTGACAGAGTCCACTAGAACAACCAAAAAAAACACTGGCAACACCTTAAAAAAGAATTGCAGCACAAGTAAAACACAATCAAAAGCAATCCGTCACACGAGTTCGAAAGCATACGATGGACACACAAACAGATCAAGACACAGATAAATAACAAATCACATGATAGTAGAAATACCCAAGAAATAGAGGAAGCCCCCTAAACAAAACCAAGAATGCTGGTACCCCTAACCCAGCCAAACAATCTAAATAAAAATAATATTTAAAGATATAAATAAAGGCGGGTAAAACAGATATGCAAACACGAGATAGAACGATCTCACCGAATGTACACCCAATTTAGGGTTCCTCGATTATGCTGCTGGTATTTGATGACCGGAGAGGCGGTGATGTAGATATAAATTAGGTTTTCAGTTTGGATTTAAGTTTAACAAAATAGATTTAAGATAATACGGTTAATTTATAATTTGTAAATAATTGAATTTTAAAATATTAATTAATACAAAGAAGATAGAATAGAATAATATTTAATTGATAAAATTTGGATGAATAAAATTAGAAAGTTAAAATGTGGAAAATAATTAATATTAATAATTAACTAATAGAGATATTGGTCAAATTAATTAGTTTAATAAATAATTAATTAAAAATTTAAATATGTAAGATAATTATAAAATGGTAGAGAGCAGAAACGCAGCGGCGGTGAAGGCAGTGACCGGTGACCGAAAATGGCTGACGGTGGCTAGCGGTGATAGTGAGAGACCGGCGGTGGCTAGCAGTGCAGGTGGCCAGCGGTGAAGGCGACGGTAACTGTGGTGGTTAGCGGTGGGTGACGGTGGCGGTGAAGGCTGTGGTTAACGGTGGGTGTGGGTGTGGCTGTTGGGGTGGACGCCGGTGAGGGCTGTGGCTAGCAGGGGTGAAGGTTGTGGCTAGCGGGGGTGGGCGGTGGTGGGGGGAGGCGGCTATCGATGGAGGCGACAGTCGATGGAGGCGACAGTGGGTGACGGGTAGGTGGCCGCAGGTTTTTGGTGGGGTGGTTGGTTATAGTGGTCGTGGTTTGTGGTGTGGTGGTCGCGGTTTGTGGTAGGGTGGTTGGTTGGGGTGGTCGCCGTTTGAGGTGGGGTGAGGTGGGCACAGGTGTGGTGCTCCGGTGTGAGGTGGCCCGGTGGCTAGGAGGTGTGTTGCTCCTGGGTGAGGAGGCCCGGTGGCTTGGAGGTCGCGCGGTTTGTCGCCGGAGGTGAGCTGTTACCGGCGCAGAGGAGGTCGCCTGCGGTCGCCTACGGTGAGATGACCGTTGCTGATGGTGGCTACGGTACTAAGGAGGTACCGGTGTTGATGGGGTCTTTGCAGTAGAGAGAGAGTACAATAGAGAGAGAGAGTCATTGATGGGGTCTTTTCAAAAAAAACTATAAAAATATAATATTGTTATAATGGCAGACATATGGGTCCCACCCATTTTGTTTTTTCTTCTTTGTTATGTGTATATATATGACTGCTCACAAAGAATCTTTGCTGGCTCCTCTTCTCATTTCATCTATCAAAACACAACGGAGATTTCTTCTTCTCATTTCATCTATTAAAACCCTGCTATTAAACGGGATACACTGGGTATGTTTGTTTGTTTGTTTATTTCATCTATTAAAACACATACTCTCAATTATTATTATAACACGTTATTAGCACGAGGTGCTCAACCAAAAAAATCAATAAAGAAGAAGTTGTCATAACAATCAATGTAAGTTTTTCATAAATATATATAAATTGAATATATAAATACTATGATGATGAATAAGTGTAGGGTACCCCTTACTATGGAGAAATTATAATTTTTGGGACTACTAATAAATATAACAGTTGGGACTACTAACATGTCTAACATTTATTTATGCTCCTAATCTAACATTTATTTACGCTTCTAACTTTTATTATTCTGTCAACTAACGTTTATTTATTTATGCTCCGTTAACTAACATTTATTTACGCTTCTAACTTATACTTTTATGTCATCTAACATATATCTAATCTAACGATTACTAACATTTATTAAAAGGTTTATTTGTAATGCTAAATTAATTCTAATATCTATTTTATTGTTTAGAAAAATGTCGAATCTATCAAAACTTGAATTTATGGCTCTCGATATTTTCGGGGAAAATTATATGTCTTGGTCAGCAAATATCAAGAGACATCTAAAATCACTTGGTGTATTAGAAGCAATAAATGATAATAATCAACGTTCGGAAGAAGAAAGGGCTAAAGCTGATGTGTTTATCCATAAACACATTGATGAATTATTGTAGCATGAATACTTTAATTATGATGATCCATGTGGGTTATAGAAGGATCTAAAAAATAGATTTGATAATCAAAAGGAAGTTTTACTTCCTACTGCCAAATATGAATGGAACAATTTGAGGTTCCAAGATTTTAAAAAAGTAAATGATTACACATCTGCTTTATATAGAATATGCTCAAACTAGAATTTTGTGGGCATCTTGTTACCGAGGAGGAAAAGTTGGAGAAAACTTATTCCACTTTTCATGCTTCAAATATTAATTTGGCTCAACAATATCGTTTGTTGAAGTTTTATAAATACTCTGATCTCAATGCATATCTCCTCGTAGCAGAAAAGCATAATGAGCTGCTTATGAAAAACCATGAAACTCGTCCCACAGGATGCTAGCAATACCAGAAGCAAATGTTGCTAATAATTTTGAAAAATGGGAACAAGGCCAAGTTCGTGGTCGAGGCCGTGGCCGCGGCCGTGGTCGTGGTTATTATAATAAAAACCATTTTAGTGGTCATAACAACTTGTTCAAGTCGACCAACAATTATTATAGAGGCCGTGGACGAGGTCGTGGTCGTGGTCGTGGCCGTGGACGAAACGCACCACAAAGTAACAAGTTTAACCAGCAAAATAAGTTCACAAATGAAGCTGGAACATCTCAAACTAATGATAGTTCGTGTTATAGATGTGGAAGTAATAACCACTGAGCGAAACTTTGTCGCACACCTTCACATCTATGTCAATTATATCAAGCATCTCTAAAAGAGAAAGAAGTGAACCATATAGATAAAATTGATGATGTTAACGCGGAACTAAACCACTCGGATTTTTTCAATGATGGAGAAATTTAAATGCTTTTGAATAATAATAATTTCTTTTATAATTATGTTTAATTATGTTTGTAATATATTTCTTTCTTTTCATGTAACATATTTTATTTAAAATGTATAATATTATATGTGCTTATTATTATTATTTTTCTTATAATTGAAGATTAAAATGAGTTCCAATGGAGCACAAGACCGAACAAGTAATGGAGATTTATGTATAGTAGATAGTGGTGCTACATATACTATTCTTAAATATCGAAAATGTTTTTATGAATTGAAACCGACAAAGGGAAATATTGATACAATATCAGGTCCTACGGACTTGATTGAAGGTGTGGGAAAAGCAAATTTATAATTACCTAACGGTACAAAGATTTTAATAGAGAATGCTCTATTTTCCCCAAAATCAACAAGAAACTTATTAAGTTTCAAAAAGATATATCAAAATGGATATGATACCCAGTCAAAAACTGTTGGTAACAAGAAATATCTATATATTGTGAAGGAAAATCACATATTAGAAAAATTGCCAATGCTTCATTCTGGATTGCATTATACATATATAAATGTGCCTCAAGCACATATGGTAGTAAAAGAGAAATATTGTGATCCTGGTATGTTAAACATATGGCATGACAGATTAGGCCATCCCGGATCTACAATGATGAAAAGAATCATTGAAAATACACATGGACGTCCATTAAAAAATCAAAGGACACCCCAAGCAAATAAAATGCAACTGTGTACATCATGTTCTCTTGAAAAATTAATTACAAGGCCTTCGCCACTAAAAATCGAAAAGGAAACACCAATATTCCTTGAAAGAATTCAAGGTGATATATGTGGACCAATTCATCCACCGTGTGGACCGTTTAGATATTTTATGGTCCTAATAGACGCATCCAGCAGATGGTCTCATGTATGTTTATTATCAACTCGTAATGTAGCTTTTGCAAAATTTTAGGCTCAAATTATTAAATTACGAGCACATTTTCCTGATTATACAATTAAAAGAGTAAGGCTTGATAATGCGGGAGAATTCACATCACATGCTTTTAATGATTATTGCATGTCTGTTGGAATTGTTGTGCAACACCCAGTTGCCCATGTACATACACAAAACGGTTTAGCGGAATCATTAATTAAACGTCTCCAGCTAATAGCTAGACCATTAATAATGAGAACAAAACTCCCTGTGTCTATTTGAGGTCATGCAATTTTGCATGCTGGATCATTAATTCGTATAAGGCCAAGTGCAAATCACAAGTACTCCCCCATACAACTTGTCTCTGGTCAAGAGCCAAATATTTCCTATCTTAGAGTTTTTGGTTGTGCAGTATATGTTCCTATTGCACCACCACAACGCACCAAAATAGGACCTCAAAGAAGGTTGGGAATATATGTTGGATATGAAAGCGCTTCTATCATAAAATATCTAGAAGCTTTAACAGGTGATGTTTTTACAGCACGTTTTGCTGATTGTCATTTTGATGAGACAGTTTTCCCTACATTAGGGGGAGAAAATAAAAGTAAAGAAAATGATGTTTCATGGTGTGTACCTTCATTGTTATATCTAGATCCTAGAACAAAACAATGTGAAACAGATGTTCAAAAGATAGTACATCTACAAGAAATTGCAAATCAATTGCCTGATGCATTTACTGATACAAAAAGGGTAACAAAATCTTATATACCAGCTGTAAATGCTCCAGCTCGAGTTGAGATTCCCGACAAACAAAAGGATAATATGGCGAATGAATCACAGAAACGATTGAAACGTGGTAGACCAGTCGGTTCAAAGGATAAACATCCTCGAAAAAGAAAATGTACTGAAAATGAAATTGACCATAAAGAAAATGATTCAAATATTGAAATATTCCCTCAGAAAAAGGTAAATGATACTACTTTTCCTCAGGGGGAAGTAAACGACCAAGAATTATCAATTAATTATGGTCATACACATATAGTATGGAACCGAGATGAAATAGAAAATGATTATATATTTTCTTATTCTGTGGCCAGTGAGATTATGAATGAAGATGATGATTCTGAGCCAATATCTGTAGATAATTGTCGTAATAGACATGATTGGGATAAATGGAAAGACACTATGCAAACTGAATTAAATTCACTTAACAAACGAAAGGTTTTTGGGCCTATTATACTTACACCTAAGGAAGTAAAGCCTGTAGGATATAAATGGGTTTTCGTAAGAAAAAGAAATGAGAAAAATGAAGTTACAAGGTATAAAGCCAGACTTGTAGCCCAAGGTTTTTCTCAAAGGCCGGGAATTGATTATGAGGAAACATATTCCCCAGTTATGGATGCAATCACTTTCAGAAATTTAATCAGTTTAGCAGTTTCTAAAAAATTAGAAATGCGTCTTATGGATGTAGTTACGGCTTATTTATATGGATCACTTGATAATGATATTTATATGAAAATCCCAGAAGGGTTTAAAATCCCAGATGCATTAAAATCGAAGTCTAAAGAAATGTATTCAATCAAACTGCAACGATCATTATATG
This sequence comes from Flaveria linearis, assembly GCA_024085815.1. Lineage (NCBI taxonomy): Eukaryota > Viridiplantae > Streptophyta > Magnoliopsida > Asterales > Asteraceae > Flaveria > Flaveria linearis. The sequence goes on along the minus strand of CM044014.1, from coordinate 20,673,735 downwards.
GATTGAAACAATCTGGAAGAATGTGGTATAATCGTTTGACTGATTATTTGATAGGTAAAGGCTACACAAGTAATCTTATATGTCCATGCGTCTTTATCAAAAGGACAACATCAGGATATGTGATAATAGCAGTATATGTTGATGATTTGAACATAATCGGTACGCATAAGGAAATTCATGAAGCAATTATTCTTTTAAAGAAAGAATTTGAAATGAAAGATCTTGGAAAAACCAGATATTGTCTTGGTTTACAGATTGAACATATGAATAACGGTATACTTATACATCAATCAAATTATACCGAAAGACTATTGAAACGTTTCAATATGGACAAGGCAAATTCATTAAGCTCACCAATGGTTGGTAGATCGCTTAACATTGAAAAAGATCCATTTCGTCCTTGTGAAGAAAATGAAGAAGTACTTGGTCTAGAAGTACCATACCTCAGTGCAATTGGAGCTCTTATGTATCTTACTAACTGTACAAGACCTGACATTTCTTTTACAGTTAATTTGCTAGCAAGATTTAGTTCATCCCCTACCAAAAGACACTGGAATGGGATTAAACATATTTTTCGATACCTTCGAGGAACTGTTGATTTAGGTTTATTTTATTCTAACGAATCAAAAGAAAGTTTAGTTGGTTATGTAGATGCAGGTTATTTATCTGATCCTCACAAAGCAAGATCTCAAACCGGATATGTATTTATGAACGGAGGAACTGCAATCTCATGGCGTTCTAAAAAACAAACACTTGTTGCAACATCCTCAAATCATGCTGAAGTTATTGCACTACATGAAGCCTCTAGTGAATGTGTGTGGTTGAGATCCATGACACAACATATATTGACTTCTTGTGGACTAGAGAAAGATAACAATCCAACTCTAATCTATGAAGATAATGCAGCTTGTGTCTCACAGATGAAAGAAGGGTATATCAAAAGTGACAGAACGAAATATATACCCCCAAGATTTTTCTCATATACTCAAGAACTTATTAAAGATAGTAAGGTTGAAATGAGATACGTTCAGTCTACCAATAATTCCGCAGAACTTTTCACAAAGGCGCTTCCTACAACAATTTTCAGAAAGCACATTTATAATATCGGGATGCGTCATGTACACAAATGATAATTTGAGGGGGTGCTATATACTGTACTCTTTTTCCCTTAGCTATGGTTTTTATCCCAATGGGTTTTTCCTAGCAAGGTTTTTAATGAGGCAGTATATCCACTCATATTACATTAGAGAAATGTTTAGATCATATGTCTGAGTGGGAGTGTTATAATGGTAGATATATGGGTCCCACCCATTTTGTTTTTTTTCTTTGTTATGTGTATATATATGACTGCTCACAAAGAATCTTTGCTGGCTCCTCTTCTCATTTCATCTATCAAAACACAACGAAGATTTCTTCTTCTCATTTCATCTATCAAAACACATACTCTCAATTATTATTATAACAAATATGACAATTTCTGAAGGTAAAACTAAACTTTTAAAAATATCTTTTAGAATCGAAAATAGACCTAAACGAACCTAATTCAATCGACTAAACCGTTTAAACCGATTTATTCGATTCATTTATCGGATTAAACCTGTTAAACCAGTTATTATTCGTTTTATACAGATAAGCGAACCAAATAAGAAAGATTTTGTGTAACCGTTAACCGAAGCGAAAACCAAGTTTACGATTTGATTCGATTTTTATAGTTATGGATACAATTTGATTTCGGTTATTTTTTTGTTTTTGGGTTTTTTTTGAACACTCATAACCTTTACAAATAAAAATAATAAAAGATAAAAAAATATAAATACTAAAAGTAATAATAAATAGACAAAACATAAAAAATATAGTTTAGCATATTAATGGGTGATATGGTAAATAAAAAAAATAAAAACAAAAATTAACTATTTTTACAAGTTAAGGAAATGAGTATAACAAATAAAAATAATTTAAAATGAAGTATATATAGCAACACTCATATCTAAATATGATTAATGCGATAATCATTTGAGAACTTATAAACAACTTAATAATTACGAGAACTAATATCAATAGTTCATATTTTTTAAGAACTCTTTTTGTGATTCCCTTACAATAGCAAGCCAAACTTGAGATCCAAACTTTTTTAAACATCCTACTAGAAAATCAGCCGAAGACAACTCTAACCTACAGTCAAAAAACAAGAGTAAGAATATAGCGGCTCGAGATAACCAACTTGTGCAAGTCTGAGATAACCCTTTGATTCACTTACAATGTACTATGTTAACTAATACAAACTAAACTATATGGGTCATTCGTATTAGAATTGTGTTTCAAACACTGGCTTATGGAAAGTGATTGAACTGCAACCAGTGGGGTAGTTGACGAGAAGAAGAAAAGCACTTACATATCATCTTTGTTTTAATTGCTCCTTGAGGATCAGATCTTGCAAGAGGCTCAAAAAATACATAGAAGCACACACGTTATGGTTATTTGAACGCTCAGAACATCATAACAAACAAATTCTGGTTGAGTTAGACATGTCAAATCTTTTTTAGTTACACGTATGCCGTTATGGTTATTTGAACGCTCAGAACATAATTTTTAGGGTGAAATTTGTAAAAATTATGAATAAGATGAAAACGATCAGAAGATGATCAAGACTTATGATCCTCTCTCAAAAATGGTTGAAACTCATTAAATATATATGAATTATGGACCCTTCCAAGCATATTCCAATATGATATAACCCATCAAATATAAGTTGCCCCACTAAGTCCAGTCCAGTCCAATCCAAGCCCAAAATATATGAAAAAGACCACAATTCACAAACACACACAAAAAAAAGTTATAACATTTATCTAAAACATATAAATATTTAACCTTTACATGAAACACACAATAAGCAAATTAATCAAGTAATCAACAACACAATGCAATATGTTTTACAATAATGGGTAATTGATATTTAAGTGCAGCAAAACACATCCACGTGAAGGTGTTGTGTTGAAAGATATAAACCTTACTCAAGAGGACGGGGTGATGCTAAAGCCATTTGCAACAATGTCGGGTTGACATATCCGAATGGCCCGGGAAATATTGTTGAAGATCAGCCAACGCTTTATTCTTGAATAGTTATTTGTATACACGATAAGTTGTGATATACTTATTCAAGTAGGGTAGGGGGTTGGTTCTAGTGGTAAGAGGTGTGTCCCGCAACCAAAAGATTATATGCTCTTAATAATTTCTCGAAAAATTATAAGTGTTGTTATTAAGAAAATAGTTAGTCAGGTAAAAGGTTACGAGAACATGAAATACTAAGTGTATATTTCATCAATGTATAATAATGGTACTGAAATCTATCTATACTAATTAAATAAGCTTTTTAGGGACACATGACATAAGTCTACACATCAGAAATCAAATTTTCTTTCCTCTCTCTGCTACTAAATAATTACATTAACTACCAATCAGATAATTTTATTCTAGTTTCATATTAAAAATACTTTTAATAAATTAAGTAATAGATCTTTCCATAATTACAATTTATAAATAAATGCTTTTAATAATATAAGAAATTTTCTCTAAAACATCAACATTTTTTTAAAATATGAAATATTGTAAAACATGTGTTTATAAAAAATAAATTTTTATGAAAAAAATAAATAAACTTCAAAGTAATAATAAGAAAATTTTAAAAATGACATTAAAAAAACGGTTTATTTTGAAACAATTTGTTTAAAAACAACTTTAAAAATTAAAAAGAAAAGTTTAAAAACAGATTATCATCATTTTATTATTTAAAATCCTAACTCTTATATAATTTTAATAATATCTTGTTGATACATGTGTCCCTAGATTCTGAGTTTGAATGTAAAATGTCTTGAATATGTGTAATTGAATGATGATTAATGAAATACATGTGGTTGTTTATATTATAATGTTTATATATTTCATTAATGGGTTAAGTAATGACTAATTATATAGGTTTGGTTTTTGTTTGAATTGGTATGCATAATGTTGAAATGATTAACACATTCAAACTTAGTATGATGTAGTTATCATGCGAATAGGCCATGCGAATGGACCATACGCATGAATAACTTCAAGCGAATGGCTAAGTCACACGACTGAACCATGAGACTGGATTAGTCGGAAGACTGAAGCATGAGATTGAACCAGTCGTACGATTGAAGTCTCAGTCGTGCGGATGGATCAACCGCATAGGTCAATCGCCCGACTGAACCATGCGAATGGTTCAGTCGCCCGAATGAGAAACCCTAACCTATAAATACCACTTAATTCGTGGAAAAATGAGACACTTCGAATACTAGAAACCCTAATCGCCCCAGAACGTGCTGTTCGACCATTCCAACTTCATAGAGCGTTTCAGATCATTCCGAGTCAATTTATAACGTTTTCTAATCGTTAGGATTGATCTTGAATTCGTTCTCACTGATTGGATCGCCAATCAAATAGGATTCCGCACTATTTGATTCGGTACAACGAAGGAATCAGTTAGTACTCCGTACGTACACGGTCCTAACAATTGGTATCAGAGCCAGGTTACTGCTAGAATGATCTAACAATCATTCTAGCAACCCGAGCTCTTGATTTCTGGATCAAATTTCAGATCTTGACGTTAAACCCACTTCGTGTTCTTCGTGTTTTGTTCAGATCTGGGTACGTGTGGTGTTTCTATGTTAAAATTGAATTCAAAACCACGTTTCTATCACCATTGCGAATCTGATGATGTCTATTTTAGTTCGAATCATGTAAAATTCGTCAGATTAGGGTTTTTGGCAGCCTTGGCGGCTGCAGATCTGAAATTCTACGTGCAGACCCGTTCATGCGACTGGGCCATGCGAATGGACCATTCGTACGACTGGACTATGCGAATGGACCATTCGTACGATTGGACCATGCTAATGGACCATTCGTGTGACTGGAACAGTCGTGTGTTCAATCGTGCGACTGGACCAGTCGTACGTTCAATCGCCCGAATGAGCCATCTGCATTGACTCATCCGCATTTGTTCCAGACCAAAAAAAAAAAAAAAAAAAAAAAAAAAAAAAAAAAAAAAAAAAAAAAAAAGAGTCTGGAACAGCTTCTTGCACGAATTTTTTCCTAAACCATTTTTTTTCGGTCGGGAAGCCTTCTGAAAAAGTTTGGTAAAATAAATTTTTTTTTTTTGGGAAAATTATCGGGTCATGTATTGTTCGTCTTCGGGTCAATAGTGAAGATTTTCCTGGAGAGTTTATGCAAGAGCTAAGGATGAGGAATGGACATTCACCCTGAGTTTCTTATGTCAAACAAGTTCGATGGATACCCCATTATTCGTTGGACTTCCAGAATCGGTGAATGTTGTTAGAACACGAAAGAGAGAAGAGAAGATGTCAGCTGTCGGTGCTGATTTTGTGGGGTAGTCAGGAGCATCTGACTATTTATGGGCCAACAAAGTTATATTTATCCGCACAGAGAGGATTCTCATTCTTAGGGGGAATCCATGTATCGAGAAATTGAAGACGCAATCAGAAAGTGATGATGCGAGCAGGTTTCTGATGATGAATCTTCGTGCATGCTGATTTGTTTGATATTGTCAGCTGTGGATTGGAACCTTCAACCTTTTGCCTAATACATCGTATGAAGACGACAGGAGAGCACAATGTTTATATATTGGGATATGCTGAACGTGAGGGGGAATTTCTACAGTTGGAAATGTTAAACAGGTTAGACTGTGTGAAGATTGAAGCAATGGAAAACTGGTCATGTCGTTATCTGGAAAAATCAGTCATTTGGGGAATCTTATTGCTATGATGGTGTTCTGCAAAGTAAACGAAAGCTATTGTGCCTAAATTCATTTTCAGGGATATTGTGGTAACCTGACGGATCGGCAATGTTGGCTAATATGGTTGTTCGTTTGATTCTATTGGAAACCAGAGCAAAGATTGACTGAAGATTGTAAGAGGTGTTATCTACTATTCGCAAGCAACGTCCAAGGGGGATTTGTTGGAGCATATATAGTCATATATAGTGTGTCCGTCGCTTGACGAATAGTCTAGGCTTAATGTTATACACCTTGTAAACACATGAAACTGGGTCATTCGCAGGAGCATATGCGAATGAGACTCAGTCGTACGACTGAGTCATGCTAATGGACCAGTCGTGCGACTGAGAGATGCGATTGGGTCATTCGTAAGACTGAGCCATAAGAATGGTCCAGTCGTACGATTGAACCATACGTATGGTCCAATCGCACGAATGGGCCCAGTCGCATCTAATATGGGCCGAGGCCTATATATACCAGTTTCAATGTGTAGAAACCTAAGGGTTTTGATAGTGTTCCTGGCGCCCAGGCGCTGCCGGATGAGAGGGGAGATCATGCTCGATCTCCCCTTGCCAAAAGTTGTAATTCTTAAGTTGTAACGAGCTTAAAATCGTTATATTTTATCAATAAAATCATTCGATTATTGTTCGTACTATTGTTTGTCTTTTGGTTTTTATCCTTCCGTCAAGAACACGCTCGGAAGTTCATCGATCTAGTGACTTCACATATCTTATTTTAAAATATCGTTTTATAATGAATGGTTTCTGTTACTAAATATTTAATATTTTATATATCAAATAAGTGTAATCCAATTCTTTCAAGCATGTAGATACATTCTTGAAAGCCTCTTTGGAACTTCGTCCATAGGTACAAGTATATTTCGTCCATAGGTACAAGTATATTTCGTTCATAGGTACAAGTATATTTCGTCCATAGGTACAAGTATATTTCGTCCATAGGTACAAGTATATTTCGTCCATAGGTACAAGTATATTTCGTCCATAGGTACAAGTATAGTTACTAACCATGGTTGTTTCGGGCACTTCATGTGTTTTTACAACTTCCCTTCCGCGTATACATATACAAAGTGCCATACACAATCATGATTCCATAACAAACAATTCAATTTAAATAAGATTACTACCCGAACGCGTGTTGCGCGTTTTAAAGATGAGTTAGCCAAGGCTCAAACAAACGCACGTATTGTGAATACTACGTTTCGATCATTATAGACGAAAACTGACAGTTTAACAGAACAACATCACATGCCTAACCCATAATCTAGGATAGGAGTGGCCATCCCTGTAATTCCAAAGTAAAAACACACAAAGCAAGATGTGAAACAAAAAAAGCTCTCAGATGCACATCATCACCAAGCCAACAACTTAACATGACCAACATAACAGTTTAATATGATCATCATAAAATCTAGAATACATACAAACAGACTAACATGGTCAATATAACAACACCACCAACACAGACCACCGACAATAGTCAATTACGGGTGCTCGAAGACTTAGAAAGGAGACCTCCTTGTGGTTGCACCCTAGATACATACCACACCCAAACAACGAAGACCTAAACTTCCTTTCATCATAGTCTCAACCAAATCCAGTAAATCAGGCAATCAATCATGGTCTATAGTCATATATATCCTTCAGCGTTTAAAAAGCAAGGCAAAGAAATAACAGATATGCATCTCAAATGAGTCCACACCCATCAATGATGATATAGAAGGCATGCATAAAAAAGTCATGAAAACCATAAAACAACCCGAGGGTTTAGTGTTTGTGCCTTTAAGCTCTCGGATGCTGACATGTGCCTAGGGGCATTGTCATTGAAAAATTAAATGACAACAAAACAAGCATAAAGCACATCAGCTACTAGAGTACATTACCAACAGAGGGTCTGAGCCCAGAAAGTAAGCAGATCTCACATATGTGTTTAAAAAGAACACCCGACACCAAAAATGGGCTCGGAGTTTTAACAGGTATCATCGGCTGTAACCGTAGCCATTAGGCATGCATGTCAAATCATAGAAGCACCACTAAGGTATAAGAGGGTCGCAATACTGAAAACAGGTAGCCAAGAGGCAAACTCTCTTACATGGTGTCAACCCCTCAAAACCTTCTCAAGTAAGGTCGAACACTCTGGGAACCAACGATGGAGAGAGAGACAAACGACGGGACCACAGTCGCCAAAGGAGCATGCTGCTGGCGACACCCCCTGACAAAACCATAAAGCCACCATCAAAACCGTGTATCTCTCTCTCTCTAGAAACTTATTCTAGTAAAGAAAGTAACGGTAGGGTGGCGATGGCCAAGGGAAAACACCAAGAGGAAATCGGTTTTGAGGTTGAGGTAAGCCTCCCTAGCAACGGAAGCTAGTAAGGCAACCACCTCCATATACGATGGCATCACCAAACCCTATGTTGCACTCTCTCTCTCTCTAAATCAGTCTATAAAGACAGCCTGAGGGGGAGGGAGCAGAGTGCAAAACCACATAAAATTAAGTGGCCAAACAATACACCCCACATGCATAATATTCCTTTACAATGCTTTTTGAATATTTAGGTGAATATAATCAAATATTTATAACCTATACTACCATATCACTAGAAGAATATCAGTAGAAGTATAAACTTTTAATAAAACATTTGGGGTCACAGAATTTTTATACCTTGTCTAATCGTATAAACATTGTATTATTTAAATAATTGTAACAAAAAATAACATTCTGTCCTTACCAGTGAAACATCTAAACTAAAATCTCAAAACAGTGTTAGCCTGAGAAATAGCTTGAGAAATCCGGTTATTTATAACTATCTATTGAACTTTTATAACCAGTTACAGAACTTTATTACCAACTAAATTACTAAAATCACATGCTATTATTGTCCAATTTATTAAAAATTGAAGTTATACTACACTTATTACAAATAATCTTTTCAACCCAAAGGATCAAAACAGTTTATTTCTAGTCCAAATTATGCAACATACTAAAAGCAGAACCATCAACTATGCATTTTATTTTTTTTCAAAATCACATGAATAAAAATCGGTATAGATTACCTGGGCCTAACAGAAAGCCCAACCTAGTTGGCCCAAATTTACAAACCCTACCTGTTATCATCTCCATATAAATCCTCAACATCACCACTCTAGGGTTTCACAGCCTTCAAATCTCCCACTTTCATCTGGTGTATACCCAATCAACAACCAAAAACCATGGCTGAGAGAGGCGGAGAGCGCGGTGGTTTCGGACGTGGATTCGGCGGCAGAGGCGGCCGCGGCGGCGACCGCGGCAGAGGCCGCCGCCGCGCCGGCCGCCGCGACGCCGACGAGGAGAAATGGGTCCCCGTCACCAAGCTCGGCCGACTCGTGAAAGACGGTAAGATCACTAAACTGGAAGAAATCTACCTCCACTCACTCCCCGTGAAGGAGTACCAAATCGTCGATCAGATCCTACCATCGTTGAAAGACGAGGTGATGAAGATCATGCCTGTGCAGAAGCAGACACGTGCGGGACAACGCACACGATTCAAGGCGTTTGTGGTCGTTGGTGATGGCAATGGGCATGTGGGATTGGGGGTGAAGTGTGCTAAAGAAGTGGCTACTGCGATTAGGGGTGCGATTATTCTGGCCAAACTGTCGGTGATTCCGGTGAGGAGGGGGTATTGGGGGAATAAGATCGGGAAGGTGCATACGGTGCCGACGAAGGTCACTGGTAAGTGTGGTTCGGTGACGGTGAGGTTGGTTCCGGCGCCTCGTGGTGCAGGGATTGTGGCTGCTAGGGTTCCGAAGAAGGTGCTGCAGTTTGCTGGGATTGATGATGTTTTTACTTCTTCTCGTGGGTCGACTAAGACTCTTGGGAACTTTGTGAAGGTTTGATTATCTTTTTGCTTATTTGATTTACTAATTTGGTAATTCTTGTTATGATGTGTGGTTGTATAGATTGTGTTCGTTGTTGATTACTGTATATTCCTGTTGTTAGCTGGTGGTTGTTGGTTTGATGTGTATGCAGAATGTTGAAATTGGGTTTTTTCTTATCATTTTTGGTGTTATAGTTGGTTTATGTACTATTTTTTTGGATGCAAAACTTTTTAATGATCATTGTTTAGCCTTTTTGGTTACAAAATTGTTTTTTTTGCTGTTTGTAATATGCTATTTGTTGGTTTAATCTGCTATGTGTTGCATGAGTTTGAGATTTGTAGATGTTATTTTAATTTCAATTTTGTGTAGTTGTGTAATGGTTTAATCCGCTATTTGTTGCATGAGTTTAAGATTTGCAGATGCTATTTTAATTTGAAATTGTGGTTATTTTTTATTTGGACTGTTTTTCTTGATTGAAGGGAACTTAGTTGTCGAAGCTAACAAGGTTTTTAAGCGAAATTAGATAATTTGCTTTTTTCTTTTTTGTGGAATGAACTTTTTTAAATTACATATTGTGTTACTTGCAAGTACCGGACATGTTAGTATATGTTGTCACTTGATTTTCTTTGATGATTAAATGTCTAAAACCTTTGCAAACTAAGTTATTGATTAATTTGCTTTGTGGTGCATGAGTTTAAGATTTGCAGATGCTATTTTACTTCGACGTTGTGGTGGTTTTTCATTTGGTTTGTTTTTTGTTGAATAAAAGGAACTTAATTGAAGATGTTGTGAATGTTTTGTTTTTTAATAAGTTTTATGGACATTATTTAAATTGCTTCTGTACGTCCATGAAAAAAAAAACTATGTAATTGTTTATTCTGTTACTAGTGTGGCTTGCCGCTTCTTTTATAATTTTGGATTCATCATTTAAATTAATATTCCATTTGGCAGGCTACTTTTGACTGTCTGCTGAAGACTTATGGATTCCTTACTCCTGACTTCTGGAGGGAGACGAGATTCAGCAGGTCTCCATTCCAAGAGTATACTGATCTGCTCGCAAAGCCCACCACAAAGGCGATAACTTATGTTGAAGATGCTGATATTCCTGCTTGAATATCATCTGGTCCTCTGAAAGAGAGTATGCTATGTCTTTAGGACATTTTGATATAGATTACCCGTTGTTTTGAAATGTTTAATTTTCTGCGTGATACTTTCTTTGTCATTTGACATAAGACATGTTCATCTTTTATTTTATGATTGCTTTTAGATTGTTTTGTTTTGCTGAGACTGTTCAATGGCTTTTAAATCCAGTTCTGCCTGATAATGTTTTAAACTATGCATTTCTTTGTTCGGTGACATGGTGACACATTAATCGTTGGTTTGTCACTCCCCTCTTTATCACACTCCGTTGTTGTTTCAAGCCCATATGCAGTACTGTCCAAGGACAAAACCGCATTTTGACATTATGGGATCCCAAATTAAAGTATAAACTATAAACTTGGTGTTGAGGTTGTAGACTCATAGGTGGTTGAATCGATGGTGTGGTGAATGAGCTTTATCATATCAGAAAACTCCTACACAATCATGAAGGTGAAACTATATCTCGTGAACCTATTTTTAGTTTTTGCTTCTCTGAATTTGATGATGTGATAGCTGTACCCTGATATTGGAATTTGCTTAAGCTTAGGGGTGTTTGTTTTTTAGGAAAAGCTTTTCCACCACCAACTACCTTCACCACTACCGTCCAGCACTACTGTATACTACTACCAGTTGATTTTAGCAGTCTGTAGATGTTAAAAGATACATACCATGTTTGTTGCAGAATGCAGAGGTTTTGTCTACATTTTCTCCAGTAAATGTTTGCAAATGTGTTCCGTAGACTGCAGACGTTTTCTTGTAGAAAAAACTAAGGTGCTGTTTGTTTTTGAAGAGGTAAAACGTCTGCAGTCTGCAGACCACATCTGCAGACATCTCTAGCAGAAGAGGTGGACCGAACGTCTGCAGTCTGCAAGAAAAAGACTGTTTGTTTTTAACACTGCAATGTTGTTGTTATTATTATTATTATTATTTTATTATTATTATTATAAAACAAACACACCTCACCCTTATTATAAAAGACTGTTATTATTATTATTACTCACCATCATTCATCTTCTTCACTTTCACTTTACCCCAACGATGGCCACTGGTATCATCCGCCGATCACTTTCTAGGGTTCCGTCGTCGCAGCCGGCGAAGCTCTTCCTCCTCCGGTCACACGCATCGGAGCCCCAAACGAAGCAATCAGAACCCGTTGCTAGATCTACACCTAATGTGAAGAACTTCCAAATCTACCGATGGAACCCCGACAATCCGGCGAAACCGGAGCTCAAAAACGAAATTGATCCGACGTTGACGTTCCGTCACTCGTGCCGTGAGGGGATCTGCGGTTCGTGTGCGATGAACATCGACGGGTGTAACGGACTCGCGTGTTTGACGAAGATTCCGTCGGGAGATGCGACGATGATCACGCCGTTGCCGCATATGTTTGTGATTGAGCCGTGGTTGAAGAGGAAGTCGCCGGCGCCGGAGGGGTGGGAGGGGAAGGAGGTTCCGCAGAGTAAGAAGGATAGGGGAGAGGAGAGGAGTATAAGAAGTGTGAAGAGGTTAGAAGTGGTAAGAAGACATTGGTCCACCTCTTCTTCAAGAAGAGGTCACGCAGACGTTTTTTAATGAAACGTCTTAAAAAAACAAACACTCTGCAGACCTCAAACATCTGCCCGCCTCTTTTTGGCGCAGACAAAAGAGCTTTAGAAGCTCTTTTTCTAAAAAACAAACACCACCTAACACCACCTTAATGTTGCTAAATATGAGAAGTTGAGATGGTCAATAACTAGATTCGCCAAACATTTTTGATTCTTTAATTGTTGCAAAAATCTGACTATTTAGCAAATATGTAACAATGTTGCCCCGTCTTGGGGCAAAGACCCACTTTTCTAGTTCTATTCCAATGTGAGTATGTGACTATAGTGTTGTGACTAGGGAGTCCTTTTATGCGTGAGCCTCTAAATACTTGTCCCGAGCAAAAAAGCTGCGACTGTCAATGTGAGAGCAAAGAAGAGGGTGATGTTCGTATTATGTTTTCCCACCTTTTTGTGTCAACATGGAGGTCGTCAGTATGCATCAATTGCACATTCCTGGCAGGGAGATTATCTCGCATTTGGTATGGATACAAAAGGGGCGGTGTTTCTGCACTTCCAAGTCCTTCCATCCTGATTTCTTCTCTCAACTCTCCAGCTCTTGGAAATTTTTCTAAATTGGTGCACACTTTCCGTTTTGATTCCCTATTGCTATCTAAGACTGTGAGAGTATAGGACGGTGTGCCCACCTCACAAGAAAACCTCATTGCCACCGGAACCCCGTAGCAAGCCGTAATGCAACAACATGGTTCACCATAAGGTCTTGTTTGGTTCACAGAATTCTCTGGTATTAAAATTAAGAATGAAAAATTTTCCATTCGTATTCTATTTGGTTGGGTACCAGATAAAAATAGATTTGAATTTTTTTTCCATATTCATTGGAATTCATTTTGCTTTATTTTTCCATAGAATTTTTAACAATGTAATGGAATGTTCAAAATCTACATTTTAAATCCATGTAAAAAATTAGCCAATTAAACACCTTATGGATTTTGATTTTAATAAGATCTCATTCCAATTTCATTTATATTTTCAATTCCTTCAGAACACATTTGGTGAACCAAATGACCTCTAAGGTTATAGATTATTTGTTGGATTTGCTAATCCTCAACTATTTTGAACCAAAAACTTCTATTGGTCTTCATCCATCTTTTCTGTTACCATTTCACGTCAATCCAAATTTCAGTTCTTGATCCAGTATACAACCGTAGAAGGTAAACCTTAATTCGTTTCCTCTTAAATCTTAATTGTTTCTAGTATAAATCTGCATTTTAGATTGGTTCCTTAGGAATCGTTCACCCATCATCCTCTAACCCCACATTTGATTTTTCATTTATTTGCCTACAACGATTTCATCAAATTAGGGCTCAATATTAAGTTTGATTCAGAAAACCTTGCTATAGAAGCCTTAGCATGTTTGCTACATCAAAAAGGTGGTTTCCTAGCATTTTTTGGAGTACAGGGTGTGTAATCTAAACTAATCTATATTAATAAATCAAAATTTATATAAGTCACGTGTTATGTTTCTACATTACTCACCTAGGCTCCACCTAGTATTTGTACATATGTCGATACTAGAATAAAAATTAACCATTTAATGACACAATAAATGTTAATGATTCTATATATACTTTTCAAATTATAAAACATATTTTTGATACATTAAAAATATATTTCTTTTTATTTAAAAAACATAATTTTTTAAAACCAAAAGGTTATGAATATGAAGTTGTTTTTAATACAAAGAAATTTAAACAAATAAAATTATTAAAACAAGTATTTTTAATTAATTTGGAGTATTAATTTTTTTTAAAGTAAATTTTTTATAAATATGAAAGTTTGAAAAAATATTATTATTATTTATTAACTTAGTTAGTTATAAGTTAATATGTAATACACGGTTTTCTAAACTTGGATTATAAATCAAGATACTGTTAGAGTGATCGTGATTAAGTGCATACAAATATACATGAAGGTCTAAACTGTGTATGCATAAGCGCACAAAAGTGCATGTTTTGTCCTTTGGTGATTGTGAGATTCATACTTTGAGAAACTGTGGGCATGAATCATGCAGGTTAAGTGGAGACTGTTATTGAGGCTGATTACTGTAGTAACTAGTAACAGCAAGTGTACGTAGGGTGAATGGTGAGGGTGTTGGTCATAACGTATGATCACAGCAAGATGTATCATGAGGTGTATCGCATTGGGATTGTAAGCGACTTAAGCAATGTTGAAGGGTAGTTTCTGTATTAGAACATAAACCTATGTATGCTCTAGGTTGCTGTCATGCTGTGTGCCCGAACGCTAGGTTTTTCGTTGTTACACACGCGTGTATTTTGTCGCAGAATTGCTAATTAAGAATCTTCAGGTGAAAAAAGCACACGGTCTCTACTGTGAGATAATCACGAGGTGAATAAAGCGAAAAGCTGTCTGGCAAAGTCAAGTCTTTAAAGACAAGTAATCTGGAACCAAAATCAAACTTAAGCCACTCTATGTTGCATTAGAAGTCCTGCTTCCATTTTAAAAGTTGTCGGGCCCACACTTTTTACAAAAGTTGTTCAACCAACACCACCAGTTGATTTCTTTGACAGATCAGTTTAAACAAACGTCAGGAGCCAACGTTATTGGTGTTCTTGATGGAGCACTAGTAATAGGCTAATAGCATTCGCAAGGTGCGCTCCTAGGCCCTAAGGCGCAGCTCAATGCTGCCTTGTCGCCGCGCTACAAAAGCCTTATTTCAGGCGATCAGACGCATTTTCAGGCCATGATCCGGCAGAAAAACGTCTTAACATGTCTAAAACAATTACATTAGCCCAAGACAAGTCTGGAATCAACTTAAAACAGCCTAAACTAGCACAAAACAAGCTTAAAACATGTATAAGATCCCTAATGATATTCTAATATTATGTGCATCACTTAAAAAAGTTGTCGTTTTTTAAACGCCCTTGCTCTGCTCTTAGGCTAAGGCTCACCCTTTATGCCTTGAGTGCGCCTTGCTCCAACGATAATTATGCCAAAATATCATCGTCAAGTCCCAAGCTGAATCCTAGACCCTACAAGTCTGCAACTTTGTTCCCAATAACCCAAACTTTAAACCTCATGTGAACTGTCTTTTTGTTTCTTTTTTCACAACTTATGGTGGTTTGTTATTTTTACTTTTGTATCTTTTAGAAATTTCATCTTGTGTAGCATGTTGAAACTGTTAGGTTCCGGTGTTGTGGAATCTTGTGTTAGAACTTAAGATAGTTGATAACAGTCGTCAGTATTTTATTTCTTTATGATATACAATAATCTTCTTGATTAATAACCCTTAACAATACTTCAAAAGTAAATGTATCTTATCCTTTTAATCCAATTGTTGCACACTAATAAAAGATATCATGTAAAAACAGATGCAAGATCCTATACGCTGTCGTCTTCAACGAGTTCATCACTTCTAGACATGCCAAACCTTGACATCGTCCAACACCGGCCCGCAAAAATGACCATAGTCGTTTAACTTCGTGTGGTAAAACGCACTGTAAAAAGTGAGTCTTGTCCTAGTTGAAGTAGCTTTAAACTTCAGGTTTGCTGGCATAAAACCACCCTTTCCTGTAGACTCATATCTCACTTTTACTGTTTCTTTACCAGCAAAAGCCTCCACCATCATCGACCCATGGCAATTGTTCTTCGCATCTCCAATGGTGAATGATAGGCTGTAGACTTTGTTGGGCACTGTACGGATGATTTGCGCGATTGCAGTTTCTCTCCCGCCTACCAACTCTATTGCTGCAAGGCCCGCTGGCACCGAGAAGTGTTTGGAGTCGATGTATTTAGCTGGTTTGAGTGACTCGACGATCCACCCGGGGAGTGGGGATACTACGTCGTGGATTTTGGGCAGCAGCAGGACTCCGGTTGAGAAGTTCTTGAACACGTGAGGACCGATCTCAAAACCGCCATTTTTCACCAAGTTTCCTACATGTTAGAATAAAAAAACGTTCTTAAGAAAGTTGTAGATATATATTAGATAACAATCAATGAGTATAATGAATATCTTGTGATGGTGTTTTACCTTGGGTGTATCTTAGAGGAATCATCTCTTTAATGGCAATGGCATCCAAAAGAGGTCCACAAGCAGGGTCCTCTTGAACCCCAGGGTTATGAAAAGTGACCTTTACACTTGTTGAAGTAGCCATGAAAGCAAAAGCATAAGTGTCTCCTCCATCACTACTATACAAAGTTTGAATGGGAAGGTCACTTGATTGGTTGGAGGCCGAGACCCGTAGGACCTCGTCTTGAGCGCAAGTCCTAGTGGCGGAAAACGAGAGGGAGTACACTCTACCTTCCTTGACGTTGATAGTTTGGGATACGGAGGCTTCGTTACCTAGCCTTGCTGCGTGGGCCCCACGTGGGATCGCAAAGTAGAACCCACCTGGTTGGGGCCCACCAGAGACGAACTCTACCATTCCTGATATTTCCCATTTGGGTAACGAGTACTTCCCTATGATTACGGTTTTCTTGAGGTTTGACGGATTTGGCCCTTGTTCGAAGTTCCCATTCGCAAGAAACCCTATTATACAGAAGGGTAAAATATCATAAGAACATTTTACAACACATGAATCATAGTGTTTGTTTTTCAATAGCAAATAAAGGTTACTTTTCCGAAAATGACATGTAGTACACAAGATTGTAAAAAAAGTGTGGGCCCGCGTCTCAAACAATGAAATCTAACACATTATAACCGGCCTGATTAGACATTGAGCCCCTTACCGTCAAGATATGGAGTTTTTGCATGAGCCCGACCCCTACCCGCTGCTTGAGAACATAATATCGTAGAGAAGAGAACATAAAAAAAGACGACACATCGAGAAAAGCACACCATCTTATAGGTTAATTAGCTAAACTACAGCTACTCGTTTAAAATCGACCAAATTGTAGGTTTGAATCCTAGTGACACACAAGAACAAAGATGATACTACGAAGGCTATTTATGCAACATTATAGGAAACATCGAGGAAATCATAGCATGTTAAAACAGCACCAAATTAGGCGATAAATGTGTTGTATAGTTTGCTTTTGGACCCACAAAGGCCGTGATTTGCTCTCACTCAAGTTTATTAGATTCTTGTGTATGCACGATCATTTCTACTATTAGTTTTTTTTAGTCTTCTTGATGATTGAAAAACGGGGATCACATTGCAAGTTTCAAAATTTGTAATACTTTTATGTTTATTTCACGTGATAGTAATTGGATCTGTTCATGAAGATAAGTAGAGACAAAATATCCATTGAGGATATTGATTTTTAACTTGGACGGTGCGATGTGTTTCGTGCCTAAAGCGAAACTAAAATTTGAAAATTTTACATACCGATTTATAAATGGTGAACACAAACCCCCTAAACTCTATTCTCAAATCCACCATTTGTTTATTTTATAAGACTTGAATTCGCAACTAGGGATAAATTTCAGATGTCACTAAACTTGATGAATTAAAGTGAACAAATATTATAAGTTAATAAATTTGTAGTATGAGGAGTGGCTAAGAGCATTCTCATCCGACGGAGTTTGAACACTCCCGTAGATGAGGCGGAAACGAAATTAATTTTTTTAGTTTAACGTCATTTTATTCTCATTCCTTATACATCATCATTATAATTTTAAGGAAAAACAATCTTATCTTTCAAATATAAGGGTTTACTATTTATACTCATAACTTTTCTTTAGTATGTATAATTGATGGATGTGAGGAAAAAAAGAAAAATAATAACAAAAACAAATAAGTATTACTTAAATTGATATAAAGAAAGATGTAAGGATGAGATGCAGAAGGTTTTACAAAAATATAGATAGATTTAAAAATGGGAGAGAATATGCTACAAAGGCTATATTTCCTAAAAAGGGTGAGAAGTAATTCTGGCCATTGGATCAACTCATTAAAATAGATCAATGGTTCAAAAAACGCGGTGGCAAAAATGTAAATAAGTGGAAAACTGCTAACAGGCGGAGGGGCAAAAAAGTAATTTGACATAATGGTTGTTTGACACAATGGTTGTTTGACACAATAGTTGTTTGACACAATAGTTGTTTGACACAATGGTTATTTGACACAATGGTTGTTTGACACAATGGTTGTTTGACACAATAGTTGTTTGACACAATGGTTGTTTGAAACAATGGTAATTTAACACAATCGTAGTTTGACACAATGGTAGTTTGACACAATGGTAATTTGAAACAATAGTAATTTGGTATGTTGGCATGTTATTATATTTTGCTATTTGTTGGCATGTTAATATTTGTTGTTATATGTTGCTTTACATTACACAATAGTATTTTGGTAACTTGTTTATCGTCAAAATCAAACGTAAACAAAACGCTTCAAACATGACACAATGAGTATTATGACACAATGAATATAATGACACAATTAATATAATGACACAATGAGTATATGACACAATAAATCTTATGACACAATGAATCCTATTCTTGAATAGGCATAGAATCAACTGTTGAGCTGTTTGAAACTTGTTTATCCTTAATGCTTTGAAGATATAAACTACAACTGCATATAACGTGACCAGGTTGTTTGCAAAACCCACAATTTCTCAACTTTTTTCCTGCTTGTTCGATGACTAACTCACGAGCTGACTTCATTCTTTTCGGCCTACCTTTTGTCTTTTGCTTAACAAGTACACTGAATTTTGCTTCATTTCGTTCGCTCCCTCCAGGTAACTCTGTAAAAACACAATTCGTCTTTATTCGTAACCAATTGATTAACAATAATTGTTTTATTCTGAAACAATGACAATACAAAAGACACAATGAATCCCCAATCATGACACAATGAACATTTACAAAAGACACATTATAAGCAGCTTTCATGACACAATGAACCTTCATAAAAGACACGTTATAAGCAGCTTTCATGACACAATGAATCCCCAAAACATGACACAATGCACCTTCACAAAGAGATAACACAAAGATAGATTTTGACACAATCATGCTTGCTTGACACAATGAACCTCTAAACCTGACACAATCATACTTGCTTGACACAATGAACCTCTAAACCTCTAAACCTGACACAATGAACCTCTAAACCTGACACAATCAGTTTGATAATGTCCAGAGTAATCTAACAGTATAGACACAATGACGATACAAAAGACACAATGATGATACCTATGACACAATGATGATACCTATGATACAATGATGATACCTATGACACAATGATGATGTCAATCAATAACAAAATTCACAGAAATCATACAGTATAGACACAACGATGATCAAAACGACAAAATTACGGTGCGAAAATTAACATACTATTTCAATTACAGTATATAATCGTCCTCATACGTACCAAACTGATCATCTCTCGTCGACATCGCTGAACTAATTGATGTAAAGCAATCTTCAACGATTGAAATTGAAAATTCGATTGTTTGAATCTTCAACGATTGATCAATTGAAAATTTCAACGATTCGATTGTTTGAATCTTCAACGATAAATTGAAAATTCTGTTGAAAACCTCAATCGTACAGAAACAGTCGATATATGGCACACCTTCATCTTAATAAATTACACTTCCTAAAATACCCCTCCTTCTATTTTTAAAAATATGCCACATGTCACTCCCTGATTGCTTCTCACACTTTTTACATAATATTGACTTTGTATTTGAACCGGTCACTTAAAAAATAGTTTGTTTTTTTTTTTGGTAAATTACAAGATGAGAATGTGAATGAAATGTGAAAGCACTAATATGAAGATGTATAGTGTGAAGAATTAACTAAAGATATATTTTAAAAAAACATTATAATTATTAATTTGTAACCTTTAAGCGGGAGTAGCCTATGACTTTAACGTTATTTTAGTAATATTTTGGTTTGAATTATTTGTTAGAACATGAACTAACAAATTAGAACCTAAGGGGACAATTAAGCAATTTAAATACGTTAAGTGATAAAAAGTGTAGTTGTTATAATCGACATACGTAAGTGTAAAGATTAGCTCATTTCTATTTGAAGAGACAAGTCAGACAACTATCAAGAAACTTAATTATTGGTTAGTTGTAAAATCTTTATTTATGAGTCTCAATATACAGACAACCCACTTTATAAATCGACACCTCCTATCGTCTCGTCCCTATACATCTCGCCCCTATACGTCTTGCCCTTCTATGTCTCGTATGACATCATACACGACGTATATAGTGGGTGTTTGAGAGTGCTTTTTTCTACTGACTGTTTAACTTATTAACTTTTAAAAAGTTAAAAAGTCATTTTATAGTGTTTGGCAATGTGATGATTGTGAGAGAAATAAGTCAATAAGCCACTCCATACTAACTTATTAACTTATTAAAAAAGTCAGTAAGTCAATAAGTCATTTTCTAAAAGCAATCTCAAACACCCCCATAGTCGAAGACACTGAAAACGAGAAAAATTTAGTGGAGGCAATCAGATGGCTATACGTCCCATATAGCCTTATACGACCCCTATAGCAAATTTCGACACTGACTACGAGGGAAAATCCAGGGGGCTGTCAAATGGGTTATACGACCCATCTATACGACGCGTATGGTACTATACGACTCGTATAAAAATTTGGGGTGCTAATTTAAAATCTTGGGTGTATAAATATCTTAACCCTTATCTATACTATATAATAAAAGAGTAACTAATATGTCACATGACACTCTCATATTACTCCTCAAAAAAAATTTCCCTCCTAAACTAATATATTATTTTGGTCAAGTTTTTTATTTTAAGAAATTCAATTAGTAGTAATAATTCATTCTGTTTTAAATTTAATTTTTTATATTATCAACTTAATTGTTCAATCATATTGTTTTGAACTATACATATTTTTATAGCTAAATAAGATTCAATTTAAAACAAATTAGAAAAAATATTAATTGATATATTTATTTATTTTTACTTAGTGTGATTTTAAGACAATTGGTTTTAATTTTACATAAGTCAATTATATATTTATTATTTAAAAAAGTATTTGAATATTTATAATTTATAAATATAACTTTTTATTTTTCATTGTTATAGTAATATGTAACTTAATCATACGAAATATTTATACATTTATGAATTATGTTGTTTTCATATTTTCAACCCGTGTATTACACGGGTTTGCTAAAACTAGTTTACTTATATAATAGGTTAGTGACCTGTGTATAATAAGATACAAAATATCAAATAGTTGAAATTTACAAGTTGAATAAAAAGTACAACGTGAAGACAAAAATATGTAAGAAAAATAATCTCACTTTATTTAAAACTAGCTTTAGTAAACCTGTGTATTACACGGGTTGAATAAACAAAATATTAAATATAATAAAAATTTTACTTAATTATAAAACGATATTCTAAGATAAGATATGGTTTAAATTATGTAAGAGTAAAAACTTTAAGTAATAAAACAACGATATCAACTTTTTAAATTATTTTCTTAAAAAAATCAAACATTTTGTTTATAAAAATTTGTCATTTTTTATAAATATCCTTATTATAACTCTCATTTTTTTTATTTTTTGTTTATTAAAAAGTTAACTTTTAAAAACATTAAATTTAAATGTTTCATATTTTTAAATAAGTTTGATGTTTTAAAAAAATATTTTATTAAACTTTCTTTCTTTAGGCATAACATTAATAAAATGATATGTTTTTTAACTTATTAGAAAACTATTTTAATCTAAAAAAGACTTAAATAATATTATTTGTAATTAAAATAATTATTTAATAAGAAAGAGAAGCGGGAAAATTTTTATGAGAGTAAATGTGGTGTTGACACGTGTCCTCCATATTTACCCTTTTATTAGAGTAGAAATTTAGAGTAGAATGATGTAAAAAAGTATGGTGATATTTTACTAATAAGGAAAATTTTGTTATTTAATTATATGCAATAGTCATGTACAAAAACCATTTCTAAAATCATTGATTTAAATAGTTTGAATGGAAAGAGCTTGTTAAATTCAGAAAGTTTGACATGTTCTTTTATTTTAGTATTAAAGAGTTAGAATTTTCAAATCATTAGTTAAATTTGGTAATATGAGATCTTTAATTTTGAAATTCGAAATTGTTAAACAAATATGAAAAAAACTGGCATGATTGAATTCTAAATAATATTGAAATAAGAGTTAATTTAAAATTAGATCAAGTAAGTTTAAGATTGAGATTGATTGTGGTTATAAACTATTGTAATATCTTAGATGGATGGACTAGTAAAGGGCATGTAACATAATAGGTTAATCATTTATTAGACTAGACGAGTCATCGACTTTAAATTCTTACCATGCGTAGAATAATGGATTGTAAAAGTATGGATTTTATAAATCGATGGATTGATTTTTTTATAATCTATAAATTGGCACAGTTGTTTTTTTTATAGTTATTTCTAAAAGAGAGAAACTGAGTGCAACAACTAACGGATTAGACTTTCATCCATGCATTTTATTCACTTTTAATATGCAACTTTTTTTTTTCTTGGGTCACATGGTATTTTCCAAATTTTGTCACAAGTTTTATCGTTAGGCGCATAAGTCTTATTTTCCGTCAATTTTACTTTGTTTTGCAGAGAGTCGTCTTAAACTCCTAATTTTTCCTTAGCTTCCCCCAAATTAATATTTCTTACTTCTCACTCGCATCTTCAACCAATGAGTATTGGTGAATATTACCCGGTCCAGGGTTCTTTTTGGTCACCGGATCACCGGATCCGGAGGGGGTGTTCCTGTCTGAAAAAAAAAAACCACCAGATGCCACATCTTCCTACTGGTTTTTTCCTGTAACCACTCCGTCTCACCTTATACCCAACTAATAAGGAACATAATGATGTGTTATAAAGGCCTGTCTTTAAGATCCACAATTCATAAAACAAAGTTTGAACCTAAATGGAAGTATATGATCTAAATTATTTTGCAATCAATCACAAGAAACTACAGGATGGATCAAGTTCCTTTAAGGGGTACAATACTTGATTCTGGTCTTGTAATGAATTTAAAGTTTAACATTTCAAGATACATTATTGAATTAGAGTTGACGGTAAATGTTAACAATACAACTGATAACCAACTTATAATGTATCCAAATTTGTCAGCCTTTTTTTGTTACCCATGAGTCATGAGCCACCCCAAACACCCAAGTTACATTTTCTTGAGAGCCCAAGTATATTTAGAGTTCTCTTGAGCAGGGGTGTGCATTAGAAGGATTGATGCTTGTAAAAATCGTCGTGACAAGGTCCATTTTTGATCGAAACTGACCCGTTATTCATATATGGTCATGGTCCTCGGTCCTAGGATTTGTGCTTGGTTGGTCTTGGGCTGGTTGGGCCAAGCCCGATGGACCTTGTAAAACCCGTTCAATCTTATCTTACTACTCTAATAAAAGGGTAAACGAGGGTGACATGTGTCAGCACCACAATCATTCTCACAAATTTTTTCCCGCCTCTCTCTCCTATTAAATAATTATCTTAATTATTAATGAAATTATTTTAAGATATAAGTAATTAAGAAAGAAATTTATATATTAAGGTTATTTCTAAATAAATTGAAATTTTAAAAAGTCAATTTTTTAAAACAAAAAATAATCAAATTTGGGAGTTGTTATAACAATTTTTTTAAAAATAACATTTTTACACGGTTTGTTTTAAAATAAAATGTTTATTTTTCTAAAAAAATTTAAAAAATTGATATCACTATTTTATTATTATAGTCATTTTTGATACATAATTTCAGTCATATCATATCTTAAAATATTATTTTATAATTATTAAATTTATTATATTAATATTTTATTTATTCAAACCGTGTAATACACGGGTTTACTAAAGCTAGTAATAATATATTATAACACTACAACAACAACAATAACATAACACCATAGATAATCCATTTGCTTCAAACAACGGCATTTGAAAGTCTTTACACGACTCCCTTCGACGACGACATCTGGAAAGTCACAACCAATCCCTACCGACAACAACAATCAAAAGTCGGAACCCATTCCTGCAAAAAAAATCAGCATCGTGTTCGTTAGTTTCTTGCACACGTCATGTTTAGGTTCTTTAGTTTTTGGTTGAGGGGGGCGTGTTTTAGTTCAAAATTTTTGTTGTTGTTGCTTCCAAAAGATTTAGGAACAAGTAATAGGTTATAAGGATGGTTCAACTGCTTGCTTAGACGCTAATGCATTAAGTATGAGATAAGTAGTCGACAACAAGACAATAAGTAGTTGAAATAAGGGGTTTTAGTTGGTTATTAGTAGTGGTCTAGACTCGAGTTTTTGGTTCCTTATTTAAGCAATAGTGATTTCCTTTATGAAGTGTGTTGTGGTTTTTGCGGTCAATAATATTGTTTTGTTCCTGTGTTGTTCTCAAATTACAAGCCCGGGCATCGCCTAGTTTCGCCTCCCGCCCATGAGCGATCTCCTTCACTGACTCATGAAATTCACGAGGTGGTTCCTGTGTTATTCTCGATATATAACCCATGTTAATTAACTGTTGGTAAGAATCAAGTAGCATTAAAAAAACATTTTTATGTGAGTGCGTGTTTCATATAATAAGATCTAAGGAAAAGATAAACAATTTTACCTTTATATTTTAATATAAATTTAAATGCACTGTTGAGTCATGTTCAGTGCTGCTAACCTGTTGTTGTTCACTGCTGTATTATGCAGTATGCACGGTGCATAGTAGGTAGTCAGGGAAAAAAACCGGTTCGGGAACCGGTTCGGCCGAAAAAACCAGAACCGGTTTCAAAGAATAACCGGTTTGGCTTAAACCAGTCCCAAACCGACCCGAACCGCCGGTTTGTTGTCGGTTTATAAACCCCACCCTGAAAACCGGTTTAAAAAGCCAAAAACCGGTTAAGCCGGTCATAAAACCGGTATGTAAAAAAAAAACAGTCTTCAACCGGTACGAATCGGTTTGATAGGTTTGAGTATCCGGTGAGGCAAACCGGTTTGTGTTTCAAACCGGTTTGACCCCATGACATACAAACCGGTTTGGTTTTGAACCCGAACCGGTTTTGGTATATAAACCGGGTTGTACACCACTAATAGTATGTGAAGATACTTAAATGATGTTTAAGAGCATTTATAGTGGATTTTTTATTTTTATTCTTATAATTACACTAAAAGTTACTAAATTTTCATTCTTATTTTTAATTAAATAATACTTTTTATACTATTATTATTACTTTTTTCTCTCTCCTATATTCACAACCGCTTTCAAAAATATTAAAAAATTTATAGGAATTGAACAGTAATGTCTCAAAATATACCGATAAACCGTAACATTTTTTCTCTAGTTCACTCACAACCACTCAAAACCATTGCATATAATATAGGAAACACACTCATATATTTTTAAGGACTCCAACGTGAATTCTCCAAAAAGTAAACGGATGCCCGTGTATTGATATTTACATTTTAATATAACTTTTATTTAAATTTGTTTATTTCAATTCTTATATTTTTATAGGAGATGTCACATGTTCAAGTCTCTCCTCCAACACCTTTTCCTCTTTTATGATTATCAAAAGTTATGAAAACAACTTCAACATGTATTATTATCTATTCTTATTACTACATTTGGTCGGTGGTGGGTGCTTTGTTTTTTTTCTTTTTTTTTGTTGTTGTTTTGTAGTGTGTTTTTTTTTTTGCGTTTGTGTTTTTATAGAGTTTGTTTTGGGTGTGGGTTCGAGGTTTGGGGGTGAGATTTTTCTTGTGATTTTTTGCTGTCTGGACACGTCTCTTTGATGTGTGTATCGATTATGTTCGTTTATAGGGTTCGTTGGCGTTGTCTTTCTCCGGTTTTCTATTTTCTTTCTTTCGTTATCGATACCCTGACAATCCTCGCTATTAAGGTTTGGGTTTTCCTTTTGTTTGCTTTTTTGGGGGCTTTGATTTTTGTCAGTTTTTCTATTTTGGACTGTGTCATCTTCTTGCGTCTTTGATTTTCGTCTGTTTTGTGTATGGGGTTGGGCTTTGATTTAGTTTTGGGTTTTGAATGTTCTTGTGTGTTATGGATTTGAGGTTTTGGTATGTGTTTACTTTGTGTTTTGTTGATTTTATGGTTTCGAACCTTCATTTTGATTTTGATTTTGGTTTAGGGTTACGTTAAAACTCGCATAGCCGCGGCAACGCGCGACACCAAAACCTAGTTATTATTATTATTTGAAACCTCATACTAAAAAACATACACGTATAACCTCTCTAGTATTCTCTACCACATCCTCTAGGTGATTACTAACGATTAACAATGCATGAATAATTACTGATTCAATTATTTTTGTCACTACACTTTTGCTACTTTTGTCCGGGATGAACTTAAACGGAAACCAATATAGTTGAGTCGATAAAACGACAAATTCGGCTTAGAGAGATTTTAACTTTATCTTTTGATTATAACAATGCACGTTTTGTGCAAACAGATTTAACTCTTATGTTATAATGTACCTTTTTATTATGTGATATAACTCTTTGCATTGAGGATTTTTAGTCTGGTTGATGTGAGATATCTTAAGACTTTAACAAAATAGATGAAATTATTGGGTTCAAATTTTACACGAGATAAAAAAATGGAGGTTTCAGTTTGAGCTATGGGGCTTTCTCATCTATGGTAGGTTTTCTCCTGATGTAGTATCAGGTTCGAGACTAATGGAGATGGGCAGTATTAGTCTTATGCTTCAAAGTTCTGTACTTGAGTAATGAAAATGATCGACGAACCGATTAATGAAAATGTTCGACGAACCGATGACTCATCAGTGATCTAATTCCTAGTTTCAAGAAAAAAAACCAAAAAGTGTGCTCTTTGCATCACGGAGTGGAAACTCCTTGTATATATTAGTTAAAGGAAGAAAAATAAGGACATAAAAAAGCCATAAAAGTTTTTATTAATCATTATTTACATCATTGTGAATATCTAAACAGCCCAAAAGCAACACTCAACGTCCTCAAATCATAATCAAATCTTCATCTCCAACACTCCCAACGTCTCCATTCCCTGCAGCAATCATCATAATTCATTATTCATACTTCCAACTTTTCGACCTTCGTATATACGATTTGAACCTTCAACCTTCAAGGAGACGTAAAAACATCAATCGGTTCCGACCACTTCTCACACGCACCACCATTGCCCCGATCCACCACCGACTCAAACGTACCTTTAACTTTACGCAAACACTTATGGTACCGAATTCGCCACAACACCGCCTCTTTGTCGAGCGCCTCCTCCGCCGACTGACGGTGAGCGATTTGGAGTTTAGTGGTGATCGGACCGAGGTTTTGGGATTCCGGAGACGTCGACAGAGATGACATAAAGTGAGGTTTTGGTTTGGACATAATGGAATGATAGAATTTTGTGTAATGTGTATGAATGAATGAAGGTTGAAATGTGAGTGGTGTATTTATATGTAAGTTGAGTGGTGGGTTTCTGTGGGCTTTGTGATTGGGGGGTGGGGTGAGTGCAAATGGTTTTGTTGTGTTTGCTGAAAATTGTGGGTGTTTTCGAAAGCGAAAAGCAGCAGGTTTGATATGGATGTGGGCTTTGGTTATATCTTCATGGAGATGTGTAGTTGCCTTAAAATATAATATAACAGATATGATATTTATCCTAAAGGTACAGCGATATTAATATATTATGCTGGTTTTTTAAAAGGTTGTGTTATACAAACATTTTTTTATTTAGACATCCTACTGTTTCTATCTATCTTCATGTATCTATCTATATGTATGTATAGAGAGAGATAGAGAGAATGAAAAATTGGATGTATCTATAACATATTCCTTTTTAAATAGCAAGGATTCAAGTCTCATTGTAAGCGTATGATGTGCATATAAGAATAGATTAGTGAGTGTATAAGTTTAGTGTTTGAAAAAAAAAAGTAATTTGAGCTACTCGTGGGATGTTTGAGTTTGATTCGAACCGAAACTAAATGAGTTGGAGTGTAGTTTTAAAAAATTATGTTTATATCTAATAAAAAAATAACAAACAGGGACACCCATCACTCGCTGATGTATCATCGTATTTTCTTTCGACTCTCCCTTTTAATCAATAATCATACTTATATTAATTATATTAAAAAATAAAATGTTATATTTTTAGATATTATATAACAGTAATTTCAAAAGTAATGATTTTTTCTAAGAATTAATTATAATCATCTCATATGTGATGATTTTTAAATGTTACATAACTCATGTAATATATGAGTTTTTGACCTAGTTTAATAAATATACAAACTAAATAACGAGTCGAGTCTAATCTTATAAAATTGCTTGCATGTTAAACTCGAGATTCTCATTTAGTGTATAAAAAGTGAAGTCTAATGTTTCAAGTTTAATGAGTTAAAGCTCGAAGGTCATAACGTCTGAGCTCGATTGACTTGTTTATTGGACTAAGGTGTAAAGAGTTGTATGGCAAAACATTAGAATCCTTACAATGTTGGAATGTTTAAAATGAGTTTGCTAAGGGTGTGTTTGTTTTTTTCAAAACCTCTTCCCCACCTCTTCATCTGCGCGCACGCAGAAGCGGAAAGAGGTTTTGAGTGCGCAGACTGTTTGATTTTTAAAAGACGTTTCATTAAAAAACGTCTTCCTGACGTCTGCGTGGAGAAGACGTGGACTTATTACTTCTAAACTCTTCTCAACCTCTTCTCACTTCTCCTTTAACTTTCCCAGACCTGAAACCACCTTCACTTCTCCTTTTAACTTTCTCACTTCTCCTTTAACTTTCCCCAAACAGCACCAAAGCACCGGCCGACCTCCGCAACCCACCTCCGCCGAGCCCTCCGCCGCGCCGCCGAGCACTCCGTCGCGCCCTCCCCCTGCGCGCTGCCCTCCCCCTGCGCGCTGCCCTCCCCCTGCGCGCTGCCCTCCCCCTGCGCCCTCCCCCGTGCGCTGCCCTCCCCCTGCGCGCTGCCTTCCCCCTGCGCCTGCCCTCCCCCCCGCGTCGCCTAGCACTCCGGCCGACCTCCGTCGCGCCCTCCAGTTTCGTTTTCACATATACCTTCGTTTTCTTTTGCCAATTTGGTGATAAAAGTCAAAGATTTCTTCAGCTCTGCAGTTTCAACGATCGTTGGGAACGTTTTCTCTGCGATTTTCACCTTCTTCTTCGCGTTAGGTATGTTTTCATCTTCTTTTGTCATCGAATCTGATCGTAATTGCACGTTGATTGTGGGTGTTTTCAGTTTTTGAATTGGGGGCTTTTGTGAATTTCAATTTTGTTACGTTTTTTTTTGTTAATCATTAGTTTTTATCATCTTTTGACTCTTGATTGAAGTAAATTGATGTTCTGTTTTTCAATTTGCAGTGGGTACTATATTAGGAGCATTGACTGGTACTTTGATTGATCAAGAAACAGAGAGTGGGTTTGTTAGGGGTGTTACAGATGATCTACATTTTCTGTTGTAGATGTTAAAAAATAGATTTATTTTAGTTATAAAATATTTTAATAGTCTACAGATGTGAAAAAACAAACAGTCTTTTTCTAGCAGACTGCAGACGTTTGGTCCACATCTTCTGCTGCAGATGTCTGCAGATGTGGTCCGCAGACTGCAGACGTTTTCTTGCAGAAAAAACAAACAGCACCTAAGTTGATCTATCAAGTTTTTTTTTTAATTTTTTTAAATCAGCTATGACAAAAATTACAAAGTGTGTGATGTAATTTATACCAGTCAAGAAAGAGGTCTTTTTGGAATCAGTGATCTTAATAGAACCAGTCTTTCTATTCTTGTGAAATATAGAAAAAGTTAGTCATCATTTCATTATCTTCAGACGTACTAATAGTTCTGCTACAAATAGAATTTTATTGGTTATGTGTGTATGTTTGTTATTCTTTATAGGTACTAAGTTATTTCTCTAACAAAAAATTCCTACTTTGTTTATATATTGTCCATTTTGAGTATTAAATTAAAATAGTTGATTCACCAACCACTAATTCAAGAACCACAAATGACACGCTTGGATCATTGTAGGGCTAGCCCAATGGTAAGATAGACGTAGGTAGAAGTAAGAGTAGTTAGAACCGTAAAAAAACAACAAGTGACACGCTTTGGATTATCCCATTAGTTACACCTAAAATGGTAGTTGTACATCTACATGAAGTTATATAGGGTGTATGTTGATTTTTTATTACATTTTCGAGCCAAGTGACTTAATTTAGACTTATATATTTAAACCCTTCTAGTAGCTTCTTACATAGAAACTTCTCTCTACTCTCTCTCTCTCTCTCTCCCCCCCCATATATATATATGATGTATAGGGCATTAGGGCTAACCTTCATGTTCGAGCGACCTTAGGCAAGGCCGACCTTGGGCAAGGCCGGCCTCATGGCCTGGCTACTTGGAGCTCACTTGTCTAAACATTCTTGTGTGCCTGACAACGCTTAATTAAGAACAACTTAACGCAAGGTTCTATTGACTTCATAATATGAAAGCCCATCCATCAAAGGATAATATTTATACTCAAGGTCAACAATTTGTTAAACTTAAATATATTTGTTTCATTTACTAAAAATGGTGTAGTAGCTCATTTTATGAGTTCAATACTAATAACATGAATTAGCATCTTTGAAATGCTATAACACTACATCGATCGAACCCGGACCACATTCAGGGCAGTACTTGAGCTTTACATATGAGTTTGGTACACCTTTTGCATATTTTAAGGTTATATATTAAAGATTAGTTTACCAACACCATTACAAATTACAATCCTTATAGTAAACACATGGCAAATCTCCAATATCCTAAAAATCCAAGAAACAATATGTGGTTTTGAGATCCCTAGCAAGGGCTTTAGACTTAAAAGAATTGTTGGTGATTTAAATGTCTTTGGGATATTTTACTGCAATTGGGTTTACTTAAGATTAAATGAGAAATTAGATTTTATATTGATATAAGTCAAGAGGTGTAAAGTGCACACTCATTCAAGAATATTCTAATTTTTGAAACCAAAGAACCTTAATAGTTTGATGTGTAACCCCTAGACCAAAGGGGGTCGTTGGGGGTAAAGTCCCACAATGGGATTTGAGGCAGCGTCTTGATGAGCTCCAAAGGACAACGCCCTTGGTAGAGATCAAGGGCAAAGCCCCTAGCTAAGGGCGCACTTCCAGTTATCGTAAAAAGTTTTTATTATACCTACAAGATAATGAGTAAAATTTTTTGTGATGAGAAATCATCAATACCACTACACTACAAACAGGTGTATATCTTTCTATTTTAATAAAAAGGTATCTGGGATGACACGTGTCAACACCACAATCATTCTCACCAAAATTTTCCCGCCTCTCTCTCCTATTAAATAATTACCTTAATTAGTAATAATACTATTTAACACTTTTTTAGATTTAATAAATTAATAAATAGATCTATTTATTAATGTTATTTCTAAATAAATAATTTTTTTATAAAATAATAAATTTGTTTAAAGCATAATACTTTTTTAAAAAATACGAAATATTTAAAATTGGTATTTTTAAAAAGTTATTTTTTAAACCAAAAATAATTAAATTTAAGAGTTATAATAAGAAAATTTTTAAAAATGACATTTTTATATGGTTTGTTTTAGAACAAAACGTTTATTTATTCTTTTTTAAAAAAATAAAGTTTTAAAAAGTTGATATCACTATTTTATAACTTACAGTCATTTCTAATACATAATTTCAGTGATATTATATCTTAAAATATTATTTTATAATTAATAAATTTTATTATGTATTTTTTATTTATTCAACCCGTTTAACACACGGGTTACTATAGCTAGTATGCTAATATAGAGAGTAAGATAGGCATGCCCTTTTATGATTGAGCTTAAATTAAAATAGTTTAAATATCATTAATAACTAGCAGTGGGTTATGCCACGTATTGCGGCATCTCAGTTTTAAGTAAATTTAAATAAGTAAATTTATATCAGAAGAATAGATAAATAAGTATATACTGGTGGTGCTATTCACTACCCATGCAATTTAATATATATTATATTATAGTAAGTGAATAAAAGAAATTTAAACATTAAAATTTACAAGACATATATGATTCTTATTAATGTAACTGATAATAAAATGCTATGAGGTGACATAAGGAAAGTAATTTTATAACTTTAATCCATAAAAATGAAACAAACGATTGATTGAAACATCACTACAGACAAAACGCTGGTCAAGAAAACTTAAATAGGAAACAATCGGCAACTAGGGGAAACAAACGGCATAAGGAGGGTCGTCCCATGGTTTTGGATTTTATCAACAACCTTCAACGATATTGATTTTATCATTTCAATCAGGGCGGTTTAACTGTTTTAAGTCTTTAAAATGAACATAAAATTTGAAGTTTATTGAAAAAATATATTTTTTTTTTCACGTTGATTTAAGGATCAATTGCATATATACCCTTGTAAACCTCTATTAAATGCATATATACCCAAGCAAAAACTTTAATTGCATATATACCTAATTTATTATTATGACAATATTACCTTTCCAAAAAAAATTAATAAACACTTACACATGGGTATATATACCATTAAAGAGTTTTAGAGGTGGAAATATGTTTTTAATTCATTTGTCAATTATAAGGTTTGTAAGGGGAAATTTACCAATTATAAAGTTTTAGTAAAAATAAGGGCAAATTAGTCATTACATGAACTACTTTTAATGAAAATGGGTAAATTTACCAATTATGAGATTTTATAAAGGGATATATGCATTTAAAGTCTTTGTTTGGGTATATATGCCATTAAAGATTTTTAAAGGGGGAAATATACTTTTAACCCTTTGTTTAATATATATTTGACATGAAACTTAATTTTATTTCCTTTTTAATCATGACTTATTTTCATATTTGTGAATTATTGCTAAAGAATCAAGAAACAATACAATTCTAAGCCATCCTATAAGCTAAAAATAATAAATTAAAAGCAAGAAACAAAAATGGATAGTATCTCACTTAGGAACAACGTTAACATGTAACATCTCGTAATTCCCGACGTTTAATCTTTTATAATAATAACAATAATAATAATAATAATAATAATAATAATAATAATGATGATAATAATAATAATAATAATATTAATAAAAACGATAATGATAATAATAATAATAATATTAATAAAAACGATAATGATAATGATAATGATGATGATAATAATAATAATAATAAGAGTAAATCTCGGTTTTGGTCCCTGTGTTTTGCAAATTGACTCCACTTAAGTACCAACGTTTATTTTGTCTCTATTTGAGTACCAAAGTTTAAAAAAGTTGTCTGTTTCAGTCCTTTTGACTAACGGTGTTAACTTTTTTCCGTTAAGTGATTATCAATTTACTAAAATACCCCTCATTCAAAACACCATCTTCTTCTTCTAAACCTCTCAAATACCACACACCACCACCCCTAACCTTTCAAACAAACCCCACCACCACCGGAGCCATCATCATCGGCACCGGCCTCTCCGGCCTAGCCGCCGCCGTCCGCCTCCACTCCCACAACATCCCTTACTCCTCCTCGAAGCCTCCGCCGTCCGCACCCAGATCGACACCACCTCCAATGATCACATCCACCACCGTCACGCACTGTCACCACCTATAACCCACCAACCACCACCAAATCCGGCCACCACCATCGAGAACTCGCAAACAGATGATCGGTGGCGGAATCTCCGACGTTGCCGGGTCCAGCGCTACCGGAAGAAAGACCCTGCATACGTTTCAAATAAAGCCTGTATTTTTGCAGATGGCTAGCAACGTTTCCTCGGGTCAACCCGTCCACTTTGAGATAAGGGCATAAGGTCCTCCGGCGATTTGGGTTTAGGTTGTTTGAAGGTCGACCGAAGATGATGTTGTCGGTCGGTTGAAGGTGATTTGGTGGTACAAGGGTTCGAATTCGAATTTGGGGGATTAGGTTGTGGTTGGAGATTAGGTGGTTGAGGTCAATTTTGGGGGTTCAGTCGATAGGGGATAAGTTGTGGTCGATGGGTGGGTGATCGATCGACAGGGGATGGTGTTGTTTGAAGCTGTTGCGGTCGATTTGTTGTTGACACCGACTATGTGGTGTTTTTGGTTGTCTGCTGTGTATCAAGTCGTCTGTGTCCACTGTCGGTTTGAATTGTTTATCCGCCGTGGAATCAAAAGTGTCCACTGTGAACCAAATTGTTTGTGTCCGCTGTGGATTTGAGGTTCAATTCATCCTCTGTATGATTGGTAAACCGTCAGCTGTGGGTTTGGTTTCTTGTTCGATGTGGTAACAACTTTTTTATTTTTGCAGATTGCAAGATCAGGGGTGATTAGGGTTTGAGATAAGGGCATAAGGTCCTCTGGCGACGGCAGCTCATCCTTCCACTTTGAGAACCAATTGGACTGATCATCTTCTTCCCTCATTTCTATAATCGGATTGAAGACCTGATTAATTGTTTGCTGATGGAGATCAGAAGTTGTTGTTGTTGT
The DNA here is from genome assembly GCA_024085815.1 of Flaveria linearis. NCBI lineage: Eukaryota > Viridiplantae > Streptophyta > Magnoliopsida > Asterales > Asteraceae > Flaveria > Flaveria linearis. The sequence goes on along the minus strand of CM044014.1, from coordinate 20,638,927 downwards.
CGCAGATGTTGGATCAAAGGAAGGCTCTCAATCTAGAAAGATTCGAGTTTTTACTTGTTAGAAAGAGAGAGAGAGAGAGAGAGAGGACGGCGGCGGCTAGGCCGGAGAGGCCGGCGCCGATGATGATGGCTCCGGTGGTGGTGGGGTTTGTTTGAGAGGTTAGGGGTGGTGGTGTGTGGTGTGTAGTGGAGATAGGTGATATTTTTAGCCCTTAGGGGTATTTTGGTCTTTTTAAAAAAATCTAACAGAAAATGTTAACACAGTTAGTTAAAAGGACTGAAACAGACAACTTTTTTAAACTTTGGTACTCAAATGGAGACAAAATAAATGTTGGTACTCAAGTGGAGTCAATTTGCAAAACACAGGGACCAAAACCGAGATTTACTCTAATAATAATAATAATAATAAGAGTGTAACATCCTGTATTTTTGTTCGGTTTATTTATGCCATTTTAGCATCAATAGTAAATTTTTATATATATATAAAAAATATATATATATATATATATAATAATAATAATAATAGATAATAATAATAATAATAATAATAATAGTAATAATAATGATAATAATAAAAATAATAATAATAATAATAATAATAATAATAATAATAATATAAATAATAATAATAATAATAGTAATAATAATAATAATAATAATAATAATAATAATAATAATAATAATAATAATAATATAAATAATAATAATAATAATAATAATAATAAACTTGGAATTTAAAGTACAGGGGGTTGTTTTGCCATTTTGGAAACTTTGAATAAAAGTTTGAAACACAAAATAATAACATTTAAGAGTACAGGGGCCATTTATGTAAATTTTCCAAACCACCCCCTCTACCCCGTTTTTCCGGTAACCATCGGCCGGAGCTCCGGCCGAGCTCCGGCAATGCCCAAAACCCCATTTCAAACCGATTTTGACCCAATTAAACCGCCCAACCCCTTCGACCATGGGTTTCGAACCCGAACCAACTCCAAAATCGAGATTCCCGCTCGTACCCTTTCCAAATCAAAACCGAATCAAACCGTGATGAACTCCAACTCGAATCCCGTCCAGATACACGAATTAAGTCAAATTAAATCATTCTAAACTTAAAACGCGGTCGAAACAATCAATCAATCAATTTTAATTACACGATTACAGTTCGAATCTCTCAAAATTTGAAAGTATATACGCGGTTTTCAAAATCAAACGCGTTACGCCCGTAAACCATGAAATCAAGCTTATAAGTTAGGGGCGTTCAACTCATTTTGAGGTTCTTAAACACCCCTAACCCTCAATTTCACTAAAAACCTTCTCGATCAAAAAGCCCAATTCACGAACACTCGAAGCTGAGTCGATCTTGAAATCACTCGAAGCTTAATCGGAACAGGTAATTGGAACCTGTTATTGACTCGATTTGGTCCAGGGATCAAAAGCCCCATGAAGATTCGGGTGTTTAACATCGAATCGGAGGTCAATTTTGACCCTGTTGAACCTAGGGTTCATCCTAATTTGGGGGTAAACCGGGGACTAAGGTTAAAACAATAACCGAACCAATGAAAACCAAGGCCTTGGCCCTGGTTCACTAGTCTCCGCGCCCCATATCCTAGGGGAGGTCCCGGGTTCGACCCCGGGCAACCCCCATTTTCTTTTTCTGCTTCTTTTTCCTTTTCTTTTCATTTCTTTTTATTTATTTAATTTTTTTTTAAATTCTGAAAATTTCTAAAATTATTTTATAAAATGCAGAATTTATTTAAATTTTTGTTTAACTAATTTTGTGACTAATTTATTTCTTTTTTTATAAAATACATTTGTATTTATAAATACATAATTTTATTTTTAAAAAATACAAAAGAAATGAGTAAACATAATACTTGTATATGTATATATATTTTAAATAATTAAATTATTTAGTTATTTATACCTATATATATATTTATATATTGTTCTTTTAGTAATTAAATCACTTATTATGATTATACAATATTATAATTGTTTAGTATATATAAATATTTATATATACATTCAAACAATTTAATTGTTTAGTTACTTATATATATATATATATATATATATATATTTATACATAGTTCTTTTAATAGCTAAATCATTTATATTGATTATTATATACAATGTTATAATTGTTAGTATATACATTTATATATATATAATTAAACAATTAATTGTTTAGTACTTATATATATATATATATATATATATATATATTTATACATAGTTCTTTTAATAGCTAAATCATTTATATTGATTGTTTAGTATATATATTTATATGTATATTCAAACAATAAATTGTTTGATTACTTATACCTATAAATATATATATATTTGTATATAGTCCCTTATAATAGTTAAATAACTTATTATAATTATTATATACAATCCTTAAAAAAAAAATCGGTTCAACGTACAATTTAATCAAGTTTTATTTCTCTTACGCGCTAACAATTGATTATACCAAGTATAATCCATTCGTTCCATTAAACCGATCACGTTATTAACATGTAATAAACACGAATAATTATTAAATCATATTAGACCTACAATTAATCATCAAACATATTATAACGCGCTACTATATTTCATTTAGGTGCGTTGTGACGTTTGTGTTGGAAATCTTATTCGTGGTTATTCTTATTTCATCTACAAGTCTCCTTTATTAAACATGTGAGTTCTTATGCCCCGCTTTACGATTATTTCACATCTTTCGGGGTGAAACATGTTGCTTATACAAACTTACACATACACGCTTTGATACTTATTACACACGTGCAATTCTTTACATAGTCGTGGTTGTTTGGATATGTTAAGTATTATATGAGATGTGACATACGTGTGCAATCATTAACTATTGCTAGCCTAGCGAAGTCTTAGATCTTTGGGCCTGACAAGCCTATTTGGTGCTAAAGTCGATGTATTGCCGACTCCTAGGAGCCGTATGCTTGTGCACTAGGGAACCAAATACACTTAGCTAATCATGCTTATTCATATTATTCAGTCGAGGCTTGATTGTAACTATGCATGTTCTATATACTTGCTATCTTGTGATCATTGACTAGAATTGCCACATTTTGTATACTTATTGTATTTAAAACCATGAGAATTCACCAACTAGTTAGTTGACTTTATTTTCAACATGTTTCAGGTAATGTGCAAGCTTAGCAATGATTGAAGGAATGCATAAACCTAGATCATGGACCTAGGCTTAATAAAGACAATTGAATTCTTGTTTTTGTTTGATTTATTTTGAGACATTGATGTATGTGGTGATTGAAAACAATTGATTAATGGCATTTTATACTTTAACATAGCGTTATGTGGCTGTGAACAATCCTAATCCTCACACCTCGACGTTTCCGCCGTCAAGGTTGGGGTGTGACAAAGAGTAAATCTCGGTTTTGGTCCCTGTGTTTTGCAAATTGACTCCACTTGAGTACCAACGTTTATTTTGTCTCCATTTGAGTACCAAAGTTTAAAAAAGTTGTCTGTTTCAGTCCTTTTGACTAACGGTGTTAACATTTTCTGTTAGATTTTTTTAAAAAGACCAAAATACCCCTAAGAGTTATAAAAATATCACTATGTCCACCACACACCACATACCACCACCACCACACACACACCACCGCCACCACACACCACCACCACCACACACCACCGTAACCACAAACTGTGGTTCAAGAATCAAGAAATTGATACAGAGTTGAACAAACAAACACCATAAAACACACTCAATCTCCACCTCCACACACCTCCACACATAAAATCAAGAAATTGGTACATTCATCAATTAACCAATTGCCCTTAAAACTTAAAAGTTAAAACTCTTCTCAGTGAACTTTGATTACACAAAAACTGAAATACCCAAATCAAGAGAGTTATAAAAAACCTATTTTTGATTGCAGAAAGCTATAAAAAGAGATAAACACACACACACACGCACACACATACACACAAAACAAACACACTACCTGTGAATGAATTGAATCTGTGCAAGGGTTATTGCTGGTGGAGTTGATTTGAACAAAACATAAGCAAATTGTTTGATGAATGAACTGATTCAGCTTTCAAAGGTGTGAATTGAATTGGGTATGGATAATTGATGATGCTGATGATAAGATAGAGGTCTGTAGCTGGATCAATTAATTGAATCTTTATCTATCTACCCATCTCTTTCTATCTTCTTTCTCACACACATTAAACCCTAAATTGATGAATCTAATGTGGTGAAGCTTGTGAACTGAAAGATGAATCTTGAAATAAACAAAGGAAAGATGCAGTGTCTTGAAAGGTCAAAACTTCAGGAGCAAACCCCTCTCTCTCATCTCCACCGCCACTTGCCTCCGGTACCCACAACCCCATCACTGTACGCCGCCTTTGGTGGTCGAAACCCCATCACCACATGCCCCTTTCGATGGCCACCTTTCGATGGCCAGAACACCGCTACTGTACCCCACTCCACTATACCCCAATCCGCTTTCTGTTCAAGGGGTGGTTGTGTAACTGAAAGAGAGACGAACAGAGATAAAGAGAGCATCGTCGATGGTAGTGGCCGGATTTGGTGGTGGTTGGTGGGTTATAGGTGGTGACAGTGCGTGACGGTGGTGGATACGATCATTGGAGGTGGTGGCGATCTGGGTGCGGACGGCGGAGGCTTCGAGGAGGAGTAAGGGATGTTGTGGAGTGGAGGCGGACGTCGGCGGCTAGGCCGGAGAGGCCGGCGCCGATGATGATGGCTCCGGTGGTGGTTGGGTTTGTTTGAGAGGTTAGGGGTGGTGGTGTGTGGTGTTTGAGAGGTTTAAAAAGATGGTGTTTTGAATGAGGGGTATTTTAGTAAATTGACAATCACTTAACGGAAAAAAGTTAACACCGTTAGTCAAAAGGACTGAAACAGACAACTTTTTTAAACTTTGGTACTCAAATGGAGACAAAATAAACGTTGGTACTCAAGTGAAGTCAATTTGCAAAACACAGGGACCAAAACCGAGATTTACTCTAATAATAATAATAATAATAATAATAAAGTCCAGGGGTAACTCTTGTCATTTTTGAAACTTAAAAATAAAAGTTTCTAACATAAAATGTCAAAGATGGAACCGCAGGGACCAGTTGTGTAAATTTTTTAAAAACCCAACAGCTTCTCTCTCTCCCCTCTCGATTTTCCGGTGTGTTCTCCGGCCACCTCCGGCCAAACTCCGGCGAAGCTTAAATCGACCAAATTACCCGATTTCGAACCTCACAACTTGATCGGATCCTTTCTTGGATCCATTTCGAACGGGTATCCAACATTAAAACGCGTTGAAACGGTCAAACTAACGGCTATAATTTCACTTTAATCTCGGACCGTTCAACGGTCGATTTACCCACTCAACATTAACAATTGTCGAAAATAAATCTATATAAACGATCATCTCTTCATTCCTAAGCGTTCACAACTCTCAAATACCTCTGAAAACACACAATCATCTTCTTGATTTGTCCTTAACCGAGACCTGCAACTCGAACTCAAACTCATCGATTACATCGTTTAATCAGGTAATTAAGACATCCTTGAACTCGTTTTTCCATGGGGATCAAAAGCCCATGATTAATTACATTAACATCATCGATTTGATCTTCAATTTGGGATCAATCGAATTAGGGTTCTTCGGATTTGGAGGATTACTGCAAATGGTGTTTTTATAAATTAAAAGCTGTCTCATATCGCGGCTGTATGCCTTGGACTACTAGTATGTGTGTGGGAGTATGGAATGCAGGTCCCGGGTTCGACCCCTGGCACCCCCCTTATTTTTAAAATAGACTTTTTAAGCTTTAAAAAAATTATAAAAAATTTCTAAAAATTATAAAATTAATTTTATAAACTCTGATTTTTTAAAAAGTTATCCAACAAATTTTGTAAAATTATTTCTTTGAAACACTTAATTTTTATATATAAAATATCAAATAACGAATATTATAGTTAGTTTATTTTTACAAAAATAAACTTTAAATAGTCAAAATCACTACGTTATTATTAGTCATTACGTATTCTTTCATTATGACAATTATAAAATTTAATTTACATTTTATAAATTTAATTAATTTATAAGAATTTAATTTCTTATAAAATGGATTAATTAAGCTTTCTTTTATTGTATAAAAATATATGATTTTGATAACTAATCATATTTATAAAAAACCCCCCAAATTCCATCTAAAATCCTAGTTCACGTCTAATTGTTAATCTTATTATTAAACTTTAATCTTGTAATAAGTACGTTTAGGTGTCTTGTAAAAGAATCCGTTGGAACGTCGTTTAATCCTTATTATCACCTTATACACCTATACTTCAAGTGAGTAATTCTATACCCATTTTACCATTTTCACACTTTTGGGAGAAACATGTTACCTTATAAACGTTGCACTTGTAAACACGTTTGATTCTTGTAAACTTATGGCAATTTACTTGTGTGTTGTGATTAGTTGAATCTTGTAGCTACCATGTAATGTCGAATACATGTACAATCATTAACTATTACTAGGCTGGCGACGTCATAGATCTATGGGCCTGACAAGCCTACTTGATCCAAGTACACTTAGCTAATCGTATATACTTGTAAACGTTTGAGAACTTGTAAAACTTTGTCAAGGTTTGATTGTGCATTCTGTCTTACATCCCTAGTTACCTTTTTCTCTAATTTACAACATGAATTGCCATCTTTTATATACTTATGTATTCAAAACTATAGAATGCTCACCAACAATATGTTGACCTTTTATTTTTAACATGTTTCAGGCAATAGCGTTATGTGGCTGTGAACAATCGTAACTCTCACGCCTCGACGATTCCGCCGTCAAGGTTGGGGTTAAATCTGAGCGACACAAGATAGAAGTTTGATAGTAATATCTAAACCTTGCATATGAATCTCTGAGAAAATCAACATAAACTAATAAAAATAAGTATGTTAATAATTACAAATGTAAAAAATAAAGTTGATTACAATAAATCTTATAAAAAAACACTAAGCCAAAAGTTGTAATCAACTGACAGGTCTGTCAATTTGAACTTTTGCAACCTAAAACCCGTCAATTTTCACCCTCTGTTTCGAACCACTTGACTCGTTAAAGGTAGATTTCAAGTGACAATGGATGCTAGACACTGAAAAAATGACCTAATAGAAGTTGGGTGGTGGCGGAGTTGTAAAATGGCTTAAATGTTTAAAAACCAAGTGAAATGAATAGTATCTACAGGACCCCTTCTTCTTCATCGGTCCTTCGATCGGCACCCTCCTTCGATCGGCCCCCTCCTTCGACCTCCTGCACACCGCCGCCCTCATCTATCGCCCTCCCCCCATCACCTCCAACCCATCGGGCACACTGCTCCCGCACCCGTCACCCCTGCCTGCCACCTCCGCTCCCGCTGCCCGCTACCCCTTACGAACCCTAAAACCCAAATTGGGGTCCGCACCGCCCTCCTACGCTCCGATTGTGTGATGGCATCCCTCCGCACCGACCTCAAAGTCTCCGAACTCGCATCCCTCTTCCAAATCGACCCCATCAATCGAACTCGCGCTCCGATTGTGTGATGGCATGGTCGAGGGTGGTGTGGGGACGCTGGTGTGGTGCGTGGCAGCGGTGTGGTGGTGGACGTGTTGGTGTTGGTGGTTTAAAAACCAAGTGAAATGAATAGTATCTACAGGATCCCTTCTTCTTCATCGGTCCTTCGATCGGCACCCTCCTTCGATCGGCCCCCTCCTTCGACCTCCTGCACACCGCCGCCCTCATCTATCGCCCTCCCCCCATCACCTCCAACCCATCGGGCACACTGCTCCCGCACCCACCACCCCTGCCTGCCACCTCCGCTCCCGCTGCCCGCTACCCCTTACGAACCCTAAAACCCAAATTGGGGTCCGCACCGCCCTCCTACGCTCCGATTGTGTGATGGAATCCCTCCGCACCGACCTCAAAGTCTCCGAACTCGCATCCCTCTTCCAAATCAACCCCATCAATCGAACTCGCGCTCCGATTGTGTGATGGCATGGTCGAGGGTGGTGTGGGGACGCTGGTGTGGTGCGTGGCAGCGGTGTGGTGGTGGACGTGTTGGTGTTGGTGTTCGTATGGCGGTGGCTGTGTGGCGGTGGCGGTTTGGCGGTGGCGGTGGCGGTTTGGCGGTGGCGATGTGGCTTGCAGCCACCGCTCGAATCTCTGCTTGCTTTCCTCTCCGATTTGCAGGTTCGTGGTGTTCCCTCTTTTGCTCTGTCTTTGTTGTCGGGTTGTTAGGGGGTGATACTGCTGCTTTGTTGTATTCATCTGGTACTACTGGTGTTAGTAAAGGTGTGGTTTTGAGTCATATGAATTCATTGCTGTTTCACAGATGTTGACTTCTGATCAGAGGTTAATGGGGGAGAAAGATTATGTGTTCTTGTGCTTGTTGCCAATGTTTCATATATTTGGATTTGGGGTTGTGTTGTATTCTCAGTTGCAAGAAGGGAATACTGTTGTTTCAATGGGGAAATTTGATTTTGGGGGGATGTTGAAGAACATTGAGAGGTTTAGAGTGACACATTTGTGGGTTGTTCCACCTGTTTTTCTTGCTTTGACTAAACAGGATGTGGTGAGCAAGTTTGATCTTTCGTCGTTGAAGCAAATCGGGTCGGGTGTTAGTCCGTTGGGGAAAGAGTTGATGGAGGAGTGTGCTAAAAATATGCCTCATGTTGTTGTTCTTCAGGTGAAGTTCTTGATCTCAATTACAGTTGTGTTGGTTGTAAAAGTTGAACTTTTAGCTGTTTATTGCCATATTGGTGTATTTGTGTATGTAGATTGTGGTTCTAGATGGAGTTGATTGTTTACTGCAAATGCATATATGCACATGGGTTACTTGCTTATTTTGTGATGTTACATAATAATGAAAATATGGTGAAAAAAGAAAAGAAATCTTGACTAACACTTTCAACTAAACATGCTAGACCATCTCCAACATGCTAGAAACTTGTGATTATGTGATTTTATTTTCTTTTGGAATCTTGAAAATATGTGACAGAAACAAGAAAGCATATACCATATCAGTCTTCTTGATCTTATTATTGTGGACATGATTGTTTACTTTCATATGTTTTCCACCCTTTTTGTTGATCCTGCAAATTATATTTTTTATGAAATTTTAATTGCAACCTTATGTACAATAGGGATATGGTATGACTGAAACGACTGGGGTCATTTCAGTTGAAAGTCCAATTATGGGTCCGCGATACTCTGGTTCAGCCGGAAGGCTTATCCCTGGAGTCGAGGCCCAAATAGTTAGATGGTTTATATGTTGGTTATGATTGTGTCACTCTATGATGAAGGGGTTGGCTTAAGAGGTTGATGAATTTGGATGGTGTTGACCCTAAATGGCAGGCTGTTTTGTTGCCTAAGATTGTGATCAGGAGCACTACGCGCATTACCACATACTTCTTAGGCTGTGATGATATAAATTTATGTTCGGTGTTTGGCGCGGCAACATGTTTTGCAGCCACATTGAATCATGATATCTGAGCCTAAAATTGGAATGGCATACCTCAAAGCATTGAAAGAAAAGCTTGAACAAGAGGTATATTCATTGTTATTATAACTTCATACGACATTTTTCATTTCCTGATATAGTTCTGATATGATTTCCTGTGGGTATCTTTTTAGCTTACCTCAACTAGGTTGAAATAAGGGGTTCAATGAATTGAGTAACTTCATGACCCAACAGACAAGCTTCAAGATGAGTTAAGTAATACAAGATACAAAATCTATTATCTGGATATAAAATTAAATCATATATCCAACTTTTGGTAGTGATATTGGTTCAGTGTTTACTTTATAATCTTATCATACAATTTCTTATTAAACTTATTTCCACAGGCTTCTGAGAATCTTGGAATGGCTATGATTTACTCCCTGGTTACCTCATCTAAGGAGTGGGTTGCTGAAAGATTTGCTCAGGACACTGGCAGTTACAATATTCAAGAGGAAACAGCAGATAAAGATGAAGTATGATTTTTGCATTAATTAAATATCAGTTTTGAATTATATTTTTATATGATTGTTAAATTTGGTTGGATGTATTGAACTTGGTGTTAGATAGTTGTGTCACATGGAGAACCTATCACCGTAGAGACGTTTTTGGCATGGAGATAAAGATTTGAAGCTGAATTAGCCCTTGAGAATGCCAAGTAAGTTTCATAAGTAGCATATTCTATTATTTGACATCATCTGATTCCTTTATGGTGTATTAATAAATAACAATAATAATAATATTTTTGCATTGTATTGAAACCAGGCTGTTGCCAGAATCAGCAATTGCAACAACCAAACTAGAGTTGTACAGGTGATTATCGGTTTTAAAATACTCGCGCAGCGCGCGAAGCAGGTGAAGGTATTTACTTCCGTCTACTATAAAGAGTAGAATAATTGTTGCTTCTACAGTTTTGATCCCTTTGATTCGTTATCTAGCGTATGAATCAGGTTAGCTTTAACCCTCTTTAGCCATGACGTACTCATTCAATTTGTGAGCCTGAGCGTGATAACATGTGATATAACTGCTTATGACTTTCTCTACAACTATATTTTTTTACATTGAAATGTTGGAAGCTATGATGATGAAAACGTGATAATTAGAGTACCGAAGTTTATTTGAGCCTCGTTTAGCCCGTCCATCATGCGCACAACGCGCGGAGGAACAACCCTAGTGAGATTTAAAAAAAAGATGATATCATTCAATTTATAAAAAAGATCCTTTTTGATCTTTTTAGTTTGCACATATTGGTATTACTTTAAAGAAATAAAGAAATCAAAATAGGATTTTATGGTGGGCTTAAAACTTAGGTGGGCTTGACTTTATGGGCCCTTTCGTTCAAGAAAACCAACCTTTAAAGTTTAAATCCTTGTACAATGGAAATAAAAAATAATGGCTGTTGCGGGATTCGAACACAGGTTTAAACAAGCGAAATCTTACAACTGAACCATAATCTCATATAAGACTACAAGCGAACTGAATAAACACGAACAAGGCGTTGTTCGTTAGGAAAATATCTTGTTCATGAAATGTTCACCAACGCTTATTGAACGAGATTTTTTTTTCGTGTTCGTTTATTAAAGAAATGAATTTGTTCATGAACTGTTTACAAACACTTACCAATCTTAAAAGAATGCAAACAAATGCAAACGAACGGAGGCGAATACACACAAATAATTATGAACATTAACGAAAGTTCCTAAAACAAACCATCATATATTGATTTTATAATTAAAATCACAAACATTACGTGATATCCACCAAAGATAAATAAGCACTTAACATGATTACATAAACAAAACTTTGAAACGAACGTAGACGAACACATCATCGAATGTTCACGAACATAAATAAACAAACGCATCCTTTTTTTCAATTTTACTGGTCATGTTCATTCATTTATTAAACGAACAAACATACATGAACTTTCACTTAAACGGTTCACTAACTATTCGTTGAACGATTAGTTCCTTTACAGCCATAATCTCATATGTATATAAAATAAGAAAGGTTTTTTTTTTAATATACACAGTATATATCTTTTTTTTGGCCCCTAAATTTATAAGCCTCAAGTCTTAGTTTATTTTTTAACAAAATTGGGCGGCCCTGGTTTAAACTCCTATATACCTAAGGGTCACAAGCACAGATACATGGTATACACCCGTATAAATAAGTTGTTATGCGCTCTTCTGATTGCCGAGGTTGAAATTTTATAGGGTATAGTTTAGTGGTGTGCGATATTTCTTGGGTTAATTATGGTAATCTCTATTAGCTTTGCTAATGATATCACAATTATGTATAATTTCGGGTAAAGTACCTCAAATGGAAAGGTTGATCAAGACTGAGGCTCGGATCGATAATCAAACATCATTTTGTAAATATGCATTGATGATATAATGTTATACGCACTTTTCTAGAAAATCTTTATAATGGATTGTAAGGTATACTAATTGATGTGTAGAAAGTTCGATTAACACTTAACATGTTCATACTTTTATAATTTAAAAAGTTGACATCTACTTCCATGTAAAATAATCTTTTTAAGTCCAATAAAAATTGATGGGTATTACACGTTACAACTAGTCATGTAGAAACCCTATCTAGATCTTAATATGACTTTATATAGAGTCTTTATAGAGTTTCATGATATTTATATGAACATACTCAAAGATGAAAGGTAAGGTATGTACAGTTTTAAATACCATGTACATATCACATATGTATATAATACGTTGTTTGGTAATAAGATTATTTTTTATAAACATGTCACGCTAGTCATATAAGAGTTATGATCCATGCAGGTATAAGAGTTAAAAGATTGTGGTATATTAGGCAAGGGCAAATGGAGTCACATTCACTCATAATCTGCTAATGTTATATAATTTGCTTTTACATGATGATATAACGACTTCTACGCTACACTAGACGTATAAGACACATGCATATTAGTGGCCTTAAAGTGATCAAAGAAAAAAAAAGAGAGAATAAGTGAACGAAAGATGGAGATACACTTATTTATATAATTAATTAAAGACGTATAGATTAACGACATCATATGATGTGTGGTGGGTCATATCTCCATAAATGGTTGTATACATGCATGCCTAAAGCAGTATTTAGCTGCAAAAGATTAATGACACACATCTATGACAAGTGTGAGAGAGTATTTATCAATAACACATGTTAACAAGAAGTGACGATGATAGACTGCTTCTGTGCTTCTTCACCTAACTGGGAGTGAGTTTACCCTAACTATATAGTGTTCTAATGACAAGAAGAGTAGAAGACTATTCCCACAGGGTTTGAAGTTGAGATAATGAAGACAAGAAAAAAAACAAGATCATAATAATGATTTAAAGAGCTTAATTATATGTTTAGGTGAAAGATAAATACTAAATCACTCGACTGTGATGCAAAGGTAATTATGATTAAATTGCGTTAAAAGAAAGTGTCACTTGAGTGAATATTATACCATGATTCACTAGAGGGACAAGAAAGTGTCACTTAAATATATATTTTCATGCAATTCTACCACTTAATTAAAATGAATACTTTCATGCAATTGTAATAACCTTGTTTATGGCATCTTAATATTTCAATTTTCATATATTGGTTATGTACATCAAATGTTTTCAACAGGTATAATAAACAAAACAAGATAACAAAGACATAACATATGAATTATGCATTATGATAGATTTTTGCTTACACTTATGAATTTAACTACTTGCCTCCTGCATTTCGCTAAACAATACTCTATATAACTGTCCAAAATCATCTCCTCCAGTTAAACAATTTGCTTATATAACCTTTTATTGTTAGGCATTAAATCTATATATCTTTCTTCTTATTAATTTCTGGAGAAACTAAATTTTCCATTATGGGGATCTAGCTGTATATATACTGACATTACCAAAATATTCAAGTTAACAACTACTTTGCTGATATCTGCAGGAAAATAATAATATGATTAGCAACTTCATTAGGTTTGGATCAAATGGTTAATTTATCTTAATTGATTGATACGGGTTTTATCCACACAAAACTAAAGCGTATTAGAGTTTCATATAAAGGGCGGATTTAAATATGTTATTAAATAAAAGTTTAGTTTGTCTTAATCAATTACTTTTAAGAACTAAATAACTTGCTGATTAAAGGGATAAGTACCTGATAAATGAATGGATCAGTTCTCCCTCCTGCTCCTGACCTTCTCACTTCCTCTTTCTTAAGCAACCTGAGAATTTTAACCACCAATCATATACAGCAAAACCAATACATTTAATCACATAAAAAAGAAAAATATTAAGAATAATAAAAGCAACAAAAAGGTGCGTTTGAACTTTGAACAGGAGTCAGGTAATCTAACAGTCAACAAGAGAGGATATGCAACTGACGGCTGGATATGAAGCCACGTGGCGCTCATAGATGTATGCCACGTGGCGTACAGTTTTACATGTGAAGAGGGAGATTATGCTTTACATTCGCAAGGCTTTGCTGGTGTCGGGGCTGTCGCCGAGCAACTGACGTATCCTCACCTCAGAAGCGCATCCGTTATGAGCCAGCATTTTCAATATGGCTTCAGATCGGCGCAGCAGATGAGCCGAGCTGACCACAGGCGACGGCTTGTTCTTCTGAGCTAACGGCTTCCCTTTCTTCCTCTTCGACTTACAGCTTTCCGAGCTGGAAACCAAGCTGCTGGAGCCACCTGACAAGCACGACGAGCCTTCGGTCGTTAACGACGAGCTACAGGATGCAGCGACAAACTTCTGTGCAGTGCTAGAGATTCTACGGCAATCGGACATTCGTAAAGTCTTCGATCTGCTCTTTCTCACCACCTACAAACAAATTCAATGTAGATCGGTTGGAAGTTGAAATCTGTAATCGCATCGATCAGAAGGAAATAGCATTGATCAATAGGATATTGAATCGATCAACAGGAAATTGCATGGATCAATAGGAAATTGTATCGATCAATAGAGCTGGTTGTTTGCTCTCGATTGTTGTACTCGATGCTGATCGATGATAAGAGTGTACAACAATTCGTCAGAAGGATCACATTATGTGGAGCGATATTTGAAAATGCTTGAAAATGAAGTGAAATCGTGCACTATCAGAGAAGTAATTATTCACGTTCAAACGTATCTAAGTTTGCAAAAAACACGAACGAGAAGAAACCTAACAGTTTTATAGGTTACTGAAGCAAGCAATTCGCACAGAAACAGAGATTTACAAATGAGCAATAATTCAGAATACAGGTTTTGTATATCCAATATAAATCGATCTAGAGCGAAATTCATCAAAAACGAATGAAATTGAACATTAATGCAAATCAGAATGCTAATTTCATCGGAACAGAGCCTCAAAACAACGGAATCAAATCCACAAAGTGTAAACGATTACCTTAAGCTGCATCTCACGTTCAGAACGAGCAATAGCGTTAGCAATCATATGGAGACGACGTCCATGAGCTTCATCAGACGAAATCTCATCGCTACTCACAGTAGACGAAGCAGACGACCGTGAAAACGATCTGTCCAACAGCACACTCTCACAGCGATCAACATTGCACTTATCTGCGATTTCCTCAACGCTAAACACATCCATAAACATCAAAAACACTCAATCGAGCTACAAAACAGCATAAAATCAAACTAAAACGAGAATGAATTCAATGGAGTTACCTTGGAGAGGAGGAAAGCAGGAGAAGAGCTGAAGCAGCTATGTGTTCGGTTGAATTTGGATACAGTGATTCCATAGTGTCTAACTTGCGAGATCTTCAAATCAATAACAACAGGCGGGAGTAGAAACAATTTGAATTTATGGAAGATCTGGAGTTTGATCCGATTTTCTGTTTCAAGACCACTTTGATTGTTGTTTGAACACCCCCTGTTCAAGCAAACATGGTTACAGATAGAAATAGTGTTTAATGACATAAATTTTATTCTCTAGAAAAATCATTTAGAAAAAGTGACATCCTATGTAAACATATTTCTAAATCTATATAATTTTTTTATGTTAAAATCATTTTTTCTTTTGCAATTTTCTTTGACATTTCTATTATATACTAGTATTTAACCCTACACGTTGCGGTGGGGATGTAAAACCATGTTAAATAGTATCAATGTCTCACCCTTGCCAGCGATCACCAAAACCAGAAAAGCTCGTAAAACAAAAGATATAAAACCGGAAGAAAAATAGACGTAAAAACTTTAAAAAATGCATGTGTTTGCGGCATGTTAATGTGTATAAATTAGAACAAATTGTGTTACATAACGTGGTCGTGAAACAGAAAAAATAAATGTAAAAAATGTTAATCTACATATGTATGTGTCTGTATGTTACCTCGAAAATTTTAGGCCGAAACATAAAACAAAAAAATATAGAAGATGAAAGTATATTAGACTAAAATAAAAAATGTATTAATGTTAAATATAAAATACGAAAACTATAGGGTTAAAAAATGAAAAAAATAAAGAAAACACAAATTGAGGTACAATATATAGAACATAAGGTACAAACCTTAATACATAACTAAGTTGATAATTAGTATTATATAGCATTCATTTCCCGAGCGTTGTTGCAACCCCGTTTTTCCTAAAATTTATATCATAATTGTAATCACGTCTTGGGAAATTTAACGATAATTTGGGAAATTTTAAAAACATTACATTGGTGTGAAAAAAATTAAAAATATTATATTTGATTGGGGTAAATTTTAAATTATATCGAAACATAAATAAAAATATGCACGTTATAATAGTGTATTAGTGTATTCTGATTTTTTGAAAACATTATCTTTAAAAGCAAAGAGAAAAACCAACTTTAAAAATTTACAAATCATGCGATTAACATCAACATTAATTAAAAATAAATTAAATGAATGGTTATCTAATATAAAAACACAAAGAATGCATAAATGCATATTAAGCCGCACAATAAAAAAATACTAAATCTAATAAGCTATGTTCCTACTCTAATTTATGTATTAAAATTGATTTGATTTATGACATTAAAATTGGTTGGATTTATGGCAATAGGACTCTTGGTATGATAGCGGTTTCCAGTGATTAACATTCAAAAATCATGAGAGTATCACTTTCAGAAACATGAACTTGGGTAGAAGGATAGAAATGATAAAAGTTTCATAACAAAGTTAGGTTTAAACATGAATCTCTTGGACTACCATCTTATAATTTAGATCACATTACCAAATTACCCTAAATTTATGTATTATATAGTAGTAAAAATAAATATATATTTTTTGCTAAATGTCCGTTAAAGGGATGGTAAAATTAATACAATAAAATTATTGTAGTTTTATTTAAATTGAATTTAACCACTAGTTCTTTTAAGCTCGACTAATTGTTTTCGACAATGAATCAAACTTTGTTTGGGACGAGTTTACATCATCTCTTTAAGATGATAAAAGTGTATCACACTAAAGCTGAATTTTACCGTAATTATTTATAGCTGCTTATCAAATATTCAACAAAAAGGTATATTGGTAATATTATGAATTTTCTTTAAACTTGTAAAATTTCATATTTTTTAAATTATAGCGTTGTGTTATGCATTGCAAGCTTTTATTTAAAAATATATATATATATATATATATATATATATATATATATCCTACTTGCTTAGGTGATGATAAATAGATTTACCTCGTCTTTTGCCTACATTGTTAAAAAATATTTACCTTTCAATGTATAAAACTAGGTGTATGTTTAAAAACATTCTTATAATATTTTCTTACTAAAGGACATACACTCTGTGTGATTTTATGTTAAAAACTTTTTAAAACAAAAATATAACATGAATTACTATAACTTTAAAAACCAAACTTCAAACTTATAATCATCATTTACAATCACATTATGCATGATTTTTTACTCTTTGCTCCTTATGATATGTGTCTATTTCCCCTTTAAAAAACTTTTCACTGCTCCACGTTTATGCTACCATCATTAATTTTCTTTCTAATTATTTTATCATTTTAATTACGATATTTAATTTTAACATGTTTTTTGTGTTTACTTTTAAAATATAAGCCTCTTAGATAAATTTTATTCAAAACGCACCCGGTAACAATAATGCACAAAATCTTAAAACACAATTTTACAAGTTCTCCAAGCTACTTTTGTTTTCTAGGTTTACTGTCTTTGATTTTTTAATTTTTTTGCTTATAACCTCAAAAGTACATAAATTTTTGAAACTCAAAATTCAGGTTAATATTTAAAATGTTTGGTTATTTCCTATTGTAACATGCCTATCGATATCAACGTCTCCAACATGAAATCTTTAACATTTTCTTTTTTATATAAAGTTTCGAATATTATTAACGGTCTTGCTATAACGCACAAGTTTGCGACAACTTCGTTTATATATAAAGTTTCGAATGTTATTAATAACGAGCACGTTTTGTTTTGCGTATCTTCAACATACATGTTCACCACAACGTCTTGACCTTTGTTTCTTTTCATGGTATTACGACACGTAGTAATGCGGAGGTATGTATACTATATTTGAACCGGGTCCAGCAGGCTTACATTTGTGAAGATAAAAAACCCACAATTTCTCACGAGAAACACCGACCCTGATGATATGCACGCAGACCACCATGGTTCCTCCATCCTCAAAAAATGCATAGCTTTGTTACACTCATGTGCAACTTCAATCCACAAACTCCAACAAATTCACGCCTTTTCAATCAAAAATGGTGTCCCCATCAACAATCCAGACATGGGTAAGCATCTTCTCTTCACTCTCGTCTCCCTCAACGCACCAATGTCATACGCCCACAAAATCTTTAACCACATCGATAACCCCAACATCTTCACATGGAACACGATGATCAGAGGCTATGCTGAGAGCGAAAACCCCAAACCTGCGATGGGTATCCACCGTAACATGCGATTGTTAGCCGTTGAGCCCGATACGCATACATACCCCTTTCTTTTAAAGGCCATTGCAAAGCTAATTGATGTTAGAGAGGGTGAGGAGGTGCATTCGGTGGTCGTTAGAAATGGGTTTGGGTCGTTGGTGTTTGTGCAGAATGGCTTGGTTCATATGTATGCTGCCTGTGGGCGTGCTGAGAGCGCACACAAGATGTTTGATGAAATGTCTGAGAGAAATCTTGTTACGTGGAATTCGGTGATTAATGGGTTTTTGTTGAATGGGAAGCCGAGTGAGACGTTGGTGCTTTATAGGGAGATGGTTGAGGAGGGAATGGAGCCGGATGGGTTTACGGTGGTTAGCTTGCTCACTGCGTGTGCTGAGCTTGGTGCATTGGCGTTAGGGAAAAGGGTTCATTCGTATTTGTTTAAAGTTGGATTGGATGTGAATTTGCATGCTGCTAACGCGCTTTTGGATCTTTATGCAAAGACGGGGAACATTGGTGAAGCACAAAAGGTTTTTAGTGAGATGGAGGAGAATAGTGTGGTGTCGTGGACTGCGCTCATTGTGGGTTTGGCTATGAATGGATTTGGTGTCGAGGCGATCAATCTTTTCAAAGAGATGGAAAGAAAGCGGTTAACACCTAGTGAAATCACTTTTGTAGGGGTACTTTATGCTTGTAGTCACTGTGGAATGGTGGATGAAGGGTTTACTTATTTGGAACGGATGAAAGAAGAATTCGGCATTGAGCCTAGAATAGAACATCATGGATGTATGGTTGATTTGTTGGGGAGATCGGGCCTCGTACAACAAGCTTATGAATACATTATCAACATGCCGTTGCAACCAAATGCAGTGATATGGAGAACATTACTAGGAGCGTGCACAATACATAAGCATTCAGATTTAGCAGAAGTTGCAAGAGCCCAACTGATACAATTAGAACCTAAACATAGTGGAGACTACGTGTTGTTATCAAACCTCTATGCTTCTGAAAGACGTTGGTTGGATGTATCAAAAGTGAGAAAAACAATGCTAGAACAAGGGATACAAAAATCTCCTGGTCATAGCCTAGTTGAGTTAGGAAATCAAGTCTATCTGTTCACCATGGGAGATACATCACATCCACAAAGTGAAGATATATATCTGAAACTGATGGAGATCACAAAGTTATTGAGATTAGAAGGTTATGTACCTCATGTTGCAAACGTGCTTGCCGATATAGAAGAAGAGGAAAAGGAGACTGCTTTATCATTTCATAGTGAGAAGATTGCAATTGCGTTTATGCTCATTAACGCACCTGCTGGGGCCCCTATAACAGTTGTGAAGAACTTGAGGGTATGTGCGGATTGTCACCTTGCGATAAAATTAATATCAAAGGTTTATAAACGAGAAATTGTGGTGAGAGATCGAAGTCGGTTTCATCATTTTAAGGATGGGTCTTGTACCTGTAAAGATTACTGGTAAGTAGAATGCATGTAAACCCTTCAAGAAGTTGGTTAAGTAGATCAAACTTTAGACTTGTCTTACAAGTCTCATAGTGTCATGTGTGCTAGCAACTCTCAAGGTGCATAACCGTTTGTGAAGCTTTAACAAACACCAAATGAAAGAGAAAAGATAAATGTTGAATATGCACTGGTTTGATGATTTTTTGACAATTAGAGTCACAATGCATCAAGGTTCCTTTGATTGTTCATAACCAATTATCGACTGTGTGATTTGATTGTGAAAGAAGGGCAATTGCAGACAGCTTCAAATTTGTTGGAATTGTAAAGTGAGCTGTTTGACCATTTGATTATTGTGGAAGTATATGCAAGATATTAGAAGCTGCTATGACATCATAACATCGATTGCTGCTGCTGCAATGACAAATGGTAAATTTTGTAGGTGTTTTTTCCATCCAACTCTTATACATGTGTGATGCTGTGTTGCACCAAAATCATATTTTCACAAGTAGATTCAGTTAGGGAATCTTAGAAATATGATCAGATTTGTTGATGTTAAATTATAGTAGTCTTTATACAATGGGCTGCATTTTGAGGCATGGGGTTCAAAGTGAAACTACCAAGGTGAATACAGGCATATGACAATATTACTGGTTTTTTTGGATCTTCAATCAAACACCAAGTTCTAGAATCTAGAGGTAATGAACTTACAGACACCGTGAGTTAAGGTGGCCGGGCTGTTTATATATGCCTCAAGTGATATGATAGATCGTAGAAGGTGTTCTAGTTTCATGTTCTCTCACATTCATCTTCATTTGCATCTTAACTATTATATTGAGGTTCTGAAATGGTTCATATTGCGGATTCAAGAAAGGCGTCTTGTGGGTCTCATGGATGAGATTGAGTGAGACCATCTAATTTCAAGGGTTGAATAAGGTTGTATAAAATCTTCCATGTTTTGACATTTAGATCTATCATACATGTTATGGTTGGACCAGATTTGATGATTCTTATGCTTACAGGGTGTGTAATACCTCGTGAGGAGGGTCGTGAGGAGGGTTGTGAGGAGGGTCGTGAGAAGTTCACGTAGGTGTCGTGACGGTGAAACACCGTGCTGCCCTACTGGTGGCGTGACCGTGACGAGGCCATCGTTGGTATGCTCGCGAGCACGGTGGAGATGAAACTAGCCTATGGTACAATTTTCCAAGAAAAGAGCTATTTGGCTCAATTAAAAAGATATTTTTAATACATGGTCACGCTCACTAAGGTATTACACATGTGTAGTGAGAGTGATTATTTGTAAAATAATTATTGTTTCAACCTGAAAAATTACATTCTGGGTTATGATTTTTAGTGAAAAATGGGTTGTTGCAAGCAAACTGCAATGACTATAGATTAACAAAGTATCTCATAATCTAAATGTTCGAGTATGATAATTAAATCCGAAAAAGTTTTAGCAAGACAAAAGTGACAACCTCTATCATGCTTTAAAAATCAAAATAAAAGCAATGATACATTTTCCTAAAATTCATTTTAAAATACTTCAAGTCTATCTTAAACTTACATAATATCATATTTTATTATGAAAATTAAAATGTTAAGCACACTTATTTATAAATTAATAACATTTATAGTATAACTTCAAGATGTATTTGAAGTATAAGTTTGATATACATGAAGATGTAAAAGTGTATAAAGACCATATTATAAATTATATTTTATAAATAGATAAGTATGATATTTTAATATTTAAATAAATATACTTAACATATAATAATATAAAATTATAAATAAAAACGAATTATTTTACACCATAATAATAATTTCCCAAATATTTCTATGAAGTCATTAAAATTTGTTTCTGTCTAAGATCTTTAAACTTTCATTAGACTTTCCAATTCTATATAATCGTTTTGTAAATGTTTATGTTGTTGTATCTTATATGTCCAACACACATACAAGATTGATGTGGTTAGTACGTTATGATTCAAGTCGGGTCATACCCAATAACAAGCCAGACAAACATCAATAAATATTTGTTCGTTGATAAGATCATACAAATAAATATTGACACCAATTTAGAAAATGAGTTTTCTAAAATATTGCTTTTGTAATTGAACAACATTATGTGGATAATTTGTTCATGAGAAAATATTTGTAACATTATTTAAGTAGGTTAAATAATAATAAATAATAGTGTTTTGATGTTGTAAAACTAAAAGAGTTTTAGTTTTATAAATCTTATGATAAAAGAATAAAAAGAGAGTGTAAGTTTTATAAAATAAAAAAATCAAAATGGGGAACCCAATTTTAAAAAGGGGTCCGGCCACCCATGGCCTTGTAACACCCCCTTTTGTCTTGAACAAAGCCAAGACTTGATAACACTTTTCACTCTCATCAATACACTCTCTCACACACATGCAAGAGCAAATTTCTCTCATTCTTCTCTCCAAAATTTCGACATCTTTAGGCTGATTTTGGAGATCTTTTGCTGAAATTCGGATTTGCAAGAAGAGGAATAGAGTTGGTGTTTAGTTCCCTAACAAGCTTGGTGTTTGGCAAGGGTTTGTGGGTATCACCTCTTGAGGTCTTCCACATTGAAGACTTAGCCTTCAAAACAGCTTTATCTTCATCTTAAACTTGATTTCTAACAGCTAGAAAGGTTGTTTTCTAAACATCTTATGGTTGCTTTTATTGTATGCATTTCGTATATGGATCCGGGGTTTGGGTTTTGCATGTTAACTGGGTTTAATAATCAGCATATTAATAAGATTTTAAACTAATAATCCACTGCGTTTTCCTATAAATTAGCTTATATGGACATTGATAATCTTGTTAAAACCCAACAATGGCATCAAGAACCACTTATATGAATGCATACATGTATAGATCATACAATTTCAAGGTTTTATGGTGTGTTTCACCATATGGCCGATGCCTTTAGGGCTGTTGGTTACCCCTTGGTTTTTTCAAGATTATACTTTACATGCATGTGGTAATCTTTGAAAACTAAGTCACATTGATGGTTGATTGTTTTGCTTGGACAAAACCGAAAGTTTTCGGTTTGTTTAACCTTGGCCGAAAACTTTAGGGTTCATAAAGGGGAACCATTTTAACTTGTAATACTTGCATATTTGGATATGTATATGCATGTTCATAACCTAGCCAATACCTTGTGTTTGGATGTGTATTTGTGTTATGATATTGTTTGATTATTCAATTGGGTTGTAATATTTATTTATTTGGGTTTGTAATCTATTTATTATTTCATGTTGCTTTGTAATAATAAGTAGATTAGTTGTATTTCTTTTACTAGAAAAAATGTATTAGGATATATTTTGTAAAAGAAGTTCAACAAGATTTTGGGTTTTGGTTTGAGCCATTTTAGGCCCAAATGGGCCTCATAGCCCAAGATTGGTTTTAAGCCCAATAACCAAAGCCCAAAGCATGGAGGCCCAAGGAAGCTAGGAGCTGAAGTTGGAGCCCAAAAGAAAGCCCAAATAAAGCAAAACGATGACAACACAAAATGGACACTTGATGCATTAGGATGCGGGATCAAGTGGGAGCACACCATCTCAATGCCTTGTGTCGTGTTTGTCCTTTATAATAGACCTTTTTGGCACACTTGTTTTGGCCAACAAGTGTTGTCAAATCCATTGGCTATGGTTATGAATTTGTGGTTGTTTTATTATGCATGTGTGGTTGATTTATGTTCATCTTATCTTATTGTGGAATTGGATAGTAAACAACTAGAAATCAACAACTTGCATAAAATTGATTCCTTAGAAATCAATAGGTAATAAAATGGATTTTGCCAAAGGTTAATGATTTCATAATTAAATGGGTTATTAAAAGGAACTTTGAAATAAGTTTTCAAACAAACTACCATGCATTTGAATGCGTACAAATGCAAGGTATGAAAATTGTTTTCCAAACTAGAATTTTGAAAACACAAATCCCTTTTAAAACAAGTCAAACACTATCCTCTTATACAATCATTTGGGAACTTGATGTGGGATAAAGGTCACCTAACCACATTGGAGGGAACTTATGAGTTTGAGGTGGGTTTGCAATATTTATGGGATAAAGGTCACCTAACTACTTATATTAGCAAATTCACACGTGTGTCTAAGTAGGACGACTTAATTTGGAAATCATGCATTAGGATCACCGAAGCATGACGTACAAAGGGTGTTGATGGGATAAACATGCCAAACAAAACATAAGATGTTTAACCGATCCCATACACTAGAAATTGTAATAGGTTACAATTGTCAAACGTTGACTACCTTGTTAATTAAATAAAGGGATAAAGGTACCTAACCGATATTTAAATGTAACGTTGGATTCTAGATTTTTGATTATTAATTGTCTATGAGACAAAAGGGGTATTAATAATCAAAATACATTGATATTAAAAATACTAAAAATTGAACTTTGTAAAATTATAGATGGCTAACAACAATAACTCAATCCCGACCGTCCATAACCTATCACTAAGAACTATCCTTGAAAAGGAACGTCTAAACCGTGGGAACTTCATGGATTGGTACTGACGGGTGGTTCAAGGAACAACCCTTTTATGATGTTAAAACACGTGATATTCTCATATTTGGTTGTGTAATTATCTTGAATTAGATAACTACAGTTGCTTTTGTTTCAGGCACATTATGGAGCTTAATATGAAGACAACGCAGCTGTGGACGGACCTCGACGGGATGGAGCAAGGAAGGATGGGTAGAAGAAATAAAACAAGAAAAGTTGGGGTCTACCGTAACTTACGGTAGCCACCGTAAGTTACGGTGGCCCCCCAACACACTTATTTCCACCGTAATGCAGTGGGTTTCCACCGTACCAATTTGGTTTCCACCGTAACTTACGGTGGCTACCGTAAGTTACGGTGGCTGCTGAAGGAAAAGTGCAATTTGCCATAATAAAATGCTTGAGTGGTTCCTTTTGCTGGAAAGCTGGATCTGACGACTTTTGGGGCAGAAAGAGGGGAATTTGGTCTGTGATTGCAAGCTTAAAAGGATGGGAAAACAATGGATTTGGGGGATCAAATCCTTTGAACATGAACCATTGTGTGAAGATGAAGATTTAAGTCATGCTTAGCTAAACTTGTGGTGATCATCCTAGATGTAAGGTTTGCTTTTGAAACACTATGTTTGTGCTTGAATTTCTAGAATGATAGCTTTGAATGGTTTGTTTAAGTTATTATGGTGTTTGGATATTTGTTTGTAAGTTGTTGATTGTTGTTTGATGTTAACCCAAACCATACGTTCTTGGTGCCACGGGCAATCGAGATATCATGGGAGGGATTAAGGTTGGATAATTGTCAATTGATCATCGAGTAACAACCTCGCATTTTACAATCCGAGTACTTAGTTCTCTTTCATCACAAACGACTATTCAAGCACGAACCATGTCTATGTGGTTCTTTCTAGTAAGCATAAACATAAGTGTGGATTAAAACCTGAAATCTAGGGTGATCACTTGTTCTTAATCTGTTACAAAGGTACGTTGTGATTTGAAATATATTT
Source organism: Flaveria linearis (assembly GCA_024085815.1). Taxonomy (NCBI): domain Eukaryota; kingdom Viridiplantae; phylum Streptophyta; class Magnoliopsida; order Asterales; family Asteraceae; genus Flaveria; species Flaveria linearis. The sequence goes on along the minus strand of CM044014.1, from coordinate 20,613,519 downwards.
AGTGTTATTAGTTCTTAAACCAAAACAATCCAATTATTGATATTTACTTTATTGTCATTTTAGAACAATTGTAGTTATTTACAGGACTATAAGATAAACACATATTCCACAAACTCCCTGTGTTCGATACCCACTTACCGCTAGCTAATTAGTAGTATTTGGTTTTAAATTTGATTGAGACTTCGACCTCACGTCAAATTTTGGCGCCGTTGCCGGGGAGTTGTGCGCAACGTGTGTTTGCTTATGAGTTTTGTTTTGTTATTTCGGTGTTACGCTGGTTGTGTGTAGTGTGCAGGTTTTGTTTCAGGTGTATGCATACCAGGAATTCAAGCTCATCATCACCATTAGTGTTTGATCCAGAAATTGAACGAGCTGCTCGTAGAAACAGAATTTTACATCGACAAAACAGAATCAGTGGTTCACCAATAGCACCTACATCACCGTTACACCACGAAACACAATGGATCCACTTTCACCACCTCCCACTACGGGTCAAACAACACCATCCAAACCTTTACCCATATTTACATCAACATCGGAAACTGAACCAACCCATACCCCATTACCTGCAAGTACCCAAACCGAACATTCCTTTAGCTTTGACCCATCAGCACCCATTCCACCCTTTTCATATTTCTTCCCAACAACCGGTCAATCATCATCGTCTAGACCAGTCCCAACATCACAACCATATCAATCCAACCCATCCATATTTCATACTCCCTCTACCTTTCAATTGCAAACGGATACACAAGACCAACAACCTCAAGTTGTACAAACATCGGGAGCAGGACGAGCTGGTGTTGATGGTGGTTATGGTGACGAATTTAGGAGATATGAGGAAGAAGGGTACACGTACGAAGGAGATGCTGATCAAGGAAGTTATGTTTATAGTCAAGGACAAGCTATGCAAGGATATGGGAGACCACAACCACAAGTTGTGCAGCAACAAATTATACCACCACAAATACAACCCCAAGTGAGGCCACAATTTCAAGGGCAAATTCCTCCACAACATGGGGGAGCAATCTTTCAACCACCGTTTCAGCAATTCATGCCTCCAGAACCACAAGTTCAAAGACCAATGGGTCCTCAGCGACCAAGAGTTAGGTTGGGTGTTCCACGAAGGCATAATTGGGACGCTGCTAGGGGTATTGAGGCACACTTTCGTCCAATCATCACAAATAATCCTTCACCAGTGGTCATTCCTCAAAACAATCAAGGGAGAACGTTTGAAGTCCGAACAAATTCACTTCAAAGTTTGCCAAAGTACAAAGGGTTAGCAACGGAAGAACCTTATTTTCATTTGGAAGCTTATGACTCAATTTGTAACACAATTGGTGGTCAAGGATTTTCTGCAGATGATGTCAAGTTGGTGTTATTTCAGTTTTCATTGGAGGATAAGGCAAAGAGGTGGTTCTACACTTTGCCATCCGCTTCAATTTACACATGGGCTGAAATGCAACAAAGGTTTTTGGAAGAGTTTTTCACAGCTCAAAAGACTAATGATGCTAGGAGAAGCTTGAGAAGTTTCCAACAACAACAAGGTGAAATGTTCCATGAGGCGTTTGAGCGGTTTAACATGATGATCAAGAATTGTCCTCATCATGGAATTGAGTTATGGGAGTTGTTGAATGCTTTTCACGAGGGGCTTCATTCTGAAGATGCTCGGGATTTAATGTCTATCACAAATGGTACATTTGGTACAAATTATGAGCAAGACGATTGGGCATTTCTGGAACAAATGGCGGTTACATCGAAGAGGAAGGCTCAATCATCAAGACGAGCACGATCGGTTATTACACGAGCTCCAGTTCATGCGGTGGATGATGGTAATGTACAAGCTACAAATCAAGTTTACAATGTTTGTACAAATTGCAATGAGTTAGGGCATGCTGTGGATTCTTGCACGGTAACTTTTGAACAAGTGGAGGAAGTGAATGCTATTCAAGGTCAAGGGTTTGGTGGAAGAAATTACAACATGAATTCCAATACCTACCATCCCGGTTTGAGAAATCATCCCAACTTCAGTTATGGGAATCCGGCCAATCAATCCAATCCGAATTTTCAAGGAAACACCCAAGGTAACTATATGCCTCGCCAACAATTCAATAGTCAAGGCAATTACTGGGGTAAGAACAATCAAGGTTTCCAAATGCAATCCCAACAATCGGGTAATGAGCAAGGTGGTGTAGCGGGTCATGTTACTTCAAGCGGGAATGAAGTTATGGATATTCTTATGATGATGCAACAGGAGATGCAAAAGAGAAATCAGTTGGATGATGCTCGGGCCCAAAAAGATGAAATTCATGACAAGGCCATTCAATCTTTGAGCATCCAAATGGGTCAACTCGCAACAGAAGTAGCAAACTTGAAGAAGAACAAAGGAGAGCTGCCAAGTGATACTGTGCTGAATCCTAATCACCAATCTAGTTCCAAGAGCCCAAAACAAGTACACATTAATGCTTTGGAATTCACATCTCAGGTAAGTGTTCCTTTGTTAGATAAATTACCCTTAAAACTCCCAGATCCAGGAGTGCCATTGATTCCAATTCATATAGGAGACCTTAAAATTGACCGGGCACTTTTAGATCTAGGAGCATGTGTTAGCATCCTCCCCGGGCATTTATATGACAAATTTGATTTTGGTCCATTAAAATATGTTGATACCCTAATAATGTTTGCTAACCAAACACCCATTAGGCCCAGGGGTATGCTAACAGATGTCATTGTAAAGGTGAGAGATTGCTACTACCCAGTGGATTTTCTGGTACTGGATTATACTTCTTCTATTGAGAATGCACCACATTCAGTCATCTTGGGTAGGCCGTTTCTAGCTACTGCACAGGCAGTCCTAGATTGTGAGCTAGGAATGGTGAACATGAAGTTTGGTGAGAAGGTTTTGAACTTAAATATGTTTTCTATTGTTACTAACCCTTCCATCAAGGAAGCATGTTTTGCTGTTGACATGTTAAAGGAAGTGAAAGAGGTTGCAGCTAAAGAAAAGAAGAGAAAGAGAAAGAGAAGAGCGAAGAAGAAGAAGGTGGAGAAGACGGTTGAACAAACTAAGATGGATAGTGAAGGTAAGAAGACTGGATGCAGCACACTTGTTGCACAAGTGTGGGGATGTGGGAAGGTGTGTCAAGTTTCCCGGCAAGAGTTGAAACACCTCACAAGGCCACCATAAGTCAAGCTATTCAGGTTGCATCTTCTCTTGTACAGTTTGTTTTTTGTTTTCTTTTGAGTAGTTCGGTTGGGAGGTAGGGTGGAGTTTATGATATGTTAATGTTTATGTGTCGGGGTTGAATTAAGGAGGTGTTAGTATTATAAAAACAAAAAAAATATATTTTCAATTTTGTGAGTCTTTTGTTTTGTTTATTTTGTTCCTTTCAAAACCACACATTGAGGACAATGTATCTCAAGTGTGGGGATGAGGGGAATTTTTAATGTTTTTTAAAAAATTCAAGCAAAACATTATGAGAATTTGAACACCTTGGATTAACTCCGAATGATGCATCGGCAACCTTTAAGCATTCTTATTCTTGGTGAGAGTTGAAGCCACACTAATAAATGGATAATATTTATCTTTGATGAGAGTGGCAACAGGTGGGGGTGCATTAGAACTTGTGCTTGAATACGATTCGAGACTTTAGTTGGATATGAATGTGAAAAGAATAAGGGCATGTAGGTAGCCTCGTCTTTGATGTGTGCGAGTGTGGGATTTGGGGGGTTGGACCTCATAAATTATATATATGAGCTTGGTTGCGAGAGGGGCGGGGGTTTGGACATTTAGTTGCCTAATGTTGTGCCTAAAAGCCTATCATTTGTTACCCTTTAGCTGGTTACTTAAAAATTTACCTAACTTGACCTGGTCTTATAGTGTTAGTAGTTGTTTAGTAGTTGTAATCATCTTCAATGCTATGTTGAATGTTTGTATGAAGATTTCGTGTTTGTTTTATTGTTATTAAAGAAAAAATATATATAAAAAAAGAATAAGGGAAAAGCGATTGAAAAAAAAAGATGAAAAAAAAAGAGAAAAACGAAGAAAGAAGAAAAAAAAGGGATTGAAGTTGAGTATCTTGTGCATAGTAGTTAGGTTTGATAGTTAGTTGTTTATGTTATTGCGTAATAAAAGACCAGGTTAAGTTGTCGCTTCTTCATATATATTCCATTTCCTACTCATACACCTAGCCACGTTACAACCTTAAAGTCCCTTTTGATATGCATTCATGTTTGGCAATTGTTAAGAGAAGGGTCGATTTAGGTACAAGCTTATAGTTGTGCAACCGCCGTTTGCCTTTTGTGTGTCTAGCTCATCTCATGGACGCTAGTGCTTACTTGTCGCCGAGAGGAGAGACATAACGAGGGGTGTGTCATTTTGGTTGTTACGAAAGGGTTAATAAAAGTATTACATGTTTATGCTTGGGTTACGTTGATTGCTTGTTTGAAAATGATTTGATATGTTGCTTGGGACAAGCAACGGTTAAGTGTGGGGATGTGACGGGTGGTTCAAGGAACAACCCTTTTATGATGTTAAAACACGTGATATTCTCATATTTGGTTGTGTAATTATCTTGAATTAGATAACTACAGTTGCTTTTGTTTCAGGCACATTATGGAGCTTAATATGAAGACAACGCAGCTGTGGACGGACCTCGACGGGATGGAGCAAGGAAGGATGGGTAGAAGAAATAAAACAAGAAAAGTTGGGGTCTACCGTAACTTACGGTAGCCACCGTAAGTTACGGTGGCCCCCCAAACACACTTATTTCCACCGTAATGCAGTGGGTTTCCACCGTACCAATTTGGTTTCCACCGTAACTTACGGTGGCTACCGTAAGTTACGGTGGCTGCTGAAGGAAAAGTGCAATTTGCCATAATAAAATGCTTGAGTGGTTCCTTTTGCTGGAAAGCTGGATCTGACGACTTTTGGGGCAGAAAGAGGGGAATTTGGTCTGTGATTGCAAGCTTAAAAGGATGGGAAAACAATGGATTTGGGGGATCAAATCCTTTGAACATGAACCATTGTGTGAAGATGAAGATTTAAGTCATGCTTAGCTAAACTTGTGGTGATCATCCTAGATGTAAGGTTTGCTTTTGAAACACTATGTTTGTGCTTGAATTTCTAGAATGATAACTTTGAATGGTTTGTTTGAGTTATTATGGTGTTTGGATATTTGTTTGTAAGTTGTTGATTGTTGTTTGATGTTAACCCAAACCATACGTTCTTGGTGCCACGGGCAATCGAGATATCATGGGAGGGATTAAGGTTGGATAATTGTCAATTGATCATCGAGTAACAACCTCGCATTTTACAATCCGAGTACTTAGTTCTCTTTCATCACAAACGACTATTCAAGCACGAACCATGTCTATGTGGTTCTTTCTAGTAAGCATAAACATAAGTGTGGATTAAAACCTGAAATCTAGGGTGATCACTTGTTCTTAATCTGTTACAAAGGTACGTTGTGATTTGAAATATATTTAGTGTTATTAGTTCTTAAACCAAAACAATCCAATTATTGATATTTACTTTATTGTCATTTTAGAACAATTGTAGTTATTTACAGGACTATAAGATAAACACATATTCCATAAACTCCCTGTGTTCGATACCCACTTACCGCTAGCTAATTAGTAGTATTTGGTTTTAAATTTGATTGAGACTTCGACCTCAGTCAGGTACCGAAACTTGAGAATCGTTCTCAAGCAAGAAAAGAAGTCCTATGTGTTAGACGATCCCATTCCCGATCAACCCGATGAGAATGATGTAGAGGCCTTTGCCGAGTGGTTCAAGTACACCGAGGACTCTGTGCAAGTCTCATGTCTCATGCTAACGAGTATGATTCCTGATTTGCAAAAGGACTTTGAGAACCACAATGCCTATGACATGATCACCTAGTTGAAGGAAATGTTCCAACAACAATCAAGGGTGGGGCGCTTCGAAACGGTTCGAGCACTCCATGCATGTCGGATGGATGAGACCCAATCGGTATCATCTTACGTTCTTAAGATGAAGAGCAACATTGATCACCTTGAAAGGCTTAACTGTCGTGTGTCCAACGAGTTGGCAACGGATTTGATCCTCAACTCCCTATCCAAGAAGTTTGATAGCTTTGTTATGAACTATAACAAGAATGGATGGGACAAGAGCATTGGTGAGCTTCATTCAATGCTCAAAATGGCCGAGGCGGGCATGGGTAGAAAGGTTCTACCGGTCCTTACGATCAATGAAGGAGGTAGTAGGAAAGGAACCTCTCCGACCCTAGGGCAAGTGTTGCCAAAGGAAAGAGGCACGTCAAGGGGAAGGGTAAGGGTAAAGCTAAAGTGGAGCCGTCCAAACTAAAAGAAAAGAAGCAAAAGGTTGCTCATGATGACCCGTGTTTTGAGTGTGGTGAGGTAGGCCATTGGAAACGTAATTGTCCGGTCTGTCTCAAAGAGTTGAGATCGAAGAGGGATGCGGGGCAAACCTCAGGTACAATCTTTATGATACATGTTGAGCTAAATGTTATTTCTTCTAACACATGGGTATTGGATACCGGATGTGGAACTCATATTTGCAATTTGTTGCAGGGGTTCAAAAGAAGTGAGCATTATGCAAAAGGGGAATTTAGTCTCTTTATGGGCAATGGTGCAAAGGTTCACGTGGAAGCCCAAGGAGACTACATTTGAAGCTTCCAAGTGGTTTGGAAGTTATTTTAAAGAATGTTTTGTATGCTCCTAGTTTGACTAGGAACATTATTTCTGTTTCCCGTTTAAGACAATATGATTATGATTTCAAGTTTGTTGACAATGATATTCATGTTTCTTTAAATCATGTGTTTTATTTTAAGGCTATACCTTGTAATGGTATTTATGAATTGGTTTATGATAACACAACATATGATAGCTTAATGTACCAAGCAACCACCAAAAGGCTCAAATTAGATTTGAGTGATTCCTATCTTTGGTATTGTCGCCTTGGTCACATAAACAAGAATCGTATGCAAAAATTTCAAAAGAATGGTCTTTTGAAAACTAATGAAAATGATTCATTTGATGTATGCGAGTCTTGTTTACAAGGTAAAATGACAAAGGCCCCTTTTAGTAGGACTAATAAAAGGGCAAAAGATCTATTAGGGATCATACATTCGGATGTATATGGACCATTTAAACCAATAACTAGGAATGGTGAAAGATACTTCATTACCTTTACCGATGACTATAGTCGTTATGGGTATGTGTACTTGTTAAGACACAAACATGAATCTTTTGAAATGTTCAAAATCTTCAAGAATGAAGTTAAAAATCAACTCAACAAAACGGTCAAGATTCTTCATACTTATAGAGGAGGTGAATACCTAAGTAGTGAATTTCAAGAGTATCTTAGAAGTTGTGGGATTGTCACACAACTTACTCCACCTGGAACACCACAACATAATGGTGTGTCTGAGAGGAGGAATCGAACTCTATTGGATATGGTTCGATCTATGATGGCTAGAAGTACACTACCTCTATCATTTTGGGGTTTCGCGTTGCTCTCTGCGGCCCGTATTTTAAATATGGCCCCAACCAAGAAAGTGGAAAGGACACCTTTCAAAGTATGGCATGGAAGGGTTCCATCATTATCATATTTAAAAGTTTGGGGGTGTGAGGCTTATCCTAAGCAATACACTCAAAACAAACTGGAAGCCTGATCCACAAAGTGTATCTTCATTAGATATCCTAGAGATTGTATTGGATATTATTTCTATGATCCAACAGAGCAGAAAGTGTTTATTGCTCGAAAGGCAGAGTTCTTGGAAACTAAGTTCCTTTCGGAAGAAACTAGTGGAAGAACAGTGGAACTTGAAGAGGTCCAAGATTCACAAGACGATACATAATTGGTTGATACTAGCAATCAACATGAGGATGTTGAGAATGATCATATGGATGATCAAGATACACAAAACGTTTGCAGATCTGGTAGAATTAGTATTCCTCCTGAGAGATATGGATTTTTCATGGATGGATGCTATGTGATAGATTCGGATGAACCAACCACATACCATGATGCAATGTCAAAACCTGATTTTGACAAATGGCATGAAGCCATGAACGTTGAGATGCAATCCATGTATGATAACCAAGTTTGGGAATTGGTTACACCACCTCTTAAGTCCAAGGTAGTTGGAAGTAAGTGGGTTTTCAAGAAGAAAACCAATATGCATGGAAACTTGGATACTTATAAAGCTAGACTTGTAGCGAAAGGTTTCACTCAAACTCAAGGGGTTGATTATGATGAAACTTTTTCGCCTGTGGCAATGCTAAAGTCTATCAGGATATTGTTTGCCATAGCAGCATATTATGACTATGAGATTTGGCAAATGGATGTCAAAACCGCTTTCCTTAATGGATATCTTAAGAAAGATGTCCATATGGAACAGCCTGAAGGTTTTGTCGATCCAAAACATCCTAACAAGGTATGCAAGTTAAAGAAGTCAATCTATGGATTGAAACAAGCGTCAAGAAGTTGGAATCACCGTTTTGATGATGAAGTAAAGAAATTTGGCTTCATCAAAAACGCTGATGAAGCTTGTGTATATAAGAAAGCTAGTGGGAGCATTATTACTTTCCTTGTATTATATATCGATGACATTCTACTATTTTGAAACGACATTCCAACCTTGGAAGGTGTAAAAACCTGGCTTGGAAGCTGTTTTTCCATTAAGGATCTTGGTGAAGCCACCTATATTTTGGGAATAAAGATCTATAGGGATAGATCAAGGCGGTTGATAGGTTTAAACCAAAGTGCATACATTAAAAAGATCTTGAAAAGGTTCAAGATGGAGAATTCTAAGAAAGGTTTGGTACCTATTCAAAAGGGGACAATATTGAGCTCATCTCAATGCCCTAGTTCAAAGGTTGAACAGGAAAGAATGAATGGAGTCCCATATGCATCTGCTATAGGATCCATCATGTATGCAATGATATGTACTAGGTCGGACGTGTCATGTGCTCTAAGCATGACAAGTATATATCAACAGAATCCTGGTAATAGTCATTGGATGGCTGTTAAGAGTATTTTGAAATACCTTAGAAACACTAAGGATATGTTCTTAATATATGGATCTGGTGAGGAGGAGCTCGTTGTAAAGGGTTACACGGATGCGAGTTTCCAAACTGATCGAGATGATTCTCGATCACAGTCGGGATATGTCTTTATTATGAATGGAGGAGCGGTCTCTTGGAAGAGCTCAAAGCAAGATGTAGTGGCACTGTCTATAACAGAATCAGAATACATTGCCGCTTCATTGGCAGCTCAAGAAGCTGTGTGGCTTAGGAAGTTCATTGCTGATCCAGGGGTCGTTGCTACCATTCAAGACCCCCTAGAGATCTTTGTGATAACGAGGGTGCGATTGCTCAAATCAAGGAACCTTGTGCACATCAAAAGACTCAGCACATTGAACGGAGGTTCAACTACATAAGGGATGAAGTTGAAAAGGGAAAGATATGTATTCGCAAAGTTCATACCGATCAAAATATTGCGGATCCATTCACGAAGCTCCTAGATAGGTCAAAGCATGAAAGTCATACTTGTGCCTTAGAACTTCGATATTCTAGTGATTGGACTTGATCAAATTTTGTATTTGGATATTGGAACTTATGTTATTTGACTTAATTATATGGTTATAATTTTCATTTGTTCTTTATTTTAGCATGTTTAAATCCATGAATAGGTAAGTTATTCTAAACGTCCGGAGTCAATCATACTTGTGGGAACAACTATGAATATGAGACTATAATGAACTTGGATTGGTTGATATTCATAAGGTATGAATATAGAGCAAAAGGTTGCTACCAAGGTTTATTGATATCTATGGGATATAGATATAGGACTGACCCGCTCTTAATTATTTCTGCATGGAATCTTTGTGATTAGTCATAAGAGATATTGAGTAAAGGCGAATATCATTGTATCCTCAGAACTGAGATACATATTGGGTCTTGATATTCACCAAGTATCGTACTTTGACTTAGTTCTTTGTTGTTATGAAACATTGGCAGTACATAAGACTAAGCTCAGGTATGATATAAGGTGATTGTGAGAGACGTATGTAGTCAAGATGGAATTTGTTCCTCTTATCCATTAAGAGTTAGATGTCTAAGGCCTGTTAAAGTTAAATCATCAGAGAATGACAATTCTGTGTCTCTAAGATTTAACATGACATCTGAGACAAAAGGATAAATGATTGATTCACCTAAAACATTTCAAGTGTGATACTTAAAGAGGATGATGTTATTGAATGGCACTTAGTCATATATTAAGGGTAGTAAACCGTTGTTAGGCGGTATTTACTACTTGCATCAATCTTCTATAAATCTTATGCAAGTGGGAGATTGTTGTATCTTATATGCCCAAGACACATACAAGATTGATGTGGTTAGTACGTTATGATCCAAGTCAGGTCATACCCAATAACAAGCCAGACAAACGCCAATAAATATTTGTTCGTTGATAAGATCATACAAATAAATATTGACACCAATTTAGAAAATGGGTTTTCTAAAACATTGCTTTTGTAATTGAACAACATTATGTGGATAATTTGTTCATGAGAAAATATTTGTAACATTATTTAAGTAGGTTAAATAATAACAAATAATAGTGTTTTGATGTTGTAAAACTAAAAGAGTTTTAGTTTTATAAATCTTATGATAAAAGAATAAAAAGAGAGTGTAAGTTTTATAAAATAAAAAAAATCAAAATGGGGAACCCAATTTTAAAAAGGGGTTCGGCCGCCCATGGCCTTGGAACACCCACCTTTTGTCTTGAACAAAGGCAAGACTTGATAACACTTTTCACTCTCATCAATACACTCTCTCACTCACACATGCAAGAGCAAATTTCTCTCGTTCTTCTCTCCAAAATTTTGACATCTTTAGGCTGATTTTGGAGATCTTTTTGCTGAAATTCGGATTTGCAAGAAGAGGAATAGAGTTGGTGTTTAGTTCCCTAACAAGCTTGGTGTTTGGCAAGGGTTTGTGGGTATCACCTCTTGAGGTCTTTCACATTGAAGACTTAGCCTTCAAAAAAGCTTTATCTTCATCTTAAACTCGATTTCTAACAGCTAGAAAGGTTGTTTTCTAAACATCTTATGGTTGCTTTTATTGTATGCGTTTCGTATATGGATCCGGGGTTTGGGTTTTGCATGTTAAATGGGTTTAATAATCAGCATATTAACAAGATTTTAAACTCATAATCCGCTACGTTTTCTATAAATTAGCTTATATGGACTTTGATAATCTTGTTAAAACCCAACATATGTAATTTTAAAATTAAATGATGCAAACGAAATATATGCTCGTGAAGATGATTTGATGGGTTAGTGGCTATCAGTGATCCAGTTAACGGTAAAAAACTGACTTTTTAGGGATAAATTAATTTCAAGTAATTCTATTGAAACAATTAACAACTAGGTTTTGGCACGCGTGTTGCCGCGCGTATGCGAGTTTTAATGCCACTCTTTGTTCATCTGTATCTCGGTTACAGCTGCTTTGATGGTGAAAACGGTTCCCTGTAATTGTGATATTATCGTAGAAACATTTAAGTGGAACATATAAGAACCTTATTTCATATTTTGTAGCAGTGAATGTTAAAGAAAATTCATGTGAATTCTGTGAATATAATAATGTTAGCTATGTCAAATCTTTTGAGGTCAATAACTGTGTACATGGAAGTGATAAATATAGTCAATGGTTATTCAAATTTCATACCAAAGACAATAATAGTTACCAGCAAACATAAAGTTAAATTTAGGTTTAATTTAATATGAATGTGCTGGAGGAAAACAGTTTTGTCGGAGGCTAATATTTGTACTTGGTTAATCTGAAACAACCTGGTGATAGACCTTAGGTTAGAGGTGTAACATGTTCCAAAAGTATAGTTTAGGTAAGTGTTCTCCTTAATGCAGACGTTGTAGCTATATTAGAGAATAATGAGAGTAAGAAACCCTAAATTTAGTTTTATGTGATGGTAATGAACATGCTATTAGAAAGTGAATAGAGAATAACAATGGTTTTCAGTTGTGTAAATCATTCTGTAAATTGTTGTAACTAAGGTTACTACTGTTTTATTATAATGAAACATGGAGATGCTGTTAGTTAGGATTTTGGCAATAGTAAATGCTTTGAGATATCACGTGTGGGGAATGAAGTTTGGTGCTGTTACCTTCAGTTCATTTGCCTCTTTACTCAGTAGTTGTGATATAGTTATGGTACCCTCACCGGGCAGGGCTAAACAATTCAAGTAACATCTGGAGACCTTTAAACAACATGAATAATGATAAAACATACCTGCATAGAATAGGAGGCTAGAGTATTATGTATAAACCGGAGAAGGTAACCAATCACTCTGAAAAAAACCCAAAAAACTGCACATATTCCATTATAATGGCGGTCGGATGAAAGTATATGCAGCGACAATATTTTGTGATACATAGAAGAAGTTATAATATAATTACACAATGGAGGGTCATTTTTCATAAAGAAATGAATCAAGCGACCCATATTGTTCAGCCTTAAAGTGATGTTATTTGTCTATATAAAGCACACATTTTGCATTTTTATTGGCTCATCCCTAGGATTGTCATTCCTCCTAAATAAATGGACATCATGAAATAAGGTTTTACCTTAGTCATACCATAGCCCTAGACCATAACTTTACAAACTTAAAAACCTTAAGCATGTTAATAGATTAAAGCATGTTTATTTGTTATAAACACAGGACTGTCGCAAAATTAAGATGAGTTCTATGAGAAACATTAAAGATATCACAGTATTGTCTGCATATCATCCTCAACAATGGCTACAGGTAATCAACACAATTTAAGTCAAGAGTAATGGTAACTTATAAAGGTAGGTGGTAATTAATAGTTTTCCTATCGTTTTTAATTGTTTTACTTTCTTTATGTTACGCCTAACAATGTCTTGTTTCCATTTTGATGATACTATTTAGTAAGTAGGAGAAGACCTGCTTACGAAGGTAACGTAAGGCTAAGAGATCCTGTTAACAAATTCATGGGTGCAACAACCCATTAAAGACTCGAATTTTGCAAAACATAAACCGTGACCAAGCAATATGTTTTCAACGTGATCGGCCCTTTTACGGTATTTATACCCATACCTGAATGGCAGCTCAGATTCATCCAATATAGGTGACCTAAATTACCTCAACAGCAAGGAATAAGATGAAATGCAGGCAACAATGCGAAGCTGATTATGGTGTGAAAATCACCGTTACAATCATAGTCAAAGGTCCAAAGCTAAATAGAAACCCTAAAACGCAGAAAAGTGAGGTGAAGGAACATGAACGCAGAAGCGGAGTAGAGGCAATACCAGAGTAAACGAAATGACGATTAACCGGAGATTCACAGCCCAATAAAACCTGCACACCGAAGTCAACAGCAAATATAAAATTTCAGAACATCTTTGAGAGTAGAAACGCGATTTCCACAAACAACAACGGAAGAGCGAGGCGGGAGAAATACCGGTGAAGAAGACAGAATGTTGTTGTAATGACGACGAAACACCGGAGTACAATATTACGGCGGAGAGCGTAAGAACACGTAGCCAAATGAAGAAAGGAAATCGAGACACGTGTCCAAGTAGCTTATAAGGCCGGAGGAAGAAAAAAAATTGGGGGTGAGATTCGAACGATGAAACCTCTAAAATTAAACAAGAAGACCCAGCCAATCCATCCACCCAACAAACAATGAACAAATTTCATAAATAAAAAATAAATACCGCAGGAATCTGCGAGGGGAAAAAAACCAACCAAACACCGCCACATAGGCTGCTGACACTGAGCTTTTGTTTTCCATAATAGGGTAATAGAAACTAGGTTTAGTTGAAAAAAATATTTCCTACTAAAACTCTTCGATCTAAAGTTCTAAATTGCATTTGAAGTTTCAACTGTGAAGGGGGTTGTCGTTTTTCCTCTTTCAACAATCAAAGCCCTAAACCCTCACAGCAACAGAAAACCACTCAATGGCTTGCAATGGCACCGGATGCCAATCTGGTTGCTACAACGACACCACCATCGATCAACATCAAAAATCATCACCGGAGAACAAGTTATCAGCTGACGCCAACGGCGATGATAATCACCGCCGCCACCGGACGACATGTTACAAGTGTAAAGCAGTCGAAGCCACCGTCTTCACCGGCGGAGACGGTGGTGGCAGATTCTGTACCGATTGCTTTCGGAGTAACCTTTATGGGAAGTTTAAGCTTGCTGTCACCTCCAATGCGATGATTTCGCCCACTGATAAAGTCCTTGTGGCATTCTCCGGTGGTACTTCATCTAGGTTAGTTTTCTTATCGATAAACAGTATGTTGAACTTGGTTGTATTATTTATTATCATTAATGAGGTTGTATTTGATCCGCTTGTGTAATTTTTTGCTCTGTTTTGGAACGAATTGCTTGATAAATTTTAGTTTATGATGTTTTTAATGACAAAATTCTGTTGTTTTTGATGTGTTGTGAAAGGAAATTAGACATTTCCCTCTGCTCGCTTGAATTTGGTCTGCAGATAACAATGATGTCATGCAATTAGAGTGTTAAACATATTGAATCTGGGGACGCTTCTTTTCTAAAGTTAAGTTGGATTTATTGCACTGTCATATAATTAACAGATATTAATTTTGGGCGGTTAGGATGACGATAAAGTTAGGACTTATGAGTTACACAGGTTTAAGTTGGCACATTGTGGACAACTATGAAATTGTGTTCACTATTGTAATTTAATTAGAGATAATCATTAAAGTAGCCATTTTTCTAAGTGTGTTAAACCTCTATGTCAGCACCATTTCACGCATTGTATCTGTTTTTACTTGTATACCTACTTTAATCACCTAAATCCTAAATATATTCATTCTAGACACGAATAATAATAGATACGTAAATCTATACACAAATAATAATACATACGTGAATCTATAGTTCTATACACAAATCAACAATTCATGCACATACCTGTACATGATATGGTGTTGTGTATCACATTAGTTTAGGTGATTATTGATTGGAAAAAGTTTGATACATGAGTAAAAGGTGATGTGTGACGCTTAATCACGTATCTTACGGCTAAGTGAGTGATTTGCCTATGGTATGGGTATATAGGTATGAGTGTATAATACACCCAAGAAAATGTTTACTTTTTATTATTTCATCTTTAACTAGCTACTATATTGTGTAACAATGGGTAATGGGTAAGGAGGTAATTGTACATTTATAGATATGATTAAGTGTTTCACAGCTACTGAAAACTTTTAGGATGATTTGGAGAATGATTGACATGTATCTTGCCAACTGTTGAGTAAAGCTTGCGTACCTTGATGATAAGGAACCATAATGATAAAAAGTTAAAACTATAGTTCTATTCGTCTGTCAAATCCTACTAACTGTGTGTAACTTAAATACCCAGACTCCAGAGTTAAGGATTAGTATGATCAATCTGATTTCACCCATTTCTCTTAACATGTTGGCTAAGTGTTTAGTCACCAATTTGGGCTTCATATACATGTGGCTTTGCCACTGAATCACCTTGAATTTCCTGTTGAGGACAGGTTGATGTGAGGAAAATGTAGTTACAAGAACTCACAAAAAAATTATTAAAAATGGGTGAAAACTGAAAAGGTATGTATACTTTAATTACTGAACTTCTAAAAATGTAATTGATAACCATTACAATTTACAAATATGGAACAAGATATCTGATACAGAATCGCCACATTCAACCAGAAAACCATCAATCGATGATTTACCATTAATGCTAAGAGGGAATGCTAAGATAAATGAACCAGGAACCACTAGCGTTCGATGATCATTGACATAACATTGATTAAAAAAATCATCAATGAAGTTACTATTAGCAATACCTTAAACTGCAAAGATAAATAAAACATTACTCAAATAAGCATAAGATTTAAAGAGAGAGAAGAGGCAGAGTATTTGTGGAAATTACAAGTAGGTGGTATTATTTACTGTTGAATTTTTTTTCTTGTTTTTGTACTATATATTACTTGGAAGTTGGAACTATTGGGATCTCATCTAAAGTAAAGGCTTCAAGGCATATATTTTTATTCATTTGTAAAGGCTCAGGGTGGCTCTTCAGTTCTGAGATGCAACTCAAAGCCCAGAAAAATTATGATGCAACTGCTAATAGAGAAAGATCTTTACCAGTTTTTGGTGTTGGAGTTGCTTTCATTGACGAGAGTGAAATTCATCCTGTCACTTCTGCTGATTTTGACAAAGCAGTTGAAGACATTAAGCAAATCGCCTTTAATTTACCACCACCAACAAAAGAATTGCATGTGGCTCCTATCAGTCAAGTCTATTCAACAAAAACCAGTGATGGAAAACAGATGTTAAATAATTTAATGAACATGGTTGGTGATGCCACTGGAAAAGCAGATCTTTTGGTACATCTACGTATGTTGTCCTTGCAAAAGGTTTGACTTTTTTATAAGTATCTCTTCATTGACGAGCGGGTATAATCAATGTTTAGTATTTATTTGTTGTGTTCTATCTATTATGCAGATTGCTATTGAAAACGGTTACACCAAAGTTGTGTTAGGTTCATGCACATCAAGAATAGCTTGCCATGTACTTGCTGCAACAGTTAAGGTTTGCCACTTCTTGGTCACTTTTCAAAACGTTATAGTTGCAGATATTAATTATAGTTTAACTGTTCTTTTTCTTTTTATAAAAAATTGCAGGGACAAGGATACTCATTAGCAGCAGATATACAATATGCTGATGCAAGGTGGGAAGTCCCAGTAGTACTTCCCTTACGTGATTGCCCATTGCAAGAACTCGATACGCTTTGCAGTCTTGATAGGTTGGTACATTATTCATGCCTCAAACCATTTACAGAAGTAATATTATTTAATTAATGTTGGACTAATTATGTATTAGCATAGCAGTTTAAAAACTGTGGAGATTTTCAATGAAACTTGTGCTGGCATCAACGGTCTGGTGTCATCATTTGTGAAAATCTTGCAGGTAAACAGCAGATTATCTTGAACTCTACTATTTCAAATTAAAGTTTGTTAAGTTAATCTACAAACTTCTTGTGTTCCTTATCTTTTTGCAATTCAGGAAGAAAATCCTTCACGAGAGTGTACAATTGTAAGGACTGCAGGGAAGCTTACTCCATTCCCATTTAATAGGATTCCAGAAGCAAATGTAGACGATGCTGATATGGTATCTCAACGCCGTCAAAAGAAGTTTAATATAAAGCCTATTGAATCTCTTCCCCCAGAGTCATTTTGTCCGATTTGCAACAGCCCGATGAGCTGTTATAGCAATCCAGAACCAAGGCCTGAACTTTTTTGGGCTGCATGCTGTCCTAGTTGCCAATATCAAATAGTTCCAGATGAAGCGTCATCTATGGATCAGTTTTATTCTTTTTACCAGAAGCTATGATTGCACGAGCTAAAAACGGGAACCAAAAATGGATAAGGTGAGACCCATTTAGAAATAATGCTGATTTTTTCATACAAGTTAAGTTTTAATCACAATATGTTATCAACAATGTTTTTCAGGGAGAAGATACAAGATTGTCTGCTTTTAGATGATGATGAAGAAGTTTGAGTCTCCCATCATAACTCTCTGCTCTCGAAAGATTATCCCAAGTGCACACTCTGGTAATTTAATTTGTTTGCTGCAGATTATAGTATGCATGTGATTGAAAAATTGCAGCAACCAAGAGTTGCTACTAAAGAGACTTGATACGATGTTAACATCACGCAGCAATTTCATGTTTGACGAGAAGTAGAATCAAGCTAAAGAACCGGCTTTTTGCCTTGATTTTGTTTTGACTTGTCAAAATTGTCATTAGATCCTTCACAATTTCTTTTTACAAAAAAAACGTGTCAAACTTGTATGGAAATATAGGAATGCTACATAAACAGGTTAAATTCGATACTGTATTACAAAATTATTGCATGTGTCGCAAGCAACTGAAGGCGAGCCAGAACCACGCCACTTATAAAATTTACCCGATCTCTGTGTATGTTGATAACAAGATTGTTAGCAAGATAGGTGGTGCCTAAATGGCTGCCCAATAAAGTGAGTGAGCACTTGAAGGTCAATGGAACTTCTTTGATATGTGAACCAACATAGCCAGTTGGTGTGTATGGCAAACTATATGGTGGTGTGATGGTTTGAGATGTTGTTGATGGTTACTAGTCCCAAAGAAAGGGATTGGGTTTAGCTATTGGAACCAAGAAAATGCCACCACCTTTTTCACATCAAAAGCAAAACCAACCTTTTTTCCCATTCCTAAAATAAATATATTTTATATAAGAATAAAATTTTAATATATTGTTTTAAATGATTGCATAATTTTTTTTATAAATGTAATGATTTGCATAATCATGCTTTTGACTAGATGTTTTGTTTAGACGTAACATCTTTTACAATGTGTCCACAAAAGTTTATGGAGCACACCATGTAACATTATGGTTTATTTTAAAAAAAAAATATACAATGGAATCAAATTATAGCAGAAAAAAACTAATTAGTGGTTAATCGGTTTCGTATAAATTATATGTTCTTATCAAGGTTATTAGTCATTTAGAAAGATTTAAGTGAAACCTGTTTAGATTTTTCTAAATTTGTAATTTGTAAATAGAATGTGTTGTTAATGAGAACCATAATTTCTCATACCCCATTTTTGGAACTTTATGATATTTCAATAAATTTTCTTTAACAATTGTCCATATGCATAAGTTAGTTTTATAACATGATACAAATCCAATATTAATAAATTTAGGTTGCAGTTGACTTGTTAGAATTTTGTTTTGTTAAAAAAGCTAATAACCAAAAAAAATGTTTCACTCTACACTATCAAATAATTTTCACCATTTATATAACATATAAGACGCGCATGGTATTGGATGATATTTTTGTTAGTATATAGATATTTTCATATAAAAAATAAACCATAAAAATAAAAGAAACTTCCCTTCCTAATATAAAAAAAATTCATGACCAATGATTTGTAGCTCAAGTGATTAATGTAAGGTATCTTAAAACTTTAATAAAATAGTTAGAGATTTTGAGTTTAAGTCTCATCTGAGACAAAAATTAAATAGGGAGATTCCAGATTAAGCCAGAGGGTTCTCATATATAAGAAGTTTTCTTCTGATGGTGATCTTATGTTCGAAATTATGTTTCCGTACTTAAGTAACGAGAATAATCAGATAGCAATAGCCCGTTAGTAATAATTAGCCTTAAAAAACATTAATAATAAACATTCATGATTCATGACATAAACAATCCCTCCATCAATCAATCAACTTCCTAAACTTCATTCGGTTCTGGTCCATTTTTAGTTGACATCATCATTCATTACATGTGAATTTCACAACTTCCAAAAATCACTCAAATTTACACACACATGTGAGTTATCATAATTCTTTATTTCCTATGTAGTTAAATTATATTAAAGTTGTGTCTTAAACAATTAAGTTTACGAATGATACCACTCCCCCTCTTCTATCTTCTATGTTCATGTGTGGTTTATCTCCCGCACCTTCTTACGATGCTAATCTCAAACAAGCGTAAAATCGATAGCCATAACGTTAAAATAAAATTGTCCTCACTATCACCCGATATTCTAGTGTAACCTGATAATGGCTTTTAGTTTAACGATACCCACATGCATATAATGGTGTCTCTTTTCAGAGGTTGGGCGTTCGAGTCCTGTTGTAGACAATGTTGTAAAATTATGGGTGGACTTTATTGCTCTTATAAAATGAAAGAAAAATCAAGAATTATTAATAAAAAATAAATAATACAAATCTTTAATAATATCATATACATGCTCTACATGTGATTAAGTCAGAGATGTTTGATAATCTTATATTAAGTCATTAAAAGCTCCGACCGAATAAGAAACATAGCTTCATACGTTTACAAAACTTATCTATTAAAAAGCACTATAAATCATTAAGAGATGTTTTGTCAATGAAACAAACATATTTTACATGTAACTAACTGATTCAAACATAACCTTTAATAAAATGATTATATTAAAAGTCTATTAAAAAATAAACCAAAGGAAGGAAAAAAATCACAAAAGAAAGAAAATTAAAAAGGCGGCATGGTCGGTGCCCTGGTCACCGGATCTTTGCCTCAAATTCTTCTTTTATTTTCTTCATCCCACGTACATACCCCTTTCAATCGCCTTCAATCGCCATTTCTGCAAACATACTCAACACCTTCAAGCTTTTCATCACTTCAATTCTTCTAAAAAGCTGCAGAAGAAAAAGAAAACAAGAAACATTGAATAAAAAACCCAATTATTAAACCTTCTTTTAGTACTCTTTCGTCTTTCTCTCTCCACAATATACTTTACTTTGCCAGCTCCGTTTTCGTCTCCTAAACCCCAGTTCATATCATCATCATACACCTTTTGGAGCCACAGGCAATCGAGATCTGAACCCAGGTGTGTTTTTTGTTGATTCACTAGTTAATTGATTGATTTTGCATCTGTTTGTCAGTTCTTGTGTGCATCTATCGTGTTTTTGAGCTTAATTTTGTGATATGAACTTAATTTGTGTTAGTTTGGATCACAATTTGGTGATATGGGACTTGAATTGACGGTTTGTGGACTTGTTTGACGATCTTTTTGACATGAATTTTGATTTGAAATTGGGGAATTGGGACTTTTTGATTTCTGATTGATGTAATTGGTTGGATCTGTTGATGGAACGATGGGTGCTAGAGTAAGAGGATCATGTTATTGGGTATTAAGTTGTTTGTTTTGAAGTCATTTTTTTTGCTTCTGATGGGTGCTGTATGGTGTTAACTCTGCTATGGGCTCCTTCATCTTGGGGGATAAGTTTTGAAATAATCAAATAGGAACTTCTTGCAGAGCAAAATTGTTGGCTGAAAGCCTGCGGATAACAAGAGTGATAAATAAATTGATCATATTTTTGGGACAATAAACTATTCCATAGATTTAGTAGATTATTAAATGTGCCTCATGTAAATAGAAGCTGCAAGAGGGGTTTGAAAATTCAGGAAATGATGAGATATTCTGATAGAAAGATTACATGAATATCAATTTGATGATATTTTACAAGGTCTAATTTTGATAAGAGGAATGGACAAGAGCACCTCCTGTTCTGAAGCAATGTGTATAACTTGTGTGACACCTTAGGCAAATCCCATATCATTTTGTTTTGTTCTATCCACAAGAGAGATGCTGTGTCATAAGGAATGCTCCGCCTCAAATGTTACCAACGCGTTTTGGTGCATCGGCTATGGTTATAGGAGAACTTCATAGTTAAGCATGCCTAGGTGGGAGCAATCCTAGGGTGGGTGGCATCCTAGGATGTTTTCACTCGGGGAACCAAAACAAAATACATGAGCTCCTTGTGGGCAAAGTTGATAATATTAGTTGGTATCTTTATATTTCTCTCTAAGTAAGTGTGTCAATTGAACAATAAACTGCTCATTTAGAAACCTTATTGTTTCAGAATAACATAGTATCAAGTTTCTAGCTAACATGTCTTCATGTAATTTAGAAGTACAGGTACTATAGTCCTTTGAACCCCTCACATGCATTTCTTTATCCTTTATGACTATTTTACTAAAGTTAGCAATTTCAGATGAGAATCTCCGCTGTTATATTTCTTAGATATGCTCATGGTGACAGATTTGTGTGAATTCCTGTTTGCTGATGCAGTTTTTAAATTTTTTTAGAATAATCATTAAATGACATGAATTTTTACATCATTTGCAGTGATTTACAATAATAATTGCATCACAGGCCTCTATACTTGTTCAACCAAAATACAAGTTTAGAACATTACAACATGTCTGGCTCTGCAAAAGCTCTGGAACCAGCATTTCAAGGAGTTGGTCAGAGAGTGTATCCTTGCTGAATTTCTTACTTGTAATCTATTAAAAATCTGTTCACATGCAATTATTGTAGTTTATTTCAAGGGCATTTGGTGTATTGGACTTTCACTTAACACCTTGTAGAGGAACCGAAATATGGAGAATCGAAAACTTTCAGCCAGTAGCATTGCCCAAATCTAATTATGGTAGATTCTACTCTGGTGATTCATACATTGTATTGCAGGTGCTAATGATGCTAAACACTGTTCTTAGTTTCCCCATATCTCCATTAAAATAAAATAGTTTGAATTCACACATTGTAATGCATTTGTAGACTACTTCTGGTAAGGGAGGTCAATACTTCTATGACATACATTTTTGGTTGGGAAAAGATACTAGCCAGGTAGAACTAATGTTCATTTTTTTCTTTGTGAAATTCATGTATGAAATTTTGCTTAAGTGGTCTTGTTTCATGACATAAATCAGGATGAAGCTGGAACTGCTGCAATAAAAACAGTTGAACTTGATGCAATTCTTGGTGGGCGTGCAGTTCAATATAGGGAACCTCAGGGGCATGAATCTGATAAGTTTTTGTCTTACTTTAAACCTTGTATTATACCACTTGAGGGAGGTGTTGCATCTGGGTTTAAGGAAACCGAAGAAGCAGAATTTCAAACAAGATTGTACACATGCAAAGGAAAACGAGCTGTCAAGTTGAAGCAGGTCTGTGAGCCCATCCAGATTCCAGTACAAACATATAACTGTTAGTGTGTGTGTATATATGTGAAAATAATCTTGTGTTCTTTATTCAGGTCCCTTTTTCTCGATCCACATTGAATCATGATGATGTTTTTATCTTGGATACTAAAGATAAGATCTTTCAATTCAATGGAGCAAACTCGAGTATACAAGAAAGGGCTAAAGCGTTGGAAGTTATTCAGTTTTTAAAGGATAAATATCATGAGGGGACATGTGATGTCGCAATTGTTGGTAAGACATGTGTCATATATATTTAGTTTAATCATTCAATTTATGGATGTTTTCACTCACATATTTACATCAATATATAGTTTTACATGTTTCAAGTTCGTTGCATTTATCATTTTTATAACAATATTAGATGATGGGAAACTGCAAGCGGAGGGGGATTCTGGTGAATTTGGGTGATTTTTGGTGGCTTTGCTCCTATTGGCAAAAAGGTTGTAAGTGAAGATGATATAATTCCAGAGAAGACTCCCCCAAAACTTTATTGGTATAATTTCACTTATGTTTTCCCTTTTATGTATATGCATGTGGATGAACCTTGTAAATACATGTAGAATGATTATGATGCTAACCTGTAATTATGTTTTTTGCAGCATTGCTGAAGGTCAGGTTAAGGATGTAGATGGTGAACTTTCAAAATCTTTACTGGAAAACAACAAATGCTATCTGTTGGATTGTGGTTCAGAGGTGTTTGTTTGGGTTGGCCGAGTGACACAAGTGGAAGATAGAAAAGCTGCCATGCAGGCTGCTGAGGTAGGCCATAGGCTGGTCAAGCTGTTTTGGTAACCGGCCAAAACTGGCTAGGTTGGGTCAATCTGCACAATTTTTTTCCCTCATTTTGTAATGGTTAATTTGTAAGTTATGATTTAAAAACATTATTTTTACTACAATAATCTAAATCTGGGAGATGTTAAGCCAAGGAAAAAAAGTAATATAAATCTTGGAACAAAACGATTTAGTAGGTTTTATGCATTGAAAATAGACTTTGGGCGACTTTCAATCCATTCACCTTTTAGCTATGATTTGAGCCTTTTGCCATAAACCACAAACCAAAGCAACCTGTTTATAAGTAAATGCGTTGAGACCGCCATCTTTAATCAGTTATTTATTCTCACCTGTGAACATCTATAGGAGTTCATTGCCAGCCAAAATCGGCCCAAGTCAACTCGTGTGACTCGGCTTATTCAAGGTTATGAAACACATTCGTTTAAGTCAAACTTTGAGTCATGGCCATCTGGTTCAGCACCTTCTGCTCCCGAGGAGGGCAGAGGAAAAGTAGCAGGTAATTGTTTTTGCATTTTTATATTAAATGCTACTGAAATATTTTCAAGGAAGTGTGTGAGTTATCTTGCTTGTTTTTATGTGTTAGCTCTATTGAAGCAACAAGGTGTTGGCCTCAAAGGGCTTGCAAAAAGTTCTACTGCTACTGAGGAAATCCCACCTTTGCTTGAAGAAAATGGAAAAACCGAGGTTTGATCATGGACAATTTATGTTGCCCCTTTTTTGGTAAGCAGGTTTTTGTTTATTCTTTTCTGGTGTGTTTTAGGTGTGGCGGATTAATGGCAGTGCTAAAACACCAGTACCAAAGGAGGACATTGGTAAATTTTACAGTGGAGATTGCTACATTATTCTTTACACCTACCATTCTAATGAAAAGAAAGAAGATTACTACCTGTGTTGTTGGATTGGTAAAGATAGCATCAAGGTACCACACACCACGCTTGATTAATTTTTTTGTCTTATAATTTTCATCCATGTGTGTTATCTATCTTTGTGATAACATGACATATTTTGCAACATCAGGAGGACCAAAACATGGCTGCTCAGCTTGCTACAACAATGTTCAACTCACTAAAAGGAAGAGCGGTTCAGGTGGTGTATTGATCATAATTCATATTATTCTTCTTTTTCATAAATTTTAGTTTAATTGTTGCAGTGATGATACTGAAATGTATATAAAAAACCTACTATCTTTCTTCTTTAGGGTCGTGTATATCAAGGGAAGGAACCACCACAGTTTGTTTCCATTTTCCAGCCAATGGTTGTGTTGAAGGTACTTCCCTCATATTTGTAGCTTTGAATTATACTTGTGGTTTTAGATTCAAGGTAATGAAATGACGATTATTGGGATATTAGGGTGGATTGAGCTCTGGTTACAAGAACTACATTGCAGACAAAGGATTGAATGATGAAACCTATACCTCAGATGGTGTAGCCCTCATTCAGATATCGGGTACTTCAGTGCATAATAATAAAGCCATTCAAGTCGAAGCGGTATGAACTACTTTCAAATTCATATTTCTAATTATTTATAGGAATGATATTTTGTATGGCTTCTATTTTGTTCTTATGTGCTATAATTCAATTACGGTAGTGTTACTATTAGATTCTAATTTTAAGTTCTATATACTACTACTTAACTCGTTGAATGATGATTTAACTCGTTGGATGATGATTTTAAAAGATTTAATTAATCAAGGCTTATTACAAGTGTAATTATAATCTATTTCAGGTGGCAACTTCATTAAATTCTTACGATGCTTTCTTCTCCAATCTGGTTCATCGTTATTCACCTGGCATGGAAATCAAAGTACCGTTGAGCAGCACAACACTGCTGCTAAAATTTCTGAATTTTGAAGGTTTGATTATAATTTATAAGCAATCTTTTTAGGCCAAAATTGCACGGTAATCTAATTATTTATGGTCCACGTCTATTATTTTTTCAAAAAATTTTCAGCCTGGTGCCAACGTGAAGTTTGCCAAAGAAGGAACAGAGAACTCAACTTTCTGGTTTCCACTTGGAGGGAAACAAGCTTACACCAGTGAAAAAGCAGCACAAGAAACCAGCAGAGATCCTCACTTGTTCGCATTTTCATTCAATAAAGGTTTCAAATTATTATTTATTTATTTTCATATTTTAGATTCAGTATCTACTAAAATAGTTTATTGTTATTTCTCGATTATAATCTCTGACTAAATTTTCTTTGTGCTGCTCCGTTGTGGATTCATAGGGAAATTTGAGGTTGGTTCTCCATGTATATGCATAGTTACTGTAAATACCTAATTATATATATGTTCGGTGAAAGATTGTTAAGTTATGTTTTCTTATATGACAGATTGAGGAAATATACAATTTTGCACAAGATGATCTGTTGACCGAGGACATTTTGATATTAGATACACGTGCTGAGGTATTTGTTTGGGTTGGCCTGTCTGTAGACGCCAAGGAAAAGCAAAGTGCCTTTGAAATTGGACAGGTACGTGTTTAACACAGTTTGTATCGTTATATTGCAAGCTTGTTTTTGTTGTTTAACAAGTTTTTTAATGAAACTTTTATCAGAAATATATAGAGTTGGCAACATCTCTAGATGGGCTATCTCCATGTGTGCCTTTATACAGAGTTACAGAGGGAAATGAACCTAACTTCTTTACAGCATTTTTCTCATGGGATCCTGCAAAAGCCAATGTATGTGCTTTCTTATTTTTAAAAGTAGTTGTCTTCTAATATGGGTTGATCTTATTAATTTGCAAGTATGTATGCTCTAGGGTTAGTGAAATGGCGGGCTAGGTAGATTTGGTTACGATTCAAATGGGTTAGTCCGGGTAGGGTTGGATTGACTTGCACACATTTTTGTCAATATTAAGTTTATGAACAGTTAATGTGTTAAATATGTTTACAAAAATTAGATATTTACTAGAATCATCTTAATTTTTAAAGAGTGTGATCTAAGAGGTGGTATGCATTTAAAAATGCTCTTTGTCTGACTTTCAACCTTTTTATTTTAAAAAAGTGGTCTAAGGTTGTATGCATTGATAGGTAAATGAGTCGAGAATCAAGATTGCCACGTCCATTCTTTGATCAAAAACTTTATAATATCTCCCTCAACAATCAGTACTTGCCATTGTAAATAAAGCTAAATATTTTTTAGCCATTTTACTATCATGTTTAAGATGTTACTTATACTTTATCTATAGAACTTATTTTTATTGATATTTAAATATTGACCGGTACGTCCTTTCCCTTTAAATGGGACCAGGTTCAAGGGAACTCATTCCAAAAAAAGGTGTTACTACTATTCGGGTTCGGGGGAGGGGGCAATTCTGCAGAGGTAAATGAATCCTAGTTCATGCTTACCTATCAAAAATTTCTTGTTTTTTTTTTGTTTGAGATTTCTGACTTTTTAACAGAGTCAAGATAGGTCAAACGGAAACCAGGGTGGGCCCACTCAAAGAGCTTCGGCCTTGGCGGCCTTGAACTCTGCTTTCAAATCATCGCCAACCCCTAAATCTTCAGCTTCTCCAAAAGCGCCTGGTCGGGGTTCACAGAGAGCAGCTGCAGTTGCTGCTTTATCTTCAGTTCTCACTGCTGAAAAAAAGGGACCATCTGATGCTTCTCCAGCTCGGCCCATTAGAAGCCCACAGTCTGAAAGTGTCTCACCTGGTACTCATCGTCTCTTGTGATTCCGCATAATATTAACTTAGTTAAAAGAATCAAAACTAAAGTTTCCACTTTGCAGCCACAGCCAAAAGTGAAGAACCTTCTAATAGTCTGGATAGTAATGACGGCTCAGAAGTTACCACCGAGACATCTGACCCGGTTCAAGAGGCCAATGGAGAAGGTTCAGCACCAAAGTCAACAACAGAAGAAAATGAATGCGAGAGCATAGACAGTCAAAGCACTTTCAGTTATGAACAACTCAGAGCTAAATCCGAGAACCCAGTTAAAGGAATCGACTTTAAGAGAAGAGAGGTTTTTCCTTTCTTTTATTTTTAATAATAATTTCATTAGCCGAATAATATTCAGTTGTTGCTTTGTATAATAATGTTGTTCTTGACGGTTCCTTAGACTTATTTATCTGCTGAAGAATTCGAGTCAGTACTTGGGATGACAAAAGAGGCATTCTACAAAATACCAAAGTGGAAGCAAGACATGATGAAGAAGAAAGTTGATCTGTTCTAGGAATTGAAACTCGGGCCAAGATAAGATTTATTCTTTCAATTCGTAGGTTTTCATTGTGTTTGTGCTTTTTGTTGATTATAGGAGTTAGTGTGGGTCGTTTAATGCCCCAAGTAAAGAGTGATTTTTTGCCTCTCTTTTGCTGCTGCTGCTGATTCTCTTCTGAATGTTTCTTTCAATCAAGTTGTATGTGATGTATCTGGATTTGAGTTTGTTTGTGATACTTATTGTTCAAAGACTGTAAATGGTGATGTGATTGTATTTGGAAACTCAGATATTAAGGGTTAAAGGAGTATGTTTGTTTTTTAACTTTCAGTTTATTGATTCAAGTTCATAAGGGAATGTACCTAGGCTAATCACTTGTATTACCTACTGATCATACCTAAGCTTTGTTGAATGTGCCTAAGCCCTGCGGATCACGCACATGTCGTCATGGGGTTTGCTTGAAAGTGCTCGATGTCGTCGTGTCAACAGAACCAGTTATTTATGTTCGGAAAGTGATTTCAAGTATAGTGATGTAGATGGTGTTTGCTTGAAGCTTTAAAGGTAAAGTTAGACCTAAAGAAGACATACCTAGATTGTACTGATTGATGTATCTGAACTTGTTCTATTTTTATTTTCATGTTAACAATTTAGTTCATACATATTCAATTTTATCAAAAGCGTCATCTAGAAAAAAGCACGAAATGTAAAGGAAAAATAATATAATATGCCAAAGAAAAGAATTATTCTTTCTTTACATAAGAACCAAAGTATCAACCAAAGTATGACATATTATTATTCGTTGCTTTCTTTAGTTATCAACTATGATTCTATGAACACCTACAAAATATCATGTTTATTGTATAATCTCCATCAATCACAAAGGTACTTACTAGTTTCTCTTTAAGCAATTTTAAACTTTAGTATTGTGTAAATACATGTACGTATTGCTTTAACTGTCTTTTATACCTGGTTGTAAAAATTGCAGATAGAAGATATCGAACTATCATATTTGAAAGAGTGAGAGATAAGAATTACAATGGAGTTGCAGGAGATACATGAAGAGATTCAACACGAACATCCGCTCATTCTCGAAGATTTGCAATCAATGTATGTAGGCTACGAAGAAGATGATGATGATTTTGATGACAACGATTTAATTGCAACACAAAACTTTAAGCGCACATGTGACATGTGTGGCTTTGGAATCGTTATTACTACAAGTGTAGCGAGTCATCATGTAACTACTCGCTTCACAAATTCTGTGCAAAGAGGCCCACAACCTTTCGATTTCCAGCCCACCCTATCCATGATCTTCACCTCAAAAAAGGTTCAGATTCTTGGAGTTGTCATGCTTGTTTCACAAAACATCAACATGGTATATGCTATCATTGTTCTACATGCAATTACGAAATAGATCTGGGTTGTGTTACTTTTGTGGATCAAACTACGATCCATCATCCCGGCCACCCACACACGTTAATCTCTCCTACAGTTGACGCCTCTTTGAGCAAGTGTTTTGCGTGTGGGAAGAAACATGAAGGCGTCTTCTATCATTGTATCACTTGTTTTAACTTCTCGATCAACGTCAATTGTGTTACCCTTCCATTCAAGTTTTCACTTCAAAATCTTCATACTCACATGCTCACACTCTCACTTTCTTTTTTGGTTCTACCGGAACATAGCAAATGCAGGATATGTCGAATGAATATTAGCGACAAGCTTTGGATGTATAAATGCAGTAAATGCCGGTATTACGTCCACCTAGATTGCGCAACTTCAAGGGGCGAGCCTTTCATGTCCATCTTCTCCCGCGGTAAAACCTCATACACACATTGGCTCGTAGTTTCTTAACAATGTAGAAAGCTTATGACTTGATAATTGCAACTTTTATCTCAGGCATGGGCAAAACCTATTCAAATTTTGAAGTTGTTGATTATCCAGACCTTCTACACTACCCGCTCGACGAATTTTACAACATCTTACCGCATCAGATTCTTAGAGCAAAGGATCATCAAACTTTGATCAAGTTAGATATGACGGCGAGTTCTACACGCATTCCAGTCATGAACACCCATTACGTCTGATCAATACTACCAACACGAGTACTTTAGGAATTCAACCGGTGTCTCTTCATGACCCAATCAAGAGGATTAAGCTACTGTGCAATGGGTGTGTGAGACCAATTACCACAACACCATTTTACATGTGCGAGCAACAAGCGCGCACTTGCGACTTTTATCTCCATGAGTGGTGCACCAGGCTACCCATCGAGTTAGAAAACCATCCGAGCCATCGGAAACACACACTCAAACTCCTTTACCATCTACCTCGTGAACTGGGTTATGCAGGGTTCGAGTGCAATATTTGCAGATTACGTTGCAATGGGTTTGCATACGCCTGCTCCACATGTGATTATCGAGCTGATGTGAATTGCGGATTGATACCTGAAACAATTACTCATGAAGCACACCCAAATCACTTACTTTCAATTACAGATTCATCATCAATCCAATCTAGAAGCACTAGAATCGCATGTGATGCATGTGATGTCATCATCAACACAAGTGAGATTTGTTACAAGTGTATTTCTTGTGACTTCTACTTGGATAACCGGTGTGCACTGCATTTGCCCAAGACAATTACTCACAAGTACGACAAGCACCCCCTAAAACTAAGTTACTCCCCAATCGAAAGCCACAAGAGTCAATATTTCTGTGAAGTTTGCGAGGAGGATCTTGATCCCGAAATGTGGTTCTATCATTGCTCAGAATGTAGCCAGTCGATACATTCTGCGTGCGCGCCGTTAATACTCAAGTCTGAACAAGGTGTTAATCCTATCCGTGAAGAAGGCGTACAATCTATTCATATGGAAGGTGTTTATATGTTTCTTAATATGAAGTTTGGGCGTTCTTTACGTCTTGTACAAGAGGCACATCTTTTCGCATTTCATGCGGGGACTAAGAGCGATGGGTGTTGTAACATTTGTAACCGCGAAATGCAGTCTACACTGATCTTTAAGTGCTTGGAGTGTGACCATGCTTATCATGTCAGTTGTGCAGAGGAGGTCGTGACATGGTCGGACTATTCAGATTCGGAACTTGAAGCATTTTTAAGAAGACTTCCGAAACTTGAAAAGAAGATCGAGCATCAAACAACAGATATACCGTTACCATTCTATCCAAGTGGAGTTACGAGACCTGTTACTGGACACTGGAAAGCTGTCAATGAAAGAGTAATCGAACATCTGTAAATGTAACTATTACTTTGTCATGTGTCCCTTTGTTCAAGTGACTTATTGTAGCACTGCAAATGCTTATATTCGAAACAAGATTTAGGTTTTTTCATTAATGGAACTAAAAACAGTTAGCTCAAAAGAGATCAAAAGTTACAACAAATAGTAAAGCAGGAAATAACATCAAGAAACAGTTATCTAAATTCATTCGTAAAACTCATAAACGTTTTCTTTTTATGCCATAACAACAATATCATTCAAAAACTCGTTCAATGTTCATTCGTTTTGCTCTGTCAACATAGCATAACAAATCTTATACTTGCTAATGCACAATCAAAATCAGATAGATATTAACAAACAACAAAACCTAGTATAGTAAAGAGATTAATTCGTAATAAAATTACACATATGACATTCATAACTAAACTTTTTTCCTATAACTATATCCTAAGTAGAAATATACTGAGTTCAGGGCCTCCCCTCCCATCCGGGTTCATCATATAAAACGCCTCCGAGTCACGAGTCCCCACGACTCGTTCGAACCTCGCTCGCATATACAGAAGCTCCCCCTCGTTGGCTTTTTTCTGGCCATCCTCCACCACCGGAATTACTCCGGCACCGACTGATATCGTGTTCACCGTCCTCAGCACATACCAATCCGACTCCGAACACCCACGCGACACTGCATACCCGCACTTCCTCCCATTGCAGTACATGCTCCATCGCGGCTCGTGAAACAGCTTCATGTTGCCATGCGGTCGGTACTGCTTCTCGCACTCGAGCGCGATCCGAACTAACCCCGTCGACATTTCTTTAACCAGAGCCGCGGTCGACATCGCGAGCTCCACGATCAACAGCGGCTCCGACCGGGGGTCGTACTGCACGGCGAAACTAACAAGCCCCCTCCGGTTACCTATTACAACAATTGTAATTAAGATGTAAATAGAAAGTAGTTAGTGTAAAGAAATGTTTTTTTTTTTTTTGAATCAGTGTTGTTTTGCAAAGAATGATGGTTTTTTGTGTAATTTGAAAAAGTTTTGATTCTTAATGTAAATATGGTTATTATATACAACCAACCATCTTTTATTATAACCCTAATCACATACACAATCACAGACAAATCAGTTTTTGGTGTTTTACTTTACCGAATAATGTTCCGGTGACTTTCCGGCTTGGCGAGGGCATTAGCGACAGTTGAGTGGGTAAGGCGAGCCACCGGCACGAGGGTATTACGTTGAGAATGGAACGGAAAAAAGTTGTGAAGAAATGAGGGCTGCAGCCTATTGTAGACCCTTTTCCGACGAAGGGGTTGTCGCCGGAGATGGGGTCAGTTGTGAAGGAGGTTGAAGAGGTGTAGTTGATGGGATGATTGCGGTGGTGCTGTCGCAGCTGGTGGTTCGTTGTAGAGGATGAAGACGGTGGTTCATGGTTGAATGATCAGTGGTTGATCCGAGGTGATATGTATATATATGTATATATATATATATATATGACTGATGACTGATGACTGATGATGGTGAATGTTTCATGTTTCTAGTGTGGTGCATGGTGGATTTATAGGGGCGGAGGTCAACGTTTTGTGATTTGGTTTGTTCTTTTATTGAGTTTGTTTTTATAAATGTTTTTATAAAATTTGTTGCAATGACATCTACCTCTTTTTTATGTTATAGTTTGATAGTTTAATATTTGATGTATCTTCTCTACTGAAGCAAAATAAATTTTGTAACGTGTCGCGTTTTTATACTGTTTTGTCACGTGTAACTATCTAAAGTTTTAAACAGGTTAGTTATTTGGTGATGATATTAAATGCTAATTATTTTATTCATATATTTTCAAAATTATGTAACTGATAAACTAAAAACATGTTTTTTATTGTAAATGTTATTTTCTTAAAATAAAGTTTTATGAATATGAAGTTTTTAAAATACAAAAAGCTTAAAAGTGACATTATTTAAAATATAATAGTTTTTAAAAGAATCGAGTGTTTAAAAAAGAATTTTGTAAAACAAAAGTTCTTATGAATATGAAAGTTTAAAAATATGTTGTTATTGTGTTATCTTAAAAATTATTTTCATAATTATTTCTATATATTAATTAGTAATTATTAATTTAATATTTTCATTCAACATCTGTAATGCACGGGTTTCTAATCTAGTTAAAGAATATGTTAATGTGACAGTTATGTCATAGGTTGTGTTAGTGTGTATGGAGTGGCATCGAAATAATCTTTCCCCCTGAGCTGAAGTTGACGGTGATAGGTGATGTTTATGGCGGCTTTTTTGGCAGCTTCCCTAACCTAACCTCTACACACACATACGCATGGCTTCTTTGGCGAGCCTCACCCGCACTCCTCCTTCCTCGAGCCGTTGTTGAGCCTATGGGACGGTGTTTTCGAGTGGGGATTTCTACCATCTAAGCTTTTCTTACATTAACTAATTAAGAATTCAATTTGGTTGTAGTTACTATTGATGTTATTATTGTTGCTATTGTTGTAGTTGACGTTATTAAATTAGATATTGTTGTTGTTGATGAAGCTATTTCTGTTGTTACTGTATGTGTTTCTTATGTTGTTGAAGTTGCTATAGCAAATTTTTTTGACTGTTGTAGCTATTGATATTACATTAACATGTGCAATAATTATATTCAACATGGTGACACATATGAACATCTAAACACACATACCCAAACACAAACACTAAATTCAATTACTCCTTGTTCTTTTTTTTTAATTTAAACTTTCGATATAACTTCAGGACAATCTAATTGACAGTAATCTAACTCAATTGTTTAAGAGGTGAATTACACTAGTTTCAATTAACATTGGCTTAAAAAAACAGACCAAGTAGCTAGGTTAGATAAATCATAAATGCATAACTGCATATGTCTAGTGATAGAAAATAGATAATTATATCATAGCGCAATAAGTTGCTTAAACCCATGAATTGAGTCTCATCCACCTCATAATCCTTCAACACAATCATTGAACTCCAAGTTAAAATTCATCACTTATTTTGAGGTGATATCAATACATAAAGTCATTAGATATACTATCACGTCTTTTAATTTTAAATAGACGTCACACCACCCATTCACCTCCTTTCACTCCATGACACTCATTGAAATTTGTCTCACATTCTTTCACGCTCATCAATTTAATTTAAAAATGAAGATTAAACCAGTATCATTTATGTGTATAACGATATATTCGTGCTCGTAAAAATGTTAACGCGTAAGCCTTTTGATGCCCCTTACCACACCAGGTGGTGTTTAACGCCCTTCATAAACCCCTTCATCCCTAACTACCTTGGAAAGGTATTGTTGTTGTAGTAACAAAATATAGTCATTTACATTACTAATTGTGACCCAAGTTATTATTATTTTTTATGTATTTACAAATGTAGAAGAAAGTCATGTAAAGGATACATATACTTCCTTGTGTACAGTGAGGATTTAGAAAATTTTATAATTTATAAATGAAATTTAAAGTAACATCATTTTCAAATTTTATATTTGGATAAATGGGAATGATATGCATTATTGAAATTATAATAAATCGAAGGCGGTTCCAAACTGCTATGTAATATTAAACCGTCAATCAATTTTGGTCGCCTAACACTGTCCACGTGGAATTTATTATGACCGCTACTTTACATAATTCTTGATTTTGCTTATGTCTTTTGTCTATATTACATTTTAATTTGTTATCCATAATCAAATAATTTAACACAGATTAATCTGAACCAGACAAAATTACGTTGAACTATTTCTAATAAAATATTAATTGTTTGTTTATGTGATGTTTACGTCTAAATTTAAATTTGTTTATTTAAGGGATAGGGGCCGGTTTAATGAGAGTATAAACATATTAAAAGTAGGTTAACATGGAATTAAATAATGACTAAATTAAACACGAGTCGAATGGATTAATCAAGGTTGCCTTCACCATTGACATTAATCAAGGACTCCTTGATCTAGTTAATTACTTGTTTATGTTACAAGGTGGTTGCGTGAATGATCTATGATCCAAGATTTATTTTGTTTGTTATGCATATTTGATTCTATTGAAGCTAATCAAATCTTTTAATTATGATGTAAATCATAAAAAGCATTGAATTTAGGTAGCATAACGAGTACTTATTACATTCCGTGTGCTATTTTAGAGAGGAAACAAGTGTCACATGAGAACTCTTGCTTGCTTATGTATAGCTTCAGCCCAACTAGCACATCGTCTTTAGTCTGTTAACTCAAATCTAGAGCCCAATTAACTGGATGTGTGAGGCAAAAAGCCTAGACGTGAATCCAGCTTATTAATCTAACTTGAAAAACAAACAAATAAATTAAAATTAAATAAAACAAACATGTGTGTAGCTATTTATACTTGATGGGTAGTCTCGGCTACTTGTGACAGCCTTTGATAAAAAAAAAAAAGCAAGAATGATGATTGTAAATTGTAATAGCAGTCTTGATAGTTTCCAACCGACGGACCTATACAAGATCGAGGCACAATCATTGCCGATTTTTACAATATATATTTTGTTTTTAAAAGAATATAGTAAAACGCTTATTTATCATAAAAGTAACAATTTTTACACACTCTTTCATAAAAGACATGTTAAGGTTAAGTGAAAAACCAAATCATATTCTTATTATTATCATTATGATTATTTAAACAGCTTTTAAATTACAACCATTCATTTGTGACATATCTATAATTTTTTAAATTAAAAGTTTAAAAGTAATTACATGTGTAAATTGTAATTACCCAATAACCCACGTCCCCCTCGTGGCCAAACGGGCCATACAAAAGATGCAATTACAACCGTTGATTAAGCTGACTTTGTCTTCATCGTGCACTGA
Organism: Flaveria linearis; assembly: GCA_024085815.1. Taxonomy (NCBI): domain Eukaryota; kingdom Viridiplantae; phylum Streptophyta; class Magnoliopsida; order Asterales; family Asteraceae; genus Flaveria; species Flaveria linearis. The sequence goes on along the minus strand of CM044014.1, from coordinate 20,577,846 downwards.
TATCACGTTCACGACCCCACACATTTGAATTCAAAAGCCCCTATAACGGTCTTCTCTACAACTTAATTGAAAATTCCAAAATCCCATGTTTCTTAACCCTCAATCACTACACAGTATACACACAATCTCCCTCTATAATCCCATCAGACCGTTACCAGAAAACCCAATTTCTTTAGGGTATTCTTTTATGAAAGATTCAGAGATCAGTTTCAGATTGTGAGAATCTATGGAGGTGATCGCATCAAGAGCAGGGGATGATCTCAATCTTGCTTCAAGAAAAGCCCAAGAAGCAGGTAAAATCCCACTTTGTTCCATCAATTTCATCTCTACAAGCAATTGAACGTTCTTGATCATGGAAATCGTTCAAACTTTCTTGATTTATGCAGCTTTGAGGAGGTTTCAAGCTGCCGAATGGCTCCAGAGTATCGTCGGATCGTTGGGGATACCGAAACAGCCTTCGGAGAAGCAGTTTATTTCTTGCTTGAGAAATGGGTTGATTCTTTGTCATGCGATTAATGAGATTGAACCAGGGTCTGTCCCAAAGGTACAAGTTATAGAACTGATTGTGCAATTAGGTATCAAGTGGTTTGTAGTTTACCTGATTCTTGATTAGTGATGTGGTTGTGGTTGATTTTTGTTTGTGAAGGTTGTTGAGATTAGTCGGTTTCCTTCGCAATCCCTCACATGGGATTCTCAGCCTTTGCCTGCTTATCAGTTCTTTGAGAATGTTAGGAACTTTTTGAAAGCAGTAGAAGGGTTAAGGCTTCCTGTGTTTGAAGCTTCGGTTTTCGAAAGGGTACTTATGTTTTAACAAATTGAATACAATTGATTTCACAATGTGTTTTCTAAGTTTTTTGATCTGTGATGAACTTAATTATCTTATATGACTGTGTTTTAGGATAATATGGTGGCGGGTTCGTCTGCGAAGATTGTTGATTGTGTTTTGGGGCTCAAAGAATACAATGACAGGAAACAAAGGAGAAAAGGGAATGAATCTTTTAAGCATGATTTCAGATCTCCTTTGGTTATGCAATCAAATGGTAGGAACCCTAGATCGGCGATGTGTTTAAACCTCAACAAGCAGTGGGATTCGTCTGCACACGTCGAAAATCAGCCACCATCTCAAAATGATTCTCAGAAACTTGAAGGTGTACAGATCTTTTACATTATTTTATCTATATGAAAATATGGTTTTGTGTCCAAAAGCATAATTGTTGTTTTTCAGCAAGTTCATATGAATCTTGGATATTTGGAATGATTAGATTGTCACTTTGATATTGTTTTGGTACCTTGTAGATTTGATTGTGAAGGCCTTAGCTGATTGTATGACTGATGCAAAAGAGAACTTTGATGGTACCTTGTTGTCCTCTATTCGTAATGGAAATGCGGTAACTATCGCCATCTTTGCCTTCATTTTTGTATAAATTTCTGTTAGTCAAAACTGAAGAGTTTATAGATTATAACTGAATAATTGTAAAACAGGATTCTGTCAAGTTGCTTAGTAAGATGATTTCAAGGACTTTGGAGGAACAACTTCAATACAAGTCCCCTGTGGTATAATATTTAGTTATTTACTACAAAATGATTCAAATTAGGTCTTCTGTTAGTAACTTTAGTTCAACAAGATTAACATATTTATCTTTTTCTTGTATATCAGTTGAATCCTATTTCCAATGATCTATCAACAGAAGAAACTAGATCAGTTACATGTTCAGCAACTTCATCATCACCAGATTCAACTACAACGGAAAATGTCAAAGTATGTGGATGTCTTTCTTTTATATAAATCATTTGCAATTGAAGCAACAGTAAGCTCTTATTAGTTTGAATTTACTCAGAGATTGTTTAAAACTTGTTGCAGTATCGCCAAGCTGGTGATAGCAACCTCTTGCAGGTGGTTAAAGTACAAGAAACAAAGCTACTGGTATGCTTTCTTTTTGTTATTCTCAACACTAAAAAGCCACTGCCTCAATTGTCACTTATAACTCCATCTTGCAGAACATAAAGGAACTATTGTCGAGTACAAAGGCGGAATTTGGAGACTTGCAGAGCCAATTCCATAGTGATCTAAAACGAATGGGTATGAGAACAAAATGCCTTTCAATATTCAAAATTTCTTTTTATTAAAAATAATAAGAATTTGTCAAAAGGCTGACTTTTGTATATGGATTTTCAGAGAGTCAAATAGAGGAATTAACCACTGCTGCCCAGGGTTATCATAAGGTGGTTCAAGAAAACAGGAATTTATACAATATGGTTCAGGATCTAAAAGGTATAAGCTTGTATGTTATTAATGTTATCAAAATGGAGATAATGTTAGTAGTTATTACCTTAGAACTCTACATATTTCAGGAAATATTAGAGTATACTGCAGGATCAGACCTGCATTTAGATCTGACACGAAAAATGTGATCGATTTTATCGGGGAAGATGGCTCATTAGTTGTTATGGATCCTTCAAAACCGAATAAAGATGGAAAGAAGTTGTTCCAATTCAACCGTGTCTTTGGTCCAACTGCCACTCAAGGTGAATGACCACTTTGTGTTATTGTATTCCGATTACAAGTTCATACGGGCTCGCTAAATATTAACATTTTGAGTCTTTATCAGAGGAAGTATTCGCGGACACCCAACCACTTATAAGATCAGTTATGGACGGTTACAACGTGTGCATTTTTGCATATGGGCAGACAGGATCAGGGAAAACACATACAATGGTGAGATAATACCACCACTGCCCTTTTTGGAATAAAATTTGTGGTTCTAATTTAGTTTTGGCTGATGTTATGTTTTATTTTTGTAGTGTGGCCCTACTGATGCATCAAGAAAAGAAATGGGCATCAACTATTTAGCTCTCAATGATCTCTTTGATCTATCAAACAGAAGAAAAGATGTTCTGAAATATGAGATTTTTGTACAAATGGTGGAGATATACAATGAACAAGTGAGAGATCTGTTGACCAATGATCCTACATCCACCAGCAAATTGGAGATCCGCAGCTGCACAAGTGAGAACGGTTTAAGCCTTCCTGATGCAACCATTCACTCGGTGAAGTCAACTGCTGATGTCCTAAACTTAATGAAAAGTGGTCAAGTGAACCGCGCCGTGAGTTCAACAGCTCTGAATCACCAAAGCAGCCGGTCTCACAGGTCCTCCGACTACAAACATTTCTTTTAAGTTTTAACTTTGCAATGGGCTGGTTGGGTAACGGGTCAAAACAGATAATTTGAATTTAACGAGTTGTGGTGTATTTTATTTCAGCATATTGACAGTGCATGTGCATGGAAAGGATGTAAACGGAGGCACGATTAGAAGCTGTCTTCATTTGGTGGACTTAGCAGGAAGTGAAAGGGTGGATAAATCAGAAGTCACCGGTGAAGGGCTTAAAGAAGCACAATATATAAACAAGTCACTTTCTTGTTTAGGAGATGTAATCACAGCTTTATCTCAGAAGAACTCATACATTCCATACAGAAATAGCAAACTTACACTACTACTACAGAATTCTTTAGGTATATGATGGAAGAAATTTGGTTTCTTTTTAATAGAATGTTGACTTTGATCAGTGGTTTATTTACATGAAATGTGCAGGTGGAAATGCAAAGACTTTGATGTTTGCTCATGTGAGTCCAGAAGGTGATTCTTTTGGGGAAACAGTTAGTACTTTGAAGTTTGCTCAACGGGCTTCAACTGTCGAACTTGGTGCAGCTCGATTGAACAAGGAGAGCCGGGAGGTCATGGACCTTAAAGAACAGATTGAGAGCCTGAAAAAACAATTAGGAGAGAAAGAACCACAAAGTGCACAACAAGCCAACAAACTGGAACCAAGATCACCATTGACTCGACCAAAAGCAGCAGCTGCAGCAACAGAAAGAACTCCCAAGAGTCCAAGATCACCATTGGCGCGAACAATGGCTCCAAATTCTGCTTCGAAGAGCAGACAAGTGAAACCACTTGTGCTACCAAAAACACCTGAATCTCAAGTGTCAATCAGAAATGAAATCATATTTTCTTCTGAAATTAGAGCCAGCACTGCAAATGTGAAGTCATCACATATCAGGAAATCGCTTCGGACCATTGGGAAACTGATCAACGGCTCTGAAAAACGGTTGGTAGAACATAACAGAAACATAATCAAAGTCCCTTGTTTGAAGTTATTACATAAAGTAACCAATTTATATTGCCTTGTTCTTTGCAGGGTTCAACCAAAAACCAATGAAGTACAACAACCATCAACGCTAACACCACCAGTTGTTGCTAGGCCAGGGCGAAGACAGTCTTTAACCGGGGTCCAGCCACTGGACAGAACAAGAAGATCTTCACTTGGAGGAGTTGACCCTTGTAAGTCAAAGTTGGTTTGACATTTGACCGTCACTCGGCTATAAAACTTATCTGGGTTGTTTGTGACACGGGTTTATTCGGTTTGTTTAAGGTGTTGATGGAAACAGGAATGTGAGAACACCACCACCGGTCAGCGGTTCAAGCAAGACGAAGTGGATGTGAATGTGATCTTGAGTTTGACATGAGAGACCTTCATGGCTTTAACTCGAAGCATATGGCATTGTTGAGCTACAATATTTGTTTAACAGGCTAGAAATGACCTTAGATGCAATTTGATTGTATACATGTTACAATTCATTTGATTGATTTTCTAATTCGTGGATAAAATAATACACATAGGAAAAGACCTTGTGATGATGCATGCTCTCACTTGATACAAAATTAATACACATTTACTAGTACTTTTTTTTAACGACCAACGAATAATTTTTAAGCCCGGTCATCCGGGTAAACCTGTTGGCGAAAGGCCACAAATCCTTTATCCTACGCACGACGTCAAAAAAACGAGGCATGAGAACCAAAGCGTAGGCAGGGACAGCCACCACGCCCACAAACACAGACAGCGCTGGTGACCCGGCTCGCCTACCATTCCAAGGATAACTTGCCCACTGTGGTAAAACCTTTGGCCCACTTGGAGCATATTGCACCAAGTAAGACTCCAGCACATGACCTTCACTTTAAAAAGTCATAGAATGCCTTCTCTGAAACTAGTTGATCTAGGACTTATTGACATTACTACTAGTACTAAGTAATATTTTTCTGATGTATCTATTTTCATGCCAGAGTTTGGTCACACAAGGAAACCTCCTTCCAGTTACCCAAGTGACTCTTATGAGAATTTAATTTTTTTTAAAATTACATAAAGGTTTATGGTGTTTTATACTTTTATTATAAGAATATTAGAAGGTTAATTAACTACTCACTTGGTTTTAGTTGTAACATCAACGTAACTTCAATTTTCATTTCTGCTTCACCTCACTTGGGTTTAATTGAAACATTATTTTATTTCCTAAATGCTAATAATATTTTTATGTATTAACACTTTGTAATTAAAAATAAATATTTTTCATTAATAACTTAAAATACATACATGCTGATAATTAAAATATACAAGCTTAAGATATGTGTAGTGTTTTATTTAGTTGAAATGTCACATATATGAATTTATTAAAATTATTTTAAATCAAGTGTAGTGGCTTTAAATCACTTTTTAGTCAAAAGTGATAAAAAAATAAATCATTCATCTATTTTAACGTTCGTTAAAGGTTTGACTAAAAATAAGTTTGAAACCCCTCTTTAACTAGGACGTAGTGGTTTTAACGTCCTAATTGTGTCTGTGTCAGGAACTTTGGAGTCCCCTTAGAAGAACAGTACGTCTAGTCTAATTGTTGGGTTAAAGTACGTCAATATGATATACCAAATCCACGTGAAGATTATGGTGCGTTTCATGGTTACATCTTTCCGGTTTATTAGCATGTTTTTGTGTCACTAATATCTTCTAAGTTGATTGCCAATTTAGTTGTTGAATGCCGCTTGTCGTCGGTTACTCGGTTTGCATAAATATCCTACCTTGTAAATATTGATGGTGCCATTACAAAACTATAGACAAACTTGTGCCGCATAATACTTTACAGATACAAGTACATGCCAAGACCGCTTATAAAATAAAAAAAAAGTACATATTTTAAACTAACTCGATTTTTAACAGAAAGTGTAACATCTCGTATTTTTCGTTAATTAAAAGTTAACATCGTTTATTCTTGTAAGGGTCATTGTGGTCAATTATGAAACTTATGGGTTATTTATGCTTACTTCTTAGTTTGTCACTAATTCTATAATTTGAAGGTTAATAATTTGATTATTAAATTAAACATAATAATAATAATGATAATAATATAATAATAATAATAATAATAATAATAATAATAACAATAATAATAATAATAATAATAATAATAACAATAATAATAATAATAATAATAATAATAATAATAATAATAATAATAATAATAACAATAATAATAACGATAATAGAAATAATCATAATAAGTGTTAAACTTTGAAATAAATAAAAATAATATAAGTTTTATTATTTTAAAACTTGTAATTAATAAGTTTGAGCATAAAATAATAAAACTATGAAACCCCGATGACCAAACTGTAATTTAACTTAAACTAAAAATTTAAGTTTGGAATTAAATAAACAAATCCTAAAACTACAGGGGTCAAAGCTGTAAATTTGGAACATAACCCAACCCCCACCCTTTCTCTCTCCCCGTTTTTTCGACGGAGCTCCGGCCGCCTCTCGCCGAGCTCCGACGACCCGTAAAATCGTCTCGAAACCTATCTTACACCTGAAAACGAACCCAATCGCTCCGTGGAACTGATTCGAACGCAATGACGCCCATTAATTTGATCTTAAATGCGTTTTCAAAGCTTCCAATTGAAACCGAAATCCATTCAATACGTTGCTACCAAACGACTTGAAACGGGTCCAATTATGCGTATTCAAATGAGGGTTACTCATCCTAAGGGTATTTCTAAACTGAACCCACTCCGAATTTCATCTTAAATCAACACCACTATCGAATTCATTCTCCAACTCTCGGCCGAACCTGTAACCTAGTCAAACTCTACCTTGGGGGTAGAAAAGATTGCAATTGACAGAGTATCCTTGATCCTAATCGACGTTAGAAGCTTCACACGGGACTAATTTGATTATCATCAACATTCTTAACTTGAATCAAGATCATCTACCCGGAGTCGTTCTCGAGCTCAATTGTCTCAGTTACTTGACGAAATTGGGTAATTCAAACACAAACACACTCGGTTATACATGGGGAATCAAAGCCCTAAACGAATTCAGTTCGATATACGCGTTCTGGGGTTCGATTGGCTTGATTTCATTCTAGGGTTCTTGGTGATTTAAGGGGGTTTCATTGTGTTTATGTTTATAACAATTAAAACCCATTTCTTGGCAGGCTTAGGCGCCTTTGCCTACTGGTTAACAACATGTGCTCTCATTCTTGGGGTCCCGGTGTCACACCCTGGGCCCAGATAGGGTGGGACGTCACAGACTAGCAACAATATATGACAGCGGAAACAAACCAATACAAGAGCTCAAAGGAGAGAATATCACATGGCATTTAAAGTTTTCAAAAGATGCTGGGGCTAGAAACAGATCTAGCCCCCAAATGAGTTATACAACCAACCTAGAGACAAATTGTATTGTTTAACAGAAAATTTCAATTGTTCCAATTGTTCAATAAGTGAAAATAAGCCAATGCCATGGTCACGGGGATAAAACTAGGTCTTCAACAACAGCTAAAGTCTCTTCATGGATTACCTGAAACATGCTCAAAAGAAATTGTGTCAACTAAAAAGTTGGTGAATTCAAGTGCTTAAAGTTAAAAAACAAATGTACTTAACAAAATTCTCATTTGATAAAACGGAAAGAATCATAGTTGCAATATCATGTGAGTATCATAATCAACCCTGCACTCAGTCCTGGTTAGCCTCTTCTAAAGTTGTGTTTTACCGGTTAACTCCAAAGGGGAGAACTGAGCCCCAAACCAGTGAACCATACCTGCCCGGGTGGTTCACCATAGTTTCTTAACAAAACCTGTCACATGTCACAAACGACCCCTCAGGATCTCAGTGGGGTACCTCCCTGTGGCGAGAGCCACTGTGTGTGGGGGTTTCCCCAAATAGATCTATCCACATAAAACAAGCGGTTCACGAAAGAATTAATGATCATGATGTAAGTACCAGCAGGTAACCATAAATCCCACATACAATCACCAAGTAAAGCACAATTAAAGTTCATAAATAACATAGCATGTTTCATCCCAAAGCAGTAGTAAAAAGGGATCACTAGAACTCACCTTAGGTGTTAAGCAAAAATAACTCTTCGTGTGTCGGGAATGTCTCAAGCCTATCACCCTAGCAACAATATTATATGGTAAGCTACTGCTCTAAACTCAATCAAAGTGTATAAAGTGTGTCAAAGATTTAGTTGTCGGATTCGACTTTGATTCGATTAGGGTTTGTATAAAAAGTTTCCTTTTATGGAAAGTCATGGTTTCTTATGTAATGTAGAAATTTTCCCCATTAAGTTAATGATATAGTCTAAATAATATTTTAAGTGATTATTAGTCTCATATGAGTCGGTTATGAAATTTGGGAAAATTTACAGTTTAGTCCCTCAAGTTTCAAAATTGATAGTTTCTACCCTCAAGTTTGGTTTCTTGTACTAGATGACATTTATGACCAAAAATAAGGTTCTTGAAGTTAAATTAACTTATTATTAAGTAATTGTACACAAATTTTTAGATTATAGGTCCGGTTTAATACCTATGTGTTTAATGTTCCCGGTCATGGTAAAACCGAAGGATTTTAACGGTTAATTATGAACTTTCATGTTTTTGAGTCTTAGACCAGTAGATAACATTTTAAATACATTTTTCTAGGTTTCAAGTCCTTTGATTATGAAATTTTTCCCTCTAATAGTGGAAAGCCTCGTTTTTATGTTTAACCCGTTGAAACGCGTTTTTATCCGAATTTGACCATTTAAATCCTTAATTTACCAATGTATCAAATCCTTTAGGTGTTTTAACACTTAACTTACTGAAATGACATGGTTTTTATAAATCTTAGCTTTAAACCCCTTTTTCTTGGATTTTCTAAAAAACGACGCCTGGTTAATACCCGTTTTTAGTTAAAACTCCATTTAACTTACCTTTTTGTCTATTTAAATTACCCATTACTCCAGAACACTTTATTAACCATTATTGAGCCTGGAATTCTCTTTAAAAAGTTTAAAGTCCAAGCTCTCTTGTTTTTTAAGTCGTTTTACCATGTTTTCGGGTCCCGAATATGTCCAAAATTGCTTATAAGTCTATAACATTTACATTTTTAGCCTTTAACATGTCATCACATTCCCAAAAATCATCCAAAACTTACTGAAATTCTATGTCTACCTCACGGGTTCATCATCCCAAATAAGAACATGATGGAACTATAGTATTACACCATTTTCATGCATTACACTTGTGTTAAATGTCATGACACATGATTAAACCTTAACCAACATTTTTATAACTTTGAAAGCAGGTTGTTAGGAGATTAAAGACCCATTTTGAGCAGGTTACATGATGTGTTTTGAAGGGTTACAAATCATGCAAGTCGGATGGTGTAAATACACCCAAAGAGAGGGTTTTCTAGGTGTAAAGCGGGTTACACCCATAAAGTAACACATATCGTAAGTGTTATACCTTCAAGATCGTGAAAAGCTCTTTAGGAATGAGGTTGGGGCAGCAAGTTTCTGTAAGATACAAGAATAGTAAGGTTTTGGATGAAAAATGAAGACAAACACATGAAACAACCAAAACCGGTAACATGAAGCTTACCCTCGACGTAGCTTACGGTTTAGAGGGGGTAGTTGGTCGTGGGTGGCTCGAAACTCCTTGGACGAAGCTGGAGAATCCCGAGCAAGGCTAGAGAAGACCGGACTCAGCAAGAACCGTGCATCCTAGGCTCCCCAACTTCACCTTGCTTGCGGTTTGGTGTTGTCCGATGGTGGTTCACGGTTGTGCTTCGAGGGTGTGGCTGGAATGGAGAGAATTCGTGTGGTGTGGTGGTGTTTTATGCTAGAGAACCGAGAGAGGGAGAGATGAGGTTAAAAGATGGAGTGTGAAGTGAATGCATGAGAGTATAGGGGTCAAAAGGGATGGTTGTGTGTAGTGGTAAGCAAGAGAGGGGATTGGCCATGGTGGGGGGTGGCCGAATCCCTTGTCTTGTAGTGGGTTGTTTTTAAATTTTAATTAGTATTATGATTTGATAATATGTAGGGTGGTATAATGTGGTATATTAGATGGTAATTGTTGTTAGTTGATTATTATTAGGCTTGCACATGCATGTGTTAGATCTAGATTGTATAGGGCTAGATCATTTTTGTATAGGCTTAGTACTTGAAAATCAAGTCTTGTAATTAATATTTGTAACAGTCAAAATATATATATATATATATATATATATATATATGTGTGATTTGAATCTATAGGATAACCCCATATATATGTGTGTAGATTTGTGACTTGACAGGGAAAAACAATATACTTGGACGGATTCATGGAATTGACCAAGTGTAGGAAACATCTACGGATGAACAATTTTGTTAATCCGTAGATATGTTTCTTACAAGACCAAATGACCAAGTACAATGTTCCTGCGGATGATCAAGTACCATGAAGTGAAGACTCATACGGAAGAAGAATTTCCTACGGAAGAACACCCTTGCTACGGAAGACTAAATCATCTACGGAAGAACAAATGTTCTGCGGACGAGAAGATTGCTGCGGAAGAACTTTATACTTGTGCGATTGCAATTACCAAGAAGTCAAACAAGTCAACTCAATCAATAACAAATCCCGAGAGATCCGGTGTTTCCTTAACCGACTCAAATCATCTATAAATATGAGTCCTAGGTTTCACATCTCGGAGAACACAATCAATCATTATTACGGCTGTCAAGAGTTCATTGTGCAACCCTAGCTGCCGTCACATCAACATCAAACATCATTTGATTCACAGAATTCGATTGTTCATAGTTATTCATTATTTTTTTGTAATCATTACATTATAGTTAATGAAATACATTTGAATTATTATTGATTTCGCATTTATTGTGTTTCTGTGGTTGTGTTCATCATTGATCATTAAAAACAATTAAACGTCAATTAGTGATAATTCCGCGATCATTAAATTGATTTATTTTAATACTGATAATTCCTGATTCGTGATCCTTGGATTCACAGGTGGTATCAGAGCATTGGTGCTCATTGATTTAGATCAATTGATCTATCAGTATTAAAATTGTTTAATTGATTTTCAAACAATTAAATCAACGACTTGTTGTTCAGCAAGCACTGTCTCATTGCTTGTTTGATTTAGATCTATATTCAAATCAATTGAATACTAGATCTGGGTTTTTGATAGATTTATCAATTTTAGCATTTAAGTTTTGATTAATTCGTTTGCATTAAACATGAGTACTTTTGGTGGAGGATCGTATCAACCGCCAAAGTTGGAAACTAAAGCTGATTTTAAATCCTGGAAGATCAAGTTCAGGAATCACGTGAACTACACAGATTCTGACTTGTGGGAGTCCATCACTCAAGGTCCTTATATTCCACCCACTCTTGGGCCGGATTATAATGACAAAAATCAGCCAATCAGCACTAAAGACCTGCCACCTGATGATGTCAAGAAGGTCATAGTCGATATTAAAGCATATAGCTTGCTTAGTATGGCTTTACCAGAAGAAATCTTGATCAGGTGTGAAAACTACAAGACAGCAAATTTCCTGTGGAAGATACTCCACACTCTCTGTGAAGGGAGTGATGAGATCCGAAGCATAAGGAAAGACACCCTTAGATCACAGTATGAAACTTTTCATCATATTGAGGGTGAATCAATTCCTTAGCAACTCTATAGATTTATGCAACTTGTTACTGAGATGAACATCTTGGAGTTGAAATATACCACTGAGGAATTAAACAAGAAGATGCTCCACACTTTGCCTGAAAGTTGGAAGCAAACAGTCTCCATGTTCAAGAATACCATAGATCTCAAGACAACTGGTCTGGATACATTGGTTGCTAAGGTAGAAGCTCTTGAACTGGATGAACAATCAAGAAACAAGAGTGTGAGAACTCATGTCTCACCATATCACTTCAAGGAAACCAAAAATGCTGGAAGTGCATTTATCTCAAACAATGAAAGTGATAACTCTTGTACTTTGAGTGATGATGAAGAAGAAGTAAGTTTCTATGCATCCAAACCCACTAAGAAATCATCTCAAAGTAAAAATCAAAAGGAAAAGGGGAGATCTGAAGAGAAAAGGGAAACATCAGCAACTGCAAACTCTTCTCAAAATAACAAACAATCAGAACCAATAACTGTCATATTGGATTCTGAAGAACAAAAAGCAGCCTTTGCAGCTTTTAGTTCTAGCTTTCAAGCATATCTTGGAAGTTCACTCACATCAGCAAACATCTGTCAGCAAGATTTGGAGGAACTCCCTCCTGATGTAGTAGAAGAGATGGATCTACAATGGCAGATGGCAATGATTGCTTACAGAGCTAAGCAATATCTGCGGAGAAATAAAAATCTGGCAGCAGCAAGCAAAACATCAAAGATTGGTGTTGATAAATCAAAAGTCAGATGCTTTAAGTGCAATCTCTATGGTCACTTCTCTAGAGAATGCAACCAACAATCATCTCCACAGTATCAGCATCAGCAGCAACAAAATCAGCAGCAACAACATCAGTATCAGCAATCAACCTCTCAAAGATCTCTGCATCGACAACCTCAACTAACATCCCCACCAGCCACAAATACATCAGCAAGGCCAAGCAATTCTAAGGAGACTGGGCTGATCATCCTTCAAGATGGCACATGTGACTGGAGTTTGTATGAGAAGGAAGTGATAGAGGAGAATCAAGCACTAATGACACATATGGAAAACAAAGTTCCTCCTATGGCCAGAGAGGTAAAAGGCAGGTTATGTTCATCATCCTGTGTTGAGGAAGTTGAAAGATATAGAGTCCATGCTCAACAATTGGCTGATAAAGTAAAGGAAACTATGATTTTAAATGAATCACACTTAAGAACAAAAATTATATCAAATAAAAATAAGTTCTTTACAAAAGGATCTAGAAAAATATGTTTCTGAAAATTACAGCCTAAAAGCCCAAGTTGAGCATCTGACCACTTCCTTAACAAAATCCATGGCTGATCATGCATCAACTGAAGTGAAACTTCAGAAGTTTCAATTATCATCTCAACAATATGAGAAGTTGTTAAACTCTCATATTGAATCAAAGAACAGGTCCGGGTTGGGTTATAATGCTGTTGCACCACCTATTAATGATAACTACACACCTTTACCTGAAACAATGACTAACAATTTGTCAAAACATTTTGTGCAAAGCACCAAAATTGACATAAACAACAGTCATAAAGCTGAGATTAGTGAAACTGAATCTACGGAATCTGAATCACTTAAACATAATGAATCAGATTTTGATAAGTATGATGACTTGGATGATTCTGATGAACATGATACTGATCAACTGAACATTGGTAAGAATGTTCAAGTTGAAACTGGTCTTCCGCGGGTACTTGAAGAAGCAAAGCTGCAATATCCTCCAAAGCAACGGAACATGCTGAAGACTATCTGCAAGAGGATTGCTGAATTAAATGAAGGACTTCAAGAACTGCACCTTCACAAAGTTGATAGTTGCGGATCAAGTTCTGAGATACCTTTGTCTTCAGAGAAAGGTAAGAAACAACAAACTTCAACAAAGCAAAAGAAAAATTCAAGTGTTGAAGATCAGAGGAAAAACAACTCTAAAGAATCCGTAGAACATCTGCGGAAAGCAAAAACTGTCAAGTCCGTAGATCATCTGCGGAAGACAAAAATCACTGAATCCGCAGAAAAGCAAAGGAAGAGAGAAGCTGATCCTGCGGACGAGGTAAAAAGAGAGCCCCACACACATGCAAAGAAAGGGAAAATGAAGCAACAAATGGCAGCCAAAGGCAAACAAGCAACAGCTGATGATGCTCCAAACAAAAACAAGAAGAAATCAACTGATGCTTCAGCAAATGAGAAAAAGAACAATAAAAAGAAGGCTGAATCTGAAGAAAATTCAGAAAAATATTGCAAATGGTGTGATATGAAGAATCACAATACTGATGAATGCTATTTCAGCAGCTATTGTTCCATTTGCAATATGAACAATCACATGACTGATGATTGTTTCTTCAACAAACACTGTGCCATGTGTGACAAAAATAACCATTCCACTCAGGAATGTTATTTTAATAAGAAGAACAAGAAAAAGAGCAAAAAGAAGTCACAAGATACATCATCTGAATCAGATTCTCAAGCCTCAGAAAGTGACAAAGAGACAAAGATTCAGAAAGAACAACAAAAGTCAAAGAAAAGACCCTCTGCTGCGGACAAGACTTTGAAGAAGAAAGCACCAATACAGTCTAAGACACCTCACAAAAAGGTGGATTTGACAGATAAACAAAGTGAAGCAGCTGATGGTTTCTTTGATAACTTTGCTAAAGGAACTCCTGTGTCTCAATCAAAGCTGAAAGATGAAGAAACTTTCAAAACTACAGGATCCTTTCCAAAGTTAAAATACCAACCAAAACAAGTCACTTTGAAGAAAGAATCAGAGAAGCATGAAGGCATCCAGAAACCTGACTCATCTTCAACAGAATCATCCTCACAACCATCACATCAAAAAGAAACAACTAATAATGAAACTTCAAGATTAATTCATGAAGGAGTAACTATTGTTGACACATCTGGCAAATCCAAGACAATTAAGCCTTGGATTGTCAATTCTAACTAATTTCTTTTTGTGTGCAGGAACAATCATGGAGAGCTGACAACAAGTGGTATGTTGACAGCGGTTGTTCCAGACATATGACTGGCAACTGTGCACTTCTCCATGACTTTAAACATAAACATGCCTCTTATGTGGCATTTGGTGGGGATAAGAAGGGAGGTAAAATTGTTGGTGAAGGAATGGTAACTAATGGTGTGTTAACATTTAAAAAAGTAAATTACTGTGAAAATTTGCAGTATAATTTACTTAGTGTTTCCCAAATTTGTGATCAAAATTACTTAACACTATTTGATAACACTAACTGTTACATTCTTAAGCCAGGTTTTACAGTTCCAGCAGACTGGATCCTTCTCAAAGCTTCAAGAAAAGGCAACACATACATTTTGGATATGAACAACACAACACTCACTAATCATGAGACATGCCTGCTATCTAAATCTTCAGAAGATGAATCTCAATTGTGGCATAGAAGGCTTGTCCATTCCAACATGAAGAACATGAATAAATTGGTGAAAAATGACTTAGTCATTGGATTACCAAAGAAAGAATTTCACTGTTCTAATCATTGTTCTTCATGTTATAAAGGAAAACAACACCGAGTGTCTCATAAATCCAAAACAACTAACACTAACACTACACCACTCAAATTGCTTCACATGGACCTCTTTGGTCCAACCAATGTGCTGAGCATTGGAAAAAGGCAATATTGTTTGGTGATAGTAGATGATTTCACTAGATTCACATGGTCTTCTTTTTAAAACATAAGAGTGAAACATCTGAAACATTAATGGACTTTGTGATCAAGATTGAGAATCAACTTGATTTAAAAGTTAAAATTTTTAGGAGTGATAATGGAACTGAGTTTGTTAATGCTGATTTGGATTATTTTTGCAGGAATAAAGGAATAGCAAGACAATTCAGTGCACCAAGAACTCCTCAACAAAATGGAGTGGCTGAAAGGAGAAATAGAACACTCATAGAAGCAGCCAGAACAATGCAGCTGACTCTCAGTTGCCCATTACTTTCTGGACTGAAGCTGTGAATACAGCTTGCAATGTTCAAAATAGAACTTTGATAGTCAAAGAACATAATAAAACACCTTATGAACTCTTATTTAAAAGGAAACCTTTTATAGGATATCTTAGAGCTTTTGGGTGTCATGTGTCTGTTTTGAATACTAAAGAACAATTGGGAAAATTTTCTGAAAAAGCCTATGATGGTTTCATTGTTGGATATTCATCCACTTCTAAATCATATAGGGTTTATATTCCAGAACATAACATAGTTGAAGAGACTCCCAATGTTTCTTTTGATGAATCCATGTTCACTACTAATGTAAAAGGATCATCTTGGTTATTTGATATAGATGCATTAACAGAATCATTTAACACTGGTTATCTGATCAATGCAGGTGCTGCGGATACATGCTATCCATTTGTACCTCCAAGTTTGAATGAAGTGCCCCTGACAGCAGACCCACCAAGGGTACAACTTTCAACTGTACCTCAGCAAGAATCAAGTCAGCAGCATGAAGTTACATCAGTAAATACATCTGCAGATGCATCAGTATCCGCAGATGTAAGTCCTGCCTCAGCTGCTGAACTAAGGGATAAAGAGGAAGGGTTAAGTCAACAAACCATGCCTGCAACTCAACAATGTTCATCCGTAGAACCTCCTGCGGAAGAACAAAATGGTGCATCCGTAGAACCTCCTGCGGAAGAACAAAATGATGCTTCCGTAGAACCTCCTGCGGAAGAACAAAATGCTACTTCCGTAGAACTTCCCGCGGAAGAAGACAACCCAGCAGCAACTACTACACAAGCTGATCAACATGAGCCTTTTGATTATTTCATCAACTCAACCTCTCAGCTGACACCATCTGCTTCAATGGGTTTCTCAAACCTAGACACCATAGTTCCAGTTGATGCTGTCTCAACAAGCAGAATCCACAAGTCTCATCCAACAGACAATATCATTGGAGATCTGAATACAAGAACTACAAGGAACAAAGGAGGTGTGGCAAACATTTGTTTGTTCACCTGCTTCTTGTCCCAAACAGTTCCTGCAAACATTACAGCTGCAACTGGTGATCAACTCAGAACTACCTGGGGTGGACAGAGTTGGGAATGTGTTTATGCAAGCACACTTGAGCAAATCTGTGCTAAACAAGCTTAGTGGAAAGTACCAGGGACAAGATATGCCAATGTTTGCACATGTATTAGATCCAGAAGCAGACTTGCCACAAGAGTTGGCTTGGGCAGAAGAAGCAGAATCATCTGCTGATTCTGCACAAGCATCTCGCTCACCACACCAATCAACATCACAATCATCAACCCAAACTCCACCACTCCAAAACCAAAAGCACTGAGCCAACATCCCCAGCCAAACAACAATCATCATCAGCTTCTCAGTCATCATCACATCACACTCAACCTTTCTCTCCACTTCAAGCTCAATCCCCTGTACTACCACCACCATAATCTTCAAAACATGCATCCCCGGAAAGTGCTGGAACCGAGCCTTTTGAGATAACTGAGTCTGTACACTCTGTACACTCAGGAGATACAGAGATATTATCTCAAGCCAGCACTGTTCCTATCTCACCAACACACACAGAAGAACATGCTTCATCAGCACACACTGAGCCAATATCTTCATTGAAAGATGAACAAATTGCTGATGAGCATGAGGAAGTACAAGGATCTGCTGAGGATGTCATTGCATACCATGAAGATGATTTAAGTGACAATGACATTCCTGTCAGCAAAAGCTATCTGGTTGCTGAGTACAACAAGTTAGTACTCAAATCAAATAAGAGAAAAGAAAGAATACAAGAGCTGAAAGGTATAATCAAAGAAAAAGATGAAAAGCTGATGGAGAAAGATGCTAGACTGAAAAGGCTGAGAGAAGATGCTCTAAGCAACAGTGAAGTCATTGATGCATTGTTGAATAGAGAACAAGAATTGGAGGCTTCTTTGAAGACTGAACAACATGAGAAATCTGAACTGCTCAAAAAGAAAGATGCAGAAATAGCAGAGCTGAAAAAGAAAATATCTGATCTGCACAAAAGATGCCCCAAGTATTGATAAACCAAAACAGACGGGTGAAGCTGCTAAGCAAATGATTCCATACACCCGGAAAAGAAAATACATGGGAGCAACTGAAAAGAAACATGAAGCTGAAAGCTCTCCAAAGAAAGCAAAACTTCCATCCCCTGCACCTACACCTTCAGTAGATGTGTCTACTGTGAAGGTACAATCCACTGATGATGATGACAGTGAGAAAGAGTGGGAGGAACTGACAAGAATTGAGTCCCCCACTGGAGAAAAAGGTGGAAAGGCCGATGACCTTCTAACAACAGCTGACATAATGGAAGAGAGGCCTGATTCGAGCATGTTTATGACCCTCATCAACCATGGTTTTCCATATGACATGGTTGAGAGGATGAACACATCAGAAATGAAGAATGCACTGAAAGAATTTGAGTTTGCAAGGTTCATAATCCCAAACTGTGATTATGAAGCCTTTACTATATTTCAGTCATTGGAGAAGATCAAAAAGGATCTGGGCCACTGTGACACAGCAAAACTTACAAAGTACAATATGACTTGCTGGTTACAGGGCCACAATTACAAACCGCATGAGCTCAAAGGTAGAACTACGGAGGATGATGGAGCATGTAATGAAGGTGGAATTGGAAACAGGTGTGAAATTCAGAACCACAGCTCCTCATCCAACTGATGACAAACAAACCACACTGTCAGCTGATCCAATAACTGTGGAGCCAAAGGATCAGCATAAAGCAAAAGATAAGCTCATCAGGGAACCAAGGGAAGTCATCCCAGGCAAAGTGTGGCCCCTTGGTACCACTGTTAGAGAAATAACTGATCAGAAGTCCACTCTGATTCAGTTGGTTAATCACCTCACAACTCCCAACTCAGCTGAAGAAAACAAGATCATGGCGTGGAAATATGATCAAGAGTGGGATTGTGTAATGATCAAAAGGACATCAGGAATAGTTGAATACTTCCATGATGTGTTTTTAGTTCTCTGCCTTCCTGAGAATGATATAAAGGACCTGCAAAGCCTTACCATGACAACTTATCCAATACATCCGAGAGGCAGGGACTTCTCAAGCAGAGTAGGTCAACTGAAAACAAGATTCAAAGATGATGTGCTGATAGGTGCTAAGAGAGATGATGAAGAGCACAGAAGAAGAAGTCAAGGACTAAAAAGATACAAGTCCAATGCCTCTGAATTAGTAGATGATGAATTCCTAAAGAGGGTTGGTTACAACAATAGAACCTCAGCAGCCATCAAGCACATTGAAGGGACTCAATACACGCTCCCTATCATTGAATGGGGATATGTAAGAGGACTAAAGAACTGGTTTTGTTGAGAAATGCAGAGAACAAAAGAGCTGAAAAGATCAGGATTTTTGATCCTGTGGAAATCAAGTTGCTTCATCCAAGCTACACTTCCTACCTTCATGACAAATTCTTTCCGAAGCTGAATGATGAAGCAGCTCAAAATGATCTATTCCTGCATGTGCACATGATACAAGTCATTGACAAACTTCATGCCAAGGCCTACAAACGACGCAGACACAATGCAGGCTTGCTGAAGGGAACAGAGTATGATGAAGTCACAGAACTTCGCCTCTCTGAACAAGATGAAATTGAAGTAGTGAAGAATGACAGAGTCTTGGAGACTCTCACTACAGAGGAGGATGTTCTGGGACTTGGCTACGAGACTCTGAAGAAGATCAGCAAAATGAAGATCAAATACAAGTATGATGATCAAAAGGCAGCTGTATCTTACTTCTACAACAAAATTATATCAAGAGTCAAGGAGCTAGCAGTGTTGAAAGACTGATTACAAGGAGCTAAGCCTAAGGGGAGTATTGTTAGATCTAGATTGTATAGGGCTAGATCATTTTTGTATAGGCTTAGTACTTGAAAATTAAGTCTTGTAATTAATATTTGTAACAGTCAAAATATATATATATGTGATTTGAATCTATAGGATAACCCCATATATATGTGTGTTGATTTGTGACTTGACAGGGAAAAACAATATACTTGGACGGATTCATGGAATTGACCAAGTGTAGGAAACATCTACGGATGAACAATTTTGTTAATCCGTAGATATGTTTCTTACAAGACCAAATGACCAAGTACAATGTTCCTGCGGATGATCAAGTACCATGAAGTGAAGACTCCTACGGAAGAAGAATTTCCTACGGAAGAACACCCTTGCTACGGAAGACTAAATCATCTACGGAAGAACAAATGTTCTGCGGACGAGAAGATTGCTGCGGAAGAACTTTATACTTGTGCGATTGCAATTACCAAGAAGTCAAACAAGTCAACTCAATCAATAACAAATCCCGAGAGATCCGGTGTTTCCTTAACCGACTCAAATCATCTATAAATATGAGTCCTAGGTTTCACATCTCGGAGAACACAATCAATCATTATTACGGCTGTCAAGAGTTCATTGTGCAACCCTAGCTGCCGTCACATCAACATCAAACATCATTCGATTCACAGAATTCGATTGTTCATAGTTATTCATTATTCTTTTGTAATCATTAAATTATAGTTAATGAAATACATTTGAATTATTATTGATTTCGCATTTATTGTGTTTCTGTGGTTGTGTTCATCATTGATCATTAAAAACAATTAAACGTCAATTAGTGATAATTCCGCGATCATTAAATTGATTTATTTTAATACTGATAATTCCTGATTCGCGATCATTGGATTCACAACATGCTCTATCCGTGAATTTATAAGTGGGTGTGTGTATGCACACATTTTATTTGTTTCAATTAAGGTTGAGTAATTTAGCAACGGTGATTACTTAATATTCCCGGGCACTAAGTTTCTATAATATAAAACTTGAAATAACTAAAATCCACAAAAATCACATAAAATCATGGAAAGGTAAATAATAGCAATTGATGATTCTAAATTCACTAATAGGGTTTGGTTGTTTCTATTGTTAGTACTCATAAGACGGGTGATGATGCAAGTAAGTTAGGGTTAGAATAGTTACCTTGAAGCCGGTTATCACACCCGGGTTCGAACCCGGGCACCCCTAATATTTTTTATAAAAAGTTTTTTTAAGGAATTTTAATTACAGAAATTTTTAATTATTATGAAATACATTTTTGTAAACTTTAACAACTTCTAAGCGCACCAAATTATTTTCTGCATTTTTTAAGTTTAGATATTAAATATCTTTTTAATAAAATAATATAACAAAAGTCGTTTTTAGTTTATTTCATATAAGATGATTTTTTTATAATAGTTTAAATAATAAACTATTATTGGACAATACGTTGCTTATAATTATTGATAACCATGTTATCGTAAATAATTATAAAAGTTACTCACACTTTATATTTAATTTTACCCGTTATTATAAATGCTTTAACTTCATTATTAAAATGGTGTAATTCTTTTTATAAGTAAATCCATTGTTTAATTCGTTTGTTTATAAAAGTCCCCAAATTCCACCTAAAACCCTAGTTCACGTTAAAACATTAAACTTATTATTAAAACTTTAACCTTGTGAATATATATACATATTTAGGTGCATTGTGACGATACACGTTGGAACGACGTCTATTATTATTTTTATTAGTCGTCAAACTTATATTAATTTTCCATGTGAGTATTTCTGTACCCTTTTTTCATATTTTCACACTTTGGGGTGAAACATGTTACTTTATAATCATTGCACTTGTAAACGTTTGATTCTTGTAAACTTATGGCAATTTACTTGTGTGTTGTGGTTAGTTGAACCTTGTAGCTACCATGTAATGTCGAATATATGTACAATCATTAACTATTGCTAACTTGGCGACGTCATAGATCTATGGGTCTGACAAGCCTGCTTGGTTGATCCAAGTACACTTAGCTAATCGTATATACTTGTAAACGTTTGAGACTTGTAAAACTTTATCAAGGTTTAGTTGTGCATTCTGTCTTACATCACTAGTTACTTTGTTCTCTAACTTACAACATGAATTGCCATCTTTGATATACTTATGTATTGAAAACTATGGAAATCTCACCAACATTATTGCTGACCTTTTATTTTTAACATGTTTAAGGAAATACTCAAGTATGATTACTACTTTGAAGCTTATCACATCTAGGATTGGACCTAGAGAAATAAAAGAATGAACTTGTCACATTTAACTTGTATATCATGATATTATCTTTGTTTGAGGCTTATGTTTGTATTGTTACCTTTGAAACTTATGAATAATATATCTGAATTTAATAATAGCGTTATGTGGCTGTGAACGATCTTAACTCTCACATCTCGACGATTCCGCCGTCAAGGTTGGGGTGTGACAGAAAGTCATATCAAAATTAATATAAAAATATTAAACAACACTGTATATTAGATTTTTTAAAGAGAAAACCAAATTAATTGCTAAATGAAATATTATTATTAAAAAAATCAAAGATTTGTTGTTTCTTGAAGGAAGTATTCACACCACCACCTCATGAGTTGTCCAGCTAGAACCACGTAAGGGTGTTGTTCACTCCCAAGGCCATACTGTTGCATCCATATAAAGTATGAGCGTCCCACGTTAATACGTTATATGGTCGTTTTGGGTTTGATGTTTGATAAAATTATTTATTGTTATAAGTAAATAAGTAATTATAAATTGAGCATTTAAATTATAAAATTAGATTAGACGTCCTTAAATTAATAGGTTTGTAACGAATTACATCTTTTAAGCCAATGGATGTTTGATTTTTAAGTTATCACATTAAATAACCATTTTACCCTTATTATTAAAAGTATTACAAAAAACAAAAAAGTAGAAAAATCAAAACCTAACCCTGCCTTGCCTTCATCTTCTTCAACCTCTTATGCCCTAACTCACCCAAGCACATCAACGGGCATCTTATTCGTTTGTATCATAGCTGTTAAATTTTATATATTATTCTTTCAATTCAATCCTAATAAGTTGTATTATTGTTTTGTGAGGTTTGCTATTGTTCGAGGGTGGTTTCTGTCAATATTAGTTTCTTGAAGGGCTGCTGCTGATTACTTCAGATGAGAAGCTGCTATATGAATACATCATTCTCTCCTTTGGGATTAACGAAGTCTTCTAGGGTTTTCTCCAAGTTTAGATCGAGAGTTTTCATCATCTTCTCATAGATCTTCTGCTCAATTTGTAGTAACAAGCAACTCATCGTTGCTTGTTCTGATAGTCTGATTGACAGTTTTCATTGTTGAAGTTGTATTCTTCTATCTCTTGATTGTTTGTTCTTCGTTCTTTGTTGTTGAGAGATTATTGTTGTTTCTCAGATTTGTTTGATATTGATATCAATATTTGAACTCAGAAAGTTTACATGGTATCAGAGCCTTGTGCTCTTGATTTTTACCCTGTTGATTCATTCCCTAAGAATTTGGTCATCTAGGGTTTCGGTGTTCTGGGATGAGTTCTCATTACTGATGGTTCTTGATCATAAACGATCTGTCTCCTTCATCGGGAGAGTTTCTGAAGCCTGGTGTTAACTGTGAAGGTGTTTCGTCATTCTAGGGTTTCTCTTAACCCTTGGGTGTGTGCGACTCTTCGTCTTTCCGAAGGGAACTCTTGTGTGCAAGACGGTGTAAGTGCACATTGCTGGACTCTGTGTCCATTCAAAGTTTGAATAGCCCTAAGTGAAGGCTATTCAGGTACTTTCATAAACAACTGTTTGTTTCCGCTGTGCATCTTGGGTACTATCCCTCTCTCTAATATTCTTCGTACTGTTGGACCGACTGTAAGGAATTTCTTATATCCCTATCTCTTGGTTTTTTCAATTTCTAGGCATATTTGGGCTGGGCTAGATGGACCAGTACTGATTGCATTATTATATGTGTTCTTGTTATATGCTGCATTGCATTTCTGTTGTTGAGTGCTTGTAGTGATTGTATTTGCATTATCCCTGCTCCTCCTTTTCATACTTGGCCAGTCAATTAATTGACCGGGTATCTGGTTCCTGAAGGAGTTTCGCAGGTTGTGTGCTTGTGTGCTCCATCTAGTTGTGTTCTTCTTTGGTTGACTGTTTTGATTACTGCCATGGCTGTTGTTGACCCCACTCTGTCTCCTACCCTAATTAGTAATCTTGACTTTGGTAACCCTTTGTATTTACATGCTAGTGATACTGGGGCTCTGACTATTGTGTCCATTAAACTTAAAGGTACAGAAATTATAATGTTTGGGCTAATGCTATGGAACTTGCTCTTATGTAAAAAATAAGTTTGGTTTTGTTGATGGTTCATGTGTTAAGTCTACCACTGATGAAGTTCTTGGTAGACAACGGGAAAGATGCAACTCTGTAGTTTTGTCTTGGATACTCAATTCCATCTCTGAGGAATTGTTTGTTGGTCAAATCTTTTCCAAATGTGCATCAAGTGTCTGGACTGAGTTAAAAGAAACTTATTCAAAAGTAGATGGGTCTGTTATTTTCAAATTGCATCAACAAATTAACTGCCTAAAACAAATGGTAATTCAATTTCTGACTATTATCACAAGTTGTCTTCTATGTGGAGACAACTGGATGTTTTATCTGATTTGCCAATCTGTACTTGTGATGCATCTGACAAGGTTTCTAAATTCAATCAGAATCATAGGTTGATGCAATTTTTTATGGGTCTTGATGAAAAATACTTACCTCTGAGATCTGCAATTCTTTCAAAAGAACCTCTTCCCTCAGTTAAAAATGCATTTGCTCTCATATCAAGTGAGGAATCTCATAGAGAAGTATCTTCA
This sequence comes from Flaveria linearis, assembly GCA_024085815.1. Taxonomy (NCBI): domain Eukaryota; kingdom Viridiplantae; phylum Streptophyta; class Magnoliopsida; order Asterales; family Asteraceae; genus Flaveria; species Flaveria linearis. The sequence continues at coordinate 20,553,285 of CM044014.1, read as the reverse complement.
TCAAACCCATCTCAACCTGCTGCTTTTGTTGCTAAGACTGGTAACATTAAAAAAGGTTTTCCTAAAAACCAACCTGTAAAATGTTCTAACTGTAATAAAAATGGTCACACTATAGAAAAATGTTATGAGATAATTGGTATCCTTCAAACTACAAAGGGAAGGGGTCTGGAAATAAGCCTAAATCTAATAGTGTTGTATGTGATTCATCTGCTAGTAAAGGAGAGTCATTCCAATTATCTGCTGATCAATATGCCCAATTTATGTCTCTCCTTGGTAATCATACTGCTGGGGACCAAGGCACCTCAAATATGGCAGGTACTATCTTCGATGGTAACTGTAATTCTTTCTGTGGTGTCTCTAAGTCTGACTCATTGACAAGTAGAGGATGGGTTATTGACTCTGGGGCCAACCAGCACATGGTCCTATCTGAGGTGTCTATGTTTGACTTAATTGATGTGTCTAACTACAATATGACTGTTGGTCATCCAAATGGAACTAAAGCTGTCATAAAATCAATAGGCAAACTTAAACTCTCTAATAATGTAACTCTTGTGGATGTGTTGGTTGTTCCTGAATATAGTGTCAATCTCTTATCTGTGTATAACTTGCTAGAGATAATAAGCTTGGTTGTTGGTTTGATGAATTTAATTGTTGGATTCAGGACTTCGCCCGGACGAAGGTTCTTCTGACTGGTAAACAGGTGAATGGCCTGTATTACTTTGGACATTCTGATTCTTATAATTTTGTGTGTCAAAATAGTATTAACACTGATCAATCTGATGTAAAATTGTGGCACTCTAGAATGGGTCATCCTTCTTTTCAAGTGTTAAAATCATTGAGTCATGATCTTCAAATTAAAAATATAGATTCTAATTTGCCCTGTGAGGTATGTCAAAGAGCAAAACAAACTAGAAAACCTTTTCCCATCAGTGATCACAAGTCCTTCAAAGTTGGTGAACTTATTCATCTTGACTTATGGGGACCTTTTAAAGTAACCAGTAGGCAAGGACATCGATATTTTTTAACAGTAGTGGATGACTATTCTAGAGCAGTTTGGGTTTATTTGTTGAAGTCAAAAGATGAAGTGTTCTATAATATTCAATGTTTTGTAAAACTTCTTAAAAATCAGTTTGGCTTTGATATAAAATGTCTAAGAACCGATAATGGTACTGAGTTTGTTAACCATCAACTTGATTCATTTCTGAAATCTAATGGTATTCTACATCAGACTTCATGTGTCTATACTCCTCAACAAAATGGTATTGTTGAGCGAAAACATAGACACTTGTTAAATATGGCTAGGTCTTTATTGTTTCAAAGTAACATTGCTCTTAGAATGTGGACAGAGTGTGTCTTGACTGCTACTTATTTGATTAACAGGACTCCCTCCTCTGTTCTAAATGGGAAATCGCCTTTTGAACTCTTGCTTCACAAAAAACCTTCTCTTTCTCATCTCAGGTCTTTTGGGTGTCTGACGTTTGCTGCAAATTTAAACCCAAATCATAAATTTGATTCTCGATCTGTTAAATGTGTCTTTATAGGTTATTCTTTTGAAAAAAAGGATATAAACTGTTGTCTTTAGATGATAATACTATTTTCTTTTCACGTGATGTAAAATTCTTTGAAAATTGCTTTCCATTAAAAGAAAATCAACCTGAGTCTATATCAACTGACATAACTCATTTAAATTTTTTTGATAGTTGTTATGACACCTATGAATCTGAGAAAAAATTTTTGCCCGATGATGAAGGGAAGGGTTCCAATGGTCTTACCAGCCAGGGTGGGTTACATGCTGTTCCTAGAGTGTCTCCTGTTGATAATATCAATACAGGTTTTACACCTGCTGAGGATCCTGATGGTGTGTCTTTAGGAGGCATAGATAGCAGTGGTCAAACAGATACTGACTACATTCCTACTGCTGATTCTAGTCTTCCTCAGACCACTGCTGAATCTTCAGGACATAGGAGAAACCTAGTTGAGGAACATGTTGATCTAACCGCAGGTAGACCAAATGCGGATAAGGATAGCGCAGGTGTTTCTGCAATCCCTGAGGGCATTGATGCAACTGTTCTAGGCAATTCTCGTAAATCAGGAAGGGCGGTTCTTTACCTTCTAAGTTTAGTGATTATGTTATAGAAGGGAAAGTCAAATATGGTGTGGATAAATATGTTAATTTTGCCAATTTGTCTTCTGATAATGTGTCTTTCCTGTCTTTACTTGATAAAAGTGTTGAACCTAAGTCCTATAATGAAGCATGTCAAGATATAAACTGGGTTACTGCTATGAATAATGAAATTGAGGCTTTAAATAGAAATAAGACTTGGGTTATTACAGATTTGCCCAAGGATAGAAAAGCAATTGGGTGTAAGTGGCTTTATAAGATTAAGTATAAATCTAATGGTGAGATAGAAAGGTATAAAGCTAGGTTGGTAGCTAAAGGTTATAGTCAAAAAGAAGGAATTGATTTTGAGGAGACGTTTGCTCCTGTTGTTAAAATGACTACTGTTAGGACTTTAATTGCTGTTGCTGTTCAGTATGGATGGAAATTGTTTCAACTTGATATAAATAATGCTTTTTTGTATGGTGACTTGTATGAGGATATATATATGACTATTCCTGAAGGTTTTGGGTCAAAAACTAACAATGGTAAAGTTTGTAAGCTTGTAAAGTCTTTATATGGACTTAAACAAGCTCCAAGACAGTGGAATGAGAAACTTACATATACTCTTAAGTCTATAGGTTTTACTCAAAGCGTGAATGATGTGTCTTTGTTTGTTAAGTCTTGTGAATCTAAAATTGTGATGCTTCTTGTGTATGTTGATGATATTGTCATAACTGGGAATTGTGAGGATGAAATTACAAGAGTTAAACAAATGTTGAATCAAAGTTTTTTAATTAAGATTTGGGTATTTTAAAATATTTTTTTGGAATTGAGGTTGTTGAAACTCCTCGAGGGTTATGTTTAAATCAAAGAAAATATTGTTTGGAGTTATTAAAAGAATTTGGAATGCTTGCTTGCAAACCTGTTGCCATTCCTATGGAACAGAATCTTGTAGTACCTGATGGGTCTAATATAGAAGCTGGTGATTCTGTTCTTGAAAACATTACTGTGTATCAAACTTTAATTGGAAAACTAATTTATTTAACTCTTACTCGTCCAGATATTTCTTATACTGTTCAGTGTCTAAGTCAATATATGCATAAACCTCTTCAGTCTCATTTTAAGATTGCTTTACGGCTCTTGAGGTATTTGAAATTGAATCCCGGTCAGGGGTTATTTTTTAAAAAACAGTCTGAGTTTCTTTTACGAGGTTTCTCTGATTCTGATTGGGGAAAATGTTTGTCTACTCGTCGCTGTGTTTCTGGTTTTTGTGTTTACTTGGGAGGTAGTCTTATTTCATGGAAAAGTAAAAAACAAAATACTGTTTCTCGGTCTTCTGCTGAAGCAGAATATCGAGCTATGTGTTCAACTGGCTGTGAGTTAATATGGATTCGAAAGCTTCTTGAGGATATGAAGGTAAGCTGTCCTATTCCTATTGAAATTTCATGTGATAGTAGTGCTGCTATACTTATGACTGCTAATCCTGTGTTCCATGAGAGAACAAAGCATTTTGAAATAGATTTATTCTTTTTAAGAGAAAAGGTTTTAGCAGGGGTTTTCAAAATTGTTAAAATAAATACACTTGATCAACCTGCTGATGTGTTTACTAAAAGTCTTGGTGTTGGTCAACATAAGTTTCTATGTGAGAAATTGGGTCTTGTTGATTTGTTTTAGTATTGAATTGAGGGTGGGTGTTAAATTTTATATATTATTCTTTCAATTCAATCCTAATAAGTTGTATTATTGTTTTGTGAGGTTTGCTATTGTTCGAGGGTGGTTTCTGTCAATATTAGTTTCTTGAAGGGCTGCTGCTGATTACTTCGGATGAGAAGCTGCTATATGAATACATCATTCTCTCCTTTGGGATTAACGAAGTCTTCTAGGGTTTTCTCCAAGTTTAGATCGAGAGTTTTCATCATCTTCTTCATAGATCTTCTGCTCAATTTGTAGTAACAAGCAACTCATCGTTGCTTGTTCTGATAGTCTGATTGACAGTTTTCATTGTTGAAGTTGTATTCTTCTATCTCGTGATTGTTTGTTCTTCGTTCTTTGTTGTTGAGAGATTATTGTTGTTTCTCAGATTTGTTTGATATTGATATCAATATTTGAACTCAGAAAGTTTACAATAGCCCATCTTACATGTATCATATACTTATACAAACATATAGTTCGAACGAAAACCCAATGTTATTGCGAGAACTCGTGAAACTCATCAAGATCAAACAAACTCATTATTTTTTGTTGGAATAACATTATTATCTATATAAAAGATTATGATGATTTATGTGTATATGTATATTCGCAAGTATAAAAAAGTTAACATCAGAGTAAATTATGTTAAGTGTAACTTACATAAGTGTTAATTTTTTTACACTTGTAAATTCACACACACACACACACAATCTAACATTTTAAATAGTATAACCCAATACCATTTACCCAACCTAAACTCAATTTAATATGAAAAATTGATCGACGTTAGTCAGGAGTCTTTCACCCCCGCCCGGATGCGAACCGCGAAACTTGGTGGCTACAGACAAGACGGCTATGATCAAAGTTAAGGGACATTTGAACTAAAAGACTCCGCGTTTGCTTCTCGGCTCCTTGGAGAGTAGTGCCCCCTGTTGGGTTTGTGAAGGCTTTGGGCTTGGGCCCATGTTTAGTTTTCTTGTTAATTAAATAGTTAACCCTAATTAGTCTCTATATATATCCATGTCATGTATTGTAATCTTTTTTGTACTGAGCAAATAAAGAAAACCCTAGTTGCAGCCCGTGGACGTAGGTCACACCGACCGAACCACGTTAAATCCTTGTGTCGTTTATTGTTCTGTTTTCTACGTGATAATCGTTTGTGCGTGTTCTGTGTTGGTTCCGCTGCGCCGCTTGATTCCTAACAAGTGGTATCAGAGCTTTGGCTCGTTGTACACACGGAAGGCACTGGAGAAACGATCGCAGATTGTTGGTTAATTATCTCGGAGATCTTATTGAAGCTATATAGGGTTTCTGCCGCCGCCACCACCTAGGGTTCCTCCGCAGCCGCCGCCACAATACAGAGCGTGAATAGTGTTTTTTTTTCGGCGTGAACAGTGTTTTCCGGCGTGAACAGTGTTTTCCGGCGTGAACAGTGTTTTCCGGCGTGAACAGTTTTTTCCGCGTGAATAGTGTTTTCCGCGCGTGAACAGTGTTTTCCGGCCCCGTGAACAATGTTTTCTGGCGTGAACAGTGTTTTTCCGGCCCCCGTGAACAGTACTGGCAGAATTTTTTTTTCTATTTTTTCGCTGTTGTTCGGTTCTGTTTGCTACTGTTGTTTTGGGGGCTGTTTTTTGAGTGATTTTTGCGATTAGAGTTCCGGTTGGGATCTCTTGGAGTTGTTGGTTTCGCTCAGGTTTTGCAGGTGAAGCGCCGGGTCAGGTGTTTCGGGTTCTAGGGTATTGTTGGAAGTACCGGATCTAGTGTGTCTATCCTTTGTTGACTGGTTATCAACTGTTCAGCGTACCTGTTTCGTTTGTTTTGTCTCCGGTTTGCTACTATGGCTGAAGACGGGAAGACTGTGATCGAAAAGTTCAATGGCACTGATTTTGGTTGGTAGAAAATGCAAATAGAGGCATTACTGTGTCAAAAGGATTTGGATATGATACTGGAAGAAACACCTGCGAAAATAGAACAAGCTGATTGGGAATCAGAGGACAAGAAGGCTCGTGCGGTTATTACATTGGCTTTGACGAAGAATGTTACTTTTAATGTCATTAAGGAAACCACGGCTCGTGGTATGATGACTGCTTTGTCAAATATGTATGAAAACCGTCTGCAGCGAATAAGGTGTTCTTAATTCGGGAGCTGGTGAACACAAGGATGAAAGAAGGAAGCTCAGTGATTACTCACATTAACAATCTAAATTCAATCTTAACAAGACTTGTATCTGTTGGAATTAAGTTTGATGATGAAGTTCAGGCTCTACTGCTGTTGTCGTCTCTGCCTGATAGTTGGTCTGGAACTGTGACTGCAATTTCAAGTTCTGTGGGGACTAAGGGTTTCACTCTTAATGGTATTCGAGATCTAGTTATGGGTGAAGAAGTCAGACGAAGGAACTCGGGTGAGTCATCTAATAGTGAACTACTAAATGTTGGCAGGGGTCGGGGTAATAACAGGAACAGTGGGAGTCGGGGAAGAAGTTCATCTAAAACTAGGAAGAATGTGAAGTGCTGGAGCTGCAATGAGGTGGGACATGTTAAGAGTAAATGTCCGAATAAGAAAGAATTGAACACTGCTGCCGGGGATGTTTCTGATGATGATGCATTGATACTCAGTGTGGAAAACATTGTGGACTCTTGGGTCATGGATTCAGGGGCTTCGTTTCACGCCATGGACAACGGGGAAACGATGGTGAATCTAAAATATGGTGATTTTGGAAAGGTACGATTAGCCAATGACGAGATACTTTAGGTACAGGAATGGGTGATATTGATCTGGTTACTTCATTGGATACTACATGGAACCTAAAGAATGTCAGGGTGATTCCGGGGCTGAAGAAGAAACTGATTTCAGTTGGTCAGCTGGATGAACAAGGACTGGAAGTGAGGTTTGGTAGTGGTAAATGGAGGGTGATCAATGGTAATCTGGTTATTGCTCGTGGTATGAAGCGTGGGTCATTGTATATGGTTGAGGTACCTGCTGAGGGATGTATGACCGTCCCGGTTAAGCACGACAAAATCCGGTTCACTAAATCTGCTGCTAAGAGAGTTCATTTTGCAAACATGAAGTCTGGAGCAGGGATGTTAGGTGAACGAGTTCAGAAGTCTAAACCATTCAGGGGATCGGTGACAGTGGGAGCACGGGACGTGTTCCGGGTACAGTTACAAAGAACCGTTGGGTTTTAAAGACTGCGACTGAAAAATTCTCTCCTGGTTATTATTTGCTGAATTTGGAGAGTGATGGTGATCCTCGGTGTGTCTTTGAATCTGGTGGAATGTCCAAACCGTTAAGATGGAGGATGAGTCGTTGGCAGCACTAGCCAAGACTAAGTTGGAGCTCGGGGGAGCTTCAATTGACCCTTCTGGTACTTGATGATGAGGGGTCGCTGCAACTAGGAGATGTGATAAAGTCTTAGCTTGTTCTCAGGGAACTGGAGGCTTGGAAGACTTGTTTAAAGATTACTGAAGTTACTGGACGACTGGTTGCTTTGTACTTGAATGGCGGGCTAGAATTTATCGCAAAGCCTTCAGTGGGAGATTGTTGGGTTTGTGAAGGCTTTGTGCTTGGGTCCATGTTTAGTTTTCTTGTTAATTAAATAGTTAACCCTAATTAGTCTCTATATATATCCATGTCATGTATTGTAATCCTTTTTGTACTGAGCAAATAAGAAAACCCTAGTTGCAGCCCGTGGACGTAGGTCACACCGACCGAACCACGTTAAATCCTTGTGTCGTTTATTGTTCTGTTTTCTGCGTGATAATCGTTTGTGCGTGTTCGTGTGTGTGGTTCCGCTTCGCCGCTTGATTCCTAACACCCCCAAGCGAACAGCCTTGCCAAATGACTGACGTAGCTCCATACCCAGGGAACTGGTATGGAGAGTTGTTTTTTTGTTTGATTCTTCGGAAGTGTTTCCGGTTGAAGTTATGAGATTTCATCTCCCCCTCCCTGGACCCCCTCCCCCTCTTCGGTTTAGACAGACTTTGTTCCTTTGCCTCCCTTAGCTGGCTTTTAGGCATGGGGGCCCCTTTCTTCGTTTTTGGCTGTGGAAGGAATCCCATGTTTCAACCAGCTTTTAATGGCAAATGCTAAGAGCACTTTTCGATCCGTTTAAGTAAATAAATTAGATTATTTTGATAAAATACTTTTGTTTTGTTTATTGTTATAATAATTATCGTCGTATTATAAATACTTTATATACAGTCATTCTTTTTAAACTTTTTTATACGTTGCATTACAAGGCTCGTTTTTTTTTCTCACCCCGGGCCCAAACTCCTTTAAAATTCTCGGGACGGCCCTGTAAAGTGTTACAAACCACTTAGTTTAAGAATCTCCTCTAGACTAATTATTACCAAAATCCTGGAATTTACTCTTCGATATTTTTACAATTATTCCTTAAAATCACTTTAAAGTCTATAAATACCCACCCTCATCCTCACATAGAGAGATAGAGAGAGACGGTTCCCTTGAAAGGAAAACCTACGTGACTTTCCTACCAAGCTTCTTCATCTTCCCCAAATTTGACCCCAAATGCACACAGATCCTCTTAAAACCACACATCAAACCCTAACAATCCCTAAACGAATCATCAATTCTTCAACAGTCACCGTTAACCAACAAATCGACCCCAAAAACTTCAAATCTGAACCATATGGCAGACGCATACTGTTCAGATTGCAAGAGGAGCACGGAGGTGGTGTTTGACCACTCCGCCGGAGACACCGTGTGCTCCGAGTGCGGACTCGTGCTTGAATCGCACTCGATCGATGAAACGTCTGAGTGGCGTACGTTCGCCAACGAGTCTGGGGATAACGATCCGGTCCGTGTCGGTGGTCCGACTAATGTGCTTCTTAATGATGGTGGTTTGTCGACGGTGATTTCGAAGCCTAACGGTGTTACTAGCGACTTTTTGTCGTCGTCGTTGGGGAGATGGCAGAACCGTGGGTCTAATCCGGATCGGTCGCTTATTATGGCGTTAAAACGATTGCGACTATGTCTGACAGGTGAGGGCTGGTTTTGATTGAGATTTTGTTGGTTTTAGGGTTCTGATTTGGTTGTGAACAGTTGTGTAGTTTTATAGGTCTTAGGTTGTGGGGGACGTTGTTATCGTGTAAACCCTAGGTTTGTCGTATGCGTATTGGTTGAGTACTTGAGTTTGAAAGTTATGAGATCGGAAGTTATGAAGCGTTATTGTTGATGAGAGAGGTTAGCAGAATACTGAGAATGTAGAACGTGAGAAGGGTGTTAAGGTTTGTGATTAAAGTCACCATTAGCATAATGTCATAAGGTTAAGATGATGAAGGTAAGGGATGTTTTGTAAAAGTTTTTCAGTGATACATGAGGATATACGTGTAAGGATTGTTGATTTTCTTTGTGTAACTGCTATGGGAGGTCTGCAAGTCTGATCTTGTAGCGGATTTTAAGATGGTGGAAGTAATTTGCTGTCATTAATTGATGTTTGGAGGTGTTTGTTTGCATTCACATTAGCTGATTATGCTTTGAAGATGTGAGATACAGATGGTGGAGTTGCATATTTCGCTTTTTTTTGTATCTTGTGAAATCAAGAACACAGCCTGGCTATTTAATCAGTATTGATGCAAAGTGCTGTACAGAGCCCTATTTTGATATTACACCCCAGATTCTTTCAAGTTGTTCATTTAGAAAAAGACATGCCTTTAGTAGAAGGGGGATCACAAATCCTCAATATCCATTGCTATACTTATTTCGTTATGCGGAAAGTGGAAAAATTTAGAGACAGATTCAAATGTAAAGATATCCTGTTAAGGATTGTTTTATTTGATAAGAGAACAACAGCTTCTTATTCAGCCTAATTAAGGGACTTGAATAAATAGGAATTATGTTAATTCCTATGAAGGTCCAGTTGATTATAAAGGCTTGACAAAATTTAGTTAATTAAAGGATTAGTAAATTACTAAATACTAATTATAATTGAGCGTAATAATTGATCAATGGTTATCAAGTCTTTTATGTATAAGCTTGTGTTTTTTAATCTTAGCATTGTGATAATTGCTATATATATTTGCCTGCCTTGGAGCAACTGGTAAGGTTGTTGCTGTGACCTTGATCATGGGTTCTAGCCGTGGAACAGCCTTGCACAAAATTGTGCAGGAAGGTTGCGTACATATCGCTTCGCGATCCAGCCCCTCCCCGGACCCTGCGCAAAGCGGGAGCTTCATGCACCGGTAGCCTTTTATATTGCCTGCCGACCCTGTCTCATCATTTTCCGCTGAACTTGACATAAACTCATGGCATAGGAGGTGTCTGGTTGAGCCTATATTCTGGGCTTATTTGCTTGTTGTAATTTTGAAAAGCCTATAAGCGTATCCAAGTAATGGAGCTGAACATTAATTCACATATTGGGATGATAACCTGGGATAATAGCTGAACTTCAAGCTAAGCACTTTTGATCTTAGTTCCATTAACTTGATTGATAATGCTCCATGTTTCAGGAACTTTGCCCTTCTATGATATTTTGTAACTTAAACTGAATTAGTCCATCATCTTACTTAAATATAGATTTTGTTTTTGGGTTTAACATGTTGAAGTTCTTGGATTTATCTTATCTATCTGACATCCTTGAGAATGTTATATGTTTGACCAGTATTTGTTCAGTTCATTCTTTGAATAAAGATCATTCTTTTTAACATAAAACTGGTCTTTGCTTTTACATTTTGAGTTTGTTCTGATGCATTTAGTTTGTCATACAGGTTGGGCCTTGTTGCAACCATTAAGGTTGCTCGTATTGGTTCTATTATGTAAATGGAAATAATAATCAGCGGCAAAGTCTTGTTTTTATTACACTTTTAGAGTCATTCTTCATTTCATGATGTCCCCTTTCCCCCTTGACTTGTATTCATTTGGTGTCGTGGTTGGTCTTGTATTTTGACTTTATAGGATCGTGCTAATGAGATATTCAAGAAGGTTGAAGACCAGAAGTCAAGTAGGGGAAGAAACCAAGATGCCATCTTGGCAGCCTGTCTTTACATTGCTTGTCGTCAAGAAGACAAGCCACGCACTGTAAAGGGTATAAACAATCAACATTAGTTTATTAATTGGATGCTTGCTGGTCTTTGTTTGTATATGAACTAGATTTCCTTGAACCTTTGTTCAAATAGAAATCTGTTCTGTTGCCAATGGAGCCACTAAGAAGGAAATTGGGCGTGCAAAAGAATACATTGTGAAGCAACTAGAGCTTGAGATGGGTCAATCTGTGGAAATGGGGACTATACATGCTGGGGATTTTAAGGTATGTTATAATCTCTAAGACTTGTTAGCGGTTACCTCAAATAGTACCTGTATTATGGTC